>CM076450.1:13505404-14705404 GCA_038419695.1 Scomberomorus guttatus | reverse complement strand
CAGCATACTGATGGTTCAGCTACACTACATTTCTAATTAAGCCCCTGCTGTGTGTTGGTTTTCATGGAGAAAAAAAAAAAAAAAAAAAAACAAGGGAAAAAATAATGCAGTGCTGATGTGATGCCACTCATTTAGTTACACACCAAAAGTTTAACAACCAAACAAGCTGAACCACAAAGGGGTCAAACTCTGACCCGGTGTCAGCAGTCATTGTAAAGGCATCACATCCAGCAATATAAACAACAATCAGTTAACGTCACCAAAAGGGAAAGATAACTAATTTGTTTATATATCTCCATAAACGATCCTATCCTCGTTCTGCTTTGCTTACTTTCATATGATGTTTGATGTGAATTTACACACCATAAATATTTATGCCAGAATAAAATGCTGGGTAAACTCTTCCAGATGGGTTCACCATCCACTGCACCAATATGACAATGACAGGACACTTTATGAACGATGAGCTACGCCTTTTTTCTTTTTCTTTTTTTTTTTTGCCCCCTTATGACAGCACACAGGGAATCACTCCTCCACTGCGTTGACCCTCCTCCTCCTCCTCCTCCTTCTCCTCTCTCTTCCTGTCTCTCTCCTTGCTCGCTCCCCTAATAATCGCAATAGGCCTACTTCTTTAAAATTGTTTTGCACTCTCCTGTGTCGGAGGGTAATCTCGCTCTTTTGTCGCTGAGCTATATTTCTACTGTGTGTTGTCGGATAATGTGAGGATGGGATGAAAGGTAATCTGCGTGCAGAATTCCTAAAGCTCCCTTATCCTTGTTGAATTTCTCAAGAATTCCACCTTTGCCCTCCGGTTTCCCTGAAATAAATTACTTTAAGGGTGAGATGCCTTCACGCACCCCCGTTTGGGTCCCGGTTTTTGTATTGCCTATTTTAAACGCAGTCAAACAGGTATTAAGACTTAATTTAATTCACTTTATTCCTTAAGGCTCTCCCTGGATATTTCGCAGGCGCTTTCATGGAGAATAGCCTGAGAATAAATGATTCCCCAAAACTTGCGTAAAAATAGGATAAACGGTGACACTTTACAATAAAATTCTGTGGTGTTACAATGCTGCATTGAGTTGACATAGTGGGATAAACAGGTCGTTTTTAAACATGACCAGCGGTTAGTGACAGTTAAAAACCCCCTCTGATATCTCCCTGTCAGTTAATTCTCTGTTGAGCTTAGTTTACTGTGTGTGTTCGCCTCAGCTGCTGATTGATAGGCTTTCTTTCACAGTGGATCCCTGAGAAGTACACACCCCGTTGAAAATCTGTTTCCCTTAATCTAGCTTCTGGTACTTAAAGTTTGGTTTTTTTGGTGTACTGCAAAATTACAGTGTTTGCACTGTGCAACCACGAGGGTTTGAGTGCTAATGGATTTATAATCTCCGTCTATGGGACCATCCGAAGTAATTAGCACATAGGCTCTCAAGAAATGATGGTTAGTGAGCAATAAAGCCATTGCCCATAGCATAAACTGACAGTCCCTCTAACTTAACTCCAACCTCAAGCCTAATTGGGAAAGTCATTGCAGTTATTGTCCTCAATTATAGTCTGGGATGCAAAAAACCCTGGAAAGAGACTTGCATTCATCACGTCTGAAACTGAAGGATCTCAAATCTCCAGAGACGCAAGAGCATGTTAAAAATGATGAGAAAAATAAGCAACAATATCTGCTTACAGACTAGGATGATTCACACTTTACAGCAGTGCAATTTTACAGTTAAAACTAATGTCCTTTTCAGGGCAAAAGACAACTTTAAAAATCATATCCACTGTAATGTAATAGAAATAAGATCATAAACATAAAGTAATATTTACCCTGAATACACAGACTGCTGTTTGCATTTGTTGGTTTAAGATTAAAATGTAAACTGCTTTGGAGAGACACTTTTTTTTTTTTTTTTACATTTTCCAGTAATAATTAATAGCAATGCTATTTTGTGGAGTCTTGTTGCTTGTTAAACGCTGAGGTCTTAAATGCCTGTAGCCTATAGGCTCGGCGATAGTTCCACGATTTCTCACGAATGGCCTTTCCATTAAGAGCGATTAGATTATGTCTATTGAAAGTTGCTGATCCATAGAAAAAAAAGCCAGCGGATAAAAGGCGATTTCAAGTGACCTTCTCGTCCCTTTCACACCAATCTGAGCCCCCAGAATAATTTGGGGATCAGATTTGGACAAAAAGAAGCAACCCCCCCCACCCCACACCCCACCCCCTCCCCTCACACACACACGCACGCACACACACACACACACACACACACACACCCCTCGCCCTCCTCCTCCTCCCTTTTCAGCACACAACCACTCAAAGCAACAAAACCTCCAACTCAAACATAAGAAGGAGTCTGATTTTTTTTAAATTAGAAAAATATGATGATTGTGTTTCATGTGTCTTCAGCGCAATGCGCACGGTCAAAATACTTTTTTTCTCTCTCTTTCTTTTTTTTTCCCCCAAGTGCCATTTTTCTAAGTAGGGTATAGAGGTGTTGAGAAAAGTTATACTAACTCCACTGTAAGAAGTGGGTTTTCACTTCTAAAAATATGTCAGAATCACCGTTTGTTTCAGTCGGGTGGTTTTTAAGGTGAGCAAGCAACGATTTCGACTTAATTAAAGAGAGAAAATCGCCCCTGTTGCCCAACTAAAACAGCATAAATCAACATGTCACTGCAGGGTTACTGCTTACACGTAGAAAGCAAGTGATCCGGAACACAAATTATACTCAAAACATATCGTTGAAAGATAGACAAGGAACTAAACGTGAGTATTGTCATGATTGATAATCGACATATATGCTGTGTTCATGCACATCAGGTTTTTATTTTAATCCCAAATATGAACCACATACCTATGTTTGTGAGGTCATGTGCTCGAACAATTAATAAAACATAATAATACAATATAAAATTTGACTATGTAGCCTGCACTACACTTTGATTAAACAAATGAAACTGTGTAATGACATTGTCACAAGCTATAAGCATTTACTTAGTAAATCATGAGTCACTTCATTATTAATGAAAGTAACTTAAGAGACAAACTTCTCCATGCTACAAAAAGTGAATTCTAACAAGTGTAAAGTAATTTAGGAGGTTTAGAGCTGCATCTTTTTTACCACACATGCTCTATTTGACTGTTATTAATCAGTCTGTATTAATCAAACAGACGCCCGGGACCCAGCATGGAGACGTGGAGGCTCATTGTTCTGAGCATAAAGATGTCCATTCATTTATTCGCTTTGGTTGCCGAATCATTTTAATTTTGCTGGCAGATGTTGATCAGCTGTATGTGGCCCTTTAGCCCGGCGTCTAGAAACACAACACTCGTGTGTATACAGGAGGCGTTTGGAGCAGAGCCCCCCTGGAAAAGTGAATCAACCTCTAAGCCCATACAATGTCTTATTGACTATATGCTGTGGTTATAACCCTGATGTGATTACACACAATCAATAATAAACAGACCCTCAACCATTTATAAAACTCTGGATCCGTTTGCATCGTTTGAATGCTCCAAAACGCGTTCTTGTAGTCATGTGTTGTTTTATTGTGGGGGTGGGGTGGGGGGGCTTGCACTCATGACCTCAGTGTTTTCCCAACTGAGTGTGCTCCTTGTTGGTTTCAGCTGTATTAAACCTTTATTTCGTGAGGCTTGTAAGGTCCGACTGTTTCTGAGTAAAAAGAGCATCAGTTATTGATCATCATAGATTTGGCAGACTGTTGTGTGTTTTCCATCCCTAGAAATATTTAACCAATAAGGCTCTTTGACAAAACTATCATACAAAGAAAATTCAAACAGGACTATCAGTCAGAAATGTTGTATTTTGTGGATAACTCAATTTTGATAAAAACAGAATATGTCTGATTGAAGCTTAAAAATTCTAAGATCAGAAATGATCTGATCTTAGAAAGCAAGAAAAAGGCAAAGAGATTATAATGGCTGTGTAAGACGGCTGTTTATTAAAATAGGCTACAGTGCGCGAATGCATCCAGTGTCTGAGAGACACGTTTAATAATGACGTAATTATTTACCTCTTCAATAAGTTAATTGATAATAGATATGTGTATCTTTTCCCTGTTGGAATAAGAAGAAAGCTAGAACACGCCAAAGAACAGGAAATGAAAAAATATTACTTGGCTCACGTAAAATGATCAATTATCATGAACTTCATGCATCTATAGAAGGATTCAGCTAAATGCTATTATGCAGTGTAATTTTACACAGCTGTTTAATGTGCACTATTTTTTTTCCTGGAATAAGTGAACCTGGCCTACATTTCTACATCATTTATTTTACATCAATTTTCATTGCAATCACTTTTCATCAATGATGCTGCTTTGATAAATCAGCTTCCTCACTGCAGCCTTTTCTGACATATAATGTCTCTTGCCGGGTGCATGAGATTTTGCGCGAATCTATAATATTTGCATCTGGCAGCATAGTGGCTAAACTGGCACTTTGGAAAACAGTGTAAAAAAAAATGGGAAACTGTTCCTGGTCTCCTTGATCAGTCTTTTAATCCGGTGACACTATCGCTGAGACAACCAGCCTGCTATCGATCTTTTCATTATGTGTTCAAACAACAAATAGCCTTGCAGGTGAGGTGCACGGGACGTGCAAAAAAAAACAAAAAACAAACAAACAAAAAAAAAACTCCTATACCCGCTACAAAAACATTACTACTATGTGATGTCTACAAATCAGTGAGGGCAGCTGGAAACGGAGAAACGAGTCTCGATAATCGGTGATAATGTGGAGAAAAGATGTGAATCTCCACTAGTTATAAAGTTGAGACTGACACAGCCGGGTCGGCTGCAGGGTTTGAAGTTAACGGTCATGTGCGTGACACGGAGAATTTAGCTTTGCGTTTATGGAGCCATGCGTGTGTAGCGTAGCAGAAGTGAAAATTAAGTAGAGTACTTGCCTTATCGGTTGCTTGTTTTAGTCAAGGCAGAAAGCTGCTCCTCTACCGCTAACCGCCGTCGCTGCTGCTTCTTCTTTTAATGTCCTGCTGTCCACTTTCTCCCTTTTTCTCTCGCCGTTTCCCAGCTTTCTATTAGAGCCTCTACCCTGCTCCCATTCGCTGTCCCTCTCACTCTCCTCTTCTCCTGTGGAGCCCCTTTCCAATCTGTGGAGTTAAATCTTAATGATACACTTACAGAAAAAATCTTTGTCCGATTTAATCTTATTGGTTTCACCTTTTCAAAGAGCTGGAGACATGGCCGGGGAGTTTCAGTGGAGTGTCCGAGACAGAGACGGGAGAGAGAGCTCTCTTGTTGAATACTTAAAAAACAACCCATCCCTCCTATGCGTTTCCAAAGGGGGCACTTGCATATTTACGCTCCATTATATCTGCTAATATCTCTGTGTGGTTAAAGATCTGTGTAGCGACTTACATTTATTTTTATTAAAAAGTAATTTAATGTATTATGATGGCTTATTCCTTTCCAACATGGTGTGTTGCCATGTTTTTGGAGATGATTTACGCACATCATTTTGACTTTATGTTTCTACCCCAATCCAATGCAATAAAAATTCTGATGTACTTTTGAGGCTGTTTTCAGTTTGTTGTAATCTAACTTCTATTTTTGTTGTTCTTTTTAAGTTTTTTTCCCCTCTCTCTGTTATATAACCCCGAAGTCAAAAGATTGTTCTTTTCAAAGAGTCCAAAAAGACAAGCGAAAATAGCCCGCATCACTAGGGCTTATTTGATTTTTAAAATAAACTTTCTAGTTTTAAAAATGCATGTTTGATGACTTGTGCATGCATTAATATGAGGTTGTAATTGTACAATGTACGCTAGATGGCAGCGCGATCCAGACATTTTTGAGTTGGAGAGGTAGAAAGCCAGCAGAAACCCTGATACAAAAAAGCCGGAATCCCCATGCAAATTCCCAGCAACTTCACATGATTCTGAATTACTGTCATTATTAAGACATAATGTGACACCAGCTCAGTGATTGTGGAGACTATAGGACCTCGGTAATTAGTGCATATTGCTCATTGCTCCGTCTAGTTTTAGATATTTTCGGCCGTTGGCGCGGCATCCCATTTGTATAACACGCTGTCTTTTATACATCATTCTTCTCATTGACATTTTCTTCCATTTATAAGCTCGTTTAAACTAAATTGTAAGTTTTAATCAGCGAGTCTGTGCCGATTACAGACGAGGATGTACCGCAATGCGCATGCCAAATACAAGACAACGTGTGGAAATGTAAATCCGCTTCAAACCAATAATGACAACAGTTAATTTTATAATAAAGATAGTAGTCCAAGATAAACCATTTTGGAACTTTGGGGAATTTCTGAGGCAGAGTCCCCCTTTCCCCGCTGCGCACAGATTTTGGTTTATTTGTCGTGCGTAAAAGCTTTGTCCCCCTTGCCTTTACCCCGCTTTTTCTGCTATTCTATCCAGGGTTTCTTCCTCTTTTTGGTGACAATAGACGGCCCATACTAATCAGGTTTCAAAGTAAATAGCAGCGCGGGGCGAGCGCAATGTAAATTGTGCCTGTCAGAACCCCCCAGCCCCTCCAGTCGTAGATGGCAACACTGCAAAAAATATCCACCCTCAGACATTAGTGAGTCCAGTAGTGAATGTGGAAATCTTGAATTTACCTAACAGGAGACTGGATCGTCCGATCGTCCGAGATGCTTCCACTTGTTTCTACTGCCTCACGACCCATCACTGTACATTTTATTACATCGACTTTTAATTTCTGCAGAAATCTCCCTGTATACTCTGCCATGTTTCAAGATACCGACTGCTACAAATGATTAAAACTGCGATTAGAAACAAGCGGAATTCTGTAAACTGCATTGGCATTTTTCTCTTATGCATTTTCAGAAAAAAAATAACATTTTAAGATTGGAACATGAGAGCCAATGACTTATCGGGATGGACATTTTTTGCAGTGAGTGAACGGAGGGGGACTCTAACCAATGGAGAGAAAGAGAGGGCTTGGCTATAACCTTAGCCTCCCATTTTCTCTCTCTCCCTATCCCCCCCTCCCCTCCTCTCCTCCTCCTCTGTGCAGGGCTCTGGCCAGTCAGTCGCCTTTGATTATCAGTCTCCAGCAGCCCCTCTCTTGGCTCCTTGACATGAGCACCATATAAGGCGCAGCGATCTCCATAGAAACGTGTCAGTTTCAATAGTAGTGTCAAAGTTCACTATATACAGACATTCGCGCAGATCCCCCGTTTCGGAAACATTGCTCTGCTGGTCCTCCCGTTTAAGCGCATTCATTTTTGGGTCTCTCCTTCTTCTTGCATATTCTATTAGTTGTTGGTGTTTTTCCTCTTCTTTTTTTAACCTTTTCTCTGCGTATCTCCATTCCTCCTGCTGGAGAGAGGTGAAACTATACATGGGCACTTCATTCGGCGACGCGGTTTTCTTTCGCTGCTGGGCGAGATGATGAGGTTTATTTAAGAATATAGATGTAAAAATCCAGCTCTTCAGTTTTTCCTCCCCTCCTATACGGCGAAGACGGGAGTGTAAAGGAGCAAGAGGAAGAAAAGAGAAAGGAATTTATCTCCGCAGCACTTTGGATCGCGTGTCTTTCCAGCAAAAGGTTTTTATACTCGTTCCTGCGTCCATGTGAATCGCTCCTGCCTTTCCTTTGTGGCTATTTTATATCAAACTGCAATTTGTTACGACTGGACTCGGGTTTTCCTACAAGATTAGGGATTCCTGAATGGCTGACTGCAATTTACCTTGGAACTGGCCTCCCGATACTTGCATATCCTGATCGGGTGTCTATTCAATCGCCCTCCTATATTTTGAATGTATTGATCGCGTTGTACTCCCCTTCTTACCCCATATGAGATTGCGTGCTCCGATTTGACTTTGCACTGCCCCGTCTTTTGAGAGCTCATTTTTCTCCTCTGCGCTTCATAAACACCGGCGATCATTTCGCTTTATAGCACTTTCCGGGGCCGAGATATGGCAATGGTAGTTAGCGTCTGGCGAGATCCGCAGGAAGACGTGGCCGGAGGACCTCCGAGCGGCCCCAACCCAGCAGCGCAGCCGGCGAGGGAGCAGCAGCAGGCGGCGTCGGCGGCGCCGCACACTCCGCAGACCCCCAGCCAGCCGGGACCCCCGTCCACACCGGGGACCGCTGGGGACAAGGGGAGTCAAAATTCTGGACAGAGTCAGCAGCATATTGAATGTGTGGTTTGCGGAGACAAATCGAGCGGCAAACACTATGGCCAGTTCACCTGCGAGGGATGCAAAAGTTTCTTCAAGAGGAGTGTACGGAGGAACTTAACATACTCATGTCGTGCCAATAGGAACTGTCCCATTGACCAGCACCACCGAAATCAGTGCCAATACTGCCGGCTGAAGAAGTGTTTAAAAGTGGGAATGCGGCGGGAAGGTGAATATATATTTTTAAAGCCCTCTCATGATTACGCATCCTATAGCACACGAACAGGGCTGCCATGTTGCATTAAGGTCACAGGCTATATGGCTTGGCATACTGCAGTCTCCATCCATGTTTTTGAGGGATGTTTGCATGAATGATTAGTCTTTCTGTCTATGTGAGAGAGGGCTAAAAGGCCAGTGCAGCCACAGCAGCTATGCTTGTGAATGCAGGTCGCCTGAACAAAGCGGCTCGTCAGGCTGACCCTTTTATTTTGTTTTCGTTGCAGTCTAAACTGTACAACGATCAAGCAAAAGCAGCAAGTCCAGCAGGCCCAATTTGCGTATAGGTTTTGGAGCATAAGAAGGGTTGTCTGTACGTGTGTGTGCGCCTCTCTGCGTGTATACATACACACAGACAGGCTCACACACATGTGTGTGTTTGTATGTGTGTGTGTGTGTGTGGAGTGTGTGGAGTGAGTGTGTGTGTGTGTGTACAGTGTGCAAGGCTAATAGTCCCTTCATAAGTATGTGCAGCGTACCAATTCACAATTTTACAGTAGGGTTTAAAATCTGTGTGAATGTGAAATGAACACACTACAAACCCACGTCTCTCTTTGGCTCCATATGCTGACTAGACAGCTCAGACACACTGAATAATGCCGCTGAAGTTGATCATGGCTCATTGTTTTGCCTGGTGCATTACAGGCCATCTAACTTTCCTTCCAATGTCAGGTGTTTTATTTCAATTTATGCAAACATCCCTCATTTAAAATCTGCTATTTACAGTGCACACTGCAAGCCCACGTATAATGTGCCCTGAGTTACGTTAATATTTTATTATTAATATTAAACAGTGGCTGAATTCCTTTTATTTCCAGCTGACCTTTTGATATTGGTAAAATGTGTAAATGTCATTATATTTAACAGTAATTATCAGTCACATTTGTAATATGTTCGACCACAATTAATAATTATTAATATATACAAAACCCCACATAAATATAATGGTAAAGTAATATAAGTAGGCTGCTGCATGCAATGTGCAATTACGCTTTTAAATACTAATAATGGTAAATGTGATAAAATGTACTTTTAGATCAGAGAAAATGTGTGTTGTATGCTGTGTAAAAGTGATTTTCTTTAGATTTTTTACACACAGCCCATGTAAGCCTGCATCCCTAAATACAAATGCAAACAGAGTGCAGGTTGAGGGACAGTACATCTGTTTTGATGAGATTTTTATGTTGCCGATGAAATAATTTGCTGTGGAATATTATAATAGTCTGCCAAACAGCACACACGACTCTATATGCTTTGAAAAGCGTGTGTGCCGTTTTACAGAGCAAAAAACACACTAGCTGTAGCTTGCTTGACGGTTTTACCACTCGTGAACAATGTTTATCAGTCCTGGATGCACATTTCCTCTTTTTCTCTTTCTTTTTGTCAGCGGTTCAGCGAGGACGAATGCCTCCAACCCAGCCCAACCCAGGCCAGTACGCGCTGACGAACGGGGACCCTCTGAATGGCCATTGCTATCTGTCCGGATACATCTCGTTATTGCTGCGGGCCGAGCCTTACCCGACGTCCCGGTACGGGAGCCAGTGCATGCAGCCCAACAATATCATGGGTATCGAGAACATCTGCGAGCTGGCTGCTCGATTGCTCTTCAGCGCCGTGGAGTGGGCGAGAAACATCCCTTTCTTTCCCGACCTGCAGATCACCGACCAGGTGTCCCTTCTCAGGCTGACATGGAGCGAGTTGTTTGTGCTTAATGCGGCCCAGTGCTCCATGCCTCTGCATGTGGCCCCTCTGCTCGCCGCGGCGGGCCTCCACGCCTCCCCGATGTCCGCGGATCGCGTCGTGGCTTTCATGGATCACATCCGGATCTTCCAGGAGCAAGTGGAGAAGCTTAAGACCCTGCATGTAGACTCGGCAGAGTACAGCTGCCTCAAGGCCATCGTGCTTTTTACATCAGGTGGGTGTCCAACATGTCACATAGGAACATGTCTATAATCAAATGAGGCCTAGTTGTCGTCATGTTATTGGGAGCGAGGCTCGCAGGGTGAATCACTGTGGCATCAAGAATATGGCTGTCAAGTATAGTCTGGTCACAAATCTGAGTTTACGAGATGTTTGTGTTGCCGATGGAATAACTATTTTGTCAACAGCTTGCTACATATCCACTTACATGCATTCCCATGTCAGTTGTAGCCGCAGCATAAGACGTGTAAACAAATCCAGATTGAGAGAGCGCATCAAGTTTTGAAGTGTAATAAGCTTCCGCAGTTCAGTGCCTTAAAATATGAGATAACTGAGATCAACATATACGTTTGTATTTTATAATTGTTGAGTTAAAAACTTTTTTTTGAACACGTTTTAGCCGAGACTGAGATTGTAGTTTCGCGTCCATAAATTTTAGAACAGGTGTCAAATAATTGAGCGTAAAGATAAAATAGTCTATCACTGGGAGATATATGACAGCTGACGCATTTATGAGTGTTGGTGCATGCTTTTATCCTTGTTTTGCGTGCACAAACACATGTCTTGGGGGGCAGGAAATAATCCTTAGCAGACTGAGATCAAAAAAGCTGATGGAAGTTGACTCATATGTCAGTGCATTGCTTCTGTAGGACACAGAGCAGCACTTCTATATGGATTGTTTGTAGATTAATCTTAGCTGACCTATTAATTTTCTTAGTTATTGAGGATAGTTTCTTCTTGTCGCACATGCTTTGAAAAGTCATCAGCAGCAATTTTCAAAAGTAACCTACATTGTTGATAGCTTAATTGATGGCTGACTGGGGCAGGGTCCTAAAGGTCCTCATTTACTCTCGTTGCGTAATTTAGATGCTATTTTGGAGTTGGTTGTGTACTTGGTGCCATTAGGCCTGTTATGTCAAGGGAGTCTGTTGATGGGAAGGAAAAGGAACGTCTAAACTCACGTACAGGCCGCAAACTACTTCTGAACTTATCCCAAAGTTTCTACCCCATTGTCTCAGAATTTGGCCCATTATAAAATTCTGTAACAAGGTTGTGCAAATTCTATAATTGGTCACGTTTGTGATAAAATATTCAGTATCACTGTGGTTTTCAGATTTGGATTTATATTTCAATAATTCTCACTTTCAATGTCCCTTGAAAGCGTCATAACTCCATTTTATATTGAGAGTGAATACACTTACACTTGTAGCATGTTTGAATAATTATTGTTTATTATTTATTTAGCGTCACAGGGATTTACAAATGCATACATACATTACCTTACTGTTTATATATTATATAATATCATATTATGGTATAATACATTATATTATATTATCGTTAAATTCTGCCATACAATATTATAATGTCATATAGTGTGTGTTAAGTCATAATACGCTGTAGTAAATTGGGATTTAAATTATCTAAACTCTGGGTGTTCACCAAATTTGTAAATAGGAACTCAGAGATTATATTCCAAGCTACTAAACCACCTCCAACATTCAGTTTTCCTTTTTCTGGCGAACACAACATTCCCACATAGGTTTTCCTACTGCTGGAGGACTTTCTAGTTTTTTTTAAATATTTTTAGTTGCAGGAGCCATAATGACTACTTTTCACTTTTGGGGTTTGGCAACAAGGCTAATTTGACACGCCAAATGTTGAAGGCATACTGAGAGGTAAATGTATGTTTTAAAACGAATAAATACGTATTTTGACTCAGTTGCCGCACTACAGTAATGTGACTGCTTGTGAGATTCGCTTTATTTACTAATAGCCTGCACATGCTGTAATACACTGACATATCTGACCATATTTTTTTTTCCTATTGCACGACGGTGCAGTAATTCACCCCAGATCACCTAGAGAAACTTCATACACACATTAACATCCTTCATGTTTTCTAACAGATCATTTAGTTGGGTTGATAGGCTACAACTGGTGTTGGCTATAACAAGTCATGTGGCACTTTGCCAAGACCAGCGTGGATTGTTTGCCTTTAATAACATCAGTCTTGTCAGTATTTGATGCATAAATAATGGTGGCCAGGCTAATCATTGTCTTACATTAACTCCTTATTCTATTCACATGTGCACATTGCAGTATGTGTCTTTACTAACCGACCACAGAAATAGTCGTTTGCGAATCTGGAAGCTATCTGCTCCCATGTCCCAGTCTATTGAGGTAGTGGGGTGCAGGGCTGCAGGCAGGCCTTATGGAGGACTGTGGCGTTTCTTTGACCAGCTTTCACATGACGCATAGCCTACATTCAACTGCACCCTCTTCCCTGCAATGCGTTAAACTCCACAAATCGCTCTATTGCAACATTTAGGTCAACTATTATACTTTACAAGAAATTTCCTAATTTAATAAATTTCAAACTTATTGGCAGTTTAAGATTTTAAAAGGGACAGTCAGCGTTAATACAAAGGGATTTGCATACATGGGGCTTTGACCGGCCGGACTAAGGTCACAGTAAATCACCCCGAGATCTCAGCGTTGCCCCCGGGTTCATAAGGTTATTGTGTCTGGCCATAGTGAGTTATAGCACTGAGAAATCACGAATAGGCTTAAAAGCCTCTGTCCGGTGTTTAATGTATTAGTGCTTGAGAACTGAAGCTATCTTTCTTGTGTAGTTTCTACAAAAGCACTGTTCAATACAGAATCTTTTAAAGACAGCCTAGACTCCATGTGGGACCATATACGCCAGCGGTTATGCTGCTTGCGTTTACAGCAGTTTATAAGCAGTAGAACAGGCATGCTTGGGTTGTGTGAAAGACAATTTTCTTTATAACAGGCTAAAACATCGTAAGACACCAACAAGGCTTGTGCTTTTGTCTACAGGGAAGCGTCACTGCACAAGGCTGCATAATCCACCAGTCAGCACCAAAACACATGTTTCGCCCGCGTCGCTGCACTGGCTCATTTTCTGACATTTTATGTCGTTTCTGCGTGACTATTGACTTCACCTCCTCCAATAAATTTGATTGCTTCCAGCGGCCTGTCCTATAGGCTCCATCAAAAAACAGGCCAAGAGTGGTCTATGGAGAGAAGAGCGGCGAAATGACTTAACAGCTTACTGCAGAGTAATTAGGTCACATTACATCCAGTGTAATTTCAGATTCATCAGTGCCGTTTGTGTTTCCTTATACTTGAATCCCCATAGTCCAGACATCAAGAGCAGCGGCCTTTAGGCCTATACCCCACACCCCACCTTTCGCCTTTGCTCCACTCTCCCATCCATTCTTACTCTACACGCTTGTAACACCGATTTTCATGACATTTAGCTCTATATTCTTGTTGATTGTTGTAGGAGCAGGCAGAGATATCCTCCACTGAGTTGTGCAGCCCCTTCTCCAGCAGCAAGCCCCTTGTTTATTCTGTATGACAGTCCCACTCGCTCAGTGTGATGTAGCATGTTTGGGCAGTGTGTTTGTTCATTCCACTTTGTCAATAACACGTAAAGGGTGATGCTGAATGATAATCAGAGTGCTTTTGCAGGACGTAAATTGGGTATGGCAAGATGTGCACTTGCCAAAGCTAAGCCCACGTGAGGCTAAAATTGATCATGTGATTTAATATTTTGTACAGAAAATATGAAGCGAATTTGTCAGCAATGTAAATTGAATTCTTTACCATTAGAAGTGTTTATAACGATAATGTAAAATGTGTATTTAATATCATTGTCTGTGCTGCTCTGCGAGGCTTGGTGACCTGGGAGGCAATTTTATTTTAATAATGTAATATTTATCAGATATTTAAGCGTTAATTGTTTCACTTGATCGAAATGCGAAAGTTTAAAAGCAAATTATATCAGATTCAGGGACGTTTCCACAACATGTTGTCCCTCAGGGTTTAGAGACGTTGCCAACCTAACCACAGTGTTTTTGGTGTGTGTTTCGCAGACGCTTGCGGCCTCTCGGACGCTGCTCACATCGAGAGCCTACAGGAGAAATCCCAATGCGCCCTGGAGGAGTACGTGAGGAGCCAGTACCCGAACCAGCCCAGCCGCTTTGGGAAGCTCCTGCTGCGGCTGCCCTCTCTGCGCACCGTCTCCTCGTCGGTAATCGAGCAGCTGTTCTTCGTCCGCTTGGTAGGTAAAACTCCTATTGAAACCCTCATCAGGGATATGCTATTATCCGGGAGCAGCTTCAACTGGCCTTACATGTCCATCCAATGATCCTTATATGAAAGTGGAAAAAAGAGAGGAAAAAAAGGACCAAAATTCAGCACCCCTCACCCCATCCTCCTTCAAGAAGACTATATATAGGACCTTTTCTGAGAAACTTGGAAGACATTACTTTTTTTCTGTCTTCTGGGACTGAGATGGAATACATTATGTACAGAAAAATATTGGAACTGGACTTTACACCTGTGTAAATCCACCCTCATCTTCAAGAACAATACTCTTCATTTTGTAAAATACTAGTCTTTATTTTCCTTTTTTGTAAAAAATACAAATAAAATGAAAAACATCATATGCGCAGTAAGAAAAAAAGAATCAAGACTTAGCGGGAAAATAATGTTTCCAAGCAATTATAAGAATTGTCCTGTGTCTATGTACCTCTCTGTTTTGTATTTTTTCTGGTTCTAAACCAGGGTTTCTGTGATTCTATACTAATAATTTTTTGATATAACCTTTTGCTTCTTATAATGAGTGCGATATATGTTGTCGAAGCTATGTTCTCCAAGAATTAAAATTGAAGTGAGAATTTAAAAACAGAAAAATAAAGAAATTTAGACAAATAAGAAACAGTCTAATCGCTATGACAATATCACCACTGATGGTTGAACTTTTTTCCCAATTGATACGATGGACCTGCAACAGCAGCAAACTGACCTCCAGGACATTTTTACTGAGAGGACGTCTGGGGCGCCTTTCCCCGGGCCATGAGTGCGTGTGGAGTCGATCATCAGTCAAAGAGGAGAGACATGAAAATCAAAAGCACTTTTAATATATCATTTCAAATACATTTTGTTTGTTTCGTCTTGAAAATTTTCATTGTTTCTTGAATTTTATTGGTTGTTGCCTTCAATTTGCTTACTCCATGATGCAGCTTTTTGCAGAAGGGTCGGTTGATGAAGTTGTGTGATGGTGACTGTACTATTAAAAAAAGAAATAGGCAACGATGTCTCATTCTCAAGCCTTTTCCTGGAAGCAAATGTCAAGATGCTCGAGCTTATTTTAAACCAGCTGAGGGAATCTGTTGCCTGTGCGCTCACTGGTTTCTATAAGAAAAGTGCAGCCTACAGTCAGTCAGTCAGTCAGGATCCTGCATTGCCTTAAACTGAAACATATAATTCTGAAAACACTGTTTGCCTCCATTACACGTACCAGTGAAAACGAGGTGATACACGGGATTATGTGTGGTAATTACACAATGGGTGCATACCTTACATTTTAACAGACCCACTGACATAACTGGCTGTGTGCACACAAAGGAGGGGAGACTGTACGTGAGGAACTACAGCAAGTGAGCTCTCTGCCAGCCTGTGAGCGCATTAATGTTTAATATTTTTCCCAGACAGCAAGGAAAGCCTGCGCACCACACAGAGCCACCTCTATCCTACCTCCTGTGGCTTAATCAAGGTGATTCTCCACAAACCAAACAATATTCCCCCTCTCCCTCGTTTTTAAAAACTCTGCCTTGATAGTGCATGCCTCAATATTGATGTGGGCGTCATTTGGCAAAAGGGTTAGGCCCCGCTGCAAAGCTGCTGTGATATGCGTGATCAATCTGGAAAATGTATTTTACAGCATGTAAGCCAGTCGATAGGAACACCGAGTGTGATGCATTGTGTGGGAATAGAGAAGAGGAAGGAGAGGGAGGGAGAGAAGGAAAGAAAGGGAGAGAGGGGGGGGGAGAGAATATGGGAGACAAATGAGAGGGGAAACGTGTGTGTAAGTAAGTGTGTGTGTGTGTGTGTGTGTGTGTGTGTGTGTGAGAGAGAGAGAGAGATAGATAGATAGAAAGAGGGAGAGAGAAGGAGATGCTGCCTTGGTTTGCCTGGTACATTCAGAATGTAATGAGTGTATCGATAAGTCCTCAATGTGTTAGATGGGTTACATAGACTTCCTGTCTTTGCATTGGTCTGTCTCTGTATGTGCGCACCCTCTTTTTTTGTCTCCATATTCTCCACAAATGACACAGGAAGCCCAGTTATGGACCTGGATCTACCCTCGCAGTCATTACTGCATTACACTCACATCTAGAGTGATAAAATGTGATAAATTGGAAGGCGTTATGAGGAAGAAAATGGGGTTTTGGTGTGACAATTATTAAATTTTCCTGTTAGCCCCCCTCTTCATCATCAGAAGTGTTGCTTGTGTGCCATATTGCCCACATCTTCAGCTGCTGACTGGCAGTGATGAGGGACAGGAGGACGAGAGCTGAGCTGAATGTAGCACGTTGCTATGTCTGAATTTGATATCGCCATATTTGTTATCTCCCTTATAGGATTGGGGGAGGGGTATCTGTGCCAGTGGTTTATTTGTTTGTACAGCCTGTTTCATTCTAAGGCTACAATATTAAGGTATTCATTAGTTCGCGCTCATGCTGGAATGATGCTGTAGGTTGTGCTTAAGGTTGTCCTCAGATGCTCTCTCACAAGAATACAGTTTTTTTTTATTCTCATGATTAATGTGTGTTCAGGGATATTGGACCTATTAGCTCCCAATCGACCTCTCTGTAGCACTGGGTCAGTTGTCAGAAGCCTTGTTGTTGCTTAGGCTACTGTACAAACATAAATGTGGTATTTCTTCAGGTTGGATCGTTATTTCCTTGGTGTGGATATGATTCTCTCGGAGCTTTAGGTCAGGTGAAAGTTGCAGACTAATGAGCTGATGGGGGACTTTCCTTTCTACTTTACACTGCAGGCAGAATATGCTGAATTAAACCAAAAGTTAACAAAAGACACACATAACCAACAACTTCCTAAACGCAGCCTTAAAAACGGATAATTACTGAAGTGCTGGAATTATTCAGCGTGTTTGTCTTAAACTGTTTTTGTTTTTTTGTTTTTTTTTTGGAATAATCCAGAGGATCGTTTCGTGGACGGCGAGGAAGACTCCGTGTGAGAATAAATGTTTGTTTTTCAGTGAGAATGAATATGGCTTCACTGTGGCCATCGCAACAGTCCAGGTCGTTTTTGTTTCATGTAGCTCTGGACTAAATTGTTTGCTGGGTTATTAAACGCAGCTTTCAGCTGGTTGTCTCCACATAATGTATTCTAAATCCCTCTAGAGTAACTATCTTTTATCCTCTTGCTGAGAGCATTCTGTTATACAATTGTTATACTACAGGCTATATAAAGCAATAGTTCAAAAACAGATGAAATTGTGGCATGTGTTCCTAATTAACGTTTCTGTATAGGCAATACAAGCAAAATACAAGAGGACTCAAGGAAAAGTGATATTTTCTATTTAGTCTGTGGACCATTTTTGACTCTCCTTGCTTTGACAGAAGCTCAAATTGGTTTATCATGCAACACTTCAAATATTGAAATAACAAGCTTCAAATATCAGTTATATTTTCAATATTTTTCAACCAGAGGCTCGTCGTGAAATTTCTTATCCTGACATCTAATGTGATGACAACATTATTAGTACTTATATTTAATTAAATAAAAGGGGAAGAAAAAAAACTGCAAGGAGAAAAGTAAGTGCACTGTCAGATTGGACTATAACTGCGGTGGGTAAATGAGATGGATATGTGGTACACTATAGGCCCCATTTGTGTCTCTGTAATTTCGGAAACTCCGGTTACCAAAGTGTTACTACGAAATGAGTTAAATAACCATTTACCTTTGTCTGGTTTCATTCATCAAACCACAAGTGGAGGACTCCTAACACGGGGGGCTATTTGTTTGCTTTACACAAGCAGCTGGGTGCGATTTCACGTTTGAGATATCTGTCTGAAAGCGAAACATTTATTATCCTAAGTTGTCAGCGAACCTATTTCTCCAAAACCCTCAATGCAAGCCAGTGGTTTTATGCAGCAGTGGAAATGTCCTATTGGCGTTACACGTCACTTCATTTCACTTATAGATGCCTGCTTTTCCCGGTCACATTTGACAAATACTGTTGTTTGAGACAATAACAATTTCCAAGTAGCGGCTGCGTGTATGAATGGGGGGCCCTCTGAAGTAGGCCTATGACACGGCTTATTTCTTATATTGTCTTGTGTGTAAAAATGATGACACAGGACAACAAGTGCCGCGCCGTGTCTACCACGCACCTCATCCACAGCGAGGTTGCAAAATGGCTGGGAACGGCACAGTGAGGACAAATGTCCAAAATTAAATAGATTCCCGTGAGATGTTTTGCGCTATTTCTCAGCAAACAGCCCGAGTTTCTTTGTGTATTGACTGTACACAGTCAATGTAGAGAGTCATGTCCTATGATTACACTGTGCTTGTCTGAGATCTGTCCGCGGACCTCATAGGCAACCTTTAAGCCATGGATCATATCCAGCCCTACGGGGTATAAAATATTCTTAGCAGTGAATGTAACATAAGGGGACGCCTCCCTGAGCCCGTGTGTGTGTGTGTCCATGTTTGTGTGCGCACGCAAGTTTGTCATGATTGTCATAACTGTGTGTAGGCAATGGTAGGATTTTTATATATGTGTGAGGTCTGTCTGTATGTATGTGTGCGGGCGCGTTCTTTGCATGCCCGTGCGTAAAAGCGTCTATCCACCAGCAGCGTACGTACGCGTGTGTGCGCGCGCTACTGGTCGAGAAACAGAGAGAGAAACAGAGAGGGAGAGAGAGAGAGAGAGGTGGTTGTGAGAAAGCCCGGATCGCTGTGTAAGCGGATCCCTTTGTGTTGATTTAGGAAGACGTTTGCTGTATATAACGTTCAAGGCTGATAATATCATTGCCTGGCCAGATAAATAAAGCATTGGCCAAAACCATCGGGTCAGCTATCGATCCGCTTTTTCTCCCCGAGAGAGAGAGAGAGAGAGAGAGGGAGGGAGGGGGGTGGACAGGAGGAAGGGGGGGGGGGGGGGGGGGATTGAGAAAAGCGAGGGAGAGAAAGGGAGAGAGACCTCACTCATTAGCATTCCACAGCCATGGACTAAACGCTGACAACTAACAGAGATATCCAGCTCTACACCACTGCATGCATTTTCCCCCCTTTGTCTTCTTTCCCTGGCCCTTCATTTCCAGCGGACAGATCTCTCATCACAGCCAACACATTCTTATTAATGCCTTCTTCACTCTTTTTTGCACGAATGGACCCCGTGCACAAGAGCGAAAACCTCCCAGTAAAGGAGAGAAAAAAGGGGGAGTGATGTTGTAAAAGCTGTGCAGAAGTGACAGCGCTAAGCACACCGGCTTTACTTGGGAGAGATACAACAGTGTGTGACTTGACAAAATAGAAGTGGGAGACGTTTTAAATTGTAACCTTACCTGCCATTATTTAGATGTTTGAGGAAAGAAAAAAAAAATCTGCAGCCTGTATGCTTCATTATCAGAAGGTAAATGATATACGTTTTATTTCCAATTCAGCTTCGGTGAATATTTTCCACTTAGTTTTAGACGTTTGGCTCCATTTAATATCACAATTGCAGGAAATGTTTTACCTTTTGAGGCGTTTATCTCTATTTTAGCTGTTACTTACATCTTCATCGCAACCTGTAGAATAAAATAAACAGGCTTAATAACGCTGACGGAGCAAAATGGTAATTTCAAAATCCTTAAAATGTCCAATTTAAGCTTATTTACATACTGATGTATAAATAGTTTACTATTTAAATAATTTAGAAACTCAAATATGTGTTTGAATGAATAAATTAAAAGTTGATATAATTGAATGAGTGATACAGGGACTACCAGTGACATTATTTGGACAAGCTCCTTTTTCAGATGACTATATCTTAATATGCGTTCAAGTCTTGCCCAACAATGACAGCTGTTCATCTGATAGTAACTTCTTTCCAAGTTTTCTCCCCTCCCACCCCGGGGCCCCCGGTCTCTGTCTTGCTTTGTTGTTTTAAAATATGCATGTCTCTCCGGAATGCCAGTCACGGGTCCAAACTTTGTGTGTCCCAACCTCCCACATGATGAAATGATCCTTTTAAAGCGGGCTCAATATGTCTCAATCTGCACTCCTCTTCTCTCTCTAAAGCTTCTGGGTACGGGACACAGCCCAGAAATGTATTAATTAAAGCGCACTACAGGCTTTTTAGCATTGGGAAAGAAGTGGTCGGATCAAGTCAAGCTCTGTCAACGACGGATGGATGAAGATTCACGGCAGGAAAAGAAAAAAAAAAAGTAAGACTCATTTTACGCTGTGTCTCTCCCTCTGTCTCTCTTTCTCCTCCTCTTTCTCTCTTCTATGTGTGTGTGTGTGTGTGTGTGTGTGTGTGTGTGTCCCTTTTGCACAGTGTTCTTGTGTGTTCCTTGGACTGAAACGGATAAGGCCAGGGGGAGTGAGTGAGAAAGAGAGAGAGAGAGAAGTGTGAGAGAAAGGGGAGGGGGGATATATATGTAAAAAGTGAAAGAGGATGAACGTGTATATGTGCAAGTGTGTGTGTGTTCTTGTCATCACCAAGAAATGAATCACCACGTGACATTAAACTCTAAACTGCAAGTTTTTCTCACCGGTGTGCCATGTATGTACGTACAGTTTAAGGACACATGTTTGCATGAGTGGAGGTGATCACATGCGCGCGCGCGCCGGCGTGTGTGCGCATATATAAATGCTGTGTGGCATAAATCGCACCACCTAAAAGAGACCCGGATGGTCGGAAAGGAAACGCTTGGTTTTAAAGGGGGAAAGCGTGAATCGGATGTAAGAGAGCGTTTGCAGCTCAAGAGGAACTCCTAATTCCCTCTGTCAAGTTTTAGAGGATATGTGTGTGGCTTCTCAGCGGCACCAGTGATGCCACTGTAAAACACACAAGCGACTTAATAATAACTATAATGCATCTAATAATTAGCTGTTAAGGGAAATTTAAGGGAAAGTTGGAGTTGAAGCCAGTTAACCTGTTGCTTTTGGTCCAAACATAACAGCAACCTCAATACTGTGATAACATCCCATGAGCCCTGCAGCATTTTATCCCATAATAATCCGCCCCTCCAAAAATGTAAACAGACCAACACTGGGAGTCACTGGAAGATCTGCACAAACAAATTGAATTTAATTATTGTGTTCATTTATTAAATTCAAATACGTTTTAATAGACATCCCAACAGTCTGATTATGTCAACATATGGGAGGCCATGCAGCAAGGCCCGGGCTTACATACCTGATAACGCCTGGGCTTTTCAGCAATATTTACGGCTTCTCTTTCTAATACACTCCAGATGGTGTGTGACTGTGCCACCGCAGTCAGCGAGCCCCTCAGTTTTTACTCAGCAGCATTTTGTTACAATTACATCAATGCTGAGACAGAATTTATTGGTGACCCATTTTCGCTGCATTATATGTAAAAAAAATAAAAATAATGATAATAATAACAATAAAAAAAAGAAAGGAAAAAGAAAAAAAAAGTTTTGGCTTCTGCTTTATTTGCATGTGAAGCTCTTTTTTTTTTTACTGCTCTGAAGTTTACTTTTCAGCCAAAAAAAAAAAATCTTTAAAAAATCTCATTAAGTATAGGGCTCAACTAGTTCCCACTTCATGGTTTGATGGATTAATATGTTATGAAGACAAAACACACAGGCCGCATTCATGCCTGACCAATCTTTGTTGTAGCCTGTGCGTTTTTTTTTTCAGGCAGTCACTCAGGCAGAATAATGCTTGTGAAGATATAATCTACTGAGCCTATACCTCTGTGGTCCTTTGCTATATTATCCACTGACAATAAATTGGCAAGCTTTTTTAGCAGGTATCCAACCTCTTCACTAAACACGTGGGAATTCCATTTGCTGTAGGATTTGGTTAATAGATTAATTCCGTTTATATTTTATTACTATTAGCTTTACCATGACATGATAAAAGCCTGTGCGTCTGCTGTAGTATAATTCAGTTTTTTCAGGTGTGCAGATACTCTTAAAATTATTATCTTATATAACAAAATAGTAAGAGGGGATGATCTGTCTATCTATCATGTCAGTGAGTGTTGTTTTGTAGGTTGTTTCACTAGTCAAAGTTGCAGCTTATGTTGTTGCTATCTGTGTTCACCTGGATTGTTCAGAGAAGCTGCTGTAGGTCTATTATGTTTGACTGAAACCATGCATTGAAGGGTATTTTTCATCTATGCCACAGGGAACCTCTCTTGACAGTGGTAAGGTTTCCCATTGACTCCCTGTAGTCACCATGGTTGGTGCTCTCTCTCTCTCTCTCTCTCTCTCTCTCTCTGTCTCTCTCTCTCTCTCTCTCTCCCTCTCTCTCTCCCTCTCTCTCCCTCAGCCACCTCAGAGGACATGCGGCATGTTGATAAATACATGTCTTTTTTTTCCATCTTACTCAGCACCATCCATCAAATTTGTATGTCCATGTTACCATGTTACACTACTGTGCTTAAGGGAGGTAGAGGATGCCAGTAGTCGTGCAGACTCTAAACACACTCTAAATCATCAACAGGGGATGTATTGCTCTCTCTACATACTAAATAATTACTTGATCATTCACACTTTGTTCTGGTCATGTTGGTCACGTGGTGAATTGTCTTAAATCAGGCTATGCCAGGGTTGTGCTGTTTGGAGATTTAGAAGTGGGCTTTTGCTGTTCTCTGTGGGTTAATAACCTCTTTACGCACTATAACCACTGTGTTTTGATCCCGGTAATACGTTGGATAGAGCATTTCTCTGGCTTGCCCACGGCTTGGACCACTCTACAGAAGACCAGTCGCCCTGTGGTTGCAAACTCTTTGTGGCCCCACATACCGCCGCTGTGATTATAGAAGTGCCTCCTCTCCCTTGTTAAAGGAGCAAAGCTCTAATCTAGCCTCTGTGTCGCCCCCAAAGCCAGCGTGCTATAGTGAAAATGTGCGTGCGTGCGTGCGCGCGTGCATGGGGAAGAGTGAGTGGGGGTCGGTCGGAGCGAGAGAAGAGGGGACGGGAAGGGTGGGAGAGAGGGAGAGCAAAAAGGAGGGGGGTTATAACGGAGTGGCCCTTTCCTTCTTTTGAGTGACACGACCCCTCTCTTCTCTTCAAAGGCCATGCAGAAATAAACGCATCTCATTTGAATGGCGATTTTTCTTGGTGGTATTTCACAGCCAAGATTTCTGAAATAGGAATGTGTATTTTTTTTTTCTGCAATATTGAATTCGGGGATGGTTCTGGTGGTGGGGTATTCAATATTCCCATCTCTCCACATGCAGCATTCTGCAGCCAGTGTGGTATTTTGTCCATGACTACACCACCAACACCACCCCCCTCCACTCCTGCACCCCCCACCCCGTCCAAATTCATTTGCATCCGCTGATGATATCAGTAAAGAATTACTGGCACCGTATGAGGCAGGGTGGGGGAAGAAGGCTTATTTGGATAAAACTGGACTGCAGAGTGGACACGGCCCTAAAGGTCAGTCGCCCATTCATGTCAAGGTGGCAGGGGGTGTGTGTGTTGGGGGGGGTCGGCATGGGATTGCCAAAGAGGCTTATTTGAAAGCGGGCGTATATTTGAGGCAAGGGAATGAAAAGGAGTGGACCACAAAGCTCGTCATACTTCAAATACGCCCCGTCACATCTTCACTCTCTCCATTCCATGCACGCAGCGGGTATATAAGGAAGGTAGGGTGTCAGTACTATGGCATGGCCTGCAGAACAAGCAGCAGAAAATACAGCATGTGGACCAAAAAGTGGATCATAGAGGTTTCGGTGTACTAAAGAAGGGGTTTCCAGGGTTCTCCTTTAGTGGTTCCCTCTGATTTGTGCAAATAAAATACTGCAAATAATGGGGCCAGAAAGTTCCTTTAATACTGCTGATGTGGAGCATTTCATGTAATCTAGCTGGGTTGTTTTCAGCACCATAATGCTGAAGAGATAGAAAACCTTTCTGAAAGGATTCTTTATAGCACCAAAATAGGGCTTTGCTATGGAGCAACCCTGTAATTTTCTGATTACTAGCCTATATACTACAATTTTGGTAATAGTGCAGAATGTCAAGGATTTACTTCTAAGGAAAAAATATAGATGTAAAAGAAAAAACGGAAAAAGTATGAATATAATGGTATGTAGCTGTATGTTGTAACTGAAGGACGCACTGAACGCATGCAATGTTCTTAGAAAAGTAAAAAAAAATGCAAGCAGTGAGTCACACTAATATTTCACATTTTAAAAATATATTTTACCAGGATTATCTTATTTTCTATATTTTTTGTCATTGCATTTTTGTAATGTAATAAATCGCCAGTGATCAGATTACACTCAGTACAGTCTCCTTACCACAGAATAGTAGATCGTGTAAACAGGATCACATAATGGGAGAACACGTAAGAAAACTGCAGATGTATTTTTTTTTCTATTAATTAATAAATCAATTAAAGCACTCTCCTGCCGTGCATATATACCCCAATTTACTTCGAGGGCACACACGCACACACACGCACACTCACACACACACACACACACACACACACACACACACACACACACACACACACACACACACACACACACACACACACTTTATCACTTCATCATTATGTATATATAATAAAATTAGGTAAAGTACAGTGCAGTGGAAGCAGTCACAAATTTCTTTGTAATTATTTCTAAAACTATATTAGTGTCCTAGTTATAAGTGTGCACATGCAGTCTAAACTTTATTTTCAGTGTGGAGGCTGCGGGGGATTATTGGACGCCTTAACCGAGCGAAAATTGTCACAAATTGCTGGTTGTTGAGGGGCGAATGACAAGATAACGAATATGAAAAATGTTGCCCCTGACACCTCAGTTCATATATCATTGCAAAAGCCGACTAATCAGTCACATATTGTCTTTATTATTATTACACTTGCATATAATGTCTAATTGATATGCCGAAATTGTATATTTAGGTTTATTATACTTCCTAAACCTAAAAAGTAACATGTATTTTATGTGTTTGCTAATTCGGCTCAGATAGGTGCACTAATTGAATTATCTGCACCTATACAAGATTTTCAGTTTACAGCACCTTTTCATGTATGAGATTAATATACTAAGAGTTTTTTTTATAACCTGTCCAGTTATAATGGGGACTAAGGTGAATAACAACAACAATGTGTGCCTATATATACTCGCGATCAGGCTTTTACCACTGCTATTACTCAAACACTGCTTATACTGTATGTGGCTATAACTGCTACTACTCTTACTGCAACATCATTACCAGCAATGATATTATAGGGAAGACGACTTAGTTCTGTCTTTGTATATGAAATAATGACTGCGGCGAGGATGAGTAGGGAAGATTAGTGCGAGTGAGGATGGAAGTGTTAGAGGTATATTACTCACCATTTTACACACATGATTCCACTTCTTTCTTTCTTTTTTTGTCAAAACCCACCTCTTAACACCTCTCAGCAGCAGCAGAGCATCACACACATACAGCATATTATATAATTGATTTGCAACTATGCACTCGACAGAAGATGTATTGTTTGCCACTGGTACATATACATACACATCCCCAGTAAAACGCTGTGATGAAGCTTATTTTGTCAAGTGGGGGAGTCACCAGCAGCCCTTCCCCTCCCTCACCCACTGTGGCATTAAAAGTTGTCCCATTTTCAGCTTGACCACTGATCACTTGCTTTGCCATCTTGACCCCTTGGGTGCTCATTACAGTTTGATCCGGTGGAAAAGTAAAAACGCAGCAGACGTCACACTAAAACTAATTGATCGATTTGAGATGGATCAAGTATTAATCTTGCATAGCAGGCACGGCGGGGCTGGGATCGCGCCGTGGCATGCATCATACACGAAGTTTTTTGTGTTTGAGAGCGCTAAACCGCGGCGCTTTGTTGTGGCGTCCCTCTGCGCCCCTGTGTGCTGTGTGCGTAAAGGCAGCCTCCCTCTCAGACCCTCCATGCCTGTTATTGTTTCTACCTTTGTTTGCTAGATGGCGCTCTGCGTTATGGGACCCTCTGACACAAGAACCGCCTCATACCCTCTCTCTCCTCAGCTGCGCTCTCAGCCCACAGTCCACCGCACAGCACAGCGTTTCCAGTGCCATTTTTTAACCAGGAATTACAGCAGCTGCAAACGACTCTAATGCAGTCCCACCGCTGTGAATAGTGGGGGAGTTTTATAATTGCATTATCCTATGTCGACTGACATTTTTGTTTGTTTTGTTAAGCTGTGGAATCACATCGATTAAAACCAGCGATCAGTAATGCATTTAATTTTAATGTAAACTGATAATAACCCAGACTATCACACAATATTTGAGCTTTAGATAATTAATTGTTTGTTTTTGCAATGTAACGTTGCAGAACATATACACTAATTCGAATTTGAATTATGAAGAAAGAAATAAACGAGCGTTAATTATCCATTTTCAAATAAAGAATGTCATATAAATTTAAGTAAAGACAAGATAAAGAATAAAGTCTGACTCCAAAATCTTTGGAGCACAAATAGTCAGCAAGATTATGGCTCTGCAGAAAATAAATCAAAATGTTTTTTAAATAAATAGTTACCTTTAAGCACAGATAATGTCACAGGGAAAAAACTTCTTTATATTAATAATGCAAAACAAAGCGAGATATTGACGACTGGAATTATACAATTAACGAAAATTAATATACTTTAGCAATTTTTCTGATTATTTTTAGGAAACCAACGATCATTTGACCGACCTTATAATCTGTTTTAGATTGGTTACAATCAAGAAAAAAAAAGTCTCTTGTGTTGTTTGCTGAGTGGCCCACTCTGCTCTGATATACTGCTGCAGTTACACTTTCACTAAATAGCGGCTTGTCGGTGTGTGACGTTGATGAATGTGTTGGAAACTTGGAGAGCCTTTTACAGCTGTCTTAAAAACGCGCCGTGGCCCCAGACCAGCCACAAACAGATCAGGTGCAGGGGGCTTAATACGGCAGTCAATGACAAAGAAGCACGCACTTTACACACATTTGGAAAAGAGCCTCCGATGCAGTGAAAAGTAAACTGTGAATTTTTTAAAATTTTAAAATCGACTTTACCCACCTTTTCGGTTCACTTGAATATTTGTGTTGTAAATGGAGACAACATCAGATCAGATGTAAGTTATTTGAAGATGCGGTCGCCTGAAGACACAAAAGTACAGTGATTATTATTTTTATGAAGATTAAATTGTTTTTAGTTTATATTCGTGGTTTTGATGCTTTATAATGAACTGGGGATCGTGTTTTTCAACCATCCATATATTTCCCAATAAAACAGATCCAGAAAATACATTTCCTCTTATGTGGCTGAAGATGAACACAGTCCAGAACAGAAGTGGGCTGTGAATGGTGGTTTTTGGCTTTTTTCCCTCCCTCTGTGGCTTCATTTATTCCTCATATGAAGACATCTAAAACACAAACCTCCTGTATAGTCAACTGAATTATTATATGGGAATTAAAGCTTGTTTATATTTCGAGTATGGCATCTTATTTCAGTAAATAGTCTATTTACAGCAGACCCTAATGATTACAAGAAAAATATACTTTTTTATATTTAAGTGGTGGGGCTCAGTGTCTTGATAATAAGACACACACACACTTACACACACACTTCCTCCCCCGTTGGATCCTGGGTGGTGTGGCACAGCAGGTTCGCTTGTACTGTATACGGGGCCTCTCCACCTGCAGCCCCCCAGAAGACACCAAACCCAGTCAGGCTTCACCTCATTCCCTCCAAATCCACGTCTTCTCCTCCTGCTATTTACATGAGTTGGCCTACACTTGGCTAACACATTATTAGCAAGCAAGGGAGAGGGGGGAAGCAGCAGTTCAATTATTTTTTGAACAATGGGCATGGGCCCGTCACACATTTTGAGTGTTTGAGTAAGGCTCTCCTGGTATTTGTTTTCCTCGACTTAACAAGCCATCATCTCACACATGCATATAGAATTGAAATAGCTCAGAGATCCCGCAGGCAAAGGGCGGGTTGCGGGTTCAATTAAGGTGGAATAATGCATGGGGACAAAGCGTATGATGACCTCGATTGAAATTGATCAGAAAACGCATTCACCAAAAAATACACAGTAGCCTCTTTGTTTTGATTTAATGTTGCCTCTTTGTATCCACACTGAGGCCTATGGCTGCCTCTGAAACTGCAAGCTACTTTGATTTTGGGAAATAATTCCAATGCCTGAATATAAAGCTAAGAATTTAATACCACCCAACCTATGTCTAGACTGATTCACTCCTTTTTTTGACATTCCTTTCTTTCCCTCCTTAATCGAATTTGCCACATTTAAGCTGGTGTGTGGATTTTGAAGCATAAGCAGCCATTTGGGCTATATCCCAGACAGAGAATACGAAGGTTTGTCATATTTTCTTAAGTAGAAAACAAGATATTTCACCGCCACAGTGGGATTTTAACGAATTAAAATATCTCACTGCTCGCCTGTGATAAAAAGGTATGGGATTGAGGCGCTCGCTTGTTAAGTAACTTGCTGTCAGTATAGTTAGCAGTGCTCTGATATGGACGGTGGCTGCAGAGCCTCATATCTTGGGGTTTTAATTAACAAGCTGTCTCAAAGCTGTAGAGCTCCATCAAACAGCCTCTCTCTCTCCCTCTCTCTCTCTCCCTCTCTCTCTCCCTCTCTCTCTCTCCCTCTCTCTCTCTCTCTCTCTCTCTCTTTCTCCACCAGTAAATCCTCCTCCCGTCAGTGCCTTGGGCTCTCTCTCAAACTTTAGACATCCTGGTTCCCAAATCAACTTGTTACCACAGTATGTGCACCAGCTGATAGGGTGTAACTACTATGAGACAATTTGCAAAATATAAATTGCTTGTTTTCCCCCCTTTTTTTTGCTTAGCATCTATCATGCACACGTTTAATCAGCAGACGTCCGCATACTGTATTCTGTTGGGTTTGACTTGAAGCCTGAATAGTGCATGATGCACTTTCTCTGTGCAGCTCGTGTGACGGAGTGATGACTTGTACAGTCTCTGAAAGTCTGTTTCACAAATGTGAGATTATTCACCTTTAACCTGTAAACTTTCCTCTGAATGATCTTTAAACAGACTTTATAAACTCTAATTCCATATATTTATTACAAAAAGTTTATTTTTTAGGATAGTCGACCCTCAATTTTACACCTCTGTCCTACACGGCCAGTGAGGAATCCAGTTAACAGAATAGAGTTTGAGCTGATATCTTAGGTGTTATTAAACTGAGGGAGTCATACGAGGACGGACTGGTCCTTTAAGGATAAAAATAAAAAATAAAGTCTTTGTAAGTGTAACTGAGTATTGTTTATATAGACGGTTGGCGCAACAGCCAATGTAAACCGCCAACAACCTCTTGATTTACCACAGCATTATAGAGTGTAAGCACTGGCTTCACAGAAGATTTGTCTTCGGTGAAAGCAGCAAAAACCTCTCTCTCTCTCTCTCTCTCTCTCTCTCTCTCTCTGTCTCTCTCTCTCTCTCTCTCTGTGTGTGTGTCTCTCAGACTATAGTAAACTTGGTGCTGGGCTCCCACCGCGGCCCAGACGGGGGTAATTTGATAGCAAGGCAAGGTCAAGACAGTGCGCTGTCCATGGTGCTGCGACGGGCAGGCTGGATGTTATCATCAAATTAGACAGGACAAGTTTCAAATCGATGCCACCCCCGGATGTCTGGAGACCGCCAGCAGTCGGAGTTAAAGTCCTAACAAGTCCCCCCTGACAGGTCAACACCTCAACACAAACACACACGTCTGATGCAGCAGCCTACAGGTCAGCAGCGCTGTGCTGGCGAGATAAGCATCAATCGGATCTAAGTGAAATGTATCTTTAGGTCCACTGTTATTCTGCGGGCCCTGCATGACACTCTGGCAGTTGAGGTTGGATTTTATAAAAGTTGTTTTCTTCTCCTCTACTTGAAGTCCTCGTGCTTGCCGATTTATTTTACAGTCTTCATTTATCTCTGTGTGTGTGTGTGTGTGTGAGGAATATCAGACTGACACACTCACCCCTCCACACACACACACACACATACACAGGCATACACATCTTGGTTTATAATAAAAATCCACTGCCACACAGCTATAGAAGAAAGGTCGAAAGTTTAGTTAAAAGCACAACTTTTGGGATAATTTATAGAACTGTTATTATAAATATTTATATGAAATATAGTTGTGAACTGAAAGGTTGCACGGTCACCAGCTGAGATATAAACAATATGCTTTTCATCTCTACAAGATCAAAGAATATAATGTTTTATGCATCTTCTGATTCATAAAATGCAAAAGATGCTTTTTATTTGTCATTTTCAAATTAAACAGGACGCCATTTTCAAATTATTTACTTTTGCACTCCACTTGCTTGACCTGAGCTGCATTTAATTTGTAACAGATTATGCAGAATATAGAAATATATTTTAGCTTGAATTGAATGCCTTTGTTTCTTAATTAGACTGAGACAACAGTTTCTAAGGAGAAATAACACATTCCCGCTGTTCTAGCTGCAGTCTTTACAGTTTGCTGTGAGTTTGGCACATTCAGATATTAAAAAAAAATGTAATCCAGCCTCATTTCTTTTTTATTTCTAATAAAAATCTGTCGTCATCGCAGCTCATTCAATACTAAATGATAACTTTAAAATTGCTAGTAGGCCCAACCTATCTAATGATTTACAACCTAATGACTTTTTCACATTAGTATAACTGAAAAGTTGCACTTTATCTACATACACGTATGCATTATATGTATTATCCAAATAATGAATGCCATTAGTTACAACCAATTTGTGAAAGATCAGGAGTGAATGAGTTGAGAGGGGATCTCAGAGAGAAGTGAAGAGGGCACTGATTAGAGATGCTGCCAATCTGTCACCGCCTGACAGCTTTTGCTGCAGGGATAAACAGCAATAAAGTAGAGTTGGCCGCTGTGTTGTTAACTTCACACAGACTATCACACACACAGCTCGCCACCGGAGGAGCAGGTAAATTCACTCAACCCCTCGCAGGGCCCCCCTCGCCTATCATCGCCTCTGTCTCCCTCCCTGCATGTCAAACTACCCCTTCCTCCCGTCCTTCCTCCGTCAAACTCCCTTTTCATCCTCCCTGCTGACTCAGGTAGCAAACACAATGAGGACCTCAGCGACAAGAAAGAAAGCCATTCAACCGGATGGAGAGATTGCGGACGGGAGAGAGAAAGAGAGAGAGAGAGAGAGAGAAACGTTATATTTGAATGGCTGATAAAGAAATGAAATAGATGGGAACAAAGTCTAAGCCGTCGGGATGGAAAGGAGGGGTTAGGCATCATAGAGCAGGCTGCAAGGTGACTGCAGGCCCTTTAATAACACAAGTATATTAACTGGCTTAACCACGGAGATTCAAAATGAACCCAACTTCACTTAAGGGGCCTTGCAAACCATGAAATGCACATCAAAACACACACCTGCCAATCCCACCACCTATATCCCTCCAGCCGCCCCCCCCCTCTCTCCACCCGAGCTGTCCGTCATGGTGTGGCCCGGCTAATTTGAGTTCATTGGATGGCAATAACTTCATTTAGAACTTCATCTCTTTTTGGGGTGGATGTAATGAGGATGCAGGGTGCTGCCAGTGAAAGGCCGCTCCCTCAGTAATAATAACTTGGATCTTATTCTTACCCCACGCACTGCCGTGTTTATCCTCGGAGGGCTGCGTCCACATGATGAAACTCATCTATAATGTGTGATTTAATATCGCGTTGCACTGTTTTTTTTTCTTTTCCTTTTTCTTCCTGAGATTTTAAACCCAAAAGTGTGAAGACGGAGGGCTGTAGTGTGGGTTGGTGCAGGAGTTCCACTGCAAAATGGCTGTTTTAACACAGATTTGAGTCTATATTGAACTATTTTTTTGTTGAAATGTTAATTTTTATGGGAACGTGAACAACTGAAGCTGAAGTTGAGATAATTTCACTTCCAATGCAAAACTTCCTAAACGGATTTGAATCAGCTATATATGTCCTCATATTAAAGTAGATATCTGCTTTATTCTGAGAAAAATGTTGAAATAAACAATATTTACTGATGAAGTGAAAATTAAACGGTAAATATTTAACCATTTTGACACGCAGATATAAGAACTTTTCGCGTTTTTGAGGAAAAATATATTTTAAGAGAATATATGGCTGATCACTCATTAAAAGCTTTTTTCCCCCCCCTGTGTAATTCAAGGCCTTTTCTCCACCCGCCAACTAATCGATATCTCACCAACTCCAGCGCGGTATTGATTTAGGGTGGACTGGACTTCAAGGATTTCTGGAAATAACTAATTATTTCGTTGCTTTAAGTGCAAGAAAATATTGTTTCATATATAGTCGACCTCCTTCGATTCATAATAGTCGCTTAAAATAATCTTATTTTTTTCTTATCGATGACAACTCAAGTCTTGAGTTGCTGTAAACACTGGAACAAAGAAACAAAGGTTTTTTTTTTTCTACAGAAACAACTGGACCATGAGCCTCATCCCGATGAAAATCCCCCTTCTCTTTTTCTGACAAACTCTCAGTGAACTTGGAGATTATAAATAAAATTCATTAGAGTGCACGCGTTTCCTAACATTTCGTTTCAGATTATTTTATTATAGCCCTATCTATAATAACTTCATTTTTTCGATTGATAATTTATTATATAATTATTGGTTTTAATGACGTCCATTCAAATCCAGTGATAACGCATCATCATTAAGCTTATTAAACCATTCATTGTATTTAAAAAAAACTTTTAAATCGAACTTTTGTTTGAATTAAGTTTTAATTGTTTACCTGTCAAGAGGTGAAAAAATATCCGTTTTATGTAGCACATTCATTTTTTAAAAATAATGTATATTTTCTAGTGTAGATTTTATAATATAATATAATGAATTATATTATAGTGCAGTGCATTAAGTCATTATGAATATAAGTCGAAATAACTTAAGCATATTTTAAAAACAGATCGGTCTGTGCATTGTATTATTAATAATCAATCAATCGGTCCTCTGTTACAACTTTAACACCATTTGTATTTAAATCGATGAGGAAAAATATTTTATGAGGTCTTGCAGTCAACTGGTTGGAAAATAAGAAAATAATAAATAATCAGTACAGGTGACTCTGAGGTCTGTGAGTAATACATTTGCGCTCCCTTCACTTTTTTTCTGTGCATGTCAAGAAGAAATACTGAAACACTGCAGTACACAGCATACAATCAATGTAATTGTTTTGGAAGTTAAGTGTGCATGCGAAGACACAAGAACGAGTGTAATTAAAATTGGCATTTGTCAATATGATACTTGAAATTTGACAAATTACAGTGTGCTAAATAACACACATTATATGTCTTCAGATATCAAGTCGCTTTTTACAGTCTGAGAAAGGCCCCGATCACAGGCCATAGAGCCCCTTCATCTTGACTGCCATTCATCAAGACAAAATGACCAATTTTCCGCAGTAAGTCGTCGGTGGCCTGTTAAACTAGGCCAATGAGCTGTGTTATACTTCCTTTCCGCACTCCTTCATCACTGCTTGCCTAACATTGCTTCCCTGAAACCATCAGAGAGTATAGCCCCAAATCTTAAAAGTCAGAGCCCATTCTTCAAATGTATTGCATTTCAGAGGGTGTTTTTTTACTGCAGGAGTCTTTAGGCCAGCAGAGTATCAGAGGAGGTGTAATTGAGGGGGCGGTGAGGGGATAGAGTAGCGGTCCGCCTGAAAGCTGCTATTAAAGCCAAATGGACTGAACACCGTAAAACGGCTCTGCCAACAGCTGTCCCACAATCGGAGTATTATATGCCAGGATCCTCAAGCACGCACCGCACACACTTTAGGCCACGCTGCTGGTGTAGTGGCAACTTATAAGTGTTAAACAGCAAAGCCGAGAAAAGAAAATACCAACGAGCAGCCACTAGAATATTCCGGTAATGTTCGTATTATATTCCTACAGGGACTTCAGCGTAGTTGTGTTTCTTGGTGATTTGGTCTCTAACGGCATTTTTCACTTCTGTACAAGCTCTTCCTGTAATAACCCAGGGAATTCCAATTTTGCTGGGATAGCCGATTTCCTTCGCATATTTTCACACATTATGGTTATAGCTCTTTTTCATAGGAGCTCCAAGACAGGTGAGAGCAAAGGCAGAAGAATAGCGGGTCATCCTATGTGTGTGTGCGTGTGTGTGTCAGCTCAGGTTGTAGCCTAATTATACAAATTTAGCACATGTTCCTTATTTGCAGGAATTGTTTGCTTAATAACTTTTAGGACTTACATAAGGATATTTTTTTTTACAGTTGTGCATATAAGATGTATGATATCTCACCTATTATAGATCAAATGATGCAGAGCATAATAGAGATTGTAATTAAAGTATATATCTGCATCTTGAATACATTCAAAAATATGGGGATCCCTCTTTTTCCCACTTTGGGGACCCCACTTGGGGCAACACCTGTGCCCACACATGCATCTTTCAGCAGTGCTGCACCTTCCTCCCCCTGCAGAATAAAAACCCAGTCACACTCTTTCCTAAATGTGATGTCTGTGGCCCCCAAGTGCTGTCTCAGTCCGCGAGTCCTTATTAGAATAGAGAAGGAGAGAGGCGATTGAAGAGGAGTTGTTTCCACTGGATTAAATGGTTTCTCTGCAAGTCAATGAATATGTAATGATGTCTAACGAAACCGGTCACTGAATCCTGCTCTGGTATACAGGCCCTATATTAAAGACCTCTTCTGCTCAGGGAAAAACACAGTGTAGAGCCGGGGAGAGAAAAGATGGTCAGAATAGGGGAAGGGAAGAAGGGATACAAATCTTGAATGCACCTCCAAGCTTAAGCCAGACATTCTCCTTCAGTCAATAGATGAAAAAGTATTTGCTAGAGAGAGAGAGAGGAAGAAAGAGAGAGAGAGGGAGAGAGAGAGAGGAGGAGGAGGAGAGGGGGTGCATCTCTTTTTGAGACAAGGGTGGGGGGTGAATTTACATTTTTTAAACTGCTTTGGAAATATTGTTTCTGATAAGCAGTCATGCCAATAAAGTAATTGAATTGAATTGATGGAGAGGGGGCGAGAGAGAGAGAAAGACAGTTCCTCTAGCATGATTGTTAAAGATATTTTTCTTTTAGTATACCCGATAAAACATTGATTGTTGCAGTTAGTTGACCCGTAAAATTTGGGGGTTAGTTTTCTCTTCTGAGCTGAGCATATAATTATGCAAATAGTGATCTGACAGTGATCCGCTGGAGGAGTGCTGAAGGAGAGAGAAAGTGTGTGTGTGTGTGTGTGTGTGTTTGTGTGTGTGTGAGGGGGGCTGTCAGAGGGGTGACATTCCAACTTTGCCTAATGCCTGGTTCCTTTTGGAAAGAGTTCATCTTTTGCAGGGATGGCGTGCATATCAGAGTGGGCCAGAGCAAGCAAGCGTAACAACAACTCTCTTCAAGTAAAAATTGAAATATCAGACTGTGGCAGCGCAGGGGTTCCCCAACTTTTTCATGTCAAGGACCCCACCCAACCCGGCCAGCCCCCACAAAATCTGACATTACAGATCGGACCCCCCATTTGGCAGGATTTCATTCTAAAGCTCCGCAGCTGCTGTTATTTTCTACTGTAGATATGATTCAGTGTGGAGCCGCCTGTAACTGTCTGTACCGTGAGTTGACGACAATACGCTGGGAGAGTGAAACCTATAATCAAATCAGTCATACCTATTATACATTGACACGCTGTGCTAACTTCTAGCGAGTGAAGAGACAGGCGAGTTGGACAGTTTCTCGTACGGTTTGGGGCTCTTCTGTTGGAGGATGGCCGGAACTCTCAGGAGCCAGTGACACAGTCACACCCCGCAGACATGAAGAAACCACTGCTGTCTTCAGAAGTAAGAAGACATACAGCAGAGTGACTAGTCTGGATATACAGGACACTTAGAAAATTACTTAAAGATAAACGGGAGAGTTTCCATTCAGTTATGAAGTTTATTAAAAAAAACTGGATCACAGATGCCTGATTGAAAAGTTTTATTTGCATTGTGAGCCGGGTGTAAACTGAGGATATACTTACTTAAAACTTCAATGTTGCCGTATAATCTTAATCTATCTCTAATCAGTTTTACTCTATTGATGATCAATGAAGGGAGGTCATACTTTTCGGTACCACTACATCACTGCGCGGGACAGAAGGCATGTTAGGCTATTTCATCATAGATAGATAGATAGATGACGTTCTAAACTCATTTTTGTAAGACAGGAAGTTGAGTAATTCACTTGTGTGTCTGCGTGTGTGTGTGTGTGTGTGTGTGTGTGTGACTGAATGCCCCTCTTTAATCAGCGGCCTGACACGGTGTGAGGGGGACTCGCCTGGTTCCACTTGTTGTTCGGGGGTTAATGGAAAAGATTTCTAAAGATTTATTGAGGGGGCGTTTAATGACCTGATCGGTTTCACCGTGTGAAAACAAATGATGCTGTAAAACCTCGCCGGGATGGAGGGTGGTGGTGGTGGTGGGGGGGCTCACTTTGCCAAAATTAATGACCAAAAAAAGGGGAATTACTGTTTATGGTTTGTTTTCCTTTTGACACACTTCTTGCACACACTCTCTTCCTATAGCCTGACCTGTAGAAAAAAAATGCAACCTTTTAAAACTTTTAGCAGCTTCACTTTAAAAAGCAGCACTGAATGAAGGTAAACATTTTGGTTTAGAAACTTGATAAAAGGCTCTTAGGCTAACTAACACTGGCTGATTGTGCTGCAGCACATGAACGTTAGGTGGTCTTCGGTTATGTGAGATGATGACTCAGGTCATTTTTCACTTGCTGCTCCACTTTCTCGTCCCTCTGCACTCACTTTACACTTTCGGGCAGCTCTCTGTCACTCCTTACATTCGCTCCTGACTTATTTATTTTTCAACACATTTATAATGCGCGTTATTCTCCAGTGGCATCCGTTAAAAAAAAATCTAATGATTTGCAATAAAAACCCGAGGAGATAAATAGAAAAAAATAAAACAATATGCAATGAAAATCATTAATGAAATAGAAAAATACAGACAGGTAAAAAACCAAGCTGCAAAAGTTCATTTTATTGGCTTTCGACAGGTTTTACAGGTTAATTACAAAAATGAATCAATTATGTAAAATGAAGAGTCATAACTGCGCTGAAGAAACTTTCGAATAACTTTTAAAGACAGTCGTTTAAAGCCAAAATGGTTAAAAAGAAATAGAGACGGACATCTGAGAGTTCAAGAAAAATACGTGACCTGGCGGGACACTCGCGGTTTCATAAAACCCAAAAGCTTAAAACAAAATAGGTGTGTTTCTTAAACCAATACAACATATAAACCATCTGCAAAAAAACATAATGTCTTCAAGAGCAATTGGCAAAATTAGTCCCCTTTTATTTGCAGACTGTGCTTTGGATTTAGGCTGCTCTTACATCTTTAGTTCCATTCACATATGGCTTGCTGGATACTATTAAAAACAGTGAGCAGAGTCTTGTTTATTCCTAAGGCAACAATATACAAATTATGGAGTGAAAAATGAACTGATTGTGGCTGAAAAGCAGGAAGATGAGCAATGGTATCTTGAAACGAAAATCATCAAATCAAATAATAAGCCAACTTCTTTGCTGAAACCTGGAGAGATCTGAATCAAATTAAAAGGAAATTAGGCCTGCAACCATCAGCCAAAGTTGTCTCATTACAGCGGAAAGATAATCCACAAAAGCCTAAAACCATGCACACAGTGAGCAGGAGAGGCAGGATTTCACAGTATAAAAGTTAAACAATGGTAACTATTTGAAGTGAAAAAAAAAGAAAAGTACATATTTGAGAATATGTCTAAGGTATCATAAGATTTAGTATCCGGTTTGAGGTTTTACTAATGTCATGACACATTAGAAATGTATTCCATTAAGCTTTGAGTGGTTTATAAAACACACCGGCCTTATGGAAATTTTTTTTTTTTTATCATGTTTGTGTCATATAGTCAGATTATGTGCAGCTGAGCAGGGAGCTGACTTTGTCACTTCTAAGTACACAAGAAAAGTACTTTGGTGGAAGGAAAAAAAAGGGGGGAAAACAGATATGTTACATTTCTCCAACATCTAAGGAAATATCATTCAGGCTTAGAATAATATTGAAATCTTGGATTTCCTGACATGTGTAAGGCGATATATTGAGACTTTATGAGTGTTGTGAGCTGACTTGTGGCTGGTTAAAATGAGATATCCCTCAAACCCAATTTGATGCTTGACTTTAAGTGATTTTAAATATGCTCAGTGTCCTGAATTTTCCATATGTAGCACAGGTTGTGTTTGTTTTATTTGTTTCATCACATTCAATCATCTGGAGACATCAATTTCAACGATATATATATTTATATATAAAATAAAACACATAAAGATGGACTCTCCACAATTTAGCAAATCAAACCCAGAGTAAACATTTACAGCACTGAGAACTATTGGCTTAATATTAAAAATCAAATAGTGTGAATGTGTGTATGAAACAATGCATTCAAATTTAGCTAAAAGTTGAGAAATTAGAAAAAAAGATCTCTTATTATAAGCAATGCAAACCCAGAAATATATGGCACATGTTAGAACCATATTTCACACAAAGCTGAATGAGAAAAGTCAAGTTTAAAAGCAGACTGCATGTGCGGCAGAGTTAGAGAATAAAAACTACACCCTGTGTTAAAACAATACAAATGGTGACCAGGTAAGAGTGCATGTTCACTTTTGTTAACAGAATTGGAGGTGAATACGGGCTAAAAGAAAAAAAAAAGAAGAAGATGGGCACTGAGCAGGTTGAAATGATATCTGATGGTTAGCAGAAGATACCATACAGCATGAGCTGATTTCAGTTTAAGCGGCCCAGGCTTTAGGACCAGCGGGGAAGAGGGAGAGGAGGGAGAGGCTGAGCAGTGCAGACTGGAGGGCAGGCGGGGCATTAGCTCAGTTCAGGCTGATGTCAGGACAATTAGAGGTGCACCACAGCGCATTGTGCACAGCGCCTGTCAGCCTTAATCTCTGCTGCCGTGGCCCGTACCCGCAGCCAGGCCACAGCCCACGGGAAACGCTAACACTCAGGCCCATATTGCTTTGACAGTTGCGCTCATCTAGAAGTAATGCAAAACGTTATTGTGATGTATACACGGTGACCCTGTACTCTTGTCTCTTACAACAACAAGGCTATGTGTGCGCACAGCCAAGGAGTGCCGGAAGGGAGAAATGACACTCAGGGAGAAGAGTGGGGAAGGAAAGATGGAGGTTACAGAGGGAGAGAGAGAGAAAGAGAGAAAAAAGAAAAAATAGCAGAAAGGAGCTGAAACCTTAGCCTCCCTTTCTGTAGCTCCCCTCATCTGATCCCCCCCCTCCCTCTCCTCTTGTTCCAAGTCATTGTTGTTGGTCCTCTACAAATCTTGGTGTTTGTTTTTGAGGGAGCTGCTGCGTGTGGTGACAATGTTGGAGGTCTCCTCTGCCTCCTCGTCCTCTTTTGCTTCCAGGACCTCACTGAAGAATTTGAAGATGGAGTTGAAACTCATCCAGGAGGTCAACTCATGCCTCTCTGTACCTATATGTAAAAGAAAGACACACACACACACACACACACACATATAAGCATGAGAAGAGTTCACAAAATATTTGCAAATTGTTAGGCTGCAGTCAAAGAAAGTGCATGGTAGATAACATAATTAAAAATGTAGCTCAGCATCTTATACACCTAGTGTGGCAACATAAAAGGTGAAAAATGAATTAAGGCCATTTGATAAGATGCTTGTCTCTTAAGGCTCACCATTCCCACAATGCATTGCATCCCTCCATGCATGCCAAAGGCCTTATGCATGAGAGCCATGACAGCCTATGACCTATTAGTCCAATGGGACAGCCTTAATATGTTATTCAAGCAGATACCTGATAAGCAACACCACCGCACGTCCTTCTTTCCATCTTTGGCCTTCCTACAAAACCATAGCTATGCACAATGGGCGCACTAAGCGAAACCAGTGGAGCGGTAGTCATTCATTCTAAAGGGTTGATTGAGGAAATGGAAGACAGAAGCTGAGGTAACTAGTGAGCATATCAGGTGGTCTGCTGGTGGCGGGGGGAGGCAGTAGTGCCGGGTTTCCCTCTGACCTCCTCTAGGTTAGCCAGTTCCCAAGTTGGGGTCACACTGGAGCTTGAAATCTGGTACTTACGCCTCCAGCTTTTAGTTGGAAAGCTTGCAAACTTAGTATCTGTTTTCTACTATGTTTCTACTATGCCAGCTAGTCCTGCTACAGAACACCTTGGCTTGGCATCGGAGCGTCAGTGATAAGGACAGCTCGTGGCTGCAGCTGCTGCCCGACTTGTCTCCACTCCTGCTCGCTAACCATTCAGTCAGAGTGCTAAGAGATAATGGCTTCTTTCTGCCCCTGCTGGCTAGCAGCTCAGCTGCTTAGCAACACAACTGTAACTGGACTTGAGAAGCCATATTGAGGTGCCCTCTTGCGCAAAGGGAGAATAGGTTTGCTGCAAGATGATATTAAGAGTTTCATCCTTTGACAGATAGATGATGTGAACGAAATTTACATGTGTTTACAGACGGAGGGATGAGCGAATACAAGCCTGGCAGTAATGAGTTTTCTTTTTTGAATCTTTATTTGCACACTTAAGACTGTTTTTTTTTTTTTTTTTTTTTTTTTTTTTTTTAGATGGGACCTGCATTTGTTTGTGAAGATAAGAATATTAAAATGTGTCCCGACAATTTTCCTGGGAGGATTAAAAAAGGATAAGCTCAGTATCTGAAATCAGTGAGGTTTGTGTAAAAACAACAGAAAAAGGTTGAAATCCACAACCCTTCTAGATAAGTCAAATCAGTAGTACATTAAAAATACCTCTTTACCCCTGGTCCTGTCTTCAGTGCCTTTCTCCTTCCTCCCTTGCTTCCTCCCTCTTCTCTGTGTACAAGGGATTGGCTATAAAAAGATAGACTAGAAGGCCACAGGGATACAATTAGGAAGCACCTTAAAGGCTCTCTCACCATAGACAGGCCTCTGATGACCACTGCACTGACCCCATGTTTATTAGATTGACCCCTGCCTGGACGCATTAATGGAGATGGCGTGTGTGCATGTGTGTGTGTTTGTGCGTATGATTGTAAGACTGGGGGTAAGTGCGGGCTCCTGGGCTGAGTGTAAATTTGGGTTACGTTGCTGGTGGTGTGTTTTGTTTGTGTTTGTGTGTGTGTGTGTGTGTGTGTTGTATTTGTGCGTAAGAGTATGTAAGGGGGTTCTCGATCACTCTGAGATAGGGGACTGCGCTGCACGCTATATAGCAAGCAGACTGCAGTCAGTGCCTTGGGTCAAATTTACTGGCCTGGCAATCATGGGAGTCAATAACCCAGCACTCACAGTGACTCTGCTACCTGTGTAGGGCTCAACATAACACCTATCTCTGGAAAACAAAGACACAGCCCTCTCACACCTCTAATCTATCATTTATATCCAATTTAAGGCACTGTGATCTTTTTCCACCTCCTCCTCCTCCATTTTCCCTGTCTCATCGGTCTCTTGCTCACTAGTGTTTTTACTTGTGTTTTGTCCTTTTTTTTCTCTCCTGCAGAAGCGATCAATGCCGCAGTGCTCTCTCGTTCACCCTGAACTGGCGGTGAACTCCTCCGGAACGCCGCCAGCCTCTCCACCCTATCCCATCGCACTTTGGGGTCACCAGGGGGGCGTCTCTGTGCCAATATGCAGATGAGCCTGTGCCCCTCCAATGACTCTGGTGTTAAGCTCCACCCCTCTATATGGTGGAAGCTTTCAGTTGAAGTCCCCCCCCCTACCCCCCAACAACACTCACGCACATAGAGGCATAAACCCACCCTCACACATGCTTAAATAAGCCTTTAACAGCTTACGTCCACTCTTCCTTTAATAGCAAAGTGTGTCGAACCTAATGGATGTTGTCAAAGCTGAGTTGTGACCACTGATTTAGAGGAGGAACCCCAATGACCAGGCTTCACTAGCCACTAAAGACTTAGAGGGAGAGAGAGAGAGAGAGAATTACCTCAGCTATGCCACAAATCAAAGTAATATCTTTAAAAGATGTGAGGATCGATGAGGTGTCATCTGGCTATATGTGTGTAAAGTGAACCCATAAACAGCCAATGAACACTACTTTATCCTCAATTTTAGCCCCCGAATGAAAAACTTTTTCAACTATTAAGCATATTTTTTTATGAGCAATTGATTTCATGTATTGTTAAAACAAAATATAATAGATGAAGATGCTCTTCCATTTTAATTGACTTAATTATAACTTGTATCTTGTATTTAATTGATAAAACTTTGAAAATAAAGAACCTTGTGTATTTACTTGTGCTTTTTGTATTTTTTTTACTATGAATCAATTAAGCTGCATGTGCTAATTTTAACATGATTATTGTAATTGCATTAATCTAATGAAGTTTATTATAAATGCAATAATGTCCTCATTTATTGTAAATGCAATAATGATTATGTTACTGTGAGCTCCATAACACTGGGTATTGTCATGGGAAATACAGAGAAAAATTGTCTTTACTTTCACGTGTTTATAATTAGTATTGGGCGATGGCAAGCTTAACAGAGACTGTTATTGCATGTAGACTGATGACGGCTGCAACGTCGAGGCGAGGCGACACACACTCACACACTCACACACTCACACACTCACAGACACATGGAGTTCCATGATGATGTTTCACTGTAATGCAGGTAAGAGCAGGTACAGAAACAAGGTCTGTGGTGAAAGCTCCTCTTTGGTGCTCTCTGCTCAGGTCATGGCGGAGTTTCAGTCCGGTGCCTAACCTGTGCCCTGTGTTTGACCATTCTGTGTGTGTTGTCTGAGCCCGGTGAGGGTGCCTCATTATGTGACAGGCGCAGAGTATTTGATCCTGGATATTTAGCCTCCTCCTCTCTGTCACAGCCACTGGAGCCCTCTCAAGGTAATTGACTGATGGTTTGATCTCCCTCTGACTCGACACCGGTACAAGATGCCGACACACACACACACAGATTTGTTACTTGCGAGCATCTACGCATGGATGGCAGACACTCACTCATACTTTTACTCACACATGTAGCACATACCCGCTGTACCCTCCCCCAAAACACTAAACAATCCAACACACGCCCCCACTCACACACACATCCAAACACACAGTTGTTATCATTTGTGTGCAGTGAGGTAAGGGAACAGAGGAGGAGAGTTTTGAGCTGTTAAAAAGGAAACAAGGAAACTCCTCCATAGCTATGGGCCATGCTTTCTTCCCTCTGCACCAAACGCTGCATGCTGTTACAAATGGTAATCGGCTCTGATTGTCACAAATTTCAAAACAAACGCTAGGTGACTGAAAAGCCAAAGTGACGCCCCGAGTGATACTCCGACAGAAAGCCCGAATCAAAGCATGCCGACTATAATTAGGTTCCATCTGGGCTACATTATTTAAAGCCGCACCAGTTAATTGCTTGTGTACAAATGGCCTATTTTATTTGAATCAAACTCTTTTTTTGTGATTCGTAATTACATTGATGTGAAGGGGGCCATATCTCTTTACTTCATTTATAATATAAATACATATTCAAATTATTAAGAGGACTTTGAGGCAAGGGAAATGTAAAGTGATGATACTTTTCTTTGTGTAAATTGAATTTCTTTAAACAATTATGAGTGCTTAATCAAATATATTGACATTTGGGTTAAATATTTAATGAGCTTCAATTAAAAAAGGAGATGAACAATGATATAATCATGAAGTGAAAATTACAAAAACAGGGTACCTAACAGGACTGATACCCATGATATTGCATGCAGAAGCAAAATTTTCTCATTTCCTCTTGTCGAAGTTTTCATCAAAAATCTAACACAAACAGTGTATTTTCTTATCGATTTCCTATCGACGGTAACCTAAGCTGTTGTTTTATCTCGATGTGAGGCAGAGCAGCACATTGTGGAGTGGGCCCTGGCTGGCTGTAACCTTAGCCGGGTGGCTGTTTGTGGAAACTATCTGTTGCATGGATCAGCGGTGGGGAATCGCTATCTGTATCCTGGTTGTCAGACGATCGGATTTCCGCCCCTGACGGTCTCTGATATTAGATGATCTTCCGTGGTGTGTGCGAGAGTATGTGCACAGTGTGTGTGCAGATAATGAGTGCGCGTGTGCGCACAGTCAGTTATGCATGTTGTCATCTTGCTTGCCGACATGAGTAAAGGTCAAGAATGTCTTTTTGCCCCACGTGGCTGTCTGTCGAAGGGGGAAGGCCATGTTGCCACAGGAGATGAGGTCAAAGAGAACTCACGCAGGTGACAGCCGGTCAGCCACACTGCCAGAGCAACTCTGTCCTCTGTAACAAAACATTTAGATGTTGTCCTCAGTCAAAAAGCTAATTAAATTTAAATTTATCCCCTCCCAAACAACCACTCAATTTCCACTCAGGGTGAGGACATCCACATCAAACCCACAGGCACTGTAACAAAGGTATAATCAGACTTTGTTTATGCTATGCTGCGGTATGTGTTTTATTTTTAATAAAAATCAACATGGTACTAAGCTTTCACACATCTACAGGACCAGGATAGACACACATGCATCAAACAAGAAAAAAATAAAACAGAAAAACTACTCAAAACAGAGCTCATTTCATCAAACCACTAACACCACTGCTGCTTCTTGAATGCAATTCATTTTTAATGCTCGCCGGTAAGTGGGGTCTGCCCCCCCTTCTCGTACTGCATTTAATTACTTTGCTTATTATTGTGTGTTGTTGTTAGACAAAAACAAGGCAGAACTCATTACACATCCAGAGATGAGGAACCTGAATCACTAGCTACAGGGGCCGCTGAGGGGACTGTATTTACTTAGAATAAAATACAAACAGAAGAGAGATAGAGGGAAACAAAATTGAGTGAAAGCCCAGAGAGGAGAGAATATCACAGTAACTTGTTGAAATCATCTAATCTGAGATACTTTACATTCTATATAATATTTCCAAGCAGAGTAAAGCTTGTGACAACAAGCACTCCACACAAAAGACAGTGCGGCCCTGTAGTCTACTTTCTACTTCTTTCTCCTTCAGTTCCCTCCCTTCATCTATCCTTCCCCACTCGCCGCCTCCCTACCCAGACACTGAGACTGCACTGAGTGCTTTTTTATTTTAACGTGAATGAGTGGCCTTGGCCATCATAAAGGACCCTCACTTTTATAGACTCAGAGCAGAGTATTTACAAGATAACCCCGGTCCAAGGACAGCGCAAGCTGTTTGATACCAGTGTCAGACTCCCGTCTCCTCTTCAGTAAAAATCGAAAGCCCAAACATGCCCTCGCCTATGACAGCACCTCTCAATGTCAGTTGTTTTACTCTGCTCTACTGAAATGGGATGAGACACTTTGGAATAAGAGGAGAGGCAGCTGTGTGTGGCATTTAACAAAGACACAAACATTGGTTGAACCTTTTCTCAGTTTCTCCAATTTGTACTGTATATGTACAGTATATAAAACAGAAAAAACAAGTTGATAAGAATTTGTGTTGTTGGGATTGACACAACCAGTAAGATGTACAATAAAATGAGAGACAATTTAAATCAATTGAAAGAAGAATACGTTTGTTTTAATTAAACTGTACACATTTTATTTTCTTTCTAACCATAGAAAAGGACATTCTGTTGTCCTGTTTAATCAGGAAGCCATTTTGATGAAGAAAAAAAAATTCAGATTACAATTTTAGACATGGCTAAAATGAAAGCAAAAAAATCTGTATTGAGTTGACAAAATTAAATAAAATGTTATTTGGTTAAAAGGGAGAATGTGAGATGATAATCTGAGCACACAGTTTGCTCATAACTAATAATAATGTAATAGAAAAAATCATGAAAGTTTGGAAAACAAAACATGGACACTTCAATTACCAGATGCAACCTATTAACAAAAAATCTGCTATTCCTTTCCTCATAAACCATTCCCATTTTGCCAATAGTGACAGATCTGTGCTCAATCATTATGGGGAACAAATGTTCATTACGGCATGTCCAAGATTCACTGACAGTTGCTGTTACACACAAGCACAGTGTCTATGCATGTACCTGTTGATTCAGTGTGCGTATGTAACAGAGAGATATATAAAAAGAGAGATATTGAGTGATTGAGTATGCGTACACATGTATGTGTATGGAGGGGTCTTGTTGGGAGTGCCACCCCGACATTAGCACTGTAAACAGTGCAGGCCTCCTTCCCTGTCCAGGCCCTTTGTTCCTTCTGCACCACCATTGGTTGGGACTTAAATGGCAAACACTCGGGGGCTGCTAGCTCGCCTGACACGGTTTTGTTTTTGGCCTATTGAGGGGCAATGGAGAGCTTCTGTTTCTATGCCCAGGCACAATGTGTCTCAAAAGCAGCATGGCTGAAAAGAGAGGCCCACACAAAGATTGTCCATTAGTGGAGGCACTGCATGCATGCGTATACGTGCACTCACATAGGCACAAGTGCACACACATACACTGAAACACACACATCATGATGCCTGGGTAAGGGTCAGGACAGACAACCTTGCCAAAGACACTGGTGGAGATGGAGCATGCGCACACGCTAACACACACACACACACACACACACACACAAACACACACACACACACACACACACACACACACACACACACACACACACACACACACACACAGGCACAGAGTCTGTATAACCAAATCTGAGCCAAAGTGCACACTTGCTACACCACTTCACTATACTACACTCACTCCTTACTCACATAAACACACAACCTCTGCTCCACTTCAACACAATGAGGTCTGAAACACACACATGCACACGCAAACACACACATGCACAAGCTCATGCACCTCCCTAGCACCTTCAGGACAATACCAGGCATAGAAAAACACACACTCACACACACACACACACACACACATGCACACTTCTACAATATCAGACATACACACATCACAAAAGAGGTGGAGGAGGAGGAGAGGGGTAAGAGAGGCCCCCTTGCACCTGTAAGAAAGACAGGCCACATTCAGAATCAATGGTCACAGAATAGACAGCCTTGAGTGTGAGAACCCCCATCCACACAAGGCCATGGTGATCGCACACACCTTACAAAGATCCTTCACTAACCAGGTTGTGTAAGCTCTATAGGAGAATGGAGCACAGCAATTAACACCCTGGCACATGCATTGTGAAATGCAAGGTATAACTGCAAAGTATCTAAAGCATTTATACCCTGGCAGCATGGTAAGGAAAGTGTACAGTTCATGGCAAAATGTTGTTTAAATGATTCCCCCCCATTTTTTCTTTACATTCCACCAAATAAATCTGTGTCCTCTGCCTGTAAATGTTTATATGGCACTGTCCTTGCTGCTTTCATTGCTTACAATGTGAAAAAAATGAATTGTGAATGCAATGCTAGGGTTTATGTTTGGTGGTAAAAAGCATGAAGTGGATTGATAGTCTTATAGGCACAGTAGTCATGACCAACACTTCACCCAAAGATGTCTTTAGCACTACAAGCTATGCTCCGTGTCAATCTCCAACAATGATGAAAAAACATATCTTAGTTAGCACAAAGCAGTTGCCCATGTACCTACTTGGGCTCTGACTGTAACAAACTGAAAGTGTACTCACGTGTACATACATACACAGGCTTGTGGGTTTCTTGAGTGAGATGGCATATTGAGAAACAGAGAGCTTGCTCTAACACCACTCGATTATTTAGCTCTTCTTACTGCCTAGCATCTCCCAGGTGCAAAGGGCACACGCACATACAAAAAGACAATACAGATACACACTTGATAGATATAAAACCATATTCATGCGGTTCACACAAATGTTGATTTTCATGTTAGCTCAAGAGTTATTCAGTGTTTACATGTGTACACTCACACGCAGAATTGAACTGGCACAGAATTGGGTTAGACAGGGTAACCAATACAGTGAAGGAAAAGAAATGTGGGCTCTGAAGGACATTTTCTGGCCACGGCAGTGTACCCAGTAGAACATGTGATACACTAAACTGTATGATTTCTATACAGTTTTGGACAAAGAGTCTAATGCAATGGAAATTTTACATCTAAATCCACCAACAGAGCACTCTGTAAGCCTCAAGTGTCTTTTTTTTCTCAAATATACACATACATATACACCTGCTATGCATGTATAGAGCTACTTGTCACATGACCTTGTGATCCCATGCATTGTAGCACATACAGAGAGGGGGAGATAGTAGAAGGGAGGAGAGGAGAGGAGAGGAGAGGAGAGGAGAGGAGAGGAGAGAGGTCAGGTGGGGGAGGAGCAGGGCAGGGGTGGAGATAGTAGAGAGTGGGTGTTGAGGGCGGGGCAGGTCTGAAATAGATCACTTAAGGGAACAAAGTGTAATTAATGGGTCGCCACAGATAAGAGGGCTCTGGCCCTATCTGGGAATGTGCTAATGGAGTTGACACACACTCAACAAGATCAGTGGACGACCGCTCTTTATGGGACGTGCATGTGTGTGCACACGCGTGCATGGGCGGGTGTGTGTTTTAAGGACACACACTAGATAAATAGTGGGAGGAGAAGACTGCTAAGGTGACAGGTTAACATGGTTTCCTCCATGACGAAGATCTGCCATCCCTGCAATCAGAAAAAACCCAAAAGGAAACACACACACACAAGGTTTCTCCTGCTACATTTAAACATAACACAGAAACACATACGTGAGTCAGCCCCCCCAACTCACGTAGACGTCGAGCCTCAAATCAAAACATGAGTGATGTTATTACTCTTGGCGAGTCGGCACGCCTTCAGTCGCAGGGATGTGGTTGTTTACGGAGAGATGGAGGGGGAGGAAGCCGCATGGTCAAGAGAGGGTCAGACCTGAAGTGTTCTAAGAGAAGCAAACTGACACAAACCTCTCCTCAAACTTCCTGCCTGCGTGTGTCCCTGCGTCAGGGGAACCCGGCTGGAGCCAAGAGGCCTGTGCAAGATATGTGTGTGTGCATGTGTGGTGGTTAAATCTCTTGGGTTTGTAGCCTGGCCTGGGAGGTTGGGGGAGGGTTTGCAGGCGCCCACGTGCGCTGGGACAGTGAGATGGTCTGTGATGGACAAGGCAAGACAAGGAGGATTTCCCCCGTTTGTCTGAGAGAGCGGAGCAGCCGCGTCACACACAGACAGAGGGAGAAGCCTGTCTCCGGGATGGATTTTGTGTGTGTGCGCGTGTGTGTGTGTGTGTCATGAGGAGAGAAGGTCAGGCATCTGGTTGATTTTGTGTGTAGGTTTGTGTGTGCGCCTCTCTCAGGGTCACAGACCCTGGGGCCATCTACTTCAGTCTGCTTTAGTCAGACAAGCCAAGGCCACATTAACACACTACATGACTTAATAATATAGAGACCCCTGGCTTGGTGCCGCAGATACAAGGCTCAGACAGGTGAATAATCAAAAAAACCAAACACATATCTTACATCTTTATGGAAATGAACTAGTTAATATCATTACAGTCACCTTGACAAGTCAATAAATATAAAATGAAGTAAATATAACAGTCCTTAAACAGAAGGGCATGACCTCGACAATAGCAAGCTGTGCACTGTGCTCTAGGTGAATCTTAAATCTTACATTGTGTTGTTATGCGCGTCCACAGCAGCCTGAAAAGTATGTTTGTGTGCGTGTGTGTGTGTGTGATGTAGCATCAGGGGGTTCAATGGAGAGGGACGAGATTCCGAAGTGTCAGGACAGGGGGAGAACAGCTTCAAAGACTCAACCCCTCTCTCTCTCTCTCTCTCTCTCTCTCTCTCTCACACTCACTCACGCACACACACAAACACACACTGACGGACAGTCCATTGCTCCCAGCATATCTCTACTTTGTCCTTGGACTGTCTGAATACCACTGGAGGCGAGCATGATTTGAGAGAGCAAGTGGGAACAAGAGAGAGGGAGACAGAGAGAGGGGAAGAAAGAGGAAAATGATAGAGGGAAGGAGAGGGAGAGAAAAGAGGCGCCCCTCAATGACATCTAAAGAGATAACTCACTCTCCAGAGCTTCTTTTCTCTTGCTATCACTTTCCCAGGCAGCACTCCTTCCACATAAGGCCTCGAGTGTGAGTGTGTGAGTTTTAACTTTGTGTGTGTGCATGCGTGTGTATGAATGAGTGACAGAAGTGTATGTGGGAATACAGTGTACGTGAAGGTGAAAAAGGCGAAAGATTTTTGAATCTCAATGAGACGATCTAAAGAGCTATCAAGCACAATGACGTGCATACGGAATATAGCATATTGTATATGTTTGCCAGAGAAGGGAAGCTTCCGCTTGCTCACACTTCACGATGGTTTTACGGGATCGTGGATAAAATTATAATTAGCAAACTGGAGATGCATGAAAGCTGGTTTGCATATTTGTTTGCATGTAAAGCCTGTGTTTAATTGTATACAAGATAAAGCTAAAAGTTGATAATGCTAAATAACTGGATGCTGTATATATATTCATGTCAGAATCATTTTGCTGTGAATCTGCACTCAGATGGCTGCTCAAGAAATGATGTACAGAACACAACACAAACAACAGCTGGCTTGTCTCTTGATTGAAAGTTAACTTCGGGAAAACCAAGCATCGGGCCACCGGTGGGTCACAGCAATGCTGAAAACACCCAAACAAAACAGCAGGAAAACACAAAGTGGTCTGTCGCTGCCACTGTTGTCGGAAATGCTCCCCTTTGTAGGCACAGACAACTGTGGGGAAAAGTTAACCTTTTGATAAGCTGCTTCAAGCCCCAGCTGTATGCATTTTTCATCGAAATGTGTGAGTCAGAAAGAGAATAATTATCTCCTCTCACTCTGTGGAGAGGCGAGGGGTTGCAGCCCCAGTCTGGTCTTCATAAATGAACTAAGTCCTGAAACGAAGCAACGCTGATGAGCAGAGAGAGAGAAACTGAGCTATGCTAATTCATAACCCAAAAATAAAGGAAATGTACACAGTAAAACTTTCCTGCTTAAGCACAATTGGCACTAAGAAGCACAGACATATTAGAATTGCTGGACGCATTAAGATGTTCCGTTCACTTAATCATGCACCAGAATCTTCACCCTAATATATTTTTATTCCAGCGTGGAATTAACAATAATACAACTCTGATAAGGAACCTAACCCGACGGAAGTTCTGCTTCAAATAAAGCAGTACAGTGAAAGCGTCTTCTCAGGTAGCTCCATCATCATCATCATCTGGCAATAAAAGTTGGCATTGTTAATAATTGTCTTGGCCAACCAAATATGTGTAACCGCATATTCCAGGTAGTTTGTAACATGAAGCATTGTGCTAATTCTGCTATTTACCTCGCAAGTAATGAGACACTGCAGCATATTATTGTTGCCGTGATAGATTTCAAGAGTTTAAATATTCTGCCTCAAAGGACTATAAACTGCTGTGCAGTGTCATTATACCTACTTATACCTGTAGCAATGCACCCAGACTGATGGAGCTTCGGCGTTTTGCTGACGCAGTGTTGTTGTTGGTCTGAACATGGCCCAACAGTCCTTGCTTTGGAAGACTTTCCTAATCAGTACAAGAACAAACATGTATGCACAAACACACACACAGACACACAAGTTGAGCATTGCTTGCCAAACTGGGCAAGGTCACTGATCCCTGCTTCAGAGTGGCCACGATCACCTCTAGAGGAGACACTATCTACACCACCCTGGCATGCACAGACACACACACACACACACATACAAAAAAAACAAAAAAAAACAGAGCACCCACCCCAACAGAGCTTAAGACCTTTATCTGACAGCATCAGCTAACACCAGATACACACACAGTCCTGCCCTGACCTTGCAGCACTTCAAGATTAATCAAAATTGTAGCTGGGATCAGAGGTGTGGGTACAACAGGCAGAGAGAGTCATTCATTTTATGTGTGTGCGTGTTGTTCTGTATTTGTGTGTGCATGAGTGTGGTGGGGTGGACAAGACGCGAGTCAGTGATTGAGGGAGGGGAGGTCAGGGGAGGCACTCACCCTCTCAATCCTCCACTATTGACTTGTGAGCAGAGAAACGGTGCCGAGTGGTCAAAAGCAAATAGAATAAACTGATCAATAACCTTGCACTTGTCAGGGGGGACGAAGGCACCTTTAAAAAAAACAACACAGCAGCCCACCTTGAACTATGCAGGAGCGAAACATTGATCAAATCATGTAAGGCTCTGCCAGCCCGTTCACCCAGTTTTGTCCTTCATCCGTGACACGTGTTGGAACGCTACTTCTCAATAACACTGTGGGAGAGCGAGCAGTGAGAGGAGGTGCCATGGCATTTAAACAATAACCGAGTAGCAATTAAAACATTTAACAGACACATTGGGAGAACACGGCTGTTTCAAACATAAAGTAATAAACAATTAAAGAATGTGATGAAGTGCATGTGTGTATGTTGGAGGTGGCTGGCTGTTCAGGCAGGTGATGGAGGAAAGGGAAAAAGAGAGGCAAGAGGTAAAAAAGTCAGCAGGATTGGGGTACTGAGAAAATGAAGATGGAAACTGAGTGAGAGTGGCAGAAACAGAAGTGCGGGAAGGAAGAAAGGAAAGGAGAAAAACTACCCTCTGTCATAATTTAAACGATCCGTAGTCTCCCAATGCTCTGTTTACAATGTATAATTTATGCCTTGCAGTTCAAACACAGCTTTATCTGCACTCAGCTGCTAAGTGATATGATTTCACTTTTTATAGCAGCCCCCCCACTCGTCCAATCCACCACCACCCCCAGTCCCTCTGTAATGCAGGCTGGTGTGATTCTGCACGCCTCATGCACTGACTTTCAACTGTACACCCCCCTGAGGGCTAAAGTAGCATATTAAACCCCTCCCTAACCCCATCCTCTTCCCTCCCTTAAGCAAAACCGCAGCCCTAGACACACACTTAAACACATGCGTTCTTGCGTGCGTGAGCTCACACCCACTGACATGCACACCCTATATGCTGCAAAAGGAGAGGGCTGCCTCATATTTTACAGCAGTTAAAGTTTCTTTCTGTATTTATTGCTGTGTTGGTCCGCAGTAATGTCCCATTTCACAGCAGCGCACTCTGACCTCTGATCAGAGCCTCTCTGATGACCCCATGGCTCTGACTGAGTTGCACTAATACACCACTTAGGTTACTCCAGTTTAATGGCACTTTTCATCTATCCCCCTGCCCCCACACCCACACACACTCACACACACACACACACACACACCCACACACACATACACATTGCATTGCAGGTACAGTACCAGTCAAAAGTTTCATTCTCATTGAAGGGAATGGGAAGGTGTGTCCACACCTTTGACTGGTACTGTATATATAGATATCATACTTAACATCGTGCTGGGGGATATTCAGGGTAATGCTTCGTGTCCTAATACAGAGTGGTTGTCAGGCCTAATTGGTTTCCACAGTATTCACCATGGTGTTCAGTGGAGTGATGGCATCGAGATTCAACCAGTGAAGGCATAAACTGTAGTGCAATGTGGAAATTGCGAATAAAAAAGTGTAAGGTGAGCATCAACATTAATTAATATTAAATTTACTGTCAAGGTATGTTAAGATTTGAGAACATTTTAACAGTTGTACAAATGCAACGATGGTGTGGATCTCAAAACGTATCAAAAACCTTTTCTTCAGTCATGTAGGATGGTATGATTTAGTGCCGTCAAACATTCTTACTGAATCACACTATGAACTCTGGTCTGTCCTCATTACATCATTATGTTACAGATCAATTTATCTGACTTCGGCAAAGAATTACCCCTCTGCTTTTCTTGTTCTCTGAACCCTTCTCCTTTACTTTCCCACCATTTCATCTATTCATCATACTTCTCCCTTCCTCCAGCATCCCTCTTTTTACTTATTCTCTGCCATCTCCTCTCGTCTTCTTTCTCAGCTATCTGCCTACATAGTGTTTGCGCTAGCAGAAAATTCCCACTTTGTCTCTGGGGGGAACTGCGTTTTTCTCTGCTTCGCTCGTCTCTCGTTCTTCTCTTGTATGTTTTCCATGCTGGCAAAGCTTCCTCTTCCTGCATGCAGCAGGGAGTGTGCTCCGTCTGCGGCTGTCCCATAAGGGACCCTACAGTGTGATGTTACAATCTCCCATCTAGTGGGATCCTCTCTCTATCTTTCTCTCTCTCTTGCTGCTCTTTTCACTTTCTCTCTACACAACGTTCATGCCCTTATTTTTTTTTCTGTCTCTGTCTGCTTTATCCTCTTCTCCTTCACATACTTTCTTAATCTGTTTATCTGACTCTTACCCCTCTGACACTTTCCACCTTACATGCACACTCTCTCACTTTTTCTCTCTCTACCCTTACTGACACTCACACACTTAAATTACTCCTTCCTGTTTACCTTTTCTGTATTTTTTCTGGCATTGGGTAATCTAGTCTCTCCTATTTTCCACCTTCGAGCCTCCACTATTTTCTATAGGCGTCTTTAAAATATGACACTGTGGGCCCTTCTGCAGTGGAAATGTGTGTGAAGATTAGAACCCAGTAAAATCTCAAAATCCAAGAGTCCAGAAACTTCAGCCATTAGCATACAGCCCAAAGCCTCAGTCTCCAGGGAAGTGGCTACTGTGTGTGTGTGTTGTGGTCCAAGTGTCACTGGCCAGCCAACAGACCAGGGACCCCTGCCATATGGCTAGGGGCTGTCCTGCTCCGGTGTCCCTGTAGGGGCACACTATGATGAGCCACCCCACAGATCCTGAATTGGGCACCATGCCCTGTGACACACAGGATAACGCAAACACACACTCAAGCAACATGACATTCATCAGAGATGTGCGTACGTGCATGGACAAGAAAGCTCCCGTTCACAAAAAGTCTCTCACAAACTCATGGGGCTTCTCTCATTGATATCAGAGGGAGTACTGAAGTATAAATATGTGAAATGTGAGAAAAGTGTAAAAATGTTTACAACCGGGTTAAATGTAAATGTAAAGTTTGCACTTTTTCAATTAAATATACTAACTTCTCCTCAACCAAACCAACCATTCTGCCAAAACAGAACCAACAACAGGAAATGAGCCAGACTCTAATAAATATTACACACTAAATATTTTAAATACACACAGGGCACCATAACTGCCTGACTGTTCACTGTATACCTCTGCAGTGAATATGAGCATGACTTTTAAACTGCGGCTCTATGGAATTTCCCTTTGGATTCTCATGTTAATGCTACATACATTTTTTCTAAGACATTATATGTTTTAATTCATTTTTTTCTTTCTTCTTCATAAAAAAAATGTAGAAAAATGTAAGAAACAGATAATACGAAATACAGTCAACAGTTAAATTTATTTCACAATGCTTATAATACATAAATAACAGAGAGAGAGAGATTTTAGTGTCCTCATAAGCTTGTCATCACTAAGAAAATTTGGACTTGAACTTGCCTACTCAAAAGTGAATACTGCAGATGGAAACACAGCTTGGCTATGCCACTCACGTAATGATGCCTATACAGACATATACAAGGAAATACCATATGTACTCCAGGGACTTATAAAGATATAAACAGAGTTTTAAAGGTTGAGGGAGATCTTCATTTTGTAGTAATGCAGAGCAATGCCTTGACTAGAAAAGATGAGGTGCTGTGTGGGTGAGATTCCCTTGACCTGCCATCTATGGACAAGGTCTCCGGTTAATTAAGTTTCCAACTGCATGGCTATTATGTTTGCAGTTCTCTTTGGAGATTAACATGGAGGCCTCTAAATCCACCTCACAATTTCATTTCATTCAACAGGATTTCTTTTCTCTTTTCTAAAGGTTCATATCAGCAATGTGATATGGGGGCGGGGGATGGTATGTGTGTTTGTGCGTGCACGTGGGTGTGTGTGTGCGTGTGTATCTCTGTTCTTTTCAGTGTGCATTTTGTGACTTGTCTGTGCTGTAGCGATAGATAAAGAGGGAGACGGAGAGAGCGAGTTCTTTTCAGTGTGCATTATGGCATGTCTGTGTGAAAGAGATGTGTTAAACTGAAACACAGAGAATGGGATTCAGGTTAAAGCTAATTCACCTCTCTAAATATTGCTCTTGGCTGAGGATGACACATTTGTCAATGGTGTTCTCACGTGGCCAGAGCAGGGACACAAAATGTCAGAACCTGATGCCAGTGTGATCAAGAGCAATCACAAGGTGAAGAGCAAGCTGACTGTCTGTCGGCACAAAAGCAGACTTTGACACTTTTAGGTAACACAATACCTCAGTGTAAATGATGAGCACAGAGGGCATACAGTATAAGTAGTTGGTTACATACACTTTTGCCAGACATATGCAGACAAACATGTATACATTCACACACACACAGACACATGCACACGTGTCTAATGAGCGACTGGTACAGGATGTTTGTTTGGGTGGAACCTGAACCTGTCTGTGCCCTAGGGCCACAGCCAAGCAGGTGTTGGAGCGCACACACACACACACACAATCACACACAGAAAGCAAGAATACCTGGACACCTGGGCTGGGCTGCACAGCACTGTCAGACTCACAGGAGCTGTCACACATTCCAGGATGAAAGTGACCCTAGAGCTGAGGGGGGCACACCTGTGCCATGGGAGGCCCCCTGTCTGTTGAGGACCCTCTCATAAAAACACTCTGTCACGGTGACAAAGTTGTAGGCGTTTAATTGGCACTTAAACATGCTCAACGCTAATATGGGTACTAATAACATCTCTCAGAGCCACCTAAACAAAGGGACAAAAGAGGCTGAAGAGGCAAAGAGGGTTACACTTGTACAGAGACAGTAAATTTAGTATCATGTTCTGAGTAAAGACTGCTTTAAATTTTATTTTTTCATGTGCTAACTGGCGGTTTGGCTGACTAGCTAGTTCCAGGTTGGTGGCCACAGCTTTGGTAATACTGTCTAAGTCTGTCTGTCTTCACAGGGCGGTACAGTGAGCAGCTTTGCACTTTACGCTGCTATGAGCAATCATCAAAGCCAGTCACACGTACGCATGAGAGCTGAGGTTCCTGGGTTCCTTGCTCAGTCGCCTGGCTCGGGGCAGAGAGAGAGTGTGTGTGTGTGTGTGTGTGTGTGTGTGTGTGTGTGTGTGTTTTTCAAGGGATCAGGGCATTGTTTGATCATTGCCCAGTCATTGTCCAGTCATTAAAGGGCACTTTTACCTGTGTGCCCAATGAACAATAATGACAGAGCAAAGAAAGATGGACAGAGACAGGAATATGGTGCTGCATGCAGACACAAAATGAGAGAGATACAGTAAGTCACAGACACAGAGAAAGAGAAAGACGGATATATACTGAGGGAGTTTGACACACAGCCACAACAAAAGACAATAACAATGCAGCATCAGAATGGGGAAGCTACAGACCCAGGCTGGGCAGTTCAGATAGATGGGATGGGGGGAAGAAAGATGGAGGGCAGTGGGCTTGTGGGTCCTGTCCTGCCCTCGACCTGCGAATGCTGGCACACCCTGTCCTGCTGCTGGCTAAATAAAGAGCCCCAGGGTGGGCCGGGCTGGGCGGCAGGAGAAACAGACACAGAGTCGGCATTACCCAGCTAATCTCATTAGGGAGGCAGCCCTGCCAAGCTGCCAGGGGTCAGCCAGAGTGCCACGTCACTCACCACACCTTTGGCACTCCTTGTGACCCCCAGGCAGGTTTGGGCTGAGACTTATGGCCAGCCGGGGTGAGAGGCATTGAGGGGTAGGGTTGGTGGTAAAGGTGGGCAGCAGGCAGTAAAGCTAAGCAAAGGGGGTAAACCAGATCAACAGAGTTCAGAGTCAATGTAGCTTAGAGACCAGGGAGTGTCTGCATGCAGTACTTCCAGATAGAGGTAAAGAAGGCGAGGGAGACCGAAAAGTGGATAAAAGAAAAACAGGAGAATGAAACAAATACAGTGAAACAAATATAATGCAAATGAGAGACAAAACCAAGAGAGAAGGAAAAAGAGATAAAGAGAGAGTAAAAGAGAGAGACGCAAAGAGAGATGGAGAGAGGGGCAGAGAGGATGGATAAGCAGCTTCCTCTGCAGCTTGGTTTAATGTATTTACAGCGGATTGCATCAGGGTGCTGTAGTTAAAAGGGCCATCGCCATCCAACAGGGTCATCTGTAGTGTGATGTGCCTCTCATAAAGGGGATGTGTGTCACTGAGATCACCCCCACACAGTCACACACGCACACACATACACACAGGAAAAGTCATATACCCACAAAGACACATGAGATACATGAGCGTACATAAGTGTGTGCATACATGCGTACATGGTCAAATCTCTTCAGAGAAAAATATGAGAAGCCAACAGAATGTCATAAACCCTTGCCAGTTCTATCCGATGGAGCTGACCCCTCCCACCTTCCTATCACTCTTTCTCTCCTTCCCTCCCTCTGTGAACACAGTTGAGAGCTGATATGATGGCACTTTTAGCTCCAGCACCCTGTGCTGGGTTGACATTCAGCAAAGCGGGCAAAGGTAGGGGTTTGGAGCTGTGGAGCACCTCAGTCTTGTCAGCACCCTGGCTCCATGCTGGGTGTAGCCAGGGTGCTTATGGGCTACTCCTATAAAGGTGCTATAATTTTTTATATACTTTCTCTTATACTTTTTATATATATGTACTGTATGTTGGATATCAAATATATCAATTACTATTTCTATTTTTTGCATATCTGAGCCCATTCACAGCCCATCCTCACCTGCTCACCTGGTCTTTCCTTACTTTTCCTCCCTATGCTTAAACTACCTCATTAAGCAGATAATCTGATTATAAAAATCCGGATGTGAGCAGATATTGATCAGTGATGGTGGCAAATCACCATGCATTATGGCGGTGACAAACTTGGTTGCTAAAAAAGGTACCACCTCACCCATCTGGCAGTATTTTGGGTTTTGGCCTAACGAAAGAGGAAAACCAAGAGACAGTTCTGAAGTGGTGTGTGGGATTTGTGCTAATGTAATCCATGTAAAAGGTGGACAGGCGACAAATCTTCATGACCATTCGCATCATTGCATGTACTCCATCCCACCAATTATGCAACATTTAGTAAGTAAGCAAATAAGAAATAAGAAATAAGTAACAAGTACAATTTTCTATGTTATAGCAGAGACACTGGATTTTCTTTTTTGTCTTTTTGTAATTCCAGTGTATTTGGCTATTTTCAAATGCCGCTTGGTGTACTTTACTGTGTGGCATGCAGATTTGATCCAAATTGACAGCCATCGGCAGCTAACATTACCTGCGCAGCACGTCCAACATCACCAACACTGCCAACAAATATTATTTGTTCAGCCCTTTTCACTCTGCATACATGGACCAGTGCCTTTATTCTGACCCTCTCTTGACCCCTAAACGTCAGCAAAGAATAAGCAGGGTGAGAGCTACAGAGGCCAGGACTGCATGACCAGTGGCATACACTACTATTGACTGAGCTCAGCTGTTTAAAACCCCAATCTCATTACTGTAACTCCTGATACTGATGAGGTACACTGGCTAGAAGGGTGCATGGGGGATAGAGAGAAAGGGAGAGTGAGAGTAAGCTGAGGGCAACATGGAAAGCAGAGGTCTTGTTGAGGCTAAAGCTGCTGGTTTGTGTCTGTGATGACTAAAACAGAGACTTGCAGTCTTTTGGCTGGGACTTCCATCATTAGCTACTAGCCAGTGCCAGTTGACACACTTAGTGGTTTTTAAAATGGAGTGAAAAAAGGGAAATTAACCCAAGCGCCTTTTCTGCTTGGGGGACATATTTTCAGAGCTGTCTTAGTTAGCCCGGCTTTGAAACACTTATAATGGCTGGCTGGCGGGCTAGGTGACTACCCTGATGGTTGTTTGACTGACAGCTTGTAGCAGTGTGATTCCCTGGCTAGCTGGCTGACTGGCTGGCTGGGTGCCTAGTCGGGTGGCTGGTTGGTGTGCTGGCTGCTGTCTGGATAATAACAGAGAGTTTATGTTATTGTTGAGCTCTACTCAACACCCTGAGTGTGTTTAGACGTGCTCTGTAAACTGTGCATAAGAGCATCCACTGCATATCAAAGCCCTCATCCAAAACCCTCCTAAAATAGGCAGAGATGAAGTCCGGGTAAAAAAGGGGGGAGCCAGCTAACTAGAGAGGGAAGGGCACTGAGGGAAAGGTTGAGAGTTCACAGCTGAGTTCAGGCGGGCCCTGCACTGCTTTGGGCCCCCGGCCAAGGCTGAGATTGGGATAAGCTCCTGATGGTTCCACTGTGAAATGGGATCAGAGGAGGGACAGAGGGAGGGATGGAAGGATGGAGGGAGGGCTTAGGGGGGGTAACTGTATGAATAGGCTAGAGTTGGCGTTGAGATTTGAAATTGTTTAACAAGCTGGTGTTGGAATATGCTGCCGGGAGTGGGGCTGGCTGAATTGCAGCTGTACAGGGAGGGAACGTGGTTGGAGGAATGCTTCTTCACTCCAAAGTATATAGATTGCTGGAATAGTGCCATTTGATTAGATTCCTAAAGAACCACATGACCAATGACAGAGGAAATTATCTTCAGAGTATCAAAGTGAAAAGAAAAAATGAATCTACTCTGAGAAACCACATGATGTGGCTCCCTTTTCTGTTGTATAATTGATAGCGTAGTCATACGCTGAATGACCGGGTAGTTGAGGTAAGCGCTGAACGTAAAAGTTAAGTTGCAGTTCGCCAAAGTGCCCGAGGGCCCATTCGACGGCAGGTGCCAGAGTTTCCTAAAAGCTGATCAAGCTAACCTTACAGTTACCTCAGTGTAAATGCTCCACAGTTGACTAAGAGTGGGAGTGCCCTTATCCTCTCTGCAGGGGAGAGAAAAAAGCAGAGGAAAAGAGAAGGTGGTGGAGATAAAGAAAGAGTCTTTAGGAAAGCGAGGCTCTCCTGACTAATTTTGGAAGGGTGAACAGTACAGAGTTCGGAATTGTGCCAGAACGTGATTTGCAATATAAGTGCATGCACCATTTCAGAAAATATTAACAATATTTGGGGGCACCTGCCATAGCCGTGTTAGCCATAGGGTTGTTATTTAGCTACATAGAAACCGTCAACTTTGAAATTTGCACAGAATGTGGCGCAATTCTCTATTTATGACTGCTATTCTCATGACATGCTGAAATATGTTGCACACAAATCTATCTGCTAGACATTACACATATTCATCATCTCTAGCTACAGTTTAGATGCCTCTTCTCATTACCCATTTTTCATGTATGTTTCCATGAAGAGAGCAGTGCTTGCGACATATGTGCATGTACATCTGCATGCACTACTGTATATGTGTATGTTTCAAAGCGTATGTGTGTGTCTAGATTCGGGGAACTCATTACCAGGAAAATCAATGCATGACATTGCTTTATAGCAGGCGGCTTCTCATCAACCTAAGACCTCATTCCATCCTCTCTCATTTCTGGCTGAGCACAGACACCACTACATATAAACATAGACACAAACAGACAAATCAATACATTCAATGTATATAGAAGGCACAATCATCCTTATGAGCACTATCAAACACAGCTGAAAATGTGTAAAGGCTTTATTTGTACGTGTCTATAAGTGTGTTTGTATAGAGACGAAGACAGCAGGATGTGCAATAGCTTGCATGTAGGCAAGTTTGTGTGATCATGTATTCATCTAAGCATGCATATATGCATTTTGTGTTTGTGCGGCTCAGTGTAATGCATCCCTATGTGTGTGTGTGCGCGAGTTGCGAGAGTGAGCGAATGTGTTTGCAGGCAGGCGTTTCTGATGAAGATATCAGAGTAAGCAGAGGCAGGGCAGGATCAGAATGTTGAGGAGAACTGGGGGGCTCAACAGGCAGAGAAGAGGACGGTGTCTGCCTGAAACACACCACTCTAACACATATACACACACACACACACACACAAACATCCTCACACATACCCCCCCCTCTCTCTGTCATGGCCTCTGCTCCTACTTTATGTGTGGCACGCAGCATGCTTTAAAGCCAGAACTACGAAGCACAACACTGTCTGCCTGGGGAATTCTTTACCTCTACATCACTCTCTCCTCCTTTGCACATCTCTCTCTTCCTCGCTCCTCCGCTCCCTCACTCTCTCCCCTAACTCTAACTCTACGGAAACCCTGAAAGAACTTTTGCTTGCACAGCCTTCCCACAAAAGCGACTCTCTCTCTCTCTCTCTCTCTCTCTCTCTTCCCCACCCGTAGCCAACAAGCAGAAGAGATGGCAACCCAGTGCTCAAAAGTGATCAATTTTTAATTTCTCACCACTTTTTCATGTTGTGTCAGAGAGAGATGTCAGCAACAGGAGCCCTGGGGAGGCTAGGGGAAGGAGGAAGAGGGGGTGGTAGCAGATGAGGGGAAGTGCAGGTGAGGAGAGCGAAGAAGAGCAGAGGATAGAGGGGAGGGAACCAATTGAGAGAGCTGAGAAAACAAACCAATGTTCATAATCACACTGTATGAACAAATAGGTTTTCTACTTCATCACTGCTAAAATACAGGAATGCATCACATGTGATCTCTATCAAGCTCATCTTCAGTGATATTTTATGCAAATATCTTCATGTATCTTCCAACGCATCTATTCCTTACACATTCTGATATTTGTGTTAAGGTGGTGGGGTTGTTGTGTTTGTGCCACATGCTGGCTGAGCTCATGCTCTTGCTGGCTGGCTGTTTGGCTCTTCCTGGTGACTTGGGTGGTGAAAACGAGCAGAAAATCTAACTGTTCCATATCAAGGAATATTTTTACTGCTGCTAATGTGACTTAAATACCTTGTTCCACAGCTGAGTGGGCTAGCACCTGCTGCAAGCAGCAGCTAGCCTATTACAGCTCAGTACAGAGCTGTCGCTAATTTTCTGATTCAATTAGCATGCCTCAGAGCTTTCCAGTCTAATTGCAACTACTTCACAGTTACCTCTCTGATTAATCGCTGCCCATCTGCGAGCCATTGCACGCAGAACTTGGTGGAACAAATTTGTGTATTCTCAAATATCAACAGCACTGCCCTGAGCTGTTGAATAGGCTGCTATCTCAACTGGTCACTGAGAGGCACTAATATCTTATGCCCTGATCCCATAGGATCCAAAGAACACATCCCAATGTTCTGCATATGTTGCTAGAAGGTTTTTACAATGTCTGTAAACATAGTGCCTCCGACTCCAGCTACTCACAAGCTAGAGTAGACAGGTGGTTAGAGGCTGTGTGAAGAATGTGTGTTAGTGTGTGTGTTTTGTGTGCAGGCTAAAAACAGAGAAAACTATGCATCACATGTTACAGTGAACCCACTGTACATTTTAACCACACTACCTAAACCTAAAGGTTAGTCTAACATCAGGCATTCATTATTCAGTAGACTAAAGAAGTTGCTGTAAATCAGTATTTGTACAATTTCTGGCCCTTTTTTATTGGTGGATCAGTTTAAAATATTGCAAAGGGTAGAGCTCTTCATGAATCACCACTATTGCAATATTGCAGCTCTTGATTTGTTTATTGTGGAAATTCATATCGCAATAATGACATAAGCACGGGCTGTAGATATTGCTTCTACATAGAACAGGGCTCAAATTACTATTGGTAAAACGATGCACTTCTAATGCCTCAAACTGTTGCCTGCATATTATATTGTTCATACTCTCCTGGATCAAATTTTGAAACGCTACATCTACAGGCCTGGCAGCCCTCAGGCATTCTCAATAGATAAAACTGACTGTTTTGTATCGTTGGCCTGATACTCCATTTTTTTTAACCCCCCCTTAATTGTGGGACAGAGGATGGTGTAGTCTAGACCCGGAGGTCATAACCCTCCTCGAGACCCACCAGGAGACCCATCACCTCTCCCACCAAACCAGATCAATAGCTCTGTGTTGTCTGGGCTGTCGGCCAGTGTTTACTTGTGCTCACCTCTGGAGCTCAAAAAGAGCAGCATAGGACAGATGACAGCAAAAACTAAGTAAAGCACAACGGCAGAGAAGATGAGGGCAGACAGTGGACAAGCTGCGGATTGAAGGGCAGAGATACTGCTATCAAAGAAGAAAGGCCCGGGATTGGAGAGGAGAAAAGAGAAGGGTAGAAAGAACATGAGAGTGAGGGCAATAACGAGTACACCAATATCAAAGAGAAAGGAGTGGAGCAGAGGTGAGCATAGAGCTTTGACAATGAGAGAGAGGAGTGCAGAAAGATGGTTAAAGGAGTGTAGCTTGGGTCAGAGGTAAGGCTGAGGTGTCTCAGGTTATCATATCAGTCAGTCAGCTAGAGACTTCCAGCTATCATAGCCAGGGCACGTTGCTCTCAATCCCACACAATCCTCTCCTCTGTTCTCCAACCCAGCCCTTTTCACAAATCTAAAACCAAGGTCACAGCAGTGTTTACACAGCCTTTAGCCCAAATTACATCATCCAAATGCTGGCCTGCTGGATGCATCACACTGTCACCGAGAGTAAATGACCTGGCAGGCTGCCGTCCTGCTGAAAGAGGAAAAAGAGAAAGAACAAGAGGGATAGTGCACCAACATGAGTGGTGAAATCATGTAAAGAAGAAAAAAAGTGTGATAAAAAAAAATGAGAGAAAGAAATTGCACAAGAGCTTGGCATGTAGAAACTTATCAGGGTTTCCAATTTGTGCTCTCCACAAAAAATTAAATGTCACCCAAAACACAAACACGTCCTACTGTCTGTGGCAGTGTTTCCCCCTCATGAGTCTACACACTAAACAGGGGAGCATAATGTATATTGTTGCTGGCTCCCAATAATGATGCATAACTCGGTGGCTGCACAGGAATATAATACCAATATGTCAGGTCTCTGATTTGGCCACAATTTGCATGGTTATAATAGCTTATCGACTGGCTCAAGGTTGAGCAGGGCCAGGCGGCTTCACTGTAATGACCGGCCGTGTGCCTCCGACAGTTTATTTCAAGCTTCTGTAGCTCAGTCGCCCGGCCCCCCTATCTCGTCAATACCCAATCTTGATCCCACTATCTGCCTTCTGACAAACTCTGCACAAACACGTGTGCTCCCTCCACCCCCAACGCCAACAACCTCACCTCCACCCCCTCCAAACCAGTTCTTTTTCTTTAAATTATTCCTGTATCATACAAGCATTTCCCATGGAGATCAATACAGGTGCAATTCATTAGGCCTCCCAAAATCTGCAAGCGTTTGCTCGTATAACAGCTATCGACCCTCCCCATGTTGGCTCGGTGCCCACCTTGTTCAATGTCTGTGCAGCGGTACAACAGGCGGGCTCCAGAAGCAGAAACACGCTTTTTGAAATTAAAATTATGGATTTTGTTTGAAACGAGAAAAAAATAGGCTATGATATGACCTCTAAAAACAAGCATTTGTATTCATAACAATTCATAATAACACATTGAAGTCCTTTTAATTGAATTATTCCACTTGATCCACAAACTATTTTAGTTTCAATGATGTTTTACAATTATGCAGTGAAATTTTCACAGTTAGAAATTATAGTGCTGAAACGTTTAGTTAGTTAATCAAATAGTTGTCTAACAGAAAATGAATCAATTCCAATATTGATGATTAATTTAGTCAATTGTCAAGTAACAAAAGTAGAGATGTTCCGTGCCAAACTTATAGATCGATATTGGGGCTGATCTGCTAATTTTAATGGATCAGTATCGGCTAAAATAAACCAGATTAAATGATGATCTTTTCTTTACTTTTATTCACTGTGTTTTGTCCAACTCAGCCTAGTGTTGCAGCGCTGCTCTCCTCCGACAACTTGGCTCCACAGTGTGAGTTTTCTGTTCACAAATGCAAGTGAAAAACAGAGTGAGCAAATGTGAAAAATTAATCGGTGTATGTATTCTCTAAGCTATGGACTCAAGAGGCCAAAGTTTATCGGGATACCCCTAAAAAATAGCCTTCCACACATTGGCAAGTTACAGCTTCACAGAAAAGTTTCTTGCTTTTTGCATTAATTTGGGGTATTGGCTGCTCGTCAGACATCTAGGATACTGGTTACTTGTGATGGGCACATTACTTTTTCCATTTTATAACTATTTACAGCTAAATGCTTGATTGGAAACATAATCAATGTTAGTTGCAGCACCAGCATGAATTATGTGAGACTTCAACAAGTTATTACATTTACAACTTTATACAATTTAAAGGAGATAATCCCTTTGTCTCTTAATTTTTTGTTAATTTCTCCACTAGGAATTACAGGATAATTTCTGTGTTGTAAAAGTATATAGTATCAGATTAAGAAAACACAGAAGTGGGGAATTTTCAATGAAACATTATTCTCATTAGCTGTATATGACTTTGAAACTTGAAGAAACATCTCAAAATACTTTATTTGAGAGGAAAATGAAAAAGTGACCAGATGAGAAAATTAGATGAAGTGAGTGAGAGTCAATATATATATGCAAAATAAAGATGAAAAGAAAATGGTGGTGGATAGCAATAAAGAAGTGATGGAAAAGGAAGAATAACTGCAGAAGTCTGTCTTCCTAGAGTTCTCCACGAGTTTGTCACTTGAAGTCCTCTCCTTCCCAACAGACTATAAGACTTAACAGTGTGGTTGCTCCAACCCTAACATTCTCTGAGTCAGTGTCTAGGGCACTGCCTTCAGAGAGTCCTCAAGTTTAAAGGAAGGGAAAACATACAACAAGAGAAAACCCTGTCATCCCTGCTCAGTGTGTCTTCATTTCAAGACCTCAGACTGTATTATACCAGTCTTTATTTATTTGTAAAACAAACCCAAACTGTTCAAAACTTCTTTGTAGAAGATTTGTGCTGCACTGCACAAACTTGTTTTTTGCAAGAGTCTCATTCTGTTGAAAATCTCAGGGTTTAATTAAAGCTAATAGGTTTGTTGCCATTTTTTAAGTAAAAGTGCAAAATGTTTGATTTTCACTAACAATTTCACAATTAAATGGTGACTACAGGCATAATGATGTGTCTGTGAGCATACATACGTTTCAGTATATTGTCAATTGATGATTATCTATTTAAGCATCAGTTACATTTTGTCTACAAATGGCACTCAACTACTGTATATCTAACAAGGAAAACCCCTATTACGACTCAAATGAGAGCACAAATCAAATCATTCCTTTTGTTAAACGCAGTTCTTGGATATCTGACAGAGACAAATTAATGAGAAAATCCCACCTGTAGTTTTTTTTTTTGAAGATCAGAAAAAAATAATATTGTTTTAAGAGTTTTGTTTTGATTAAGAGGTGAATGATAAGTTGCACTGTATTTAAAAAACAAAGCCCAAAAAGCATCCCACTGGTTGTCTGATCACAAACGTAGCCCATCGCTTTGACAAATCAATTCCGAAACATCTCTGTTTTGGCTGTTATGAAGCCATTTCCGAAATACAAAGAGGAGGGGGGGGTAGAAGGAGAAGAAAAGGATAAATCAAAAGGGGTGGTGGAAACAGGCAAGCAGTGGTCCTCGGTCGAGAGGTCAGAGTGAAGGCAGTGCCGCCATGCCCACTGTGGGCACTCAGCTGGAACTAAATGTGGACGCCGAGACGCCAACTATTGGAGCACTGCCAAGAACCTCTCACCCTGCTGCGCTTTCTCTCTCTCTTTCTGCCCGAGACTCAACAATGAGTGGGAACTCACCGCCTCCCTCCCCACAACCCCACCCCACCTGCCCCCAAATCCCCCACCACACCCCCTACCCCCTTTTCGCACTCATTCAGTCATTCAGCTTAACATTTTTATTACAGCAAGCACAGGGATGGTAGGATGTAGGAAGATCACTGAATGGGGGGTGGGGGGTGAAGGACGGAGGGATGAACTCTAGAACCCGGACAGCCATGTTACCCAAAATATTACAATCATTTATATTTCAGCACCTCTATGGGTGAATGGGTGGTTATGGCCATGTGTGTGTTTGTGCAGGACCACCCTCTCTGGGATGTGTGGGAGAGACAATGGGGCCAGTGAGCTCCAAACAGCTGTGAGTGAGCTGGGTGTCATACCACCTCCACACACACACACACACACACACACACGCACACACAAACGCACACACGCACACACGCACACACGCACACACGCACACACACCATCTGTGAACACCAACACATGACAGAGCAAATAGGATTACAGTATGGAGGAAGACAAGGAGGATGATCCAAACACCATAATATCATTTCCAAGAAGGGACGGGGATGGGGCAGGGCATGGGGCGGGTAGATGTCGGGTGGGCTGGGATGAGGGGTTTACCAGGGGGTGGGGCAGAGGCTTAGTTGGTCGGGGGTCAGACCTACAGTGCAGCGATCTAATGGCTGTCTGTTTTGTGCACCACAGCTTAGCTCATGTTTTCCAAAAACAAGATACAGAAACTAGGCCAGGATTCAAGAGATGAAAAGCACCACAAATAGCACACAGGATAAATGAAATGCACCAAAGTTCACATAGTTCAAACCTTTTTTGCAGTAGAACCTTGTTTATCTTAACTCCTCAGAGACAGAAGTTATTCAGAGAAAGTATTTGATACGTAAGAAAATATAGAAATCGCTGATTAGAATATACACAACATAAAAGCATGTGTATTGTGCATTCTAATTTAAAGTTCATATGTATCAACATTTTTTATAAGATAAACTAAAATATGTAGGTCTGTCTTAAAAGGCGGTGAGCTTTTAGCCCCCGCTGTGAGAAGGTTATAGGCCAACATCCGACATAAACCTTATGACATGGTCAACATAACAAATACTGAGTGTCAACTACGATTAAACCCTTGGGTTAAATCCTCAGTGTATCCTGTCATTCGAAAGAAACATTTTCATATCACTTTATTATCATGTGATTTGTCGACTAATATTGAATGTATTAAAAGAGATTATGGTTGCATTAGAGGATTAGAGGTCTTTTAAGGAACCAGGAATGAATGCAGTGACCTCCACATCCATCCACACACACACATACATACATTCATACAGATAATTCACACCAACCTCGCCATATATGAAAGAGATTACAATGTCATTTCCGGAATTGTAGTACAAAACAATCCATTTCTCTCTCATCTATCCATTCATCCACACATGCATGCATTTTTCTGTTGATTGGTTCAAGGGGCTGTCCGTGTGACAGAAAAAGGTTGATCCTGGGGCCAGAGCAGGAGAGGAATGCCAAGCATGGGTTTAAGCTGTAAGGTAACATCTATGTCAAAAGCCTCATCGAGTGTAAGACTAAATCTCTGAGTTGGGCCAGGCTGCGCAGGTCTTGAGTAGGAACTACCCAGACAATCTAACATGAACACATCCAGCGTGGTCCACAGGAGCCAGTCTGACATGTGACTGGCTGCGACACCTCAAGGTCAAAGGTCAATACAGATTTCAGCAAATCTGAGCAGGCACGGCATGAACTTATATTCAGGGAGGGGAGGGGGCACGGCTTGGCCTCCAACCCTTACCCGTTAAGACCCTTGAAGTTTTTTACCCTGACCTAGACTTGACTCCTTCATCTGGGATGTTAGCTATACTAATTACTGCCTGATAGCCGCCTGGTGCCAAACGCAATTCACTTCCCTCCAATTCTCCTAGACTCTGCTCCAACAGCTGGTGCCAACCTCACTTAGCGCTCATGAAGTGTTTCAAACACAAAGTGCGAGCCCCCAACTTCCACTCTGCTCCTGGCAATCTACCTCTTTTGTTTAGGGTTTTGTTATCTGGCCACATATTGCTCAGAGGGCAAGGTTGGGGGCAAAGGGGAGCTGCACTATGTAACATCAGAGGATCAGGTGGCATACACTCTGAGAGAAAAAAAAGCATTTCAAAAGCCAAACAAAAGGGGATTAAAATGGCTGCAAAGATGGATTTGGAATTTGCACCTCAGAATACTGCCCCCACCCTTTTGCATCTTAAGACAAACATATCCTTTGCAGCTGGAGAGTCTGTTAGGATCTGAACAAGGGGCAAGGTAGGGTGGAGGTAGTTGTAAACTATGACAAAGCCACAGCACAGTCAGGTGACTTGGGCTCAAGGATGGGGAGTGGGACTCGCCTTTAGTTAGGAGTTAGGAGGCCGAATTTATTTACCTGATCTGCATGTCTACCACTTGAGCCTTAGACCCTCTTTTCTGCCCTCTGGGCCACTTCCAAATCTCACGGTAACAGCTGGTCATATCTGGCAACCCAGAACAGGCCCAGATCAATGTAAGTTTGTCTGTGATTATCAGCGTGTGGGTGTGCATGTGTGGTGTGGGCCTGTGTCTTTGGGGGGTGTATCACTAAGTGTGTCTACATGTGTAGGGCTATCTCTGAGCATGTCTGTGCACATGTGAAGCTGTGAGCATACAGGCAGTTTGTGTGTGTGTGTGTGTGTGTACGTGGACAAGTGGCCTGTCTATGTTGATTAGATAGGAGGTGAGCCCTGCAGTAGGCGGACATGCTGGCTGACCAGCGCACAGATGCAAAGGCAGGGGGGGAAGGCAGGAGTGGTGTTTTTCCGCTGGCTCTGTAGTTTAGCCCTGAGAGGTTCATAGAGGTGATAACAAGCCTGTCTCTAGGTCACCCAGATAACACGCCTGTACAGACAGCATTCTTCTTCTTGGGAGGATGTACACACAAGTGTAGGCTAGTATGTGTATGTGCAGGGATGCATGCACACGTATCTTCACCCAAGTATAAAGGCGCTCACACCATACAACCACACCGCTCAACATGACCTGTCACAGATGACACAGTAAGAGGGCCTCTGGGAATAACCAAAGTTTGAGAGCAAAAGGATGGACAAAAACAGACTACCAAGATATAATCACAATATATACATTATGCACCCCATATAACAAAAACCCTAAATGAGTTTCCTTTTTGTCAGTCATCCCAATGAATAACATCCACTTAGGACAAATTCACATGGGGAAAATTGGGGACTAAGACGAGTGAGACCAACATAAATGGCAATTAGGCTGCTTAAAGATCAAGGCAATGGCTTACAGAGGGTTTGGTTCAGTGATAAAACAAATCCACCTAGTTGCACACTGAGGAAAACATAATACATTGCACATTATGACAAATTTATTGCCCCGTTGCTTAGAGTCAGTGCCGGACTATTTTCAGTGCTGAAAAGTCAGCTGACACACAGGTCAAAGGTCACCCTGTGCTGCCCAGAGAAGTGACAGGCCAGCAACAGTCAGAGGATGGTGGATAAACAAGAGAAGCAGGAAAAGAGGGTTAAGGATTAAGAGCCATAGCATCAGTGAGAGATCAGCGCAGCCTATCTCATTACTCCTAGGCACAATAAGCACAACAACTCTCCAAACACTTTATAATTGCTGCTTCCTAGTCCACAAACAAGCTGTGTTTATTACCCCTTGGTGCTTTCAGGGGAAAAAAAAAAAATCATCCTCTAATTGCCACATTTTTCACTGGTGGTTTGTCTCCTGTCCTGTAGATGGCTGGTTAATAAAGTTTTTATCTGTCAACATGAAGCACAGTGGTGGATCCAAGGTCACTGCTGCTCAAAACCTCGCTGGTTGCGGAATCAACCATTACGTTCGTTTACATAATTATATAAATAATATGTAATTTCCTTTTCTCAGCAAAAAAGACAAATAAACATTATAATTTGAGGCTGATTATGACTCAAGGACTTTTCAAGGATGATTTTTTTTCTTCATTTTCCAATCATCTCTTTGGCAATTATGTGCATTCCAAATATATTCCCACAGCTTCCATGTTTGTTCTTTTTGGCTGGACCGCAACAGCAGGGCCAGCCCTATAAACACAAAAGTCTGTCCCTGACTGGCTGACTGAGTGACTGACTGAGGCCGACCACTGGTGTAACTTCATCAGTCGCCTTGGCCAAGTGTCGCCACTTCCTGTATCCGTCATTTCAAATTAAAAGCATTTACATGATCCAGCCATATAATAGGTCTTGTCCTAGTCTTGTTTTATTTCATAACAATCATATTAAATGTGCATTTAATTATAACCTAACCATGAAGAAGAGAAGAGAGGGTAAAAATGTTACAGGAGCAGCGAGTTTTAACTAACAGAATAAGAAAAACATCTAAACCCTTCGCTCACACACATACAGTGCACACACACAAACGCACTGACATATTAAATTGACTGGCTTTTCCAGATGTTGAATCACAGCATGCGTTCTTCAGAGCAGCTGGGCATACAGTATATGTGTGTGCGCTTGTGTGTGTATTAATTAGCAGCTAAACCTTATAAACTGTCCTCATGAACCCATAACAATAACAGTCTCCATTAAAAAAGCAATGTATAACAAGCCCAACAGAGCACAATGTAATATCAGCCGAGCAACAAAACTGTAACTTGTACCTAATTACAGTTAATACACACTTTTGGGAGCCACAATCATAAATTCAAATTAAACGTGAGGGACGAAAAAATCTGTTTGCACCACAATATAATAACCACATCTGTATTTAGAGTCATTTACAAATTATTCACCACTGTAGGTAAATTAAGCTAAGATGGAACATCAAAAGAGTATTCCACTGATTTAGCACTGCCCTCCTATAACGTTGTTGGACTCAGGATAGACGTTTAAAAAAAAAGGATCAAAACTGATGCAGCAGAACCAGAGACAACATCTTTTTTATTCCGTGAATTCTTCTTCAAAATCTGCTGCCTACATTACAATATGCAACTCGACCCCTTCTTTTCGACTGTACAGATTTGGGTGTGTTATGTTAGAAGTGCTAATGTAGCTTTGAGCCACTAGCCTCAAGCAAATATGAGAAGCGGGTTACAGAGGTCTGGCAACCTCACTTCCAACTCCACACCCTCATATTTTTTTCATTTTAGACTTGTAGTCTTCAGCCCCAACTGACACTGACTCAAGTAACTTTACTTGAGGCAATTTATTAGATTTTGCGCCCCCCCCACCCCACCCCAGAGCCACAAAAGGTTAAAACTTTTTTTTTTTTTTTTTTTTAACAAATACTGTAGTATTTCTCAAGCTCCCTTTTAACTCCAGCTGACCAAGGCTAATTTCATTCTTTAACCAGTTGGTTCAAAGTTAAAAATCACAAATGTGTTAACAAATTTAACTGTATAAATGGAGTCTGTAAATATAAATGTTATTTATAGTCAAATTATACAGTCATATTCATGTTCTTCCCCTTGAATAAAAATGCTGTGGAAAAATTAATTAGGTTTTTTCTTTTTTTCTTTTTTCTTTTTTTTTTGGGCAGCATGAACTTATAAGGATTTATGGTGACACTCTTATATGATTACTCAGTAGATTAACCTCTACCTGCCCTAATCTACTTTATCCCATCAGCTAAATTCACCCAGTGGCAGCACCTGTGAGGAATACTACATGCACTGCCAAAACATATACAATATCTAGACTAAAATAGGATTACGAATTTTAGAAGTTGCACGCATGAGTTAATGGAAATTAAATGTAAAAAAAAACAAAAAAAACAAAAACAAATGTGGAGCAAAAGTGGCCCACTAAAGTGTAAGGTTTTCCTTTTTGCCTTGGCTATCTTCTCATCTTCCCACAGACAAGGTCAATGCCAATAATGATGTTAACTATCATCAGAGGGGTGTTGCTGCATGGATAACATCACTGTGACACTTGTTGGGTGGCAACTTATGCCTTGTTAATGAGGGCATGGTGATACTGGGAGACTATGAGATGAAGGTGATTGCTAAGAGTTATAATGCTAGCAGTGGTTAGGATTTGCTGTGCCCCACTGGGGCTTATTGGATTAATTCCACCCCAGGAATTGCACCTAAAACCCACAGCCACAAGAACCCAGCATGTTATTATGTGTTTCCTGCTTTTTGACAACACCACAAGGCAAATTGGGGAAAAGTAGCCAGAATCTCTTATAATCACTGATGATCAAGAATACACTGTCTGTCATTTTTCATCCTCATCTTTACACTTGACCTGTTGGTGCTGCAGCTATCAAATGTGGTATATGCACGGTTTGTGTGTTCTTTTTCTAAGTAGTTCGCCACATGTCGAGGTCAGGGGTAAAGGCTGGGCGGATTAGAGCCTATATCAACTCAATGAGAATAGGCCATATGGGCAAATGAGATCCATGTCTTTGAAGCACTAATCTGGGGATGCCCTCTGAGTGACCAGGGATGGACACTACCCACAGCAGCTAAGAGGCTAGGGGATTCAAAAGCAGTCTGTGGCCTGCTCTACTGTACCCTGTACGTTAGCTCCCCCATCTGACCCTGAGTTCTCAGAGAGGAAAGAGCCAGGCCTTGAACCTGAAAGAAGATTTAAAAAATTAATACAATGTTAAGTGCAACTGTATTTTTTCAAATTCATCCGAGTCTTATGCAGACTGAAATTTCCAGTATGTAACATGAGGAAATTGTCATAATATTTTGAATACATAAAGTAACATTTATTTCTCAAATGTTTCAACGATCCTCCCTTTTGTCTGAACCTTACAATTTGCATAAGGGTAAGAAAGTACATCCTCAAATCACATATAAGTAGGATTCAAGTCAAAGCTTTTAAAATATAATGGGCAAAGTACTGTATACTGTACATACAGATGTGTTTACAGCAAAATGACTTCAACAGAAAAAAAATACATACAGTTATTAATCGAGTGTTGAGTAAAATGCTTTGTGTTTGCCCCATGGCAAAACTAAGTTTAAAAAAAGAAACATAAATAAAGCAGTAGGAGGTATGGCACGAGAAAAAATAAGAGATAAAAAAAAGAAGGAGGGGGGTATTTATTAGAGATTCCGTCCCGGTGATTGGCTGCGAGGTGGGTAGCGGAAGGACAAATGGACAAATCTGAGGAGCTAATAAGAGTGAATACGGAACGGCCCTCATGGGCAAATCTGGCACTAAGATGATAATGAGATTATAAAACCCCACTATATTGCAGCAAATTGTATAAGTGTTTCATTGAACCTTGTTGAACTTTCATTTATGCATGCCAGGCTCTTTCCCTTTTTGTCTCTCCCTTTTCTTCTTTTCCCCGGGATGATGGGTAGAGTATGAGAAAGGAGAAGAGGATAAAATGCCTCCTGGATAGAGTTTACCTAATACAGGGGTGAACTGAAGACCACAGACGGGGCTTTCCAGACAGGCTTCTAGTTAGCATAATCACAATAGCCTAAACTGTTAAAGCAATAGTGCTCTGTATGTGAGATGTGATTATAAATTACACTTCACATCTTATCAGCAACACTCATACACATATTATATATTACATTTATTAAATATCTACGGCAAGTAATAAGTAGTAAGTAACTAGTAAGTATACTTGATAGCCAACATTTATAAAACATGTATTTGGGTTTATTTACATGAGCTTTAACATTTTTCAGTGCAATTAACTGAACCAATTTTAACAATGTGGCTCAAAGTGTGGCTCAAATAACAGCTCAAAGAATTACAGTATTACAAAATGTAATTGTAATCTAACAATGACCCAACAATAACAATAACCATGTAACCATGTTGAAAGGTGGGCAAAATTTTTTAAAAAAAAAGAACATTTTAAAAAGCTGGAAAGCCACTGATGTTCATTCTTTGTCTTTGTGTATATAATGTCATTGCTGTTGCATTATAATAATTTTCCTGTGGAATGGATGTTGGTCTCAAATACTACACAATATTTGCATATTACCACAGCTACTGCTAATTATAACAATAATGCAAAAAAAAATAAAAATAATAGTGATTACTGCTACTAATTATAAATCAATTACTAAAAGCAATATCGTCACATAAATCAAATCAGTTCTAAAGACAAGCTAATGCAACACTTTAAACTTTCCATGAACCTCACATCACTGTTGAAGAATTACAGTGTTTAACTTTGACAAGCTTGTACAATTATTAGCTTGACATATTGATCAACTTCATTTTCTCCTGTTTGCCTGCTAAGACAAACAAATAGCAACACCCTTGTCTTGGTCCTGTAGCAAGGGCTTGTCTATTGACTATGTCGGCATATCTTTGATGATTCTGATCTGGGGGAAGATACAAGTCTGACAGAAAGCAAAGCGCTGGAATTGATCAATAAACAGGGACAGTCCTCTAGAATTGAATCAAAGAATTGAATCAAAGTGGTCAAGTCTTTGATTCAAAGGAAATGTCCCTGAGAGAAGGCAACCTACATGATGGAACAGATTGCCCTGTCACCACGGGACAATACTGGGACCTGATAATGGACACAAAATGGAGATTTGGCAGAGGAATCCAACAAGGTTGGGTCATGTTTAGTGATGATAGTTGCTGTAAAAGTATGACTGTTTTTTCCTCAACTTAAAATCCTGTGACACATGCTCACAAGATGGCTCAGCACAATGATCTAAAAGTTGGGGAGCAGTGAAGGAGAGTAAACCTACAATGATGATCTGACAACCAGCTGACAGATACCATGCCAACAGCCAATCAGTAGTCAGATTCTTCCAATCAGGACTCCACACTCACCCACTCATTTAAACAGTCCAATCACAGGTGGCCACAAGCATATTCCAGTACACACCACCAGCATACATTCTTACAATAAGCCATGGTCATAACAGGTGCAGCATTTTCTCCAGAGCATCATTCATGAGAAAAATCAAAACTAAAATGCACATTATTTTATGCACAATATTTCTGGCATGGCCTTTATCATTTCATATAACCACCTCATCAAAAATCTATGCACATTGAGGCCAAAGTGAAAAATGAACGGCATTGCAATTCATATCCGTTTCAAGAAGAAGTTTGCATTTCTCAAGCTTTAACTCCAAAGATATTCTTCATTTATGCTGAATGTGTGTCTAAGCCTGTTTTACCGCATTAAGAAAGAATCACATTCACACATCTTTATTCGGAGTTGATTTAAATTTAGAATTAAGTTTTAAGTTGGAAAACTGTCAGATTTTTTCCTTTCTTCCAGCTGTCATGCACTAAAATTTCTTCATCTACACCTGCAACAATTCCAAATCACATTCCAGAAAATCAATACATAAAAACAAAAATAAAAGAACACAAATGTTCAGAGGGAAGCTATTCTGTACAGTCGACCTTTTCTTTTGCTCATATCCTCTGTTTATCTCTTATACACCAGACTGTTGATAATGAGCCAATGTATCACTCTAGGCTAGGCAGCTGAGAGTTAAAGACATTGCAATCCATATTTTCACAAAAAAAGTCTTTGTTCTTTCTCACATGTGCTTCACCATATAACAAACTATATATGTTTGTGCCCTGATGTTTCTTAGCATTGCTTAGCAGCTTTTTACCCTTCACCCTTCTGGTTCTCCCTGAACTGGCATGGGAACTTGCCGCAGGGAGTGGAAGGAGTAGAGATGTCATTATTATAAGTCATTTCATACATATCTCTGCAAAATTCAGGCAGACATGTTTGGTATCTTTAGAAACATTGGGACCTATTTTAAACTAGAATTTAAAATAGAGTTTTGTGGGTTTGAACAATGTTTGGCTGCACAGCATAAGTTTGGAATAACTGCGGTTCAAGAGGTATAGCCTCCTTCTTGTAATATGGCACTAAAGAAAAAGACATCATCAGATCAGATTTTCATTGTGTGACATTAGGTATTAAACATATCTTGTAGATGGAAACATTACAAAGTGTATTAATCACACACTCACCAAAAAAAAAACACATTATAAGTTGGTATTCTGATCATAAGATTGTAGTTTATATCAATGTATTATCACAAATCAAACCAAATTATTGTTCAATCTCACAAATCAGCATTTTATTGCTAGTTCCTGACTGACACACCAATCCCAGGCATCATGAGTCCTTGTTGTCAGCATTTTCCACATTATTATGATATGGTTTGAAACTAGTGTGACCCGGACAATAGGCTGAGCCAACCTCAGTGAATCCGGGTCAAAGGTTAGGGTCCGGTTCGCCACAGTTTACCTGTCTATTTCCTGCTACATTAGAGCAACGTGTGTCGGTTGGGCTAGGAAAACACTGGAACACATTTGTGAAAACACAGACACGCACACACACACACTTTTCATGTGATCTTCCACTGAGGCAGCGGACTTCCACATTACCAAGCTGAAAAAACAGCGGTTAGAGGGGGTGAGGTTAATTTGAGTGAGCCTGAGTTTCCTCTTGGAGTAAGTCATCACACAAACATCAGTCAGACAGTGTGTGCGTGTGTGCATGTGTGTGTGTGTGTGTGTGGGGTAAAGGGGTGCCGACAGCTAGAGGTGTTTCACGGTCAGCAGTGCGTGGATCAGGGAGGTAAGGGTAACAGTCTAGTCAAACCATACAGCAGGACAGAGCACATTCACAATAAGACCATGAACGTTGTCTGTGTGGGTGTGTGTGTGTGTGTGTGTGTATTGTATGAGCTCTTTGTGCCAGCCTGTCTGCACTCTTTTGTGTCTCTGTGGTATCTTGCTACATTAATAACACTGAGCCACAGACATATAAGCCTTAGGTAAAGAAGAAAGGCAGAGTGACCTCACATGTCATTGCACAGGAATTATTTCTCATTTCTATGACAATATTGCGTCACTTTTTCAGCCTACCCCCTGCCATTTCCATACAAGATACAAAAATCAAGAATTCTTTCAAGAAAATCCACCTTTTTTAATTACGGAAAACCTTGTAAGAAATCGAGAAAGGTGGGCGCATCAAAAAAATTACATATACAGTAGTGGCGTATCTACGTTGTGAACGAAAATGAAAGTGAGTCTCTTTCTGCAGTCCATTAGGGTTAATTACAGCCTTATGTTGGGATGCTTGTAACAGAACGGTGTTGGTAATTAAAGTACAGGTAAGACATTAACTTACTTTTGTTAGCCATTAATCAGTGTTTACCTTCAGAGAGCTCTCCCTTTGTAATTAATAATCAGCTTGGACAATGAGTAATCACCCAACAGGAAGTTGTGTGTGCAAGTGTGTGCGCTTATGAACGTACGTGTGTGTGCTATTAGAAAAGGGGGTTTTCCCACATTTGAAAGAGCATTTTCACTGATCAAACAACCAATTAACTGTCTCACCAAAAACAAGTCAATAAACTGAGCAAAAATAACAGAGCAGCCCATACAAGAAAAATCACTGTAAGACTGGGTTTTCCCCTCTCTCCTCATCCATCTATCCCTGGTCACCCTCATTCTCTTTCACTTCCACCCGTCTTGCATTTATCCTTCCCTTGGCATCAAAATGGCTGTAAAGGTTTGGAATGATTACATCTTGGGAAGGCCTCAGCAAACCCACTTAACCACCACCCCACTCCCCAACTTATTTCTCTGTCAGCCTTGCAGCTACTCCACCACATACACACACATACACAAAGGGAGCATTTCCAGCAAGAGATTGGTTCCACTTTATCTGCATATTTAGCCTGTGTTCGGCATGCTCCTAACTGATAAAATTCTGCTAGTGTGCTAGGCCACTGCCAAACGCCAGAGCAATGACCTTCTTGGGGGAACAAATTCCTTTTGAAAGACAGGAAAAATGAATTGACTGAAAGGAAGAAAGATTGAGACAAAAAAAAAAAAAATGAAAGGGAGGATAGCCAGTCAAATACGGCGGGATTGGGTCCAGGTTTTATCGCATTTAAAACAAGAAATGGAGATGTTAGCGGACACCCCCGCTACGTGTTATTCTCCACCCCTCTCTGGGCACTTCCAGCCCTGTCAATGTGCCATGCCGGCGTTGCTTCACAGATGATTAGGAATAACAGACAAGCTCTGCCTCCACGTCTCCCTACCTCCTTCTGCCAAGAGTCTACCAGCATGGAGAACACAATCATCATGTCATCACTGCACCACACAGGGAGGCAGGATGCAAGCGGAGGAGGGGAGAGGCAGATGTATAGGCAAAGTCAGAAACAGAGAGAGTATGGAAAAAAGAAAGGAACAGATGCAGAGACAGAAAAAGAGCAATGGCAAGACTCGTCCTTCAACCCGTTTTCCCATCAGGCTGCCTGACCAGTCCCAGTGCCCATGTCTAAGCAGTCCAATACTTTGTTAGCCGTCAGACATCTTAGTGTGTGTGTGTGTCTGATCACATGCCATTCTCCACAGCAGCTCTGTCGCCCCGGGCCTGGCTCTGTCTGGCTCCACACAAGAGCTGTGGGTCACACTGTGATATGTGTGTCTACATATGTGCATGATGTGCGTGCATGACAACAAGGATTCAGCGGTGTTCCCTGTTGCTGAGACACTTCATGGTCAACCCTGATTACCCCCACCTACACACACACACACACACACACACACACACATACTCTTTCCATAGCAACCCAGACAAGAGCAGTCATGGCAGGAGAAGAGGTGACTGTCGGGAGCTGTATGTGTGTTGATTGAAGTGCTGGGCCACGGTGCCCTGACAGCCTTCCCTCAACCTTCTCTCAACCTCGTCACCTCTGTTGCTCTGCTGTGACTCTCGCCACAATAGCCGCTGCCTGTGAACCTGCCAGGCTGCCAAGGACACAAAGACGACCGAGTCAACCTTTGACATCAGAAGCTGCCACCAAAAGACCAGAGACAAGCTGAGTTGGCGGCTCTGTTAACAGGCCAGAGACACACATCTTTTCAGCTTGGTTAAAGTAGCTAAAGTCAATAGAGCACAAGTCAATAGTGCATACATACAGATGGATGCTATGTCAAATGGTTCTGTGTTAGGACAATGCCAGGCATACCAAGAGTTTCAAAAATTAGACCTTGATATCTTGGCTCAAAGGTTGCTGTCTTTTGACCGACAGCAGTCACTGAGAAGAGACATAAAACATCAAGGTAAAAACTGACATTTGAACATGAAATACAGTATAGTTTTTGTATTGAAGGCTAGCTGACATTTCAAGGAGCTGATTCACTGGTAGATGCGAGGCCACCCACCCACACAGCTCCATGTGGAACATGGTGTTTTATTGGCCAAGAAGAGATAGCAGTGTTAGAGATTTATTCACAGACATGTGGAGCATGTGTAAGATGACCTATACATTCACCATGATGTCACTAAGGGGCTATGCAGACAATAAAACACAATGTCACCATGCAGGACCCACAGAGTGATGATAGAAAGGTGTGATGAGACAAGATGTTAAGATGTGAGTGTGCAAGTAGTTTATACATGTAACAATAGTAAAAACAGGTGCTTTTAGTACTTATGACGGACATTATTTCCCGATTTAAAGGTCTCTATAAGGTTTGACTTCCCTTTTGTGTCTGTGTGTGTGCTTGTGTGTGCATGCTTGCATGTGTGTCACTCTTCAAACAACACTGCAATCATCATCTCTTATCAACGGTCATGTTGAGGATTACAGCTTTCATCCCTAATCCTACATTAAGGACACATTCTCATGATGGCCGTGACATCATCAAGGCCAGTCAACCACAGAGAGGGCACTGGGACAGAAAGCCAAACACCACAGGAGAGGATTAATGAATATAGGAGACAGAGTAGATGATGAAAAAGAAAGAGAGAGAGAGAGAGGGTACGACAAGGAAGATGAAAATAGAAACAAAATCAAACAGCACATTTTTGTAGTGTGTGAGAGAGCCTCTGTTTCTCCGTGTATTTGTGTTTCAAGATAATCTGCCCCTGCTTCAGTTTCTCTGACAATGATCCTTCTCAATCAGCCCTACTAAGACCTCCAAGCTACCCAACACCCACAACCATGTTACATACACGTACAAGAACAAATACTGTCAACGTACACACCACCGTGCACCGACTGAACCTTGATAATCTGCACATGTGCACTGCTATAAGCCATTGACAAACACATATATAGAGTGCCATACATACTGTATATACTGTATCATTTATAAGGGTAAATTTCACACTATATTTTGCACATCAGTCATTTAGGCAGCTTGAGCTCTTTATCAAAATAATTGCACTTACCTGCACTGGCACATTGTGGTACCATCCTTGTTTGTATATTGTATCTACCCTACTCTCATCTGTGATTACAGATATGGTAGATAATAAAACCTTAACTTGATTTACCCATCATTGATGAGTGTTTACTCATATTTTATGTTTCCCCTTTGACCGTTGAATAAATACTTGGTTTAGCTCACACTGACAGAATGCATCCTTTCTGTGAAACTGTTTCGACCTATATGTAGTGGCTGTACTTTGTTGTCCTATACAGTAGTCTTGCAATTGTAACTGATAACTGAAAGTGATCATAATTATGCTCTAAAAAATATAGAGTAATAATGTTATCACTGTTGGAGTGTGTGTATACAGAGTAGTTTTGATACCTGCAGAGACTCGGGGGCAGTCTGGCAGCATGGGATCCAGCGGTGTGTCCAGGGGCTCTGGACTCGATACCCAGTTACAACAGTGCTGTAAGGAGATGAAAAAAGAAGATTGATGAAACTCTGAGGTCAGATTTCTATAAATAGCCATTAGTTGTTTCTACAAAAAAAAAAAAAAAATTTACACACACTACTCATGGCATGTACTCATGGAGGGTCTGTATATGGGAAAGGAATATGCAGCAACCCACATCCTCCACTATCACTCCCACAAACACAGCAAAATATATGCTTAAAGTTGGAATAATAAGGGAGGGGATTAAGGGATGAGATTTTTATGACAAATTTTCTTATTTTAATTTGTGGCTTCAGAGGTATTATGTTTTCTACTTCAAAGGAAATAAAGCATGTTGAATCAAAATTGAGATATAAGAAAAAAAGAAATGTGGAGAAAGAAAGGGAGGAGGAAGAGAAAATTGAGAGGCAAGAAGACAAAGAAGAAGGGGACAGGTGTAGAAGACAAGGGGAGAGACAGTAGTGAGAAAGAGGCGTGTGTGTGTGGCTGAGTGAGGCGGGAGAGAGAGAGAGAGAGAGAGAGAGAGAGAGAGAGAGAGAGAGAGAGAGAGAGAGAGAGAGAAAAAGAAAGACAGGAACAAGCAATTAAAAGCTCTGTGACATGTTGCCCAGACAGCTTGGCGTTTGTTTGTGGTGGAGTGCTGAGGCCTTCTACCATGGTGGATCAGTGGGTGCCCTGGGGGAGGGTGTCTGCCCAGCTTGCTGACCCATAACCCCCAGCAGACACCCCTAGTCCTCTCAAACCCCCTGTGGTTGACAACTCTACTGTCAGAAAAAGGAGAAGACCTCTTTATCTGTGTTTTGCTGTCTTCATCTTCCTTCACACTATCTGTGTGGTGTTCACTCGTTCTACCTACTGGGTTAAATCAAATGTAGTAGAGTTAAACCCCAAGTATCATTAATCAGCTGTACCATTGCCAAACTAAAAAACAACTCACTTTTCCCATGCTTTGAGTTTTTATTCTCTGGGTCAGCAGATGGCAACATATCAAAGTGTGTTTTTCCTGTTTGACTGTGCAATGTGGATTGGTATGCTGTGGCTTCTAAGGTTAGTACAAAAACAAGGGAAAAGGGTGAGAGAAAGAGGGAGGCTGAGAAGGAATGCTTGGAGAAGACGTTCCCCAGATAAGATAAAAGTTCAATAGAAGAAAGAGAAAATGTAAAGAGATTAGAATGTGCAGCTGGCGTCCTTCTGAATCACTGCTTATCTGCCCTTGTTTACTTTCACCCTAGCCCCCTGACAGCCATTACAGTGTTGTGGATGCCTGTGTGTGTGGGTCAGTGGCTGCATTGCGGGGGGTCTCCAATAAAGATGGGTAGCGTTGTGAACCCTCAAGACTCAAATACTCACACAAACGTGCATGTGTGCACACGTGCTTTCACATTTTTGCCCTCAGTAAACCTGACTCTCAAGGTCCTGCCAGAGAGGGGACTGGATAGACAAATCTGTGAGCCATCTCGCACTTCAGCTTCTCCAACAAACGCACATACAATACACATACTACATACATGCAAAGATCCTGGGTCACATCACACGCCTGTTTATCTATCATCCCCCAAGTATCCCCCCTCCACACACAACCACACAAAATCCTGTGCATGCAGACACACTCATCACTGATAGCATATGTATGCTAGTGTATACATGTGTTCTGTTTTGCTGTATGAATATGAATAGGCACAGAAACTGAATATAGCTAATGCCTACCGAGCCCTTCTTGGTTGTTGCTTTTTTGTCTACATAAGTTTCTGCAGCTATGTCCAAGAAAATGTCTTCTGTTTCTGTCTGCTTGACATGTACTGCATCTTCTTTTGTCCCACAGTGATTTATTTACTGTAAGATTATACAGAAAATAAAGAAACTCACTGTGAAAAATGATTATGATGAAACATCTGGCCTATGTATGCAAATCCTTAGCAAATGTCAACAAGAAACACAAAATGCAGTTGGGAAATGTGTACATAACGGCCGGTTATTAAAATAAAGCTTGGCTCATGTGTGTTCTGTTCTTATCCAATCAAAGGAAATAAAAATGAACTTAAGTACAAACTGAATCTGCCCCTCAAATATAAGAAATGCTCTCTTTCTCTCTTCATCCATACTTCAGTTCTTCAGCCTTGTCAATCACAAGTGCTAGCAGTCATAGGGGGTATAGCATAGGAAGAGTCAAAGAGGTTGAAGAAAGATCGGCTGAGAGATGAGGAAGAATGGAGTGAAGAGGGGGGGTTAGTATTGGGGGAAGATGACAAGTCATCGGTAAACAGTAGCATATTGTGTATTTTTAGATCCTTTGCCTTGCCCTAGATGTGCTCTCCTCTGAGCCTGGGCTTGAGGGCAGAGCGGTGTAGAGCGGCACAGAAGCAGTGGGGCTCCTTGACTGCTACATCAAGTGTCTCATTGTATCTTCTTTAATTCATTCAGTCTGTCTGGAGGAAGATGTCAGCTGGGCTGTGGAGCAGTGGGCTGAAGGCAGCTGGAGAGAGGGGAAGGAGGCAAGTCTTTCAAAGGGCCCCCCCTCCCTCCCCCTTCACCTCTACCATCACCACCAATGGAGGCAGGGAGGTCGGGGTTTGAATAGATTTGTCAAGGCAACAGCACACATGTGCACACAAACTCTTGCATAAATGCACACACACATACACACACATACACACACACATACACACGCACGCACACGCAGCACACAGCCCCAGTGCTGTGGGAGACCGCAGGCATAACAGCAGTCACATAAAGGCAAGGCCTGCTGGCTGGGATTAGAGAAGGGCGATGTGACAAAAGGATGGCACATCACATCGGCTGTCTCTGACGCATAGCATCATCACTTCAAGCAGCTTGTCCGCCGATCAATGGCGCCATTGAACTAAAGGCAGACAGAGAAACAAACATGTAAACAGATTTGACTCTCCACCCACCTCTGCTGCTCTGTGCATATGTGTGTGTGTTTGGATTATGCTGGATATGTACACATACATGTACCCGTGCAAACACAACAAGACACTTTGTTGCACAGTGTTTTTTATTTCTCTTAAATCCCATCACCGATATAACTCAGACACAAAGTTCCAAAGGATCCCCTACAGTGGTGGGTAAGAGGCTATGACTAAGCTAACCACTGAGCTAATAACACGATCTTAGAGTGTAAATGGCAAACAGGTGTCTGCTCTACCCCTCTACCTGTGAGGGATGCTTTTACGCCTTCTCTGTTATGTGTATACGTGTGTGTGTGTGTGTGTGTGTGTGTGTGTATGTGTGTTATCTGCCACCTGCTGCCTTCTGCAAGTCAGAGTGGACGCCAGCATGCTTCTTTCACATAAACAACACACACATGCGCCCATGCACACACACACACACACACACACACACACACAGGGTAATGGACACAAAACACTGCACTCAGCTGATGGCAGAGTGATCTAATGGAGCTTTCATAAGGACCAAATAGGTCTCTCATACAGTAGGTGTCCATATCCGCTACACAGAAAGTGTCACAGGAATACACACACAAAGCCTTAAAAAGAGGATGTACTCTTTATACCTTGCTTCCAAATCCGGCATTCAAATAAACAGTAAAATGTACTCTAAATACCATAAACTCAGGCTTGGCTAGGATGCACTGACTGACTTTAATTATAACAGTGCAAAAACTAAGAAGAAAAAATGGATAAAGTGGTTAAATAATTAAGTTACACAATTATCTTGTTAATCTTTATTTTTTATAAGACACTGCTTTATTGTTGAGTTGAATGCAAAGAATAAACAAAAATATGTAGTGTATACATTGCAATTGTATATAATTGTCTTCATTTAATGGTGAAACAGTATCTTTATCTCTTAAGCACACAGGACTAAGTCCCATGATAGAAAGTCTGTGCTGTACAAAAGTCTCCTAAACCATAACACACATGACAGCCAGCAAACTAACTTCTCAGAAAGTAGTCCTGAGTATCAGTTCTTGCTCATTCTCTCTATGTCTGTCTCTCTCCCACCTTCTCCAGTTGCTGTATAATCTCTATGGATTAGGATGGTTTATTCATGACCATAGTGTACTCTGTATGTATGTGTGTGCACAAGTGTATCTGTGTGTGTGTGTATGTGTGTGTGTGTGCTCTGGGCAGGCCACTAGAGTGTGACAGCAGGCCAGCACAGTGACAGGAGACACCTTGGAGACTGTGACAGGCTGCCAGCTGTACACCATCATTCGCATTTCTCTCCCTCACTCACTTCTCCTCACTATGCTACTCATCTATCTCCACATACATCTCTTCATCTCCTCTCCTCCATCTGTATTCACTCCATTCACATCCTACCTGTCTTTTTGTTTTTCTTTTCCACGGCTCTACCCTGTGCTTTCTCGGCAGCAGTCAACAGGATTTAAATAATTGAATGTTTCTCATACTTTATTTCTTTGCCTATTTCTTTTTCTGTCTCGGTCAATGGAAGAGTCTTTATATCTCTGCCTCTGCCTATCCCCTTTCCATTCTCTTTTCTCTCACCTTCACTGTGTATTTCGTCTCTCTTGGCAGTGATGTCAGTTGCCCCTCGTCTGACCCATTTGGTCTATATAACCTAGCCCAGCAGGCGCTGATCTCTAAATCCCATCTCCTCTCTTTTACTCTCCTCTTCTCATCGCTCCATCCTACCAACCAGTGACCTCTTGAACCCCGGAGGGAGGGAATTATCTCTGTCCGAGGAGAACAGAGCAGTGCGCTGCTGGGGTACCCCGACCTCACATGCACCCACTCGTACGGGCACCCATATTTATACACCACCCAGGGCATTATTCAGGTTCACTGCTAGCTCCCCTCTGTGATGTGTAGCACCATCTGTGCTGCTCTTCCTGTATGTGTGTGTTTGTGTGCCTGTACCACAGTGTGCGATGCTAGTGTTGTTTACATTGAAGATCCAGCTGTGTATGGGTTATTGATATAGATGTCCTTTACAAAGGAGCAGTATATGCATCTATTGCCGAGGTCTGTGTGTCTTCATGTGCGTGTATGTTTTGCACTGCACCAACAAGTGAAGATTGTGGACTGTGTGATCATTCAAAGCCAAACATCAGAAAACTGAGCCGATGATAGAAACCCATAGATCAGGCCAGAGCCATGGGATTAGCATATTGGGTGAAACACAAAGGGACTCTGACCTTTTGGTGGAACCACTGCACACATGCAGCATCGGTTTCTAATGTAAATGCCGAGGACAGATTAGATTTTGGATTCACCTCAATCCTCATGCTGACCCAGGGCTTGTTAACTAGCACAGCACTGCCATCCATGCCCAGAAGCCAGTAATGTGATAAAATACTAAATTTGAGCAACAAAATTGAAGTTACCAGTTTCTAAACATAATACGTTATTTTTGTTAGCTTTCCACTTCAATAATAACATATCAAAAAGTAATGTATATCTCACTACTTGGCAATGATCTACAGAATTTATCATTAGTAGTGGTCTTCATCTGATGCTAAATTAGCAGAGATAATAAAAGGTCAAAACAATGTCTGTTAAAACATTGTTGTTAAATAAAATGTATGCAATGATTAACATAATAAATCCATTGGTCCCTGAGAGAAATACATTAATTATAAACACTGCTTTGGAATTAGCAACAAGTAATGAGTATTTTTTATAAAAAAGTAGCGCCAATTATTGTGTTATTATGGCAGAGAGAATTAAAGATGGAAGGAAGAGAGAAAGAAAGAAAAAAAAAACAGAAGGCTGCACAAACAGTGAATGTCTTAAATCTACAGATATACACATTTCTTCCAAAAAGCTTTCTGTGTCATTGAACAGGGCGTAGCATAGTATAGGTGTGCCACTGTCTCTTCTAGAAAAAAATCAATTTAATTAGGCAGGCTCCTCTCTTAATTCAGCCAAAAAAGGACTGCGGGTTAATGAGTACGAGAGAGAGTGGTTCCTTGTCTGTCCGCTTCCTCCTACTGGACAAAGAAGGTTATTTCAGATTTATTGTTCTGGGTAATCATCACAAATAGAAAATCACTTAACATTCCAATTATGCTCTGTCCCACACATCCCTTAGATGGATCAAAAATAGGAAATGCCAGACAAGGATAAGGGGGCCAGTGCAACCTTGAATCCCCACCCCTCAAACTAACATACACACATACACGGATAAGTAACACGCACTTGAGCACACAAACCAAACACACACACGAAATGGGAGATGACAGAAATAGCAAAAACAAAAGGTGTGGGATATAAAAGAGGATATAATACGAATAAAGGTATGGTGTGTGTGTGTGTGTGTGTGTGTGTGTGTGCATGACATTTGCATCTCTGGCTCTCACGCAGCTCTGGTCTTGGCTGGTCCTCATCTGTATGTGCATACTGAGTGAGCCCAGGTGCTGCGTATGGCGCAGAGGTCACACCAGAAAGGGCAAGTGCTAAAATGAAGCTAACACAAATGCACAAGTGCACGTGCATTCTATCTCACATGCTTACCCACAAGCACATATAAACACACTTACACACACACGCATATCCAACCACATACACACACCAGCGAGGGTTAACTGTCTCAGTTATTCATTGACATGCACCCAGGAAGAAAGAGTGGGGGCTGATAAAAAAAAGACAGAGAGGAAAAACATGCAAACAATGGTTCTCTATGACTTCTAAGGCTAGCTGTTGGTCAGGATGTAGGTCAGCAGGGTTGTACAGGGAGAAACTTGAGAAAAGCACAATCTGAGAGACCTTAGCTCACCACTGGGTGAATTTACATGATGATATGGAAACCCAGAAAAAGACCCCTGTACATTTTGCAGCATCTTTGTTTGTCTTCAGTGTGTGTGTTTGAACTGTGTATGGCTATTTCACCTGCTGCATCCAGTCCTGTGTGCCTTTGCTGGTCTCCTGTAGCCAGATGTTGTGAGCCGAGTCAGTCAGAGCCACAGCACACACTCTGTTCTTCACCTGCATTTCCCTCTGATTCATCTGCCATAAAAAGCAAATCAAATTCATGTTAATCACCCTTCTAGCATGTTAATGATACACTCACTGTTGAGGTGGGAACTGTTTATTTCAGAGAACATTTCAACAACACATGGTCCATTATAATAACCTCTTTAGAAAAAAAAAATCTTTTTGATTTGTATAGATGTGAATGTAATTATTTTATTATGACATACCCATTGTGTGAGTAGATACTTGCCTAATAAAAAATTTAATTCCCCAACACACTCTGTCAGCCTACCCCTCAGACCATGATAGCACTGGCCCAGTGGACAGCTTTGAAACCGGTGGCTACAGATCCAACCTGGTGTATAGCATATGTTATAAAGTGAAATATGAAAGAGCTGCTCCGCCATAGCGTGTCCTTGTCACGTACTGTGCAAATGTCCTTTCCTGTGCACGTTCGAATACCTTGGTCCCCATTCTTAATACCCTTTCCCTTCACATGTGTCACAGAGAATGTGGCGTCCGCAGGCCCGTCTTCCTATTCCCCTCTGAATGTCAACGCCAAGGAAAATGTCACACAAAGGACTTGTTACTGCACTACAATAGACTTCCCACACTGCTGGTCCCACCCTAAGGAGTACTGTAGCCAGGCCTTGGGAATGACTGTGCTTTGCTTCAAGATAAAACAGGAAGAAAAGAGCACAGGACTTGCAACAATAGGTTAACAATCACTTAATCTATACGTTTAGTAAGGGTGGGAAAAAGACTGGCGGACTGAAGATGGGCATAGCACTACAGAGTAGCTCTAAATTTGGTGATTACCTGGTCATCTACATACACATGGTATTATGTCATACATACTGAATTTTAACAACATTAAAGGTTCATTGTATGTGTCATCTTAAGGGAGGTAACGCTTGACAGTATCCAGACTACTTTTGCTTAAAATTGTCCTGGTGTTTATGACTTTGGAATAAGACTACCACTAAAGTGGGAGATGTAGGTAATGTGAGGCTAAGCCAGGAATTGGAATTTCAGGCCTTAGTTGGTGCTTGCATGTTAGAATGCTATTAATATTGGACTATAAATGTCCCAGTGTAATAAAACAATATAGTGCCAAGTACAAAGCTACAGTTTGGCCTGGCGTATAGTGTTTAAGCTGACAGTATGAAGCTGAGTCTGACACCCAGACTGGGGCTAAGGCTGGGGCAATCACAGAGGCCAGATCTGGCTGGCTGGCTAGCTGTACATCAAAATGACGGTGGGCATTTGAATACATCCTCCCTTGCCCAGCCAAATTAAAGTGGGAGTGTATAGAGATAAATTGAATCTATTAAAGCACTAAGGACTCATACATCATTCAGCTGATAAGGCTTCCACTGGAGTGTCTTCACAAGGGTGGAGGATAGAGCAGACTGAGAAGGGAGGTACAACCATGAATGTAAAGAAAAAAAGTGCACAACTGTAGAGACAGACAACAAAAGAAGACAGACTGTGCACATGTATGCACACATTTGCTCCCTCACACAAAATTCTACGATCGCACACATACACACACACACACAGATACACACTCCGCTCTGTACTCCCTCCTCATCCACGCTTGGTTGAAAAGCTTTCCTCTGGCAGAACTGGGCCCGTGGGAGTAGCAAAGTCAACCTTTTAAAACTGGAGGTGTCAGTCAAGGTCCTATTTTCTGGCACTAGCCAAATGGGCCAGTCCCTAAGTATAGGGGCTGCAAGCAGAGGCCAGGAAACAGGAGACAGTGGACTGACTGCCCATGGAAAACGCTAAGTACATGACTTCAATCCAGTCAAAAACATCGCCCAAGCCCTGACAGAAAACTTAACATTTTTCCACTGTCCAAGTGGATAAATGGGTCTCTACTTGCTCTTATTGTATGCCTCTTAAAAAACATCTGAGTCCAATATATTTTTACTTTTGATGGAAAACTTAAAGGTACTTTTAAGAGTATAAGAAATTTGACATTGGTATGGTTCACTGTATATCTCTGGTATATAAAAAAATTGTAACTGAACTATAGTAAAGTTTGTAACTAGTGTTTTGTAAACTGTATTTGCCAAACTGACATTAATGATAGGTTGTTTTTTTAAAAAATCATTTTGACATGCCACTTTTAACGCAAGTACTAACGAAATAACAAAGGGTTTGCAGATAGATGGAAGCAAGAACATAGAACAAAAACACTAACAAAGACAACCAGAGGAAGTGTGTGTGTGCCTGCTTGTGTGGGGTATACATGCATGGATATATGCATATGTGCGTAGAAAATAATGTGAGCAGATATGAGAGCACTGCACGACACACAGACAGTTTGGTGGAGAAGAATGTGAATGACAGACAGCGGCTAGAAAAAGATAAAGGCATGTACAAAGAAAAACGCACAGCTGGTAAGGTGGGAGTGAAGCTGGGTTGTAGATGGTGCTGATGGATGCGTCTGGAACTTAAATACTGGACTTAAGTATTTAGACAGTGCATGATTAATCTTGTGTGGACAGGCAGACTGTCTCATCAAGCAGACAGATGAATGGAGAAAAAATTAGATAACAAGACCTTTGGAAATCCTAAAGCAGCCATTCAAATTGATTGGATTCCACCTCTAGCTGCTTTGTGGTATATAAAAACAAGTTCTCCCGAGCAAAATTTCATCAGTTTGAAACACAGCAAATCCCTTTGTTTCCACCCTTCTCAACCAACTTTAGTGCTTGAGTTTCACTGTGATTTTCTATTCACAGATACTTACACAGTGCCATTATTTGCTGAAATGAGGAGGGAAAATAAATCAGGAACTTTCACCAAAAAAAAGTCTGTTTTCCTGATGATGTCTCAACTGAAGATTAAAGACCAAAGGACTCCATCTCCCAACACTGGCTATATCAATCACTCCTCCTGACAGCTGTCATTGCCGCAATGCCTACACACAGTTGGCTGTGGTAAGAGTTGGGGTAATAGGCTGACAAATAATGACTCCAGGAGAGAGTACTCTATGCAGTGTGGCCCTCAACCACAATGATTTTGACACCACTGGCACTCGTGTTTTACAAGCCACAATGACAACTGTGGTTAGCTGCATGTTGAAAGCTAAATCTAAGCATGTCTGTGTCTTCTGCTAGGTGGGTGATGCTTATGGTGGAACTTACAAACCAGTTAAAACCATAAAGCCACATGCTCCCATGTGAGTAGAGATGTAAGCTGTCTTATCCTATGACTCATCATGTTATAATTTTTTCATTATGTTAGCCTGTAAGTTAGTGTTAGCCATCTTTATCCAGAATGTTAAATGTGCTAATCCACTATGTAACCGCAGACTGTAGCTTTAACAAGGAAACAGGCCAGCTGTTGTGATCAGTCTTGTATCGGACAGGGAAAAAGGAGAGAAACATGGAAATACTTGAGCTAAAACCAGCACACAGATGTTGAGACAGCCAATATTTCGGGGCTTCTGGTGTAGCCAGCGGATATCCGAATAACGGATAACGGATAATGGATATCCGGGCCAAGACTTCCTCTTCCATGCGCCGATCGTTGTTTATAGTCTGATTAGCAAATTGAGACGGTCCAGACGACATTTCAGCTAATCTCTTGCTTAAATACAAAAAGCCAATAAAAAGCTAAAACGTCATCAAGCGATAGCCAATGGGTTCCAAGACTGTGTTTTGGCCAATGCGTTCAACCAAAGCCCGCTCAAATGTGATTGGTCAATACTACTGGGACCACAAATGGACTACAAACGGAAACCAGAACGCTTCTGGTACCAAAATCTTGTCCCGTTGTCTTGTTCCCATTCTGCATTCATATGCAGATATCTGTTTATAGAGATAACTGCTAAAGCAGCTGGACATGCAGAGTGAAGTTTGGGTGGAGGTTGGACATGGGAAGTTTGAGTCTAAAAAGAAAGAGGAGTAGAAAAGAAGGTTATAGGTGGTAGTCAGATGAATGGGTATCAAAACAGGTAGACTAGGAGGATAAAGGAAGAAACAAGGAGAAAAAAACAAGACAGATGAGAGACAGATGTGCACAACAAAAATATTTATGAATACTTTATTAATCTCCATGTGGAAAATTCTCTTTTCCCTTGGCCCACTTCACAGCTAAGTCGGAACGCAGGGTCAGCTTCAGAGCAGCATCCCTGCAGCAAGTGGTCTTTCACTGTCTTCCTAAAACATAAGTGGAAGCTTAAGCTTAAGTGGAGTTTCAGGGTTCTGCACCAAAGTACTCAGCTTGAAGAGCAGCCTTACTCGCTACAGCACCTTGATGAAATGTTTATCACTGGTCTGATGTACTTCATCTATCTTCTGCACCATTACTGGCTTACAAAGTCTTATTCAGTTAAATTATCAAGGCCATTTTGACATAGTAATGTAGTGAAAGAAATCTGCTAACGTCTGTAACAAACTGTTTGTAGCAGTGTGGTTTGATTTAAATTTGACTTCAACTACACATCATGTTTACATCCCTCTGAGCCATGACAACAAAGCTGAGTCACAATTGATGACGTAGACTCAAGTTCACCCCCACCCCACATACGTTCAAACTCTGGATGAACTATGAAATCCTTCTCTCTCTTTTTCTTGCCTACTCTGTTTCTCCCTCATAAACCATTTCTTTTCTGATTTCTCTGCAGAGGGCCTGGTTGCTATAGAGACCTGTAAACATCACAGATTTCTGACCCCCTGGTTGGCACAATTCTGCTAAATCCAGCTTTTCACGAGCTCTATGAAATAGCCAACCCCCATGCGCTTGGAGCCATGCAAACACACACACAGACACACACACACACACACACAGACTTTTCTCTAACCCTTGTATCTTGTACCTGACCTTTCACATGGCCCTTAACAAAGTACAGTGTTTAGCGCTTCAAGCTGCTTCCTGCCACAAAGCCAGCTAATTGCTGGACTTTTTGTTGTGCATAATCTTATTTTCACCACTGACATAGAATGTGATATGTGATGGGTGTGTGTATATGTAAGTCTGGGGTGTGTGTATGAAGGAGGGAAGGGGGCATTTTAATCATGTTTATTTATCTGGACGAGGAGTTGAAATAAGCGAAGAGACATCATTTAACAGCATGCTAAACTAATCTCTGGTCGAGATAAATACTTCATTTCTCTCCTCTCCCCGTGACGCTCCCTTGCTCGCAACTGCTCCGCTGACGCTACATCTAAACACCGGCAATAATAAAGACAATTATTTAGGCCTTTGATAATTATGTGTCAAAGGCAGCGAAAGCCACTAGATAATTGGGCAAAAACTGAATGGTAATCCACAATGGAGATCCCCGTGGGGAGACAGGCAGACTCATCCCTAGAAAGACTGCAGAGCGAGAGAAAAGAGAGAAACAGGCAAAGACAGAAAGATGAGAGCTCTTTAAGGGGCCTTGCTTACTGTCAGATAGTCAATGTGAAAAGCCACAATTATACATAGAGAGTGAGTGCGAATAGAGAGCAGCAAACAACAGAAAGGAAAACAAGGGATGGAGAGAGAATGACAGAAAATGAGTAAGAATGAAATAGAGGAAAAAATGTAGAGTCTTAGTAGGAGTGAGCAAAGACTGAGCAGAGGCCAAGGGGAAGGAGGAGAGAGAGAGAGAAGCGCCCCGTGATGATGCCAGTCAGAGACGAGGCTTATAATGTGGCTGCGCCATGCACTGCCAACAGCCACAGATAATCTAGGACTACCCACTGAGCACTGAAGCACTGCTTAAATATTTGATTGATTAACTGCCCTGTTGCTGCCAGAGAGTAAGAGGAGAGCATCAGAGAAGCCAGGGCGAACACAGAAAAAACAAACAAACATGTATGCGGGTGCACACCGGAAGGTTTGAAAACACATGGCGCAGGCACACTAACACATACACCCCCATAAATCCCTACACGCCAACATTGGAACAGGAGGACAAACACAAACACACACAGACATGTACACACTGAAAGCATATACTCTGCAAAGACAGTGGCAAGGGCTGGAAAAACAAACATAAAGCCTGGCTGATGCTGTGGCAGTGATTTTTTTTTCTATCATAAATCAATGAGGACAATAGACTTCTAGACAAAAAGTGGTTAAGTTGATGATCCTCGGCTGGATTTGGCTTTTAATGACCACAGAATTCACCACTGGGATGGTGTATGTGTCTGCTGTCCCTCTGAAGTTTATGTGTATATGACTTTATGTTGCTAGCAACTGATCTCAGGTCAAAGAGGGGTGGAAAGGAGTGAAGGTGCAGCGTGTTCAGCTGCTCTGCCTACCCTGTCTGTGACACATACACACACATAAACACACTCATCCCTGTTCGTCCCTGGCTGTGAAAACACAGGCAGCTGGCCCCCCACGCTCCGACACCCTCCACAGGAAGAGACAACACCAGCGCTTCCTGTGGCTTTGAAGCAGCGGTCCCAGGTCCCCTGTCAGTCCCCAGCTTCCTTTGTCTTAACTGCAGGAAGGAAGCCCTCTCTAGCACGAGGCCACGGGGCCCTAGGGAGCAAGAGGGAGTGTGTTTGTGTGTGTGTGCATCTTTCAGTGTTGTGGGAGTGTGCAGAGGTTTTGCTCACTGAGGTCACATGCATTTACTCTGAGTTTTTCCCCTCTAACTCTCCAGTGCGGGAACTCTGGTCATGGCGAGGGTGTAGAAAGGGAGGGAGAGAGCAGGAGAAAACTGCAACAACTTCCTCCTCTCTTTCCTCTTTCCTCTCACAGCTTTTTGCCACATGCATGATGAAGGGAAGATAACGGAGAGAGAGAGAAAGGGAAGATGTGGGACAGAGGGACAGGGTGAGATTTGATAGGGTGAGGTGGGGGCATTTCTGAATTGTGTGAGTGACAGCACCGGACGCAGGGTAGTGGGACGTGGTGTATGTCTGTGTACGTGTTGGAGAGTATTCCATGCGTGTATAAACACGCACACACACACACACACACACACACACACACACACACACACACACACACACACACACATATACAGGCACACTCACGCACATGCACAGACACACACAAACATCAGTGTGGGCGGTGAGGAAAAGGAAGGCCAATAAATATTTACTGACACAGCAGAAGTGGAGAACGGTTGTCCACTGGTGGAAACAAAAGGCAGAGGATGAGAAGCAGCGTGCCAGGAAACCTGCCGGCTGCGGGCGCTGCGCCCCGCTTGTGCCCGCATGGAAAACAAGAGGAAGACGGGAAGGGAGGACGGAGGAGAGAGAAAGGGCAGGGAGGATGGGGTGGAGGGAGGGAAGAAAGGAGGGATGAATGGGGCTGTGGGTAGGGAGTGCTCATAAACAATAAGCCTGGTGTAAAGAAACTGCTGTTCACTTAAAAAATGGATTTAGGTTCTTCAGCATTGCCTTTTTTGGGGAAAATACTTGTTTTTTCATATATTACTTCTTCAAACTATGTTTCTAAGTGAATCTCTGTTGTCTACACAATCAGAAGTGATTTTCCACAAAGACTTTTGTCTCCCTGCTAGTGATAATGTGAAAGTGATAATTCCATACAGTAACTCCCTGAAACACTAGAATTTTCACTTGACTGACAACTCTTTTATTGCAGTGGCATTGCATTCAAATCTTTCTGACTCGATAAGCCAGGCAGATGCTCAAATTGTAGCAGCATTTTCATAGTTACTACAACAGAATTCGATTAATTCCTAATTAACATCTGCACAGTGGTAAGTGTTAATGATATCAACTCCCAACAGTTTGATCAATTTACATTCCTGTCACATTGAAAAGACTATGGTAGCCGTTGTTCAAGTTGCTCACGCTATATCAACGATACCCCTATAATGTTCACATTGAAATGATATTGACACAATTAAGAAAGAAGACAAAGTTTTGTAACATTAGTAGTTAAGGATGTTCATATATTGTTTAGCGACAGCAATTACAGAAATTCTCCAAATGATGATTTCTAATTAGGCAGCATTCCTTAACGAATTGAAATTACGGCATGGCGACTAATTAAAGTCTTGTGTTAATTAGAATACATCTTAGTTAAGAAAACCAGCACAATGTACGGTGGGCAATGTCTTCATCATTCCCAAATCAACTGGCCATATTAACAGCTTTTGGTCTACAGAGTGAAATGAGAAAGTTACTTTTGCGCATTGGATACAGTCTAGGCCTCATCCTCACCACTCGCCTTTTCTCTCCCTCTCTCTCACTCTGAAAGTGCTTCTTTCTTGTCTTTCTCCCTGTCTCCCAACCCTCCGGCAATGCTGTAAAATAGAAACCTAACCTCAATATTTTCCCTCACGGTGCTGGGACTTGCTGGCCCATTAAATTCCCCTTCCCATGTGTCAGCTTGCACATTTCCACCATGAAATTTTCGTATAATTAAACTTTCTTAATGATTTATAAGCTATAATAATAGCCGTAAGTATTTCAGAGCAGGTTAAAGGGACAGCCTTTAAGTGCACGCCGGGGGATGACCCTGTTTTAACATAGTTTCGGATGGGTGACTCTCGGCTGGAGACGAGGATGGATTGGGCGAGGGAGAGTGGGATTGACGGAGGGAGCGAGCGAGTGAGAGGGCCTAACAAGGGTGGGTGGAGGAGGAGGCTGAGACCTTTGTGTCGTAACTCAGGGTGATACTGACATCGAGGAGAACCAAGCGCTCCCTGAACCCTGGCAGGGAGGAGACAGCTTACCACGGACAGACAGAGAGAGACACACACATGCAGCGCAGGCATACACAGAACCTGAGATACTGACAGAAATACAGAAACCCACGACTGGGATAGGAAAGATGAAAAGATACAAAAAGACAGATACAAGTAGAAAGACTGCACATCAGCTAAAAAATAGTTAGGTAGACATAGAAATCATTCTATTAAATGAATGTAAATAATATGAGGCATATTGTTTAAAAAAAAAAGCTACATAAACACACATAGTCCTGGTGAATTAAAAAATACCAATAAACAGACTAAGTTTACCGTGCAAATCTGAAGCAATACTGGAGTCAATTTTTTAAATGATGTTCATAAACAGTTCGGATGCATGTTCTCGACCACTCACACACACACACACACACACACACACACACACACACACACACATAAGCACACAAGCGCACACACAGATGTTTGCTCTCTGCTGCCTCTCTGACGGCGAGGCTGATATGATTGCCACTTAGGAAATCAGTGTGTTTTCACACCACTCTCAGCTCTGCCAAAGCTAATGTGTTAAATATCCATCGGGTACTGCTGTCCATTTCTGAGACTGAGACACACACACACACACACACACACACACACACAGCCTTAGGGGCTGATGAACACTGATTCCTTATACTAACTGAGCCCACAGTTGGCATCCAAGCCAAAATTTCTAAATTGGGGTGCAGTGAGAACATTTCAACAAGCTATGATGAAGAATTTTCACTTAATTCTTCTAAATTTGTTGTGAGTTGGTTTAGGTAGAGCTACATTTTAACAGCTGTATGATTCTTTTCTTCTTGTTAATATCAAGAAATGCCCATTTATTATTTTCATACATTGCTGTTTTTGCTAAGTTTCATACAAATTCACTTTCATGGTGCACAAATCAACACGTGAAGTCCTGCTACAGTAAGTGTTTTAAAAAGGTGGAGCCTGCTAATAGCAAAATTTTTTGTTTTTCACCTTAGCTGTGAATGAGGGAGGAGGAAGAGAAGGAAAATGAAACAAAAACAACAAATCTGTTGGCGCCTGCTTCTCTGCACATTACTGGCAAATCAGGTGTGTGTGAATGCGTGTGTGTGTGTGTGTGTGTCCCTACGGGGCTGCAGGAGTTGGATTCTCAGGGGAGGTGTTTTGTTTAAACTTCCAGGACCACTCGACCCATCGCTGAGTGAGAAGCCAATCATGGACAAATGAAAAAAAAAAAAAAAAAAAGAAAGTTTGGGGAAAAGGGAAAAGGGGAGGAGAGGTAAAAGACAGTGCTAATGAAAGTGACAAAGAGAGTGTTCCTCCCTTCAGTTATCATCCTCTCCTACTCCTTCATATTTGCTCGTCTCCTGTGCCGTGGGGCAAGGGAGAAAGAGAGAGCCCAAGAAAAGAGAAGGGGAAAAAAAGGAAAAAAGAAAAAACAGGCTCTGTGATCCCCTTGTACTCAAAGGAAGGAGAGAGCGAGGGAGGGAAAACTACAGAAGGCCAACTGAAATTAATGGAAATATATAACAATCTGAAATTAACTTCTCATTGCCACTAGCCATGATTTAAAACAGCTTTTTAACGAGAGGAAAGATGATTCAGAAAAGAAAGAGAGGGAGAAGGGTTGAGGCCATACTACAAATTGGACAGGCTGGGGGAAGCTACAAGTTAATTTGCCCCATCATGCAAAAACTTTGCAGCTCTCAAGGCACACTCACTTAAATTATTATTTTTATGCCCAAAGTAATCAAGACATGAGATTAAAAGATAAAAAAAATAATACCAAAGTGTGATATAAAAAATACAAAGTAATTCAATTTACCAGTTAAACAGGCAGAGTAAAGAAAAAATAACTATTTCAAGAATCTGAATTGTATCCAGATTGTAACCAGATTTTCCCTTCCAGGTTTAAAACAACAAAAATGAAGAGCTTCAACTTCAGGTTTTATTATAGCAAATGAAGAAACAAAACATGCACAAAAAGCAAGGAAATAATATTTAAATTAATGAATTACTGCAGTCTGATATTAAAAAAAGAAAAAACAAATATAGCTTTTTTATTGATAATAATTATTATTATTACATTAGTTAAAGCAGACACTGAAGGTACATTTTTGACAAAACAAGAAAACCTGCATGCAGTTTGAATAATTTACCTTTGTTAAGTAATTCTTTAGTATAGTTATATATGTATCTTATTAAAATAATGTGCCCAACTACCACAGCAATATACACAAAATGAAATCACAACAGCGATTCCCTTAATAAATTAAATGTAAAATTTACAAAAAGCAGTACACTAGTTGAAGTGCTTTTCAAGTGATATTGTTGATTAAAAGCAAAGCCTCAGAGAAGGGTGATGAACACACACACACACTCAGAACATACACACACACAATTCAGTATAAAGTATATTATTAATCTTATAAAAAAAGCAATTAAATCAAAGTGGTATAGAGCCTGAAGCTATGAGGACTGTCAATTCTGCTGGAAATGCCACAGAAGATTATAGTTGGGTTTGTGGATTCCATGAACCCCTTTTTTGATTAGGGAGTCAATTATTTCTCATTACTGAAGATGCTATTTCGGAAAAAGACCTTGTCAGTCAATCATGCAAAAAGTCCTCGAAAAGCGTGAACAAACCATTAAAGAGAGAGGCGGATGGGGGGGGGGGTGGGGGGAAAGCACACTGACCCTTTTCCCCACCCAAACTCCTACTTGTAGTCAAATTACCTTTTTAACTGTTACACCTCTGTCAGGTCTTTGTCAGCGTATGGTAATTAGGGCCTTCAGTGAAGAACATTTGAAAGGAAAACAGTATATTTATTAGTTTATCTCAGAGAAAGGCATTTACCCAGAGCTGAAGGTAAGTTTGAATGTGGTGATTATCTTGTCATTTTCAGGCAGTTTGTCTAAGAGTGTGCATGTGTGCGTTGGTAGGTGTTTCTGTGTGTGCGTGCATGTCAGCGTGAGTGAACGCTGGTGTATATGACTCCAGGTAATATACTGTTGTGTGTGCGTATATGCAAGTAGATGCACAAACACATGTGCATTCATACATATATATAATATATATTTATACGTGTGTGTGTGTGTGTGTGTGTGTGTATATGTGTGTACTTTAGCCACTTTCAGCACACTGATAGGCGAGCGCAGCACATTTCTCCCGTCCTCTTTGTTCTGTGTTGGGTTTGACACCTCTAAACAATAGCAGCGCTTCACTTCGCCCAGCCCCAACCCACCACCAACCACACGCTGCATGGACGGGAGCTGCCAATTAGCACTATCAAACACCCCTCATCAGCTGTCTGCTTACCGCAAAAAAACCCCCCAAAAAACAAAAAAATCCCACAACAAATCAATAATTCGAATTTTCCTTCAAAAACAATTACATTCATCAGTAGGCTTAAAGATATACCAGAGAAGTAAGCATAATCACTAATTGTATACTATGTATTGTGTGTATAAATGAAGCATAGAAAACAACTTGAGTACTGCTGTCCACATAAAGTGGAGAGCCACAACAAGCACCCGACCAGCAAGCGGAGCAGAAACAAAGGTCTGAGCACTCCCTGTCTTCTCTCCCACTCTGGTGTCTAGAGCCAACTCTTCCTTGAACCAGCCCGAATGTGACTGAGGTCTTGTCTAAATCCTAGCCTTTTGGATAAACAGGGCAGTCGCTCATGTGCGTTTTTCCTCACAACTCTTAATATGCGCCACTCTCTCTTTTAGTTTGTCTACCTTTGTCTAATGCCACGCTGGGTGAGCTGTGTTTGGCGGCCACCGGGCAGCCAGACGATGTGGTGTGACCCAGGGGACGGAGGGCTAACGTGGGGAGAGAGACGTGGCGAGGGGGGCCTGTCATGGAGAGAGGGTCTCAGAGGGCTGGAGGTGAGCAGAGGTGTCTGGGAGATGACTGCCGCTCCTCTCGGTGGTCCCAGCCCTTTTCATTAACCCACACCCCTGTGTTCACCAAACAGAAACGGGGGGTGGAAGTGGGGACAGAGGGGTGCGGACGACTGCAGAACACTGGCCCTGGTGACCACCAGAGACCTGCTGCATGCCTGCCTTCCTGCCTGTCTGAATGCAGATCGGTGTCATCCATTACAGACAAGGGACTGCTTTTTAACAAAATACAAACACAAACAGGAGCACACGCACAGGCACACAGACACATACAAGACACACGCATACACAAATACACAGACATCGAAGCCTGCTAAGGAATAGAGAGGGGTAACAAAGGACAGGCAGTGCCCCCTAGTGTTTTCATCAAAGAGAAATCAGACCAAATCAACTAACCATAACCCCAAGCAAAGCCACAAAAACACATACAGGAAGCGAGCAAGGAGGAAGAGAGAGAAAGAGGAGGGGGGAGTAGCAAGAGGTGAAGAGGCTGGATTCATGGGAGAAGTGGCATCACATGTGGAAGGCATGGCGGTGGGGGAGGGTGGAAGGGGCAAGACCAGGGGAAGGAAGGAGAAGGATGGAGGGAACAGGGGATGAAGAATGGATGAAAGTTAAGGAGCGAGAATGAGGGATGGGGGTGTAGTGGACATTTGAGCTGGCTGGTGTTGGTGGGGTGGGAGGGGTGGGGGGGGTAAAAGATGTCTGACACGACCAAGATGTTTTTAATGTTCGAGGCCGAGAGAGCGAGAAAGTGAGAGAGAGAGCGTAGGAGAAGAAGAGAAGCAGGCAGGCCATGCATGAAAGCCGATGTCAGAGGAGTCCAGAGGAATCGTCGAGTGTGAAGCCATCTAATAGGAAAGCAGAATATATATGAGACAGAGACACACACACACACATACACACTGACTGTGAATTACTAAGCCACCCAATGTGGCCTGGTAACAGAACTGGACATGAACCACAAACTAATGAGTGACATGACGGGGGAGAAATGAAAACCTAGCTTACTGGGACAACAAACAAGCCTTTTGGAGCAAAATGCATACTCATGCTTGAAGATAAAAACATTTGTACATAAACATGAATACATTAAAAAAAAACCTGTGCAAATATGTGCATGTTTTTTTTTTCTTTTTTCAGTCGGACAACACATCCAGCTTCATATTCCCACCATGAAACAAGGCCTACCCTTCAGTGAGTTCCGCATTCAGCTCCAAGCCAGCTAAGACATCAAAGGCTGCTCCACACCAGGAGTCTCTCGCTCGCTTTCCTTCTCCCTTCCTCTCCCTACCATCCTTTTGCTCTTTCATAACCCCCATCGTATTTCACAGCACATAAAGCCTTAAAATGGCACATAAAACAGTTCATCTCTTTTCACTGTCAGCTTTCCAGGCTTAAAAAATTAAATATGCTTTACTGCAGGTACATAACTAAAACACACCCCTGGAAAAAAATCGCCATAAAGGATTCAAACTAGGCTTTCCATAATTATTGGAGTCTATAGAGGTGGGTATAGATCAGCTGAAGAGCCAATATGGGGTATTTCAAGCTCAAAGTTCAGAAAATAGGAAGTGACTGAGAAATTGTGAGATTGCCTGTTTTTCCTTTGTCATCAATTCCATCGGCATATTTTCCGTTTAAACACTGGAGAAATGTGCAAGAAATAAAAGAATGCCTTGACCCTGGTACTGAGGGTTTGGAATAGGTAAGGCAAAAACACCACAGAATGCCAACACCGTATTCAGTGAACTTTAAAAGCACTGAAAAACAGAATGGACTGCAAATGGTAAATGGACTGCATTTATATAGCGCTTTTCTAGTCTACCGACCACTCAAAGTGCTTTACAACACATGCCAACATTCACCCATTCACACACACACATTCATACACTGATGGCAGAGGCTGCCATGCAAGGTGCCAGCCTGCTCATCAGGAGTGATATAGCATCTTTTATCCAAAGCACTTTACAATGTTTCTAATGCTCACTCACCTATTCACACACACACTGATGGTGCAGCCATCAGGAGTCAATTTGGGGTTCAGTATCTTGCCCAGGAACACTTCGGCATGCATGCATTCGACATGGTTCGATCCCCAGGAGCCCGGAGATCGAACCACCGATCTTCTGATTGGTGGACGACCTACTCTACCTCCTGAGCCACAGAGAGTGAAGGAGGCAGGCGTGGATGAAGAAGCAGAGTTTGGAGGAAAAAAGCAAAAAGGAGAGAGACGATGAGAGAAACAGGCACAGAGGAGGGTGAGAGGGTTTAAACTTCAACCTCAGAGTCACTGAGTTCACTGACATTTGCACCAGGATCCGCCTAGCTGTTCCTCACAGCTTTTCAGAAATGACACTTTCTCTCTTTTCAATTCCTAAGACTTATTCTTCCTCCTACATTCAGCACAGAATGAGACCATTCACAATCTTGAGGGCAGAGAAAGAAAAAAAAGACAGAAAAGCAAACTGGATTGAATGTGTTGAATTTGTGTGATGCCCGCGTGACAATTTGCAATCCCATATGTCCTCAAGATTCCTCTTGTATATTGTATGCATTCTTATAGAAGAATTAACAAGGGGGGAGGAAAAAATGACATGGGACAAGTGATTCATTTGAGCTGTCAACATGTCATCGCCACCACATTCAAACCTCATGTCAACCGCTCGTATTCCCTCTCTGGTGAAGGTGACCTAGGTCGTAACCAGCTGACACACACAGACACAGCAGGTGAATGCATGAAAATACCACAGTGGGAAGAGTGAATGTGAGAGATTGGCAAGAATGAAAGGCAAAAAGGACATAAAGGAAAAAGAAAAATGTGACATTTACACAGAAAAAGGAAACAAATAAAGATACTTTTTAAATGATTTTGAGCTACTTGCATTTTTAGGAAAGAAAAAAAATAGCCTTTTACACAATTCATTCAGCATGATGATATTGAATGATGAATTTCAGATTGCAGTTTTCATTTAGTGGCTTTACACAGATAAATAAACAGCAATTCAGAGATGAGTTCTTAATGCTGAGAGTGTGAGACAGTGGAAGGGGTGGGAAAATGGGTGCTCTTGGACACAGACATTTGTTGAAAAGGACAAAATATAAAAATCTGTGTAAAGGAGAAGGACAGAAGTGAGGTCATTCTCAAGTGAAGGATCGGAGAGAGACATTACAGCATGAAGTAGCAAGGCCGTTGTGAAGTTGAGGTTAAGAGAGGGAAGGGAGAAAGAAAGTGAAGCAAAGGGGAAGCGCAAAAACCAGGTGAGAGAACATATACACTGAGGCACAAGATTAAAAGGAAAAGAAAAAAAAAACAAGAAGAGGTGAGTTTACAGGTAAGTGGTAAGAGAGAGTAGACAGTAGAAGGGTGACCAAAGAAGCTTGGAGGAGGGTGAGAGTCACACACACACAAAAATACGCTAAAAAGGAGTGTTTGACATTTTAAAAAACAGTGGCAAGGGGCAGAGGAAGAATCAACGAGAGAAGGAGAGTTTCGCTGTGAATTAAGACGGAAGGTAAAAGACAATGAACGCCAAAGAGAGGAGCGAGAGAAATGGACAGCAGTGCCCAATGGGTATTAAAAAGTGAAAGAAAGAGTGAGAGAGGTCTGAAGAGGAGGAGAGGGAAGAGAGCGAGACCTTGCCTCTGAGGCAACGAGCCGAGAGGAACGAGAGAGGCAGACAAAGCGGCACACTGCTTCTCACACAGCAGAACAAAGAGAAGAGGTGCATTATGGGAGTCTGAGCCTTGCAACGCCACTGACGCCATGCTGGATAAACACACAATGGTACATATGCATGGACGGAAATGTAAACACATTAGCCGTTGATGTAATATGTAACGTTATCAAGGACACGATTAGTATATAGACATCTAGTTTGAGTTATTTTGGTCTCATTACTTAAAAATGTTTAAGTACGTTGTCCTACTTTTAGTGCTTCATCTCTTCTACCTTCATAAAACTGCACAAATGCAAGAATCTGCAAAAACTAATTCAATCACAACTATTGTGCACATCATACACAAGAAAACTATACCAGACATAAAGTATATGATAAGGGTCTGTCTGTCATAAACTCAAAAAAACAAAACAAAACAGAAAACGTGAAGTAATATTGACTTTAAAACAGAGATAAAGGAGAGAGTAGAGAGAGGGAAGCCTGTCCCAGCAGCTATAAGGCAGGCAGTGCTGGTACAAGAGTGGAAACGGCCAAGAGAAGGAAAAAAAAAAAGCGAGAGACAGCACAGGGAGGAGAGCTTTCTTTGTAGAACACTGATACAAGCAGACCAGAGTTGAAGCAGAGGGTGAAGAGGAAGACGAAGGGAAGAGGGCTGTTTGATTATAGGAGGGATTCAGGTATGAGTAGAGATACTAATATCTGTCTGTCTGAGTGTTGCGTGTGTTTCATTGTACATCTCATCATGTGCATATTTGCACGTGTTTAGTGCTGTAAAAGTAGTTTATATCATTGTATTGCATTTGCCCTCTCAGGCAGCTAGCTCAAGGAGACACATGCTCAAAGAGCAAAGATACAGGGTGGGCAGGGAAAAACTATTTTTTATCTTTCTCAGCTTAAGGGTCAAAATTTAAAGTAAAAGTATGCAAAAATGTAAAGATATTGGCTTTTAAGTTTTCCATCTACCCTTTGACTCCTACATACTTCCCCCTTTCTCATGCTTTCTTTCTATTTCTCTCCTTCCTCTCTCCGTCTCTCTCTCTTCCTCTGGCAGGTCTGATATACCAGAGCTGCAGCTGAACTCTGAGTAGCACTGTCTCCGGGAAAAAACAAAGTGATCAATGTGAGAAGGCACGGGGCGCTCATGGACAGGCCAATCAATGGTGGAAAGAACCTTGCCCAGGGCCTTATGCAAATGGAGGCACGTCGCATAACCTCAGGAGTGAACATGCGCACTAGATCAATGGGACGAGGGTAGAACCTTACAGCAAGATCAGCCTCAGCCAGTAAATATGTAATGATGAATCCCTCTAGATTTAACTGAACTCAAATGAACTTCAACTAGCTCTGCTTCTTATATCACAAAGTGGGAAAAAAAAGACCCCGTGTTTAAGAGGTGGGGTATGGGGTGGGTGGGGCAGGACAAGAGAGATCCTTTGAGCCTTTGCACAATGATGCACTGAGGACAGATGGATTTTTCACTTCCTTTTCACAAGGGAGGAAAAAAAATAGGAAGACAAAAAGGTGAGAGGAGACTTATGAATAGTCACCTCAACAATACTTGTTTGAGATGTAATGATTTTCAATTACGTCACCATGGCAACATCTGTGTGTTTTGAGGAAAGAAGAAGGAGAGTGGGTAACCGTGACGACCTGGTGAAAGCGCACTCGACCATTTAAAACCGTGGATGGTCAGACCAAAGACTGGATAGGACAACCTACTCAAAATGAACAACATGACATTTACTAATGACCCCATATATTACAGTGTAATATTGGTATCAATCAAAAGGTATCACAGATCAATAGAAGTAGTGCATGACTTAATTATGGACAAAGTAACTGTGGTGACAGGGAGATTGGCTACTATTGGCTACCATAGAAAGAGAGAAAAGAGAACGATAAAGATATATAGATACTGTCAAATAAGTAAAAGACACATACAGAGAGACAGAGGGAGCCTTGAACTGATGATGGAAACCACAATGTAAGGAAGTGATCGTGAAGTGTATTGACCATTCCTGCGTCAGAGCTTGAGGTGAGAGGAATAGCTCTATGTCTATCTCTGGGCTGTTGGGTACACTATAGGCGAGTTTGATCAAAACAAGACACATACAGTATATCCCCAAGTTTTTATATTGTGTGAAAATAAAGGTAATGCACTGAATTGCCCTTGGTTGTTGGCTATGTCTCAGATGGCCTTTATAACCCTTGACCATTCAAAAGAAGAAAAAGAAAGAGCAACAAATAAAAAAAACAAACAAAAAAACATATAGTTTTTTTTATCTAGTTATAGCTGCAGTACTCCTGAAACAAAGTTCAGGGAAACAGCTGTTAAAACACTGAACACAAGGTGAATCACTTCCCTCAGAGCTCCTCTTGACAGTATCTCTCTTCTGTGTTAACAGCCCTCCAGGAGCGTCTGTCTCAATCCACTGACTGCATATAGAAAGTTACTAAAAAGGAGGAAAAAAAGTCAACTGATCGCAATAATGTGCAGTAGAAGCTGCAAGTTTAGCTGGTTGTGAGAGGAGTTGTAGTGTATATATGCTAGCAAAACTGTGGGAAAATATGAGGAACCTGCAATAAATGCATGAACATAAAGCGACTGAATGTGCCAGCCCGCCCTCACAAGAAAAACGACAGTATAGGTCTGAAGTTCAGGCCGGCAAAAATGACTTATAGATACGTTTACGACATCTAGCAGCCATAGTAATTATGACCCGGGGAAGTGACGCAGTTCAGATGACGTCAGGTGATAAGGTGATTTTTTGTCTTGTTAGGAGGAGGCGGGTTGGGTGGATGGCTAGATAGACAGATAGATATGTTTCCAACTGCAAGTCGGGACATTTTTTTAAAACCCGTAATGTTGTGTTTACTGTTGCCATGACGATGAAAGTTGCGTAACTTTAAGGAAGTATAAACCATGTTTCAAGTGATCATTTTTACCGAAACCATGATCTGTCTCTAACCCAAGTGGTTTTTATGCCTAAACCTAACCAGACCTTAACCACAGCGTTGTCACATCGTAATACATAATTATTTTTAACAGTGATTTGTGACAGTTTTGGAAAGCCACAGTGCATTACTAGGGCCGCTAGATGACATAAACGTACCTAGGTTGTTTTTGCCAGCCTGAATTTTAGACCTATACTGTCGTTTTTTTATGAGGATGTGTTAAATATGCACAAAAAGGATCTGATATTCTGATATCTGATAAAGTCTATATCTTCTTGGAATCTATTTGTTCATTGACGACACCACTGTTAACTAATAAGCTAGCCAGTTAGTTGCTGTTGCTCAGTGACTCAAACAGCGTGACGTATGGAATAACATGAGGAGAGGAAGATGCTAGCTGCAAATAAGACACATGATGACGCAGAGAACTGATTACTCAGAAGACAAATGGGATCCACTCTGTACCCTAACACAGCATGACAGATTCAAGACTATAGCAATTTTGTACAGCTTCTCAGATTGCTTCCCTTCAGTTTATTGAGACATTTTAAAGCAACCTGACTGAAAAGAGGAATATACTGATGTTTAATGTAAAGAGGCAGGTATGTCTTGATTGTCTTGCAAGTATATGGCAATAAAACAAGACCAAATTAAAAAGAAAGGCAATCAAAAAATCCAGCAAACAAAAAATTAGAACTTCTCACACAAAATCAATTTCCCTTGATATTGTAGGAATAACACAAGAGAGACAAGAGGTGAGTATAGTATTTTCAACCCCGCACTCCTCTCCAACACCACAAATGTAATCTAGAAACCAAAGATGCTCCTGAAACATAGAGAGAAACACCAACAAAGGTGAGAATAATGGCATCGTATTGAAGGGAATACTTCACAAAGCCTATTGTGCGAGTATCCTTTTCAGGCAGCAAACCCGCTGTAATTTGGTCTGCGTCATCTGCCTCTAGTCACAATGCAGCACTACAGCTTTGAAATGGATGGCAAATGAAGGCCATTTGTACATAATCACAGCAGATAGAAGAATTCAGAAGCCCTACAATGTGTTGTTGAGGTGGAAAGAAAGACCTTGGTCTATCTGTGGCAGCCAGCGCAGCTAAGGTTTGGCAAGGGAGGTCTTTTTTTCCAGAAACACGCAAATCAATTCAAATCAAATCAGCTTGCTAGCCGTGACATTTAAACAGTTCAATTTACATCCTTATGTTAAGAGGAGAGCTGCTCTCTAAGATGCCTATTCATTCACAAAGAAATTAGACGTCTATATTTCAGCCACTTAATGGAGCAAATATGCTGTAGCTGTAGTGAGGAGGAAACCATGTCTTTTCATGGTGTACAAAGGGCTGGGCATTGTCTGTCATTACGAGTGGAGCACAAAAACACAGAGAGGGATAATATACATAATATAGACAGGACTGGAAAACAGCACCATGCATGATATGCATGCATTACCACATACACACACACACACACACGCAAGAGCGTACCAACACACGTGCACACGCGCAAACCCACAGTGGTGATGGTGTATGTCCTGAGGGCTGCTGTCCTGCTGTGCAGGCTGGCAGGCACTTTTGTCATGGTGGTCCTTTTGTTTCACATCAAACAAAACACCACAGCTTTGCATACGGCTCCACTAATTTCTGCTAGTGTGCCCCAGCCATTTATCATCGCCTCTCACCCTCTCCTCCTCTCCTCCCCTAACGTGGCTCTGATAGCTGCTCTCCACCAAGTTGTTCTGTTTAGGCTGATACAGGCTTCTCCAGGCTAGGGCTGACACACTCAGTCATCCGCACATGTATACATGCACACACACACATACACTCAGGCAAACAGAAACCCATACAATACGTGGGCACCCACTTACAGACATAGACAGACATACACACTCGTGCACATCAGCACATGCAGACAGACACACACAGGAAAACTGCACTACTACTGCACCGCTTGCAAGCCCGCCAGCTATGGAGAACCTTGAGATAAAAACAAACCTTCTCTTCATCCCCTCCAGAAGCAATAGACAGGATAGTACTCAGAGTTTCGAAGGCAGGCGAGACGTGCATACAACATTAGACGAGGGGATTTTCAGAGCCTGTGTACGGACGCCTTCACAGTCGGGATGATTTTGTCAACAAATTAAAGTAACTTTTTTCTTGTGTGATGATGAACTCAGGTGAAGGTTGCAGTGGTCCTTGAAGAGTATTACAGATGGATATAAACATGGAACTTAGTTTGACACAGTTGTGACACAGTTGAAAGGAATACGCCAACATTTTGGGAAATAAACTTGTTTGTGCTCAGACTGCGATTTAGATACTGTAAGAGGATTGATATCAATTTCATGTCTGTGCATTCAGCAGAGAGATTGGTCCAGGATGTGTTTAGTCTAAGTAAGCACAAACACAGGAAGCAGTGTTGAAATGGCTAACTTCCGACAAAAGAGAAAGAAAAAAATGCAACTTCCAACAACTTCAAATGTGTCTTATTTACATTTTGTGTTGTGTTTATTGGGAAGCTAGTCACCAGTCTATCCAAAAATCAGCTAGGCTTTGTTAAGATCTAGGAACAAGGGAACTTTACTCGGGTACAAAATTTACAGTATGAGAGGCTGCATGTGCATGTAGTCACTTCTCCCAACTGTCATTGGTCATTAAATACCGTAGTTCCAGTCGGGCCCCTGGACAGAGACATGTAAAAGGTCCTCCAACCCTGCTACATAACAGCAGGGCATGTCAACTGAAAGAGACACAAGACAACTACAAACAAAATTCTACAGGTGAAGCTGGACTGTCAGGTGCTGTTGTTGGTTCAAAAACTACACCTGAACTTCAGTATTAAGGTCACACTGGAGATAAAGAGAGGCTGTCTGACTCCTGTCCAAAGTTCCCTTCTACAGCAGATCCACACGGACTGTCCTCTGTACAGATATTATACTAAATACTACTGCACAGAGCACACTATACACAATATTATAGGAAACCATCAAGGGAAGCTTGAGATGCAGTTTGTATTTTCTGGAAGCAGAGCTGCTATTCTATTTTAAATTGCTCTGCTAACATTACTGTATTTGAATGAATCTTATTGAGGCCTCAGCATGCTGTGCAGTTGTAATATGAAGGAAACCAAAAAAAAAACAAAAAACAAATATTGGATTGGATTTGGCTGGCAATATTGAAAGACTGATCAGGATCAGCTGCAAGAAAGCACGGCCAGGACATCCCTACTTTTAACTGAGCTCTGTGACTTTCCAACAAAAAATGTTAGAGTCACTTCAAACAGAGGCTCTGGTCCAGAGGCCCCCTGATCCTTTGGGCCCCTGGGCCTATGCCCAGTAGGTCCATTCAGTAATCCATCCATGGCTCCAGTGCATAAGCTACTGTAACTGCACCTTAAACCATAAAGTCTCTTTTTCTATTTCTACACATTTTATATACATAAGAAGAAAAATCTAAAAATGACAAAAAATAAGCATAGTTCCCTCAATATATATATCTCATGTAAAACCACTAAAGTAATGGAGTGGATAATAAACATTAAATAGGTGAATTAAAAAAAAGCTGGATGCCGTTAAAGAGCATGAGTGGAGCTATGAATTTCTATGTCTGAGCTCTATTAAATGATATATGAGGATCAAGTACAATAACAACTAAACACTTTCTAAACTGTTCTGCTCTATGATTTGATGTCCATGTAAATGTTTGTAATTTTCCAGGGGCATGCTGTAAAAAGGGTGAGGACTAAAAACAGGAGTGTTTGCACAGCGCCATGTGTTCAGAGCTGTTACCATGCCAGTCATGAAGCTGTACAGACCACTGCCAGAGTCCTGCACAGAGGGCATAATTGGCACTGCCGCTGCCCTGAGGGTCTCCACGACTGGGAGAGGGGGAATCAGGAGGGCGAAGGAAATGAGGACACAAAGGACTACATAGAGGAAAGTGGATTTTAGTATGGCAAATACCACAGTGAAATGGTCTGGTATGTATAGCAACAATGAATAAGGAGAAACCTGAAAACTGAACATGCAAAGATTTAAAAAAAAACTGTTGTATTGCAAAAAGAGCTGCAATGAGCTTGTTTGCAGATCTTTCTGTGGTAAATGAATAGGCAGAAATATAAGCACAACTTACTTTAACTTACTTGTACTTCAGCTTGTGGATCTGATTAGGCACAAACAATGCGCAGCATTGTTCGACAGAAATAAGCTTGCATCTTGCATCTTCCCATACTGTACCACATTAAAAATTCTAATTTAGTCTAAGGACGCTGTATCACAGCAGAGAAATTCAATCACTTTCTAAACTCCAAGCTATGTAAAACTAACTTCTCTGACTCACACTGATTCACCCAACAGTGTTTCATCTTTCTCATCCTCCACACACCGGCATAGTGATGAAGTCCACAAGGAGTGAAGAAATCCTCCATATCTGTCTGTCTCACCTCAAGCATCTCTTCCCACATCTGACACCTAGCCACAACGCGCGCGCGCACACACACACACACGCACACACACACACACACAAAACCACACATGATAGAGAGACAACTAGCTATATTCATTATAGATTGAAACAGATGGCACTATACAGAAAGTGCACAAAAAGATATTCGGCAAGCATGTAGTGTATGTATGTGGCGTGTTCACAGAGGACACTTAAATCATGTTTTTGAGGGGCTGTTGTGGCGGTTGGCTGGTTGTCTGGTTGGCACCCACACATTTGTGTACTGGGAGACAGATGCATTCTTACATAAGACCTTATATAATGCTGCCCTGTCCTATCCAATAAGAGTGCTCCTTTTTCATTCTGTGAGCGGGAAGGTTAGTGCGGGTTAGACAACCCTTCCTCAACACCACCACTTACACTTCTACCCCCAACTCGCGGCAATGAAGAAAGATGAAAAGAGCGGAGGGAGAAATGGAGGCAGGGCCCTCTTTCTGTATGGTCCTATCCCCTCGGTCAATTCCTCTCTATCTGGTCCGTTCTCGGGGGAGACTGATCAGGTGTAGAAAGGATGACGTGGACCTGGAACCTACACAGGAGCATGCCCAGTATGTGTGTGTGATACAGAAATGCAGAGAGAAAGACAGTCCACAGGAACGCTAAATATCTTGGACTTTGAAGGGAGTATAGGAATACTGGGTTCAAAATAAAGTGTTACGATTGGGGGGAACAGGACCCGTCTTCCTTTAAAACTACACAGCTGAGAGAGACACAGAAGGAGGAGCAAGAAGGAGCAGGCTGGCCAAGCATGAAAGCAGATGTCAGAGGAGACTAGAGACTCCAAGGGAGAGATAGAGAGATGGAGAAAACTGCAACAGTGAACTGAGATGGATGGATGGATTTTGTGATAGCTAAAGAATGATAGAGAGGGTAAAAGGGCAAAAAAGGTGGGGGCGAAGCAGAGAAAAAGCGAGCAGCCTTCCCCCTGCAGCGAAAGCCTCTCTTTCTCTCTTGCGCTCTCATTCAAAGGCAGTTAGCTACTCTTTGATGTATCTATAATTAGTCAGTACACACTGTGAAGTGTTTTAAAAGAAATCAAATTGCAATGAAACACTTGAGTGCTCCAAACAGGGGCTAACATGCTCCGGAGCAAGGGGAGCGAGCAGGAGAAATTAATGGCGGGCCTTTTTGATGTGCTTGATCAGAAATGTATTTATTAACTGCAAAGGGGAGTAGTAATTAACCCACAGACAGCTTGTTTTCTTTGGGTCTTCTCATGTGTCAAACGGTTCATCCCGCAAGGCTCCACTCTCCACTCGCCTGCTCATGCGCACACACCTCCCATCCTGTCCCGCTGGACCACTTTCTCTTCAATTAAGTAGACGGTGTGCGTGTATATGTATGTCTGTATGTGCGCTTGTATGTGCGCGAGCGTGTGCATGCTTATGCGTGAGGGCTTGCAAAATACAGCGATAACAAGTAAGAAATGTATAGTAGTTGCTTTAAGTCTCATGTGTATATTTATATGGTACTCCTGTACAGGGCATGTCTGTGAGTGGGGAGAAGTCTGAATGCATTTGGATAAAAAGCCAAACAGCAATGATTGGAATACTTTATATAAACAATGCTCCTAAACAAAATCTATACTGCAAAAAATGATGATTGACTTGGACAAGTCAACAGTCAACTTCTCTCTGAAGACAAAGTTGCTGATAGGTACAGGTGGGTGGTTGAGGGAAGCTAATAAAAACTATGAGTGTGTATACATATTAGTGTTAGTTTCGGGTTGGAATAGGTGAAGGAGGAGAACTGACAGACAGCAGAAGCTGGGATGGCCTCGAGGGAAACCTGACTATGGCATTTTCGCACACACCCTGTCACTTAAAGTGAACACAAGAATCTTTCAAGTCTCTGTTTTGATCTTATCTTCCCCATACTGCATCTGCTATATGCTATGTATTTATATTTGCATACACTGTATATGAGTGTTTTAAGAGGGTTTTCACGTGACAAGGACATCACATAAAAGAAAGCAGTTAAACCTTGTCGAGGCCTTTACATACAGAGAGAGAGAGTAAAAGTCTGACTGAAACACGGAGAGACAGAGAGATACCAACAGAGAGAATAGCTAGTCTTCGTCACACAGCGAGAAAGCCCAAGAGATTGTGAGGCTGTCACGGACAAAACACTGCATGAATATTTAGCAGCCAAATTAAAATTACAAAATACTAAACAAAAAAGAGTAGGTGAAAGAAAAAGAAAGAAAATAAAATATTCCTGAAAACACCAGTGGGACAAGTGCCCACCTTTAATCCCCCACTAACCATATTCTCATTGTGTCTCCTCCCTCCTCCTCCTCCTCCTCCTCCTAGGAAAAGAGGAGAGATATGTCCTAAATAATATGGGATGTGGTGAATATAGCTGTAAATCCTTCAGATCAAGAAACCAGCTGACTGGCAATGTAGCCAAGCTCACAGATCATAGAGAGGCTTGCAAACACATCTAGCACAGCGTGTTACTTCGCAGAGCTTAATACAGTGCAGTTCTTTGCAGTAACAGTATTTTAAATGCTAACACGGCTAGCACTGCAGGTAGCAAAAAGCCTGGAGCTTAGCCACACTGGCCACATACAAGTGGTTGCTGCAATTTCAGAAGACAAAAATACAAAAGGTTAGAAATTACAACTAAATTTTCTTCTTCATCTTTTTTTTTATATCAAGCTACAGAAAGCTACTGTATGCTAGAATTTACAGGGAAAATTCATTCATGTTTTGTGTTATTTATCTGTGAAAAAGGTTTTTTTTATGATAGTATCATAAAAGAATGTGGAAAAAATATGTGTAAATATGTGGCAAATATAATGTGATGGTTTCTTTATAGTGCCAAGGTAAATTAAAGTTATCCAAAAAACTATGAAATAATAATTAGATGTTAACATTTTTCATTCTTAAAATATTAAGAAAGGAGATCAAATCCAGAGTGAGGACGTATCATTTTAGGGGCACATTAACTCTCTGCATGCTCTGTATGTTCTACTGTTACACACATTAGACTCAACAATAACTCAACGACTCTGTCTCCTAGAAATTGCATTTATATAGTACTAATTTAAATAAATGTAATTTCTAGGAGACACAAGCAGCATGCAGCAACCTAGTATGATAGCAACATTAACTTCCCCACCATTAACTATGACTCCTAAATGCTTCTCTGTTTCAGTAAGAGTAACTCGCCATGATGGTATAGGCTATCTGCACATTGAAGCGTTACTATTACATAACTCTAGTCATTAAAACACTAACAGAAGAGAAAGTGATGATCAATATGTGATGCAGAATCCGACGGGGACATCACGGTAAACTAAAGACTAGAAAATAAAGCATTAACCTCAGAAGCCTTCATATAACCCGCAAAAGACACACTGTAGGCCCATTTAGCTGAAGGGTGCGGTTATAAAGCCAAGAGGCTGGCCAAACTTTTATTTCCGCCCTCCCATGTGCACCATTAATTCCTTCAAATCCACTCCCCCCCAAACCATCTTTCAACAATTCTCTCGCTCCTTTAAGGCTGAGAGGTCTGCATGCTCTGCCACAGATCTAGTTTAACTGAACCGATGTAGTTGTATTGCCATCCCTTCATTTCTTTATCCAGCCCTCTCTTGTCCTCTCTTTTACTCCTGTTCTTGATGTGCAGAGGAGGTGGATAGTGCCCAAGGACAAGAATGAACCAGATTGTTTACAGAGCCAGTACTTTTTCAAAGAAACTAAATGCTATTTATTTTTAATTTTTCCACCATGTTTCACACACTATCACTCTGCTGCCTGTCTCCCTGAAGTTCCCGGTGTTGGTACTGCTCTGCATGTTAGTATTTATATATGTGTGTGTGTGTGAGAGAGAATATGTCGTTTTTTTGCATGTTAACATGTTTGTATGCATATATGGGAGTTAGCGCTGTGTGTGCTGTGGCGTTGCAAACTTGAATCTGAGACTATGCGAGTGCTGGAATATGTAATTTCTCCTCCATTAACTCTTACGTGAGTGATTGTGCTGACATGAGCCTATTGTGTGTCTCACTGTGTCTTTGTGTCGGTGGGAGGCAGGAAGGATAAGCGGAAAACTGAAACACTCACCAGCTCAACGAAAGACAGCCCTCCATAGCTGTGGGCCACGATGAAGACATTCTTGGCTGCGGCTTTGGACACAAAGTGGTCCCACACGTACAGCACGTGTTCCTCGGAAGAACCATTTTCCTGCAAAACAAAAAAGTTAATATTAGATAGCATAGCCAAAAAGACTAACTGACAACAGAAATATTAAAGGCTTGAACAAACTCTAACAAACACAGTTGTGCAATTACAATTTATTTAAGGTGTCAGAATCCAGCCAATATTGGTGAAGCATCATTATAGCTATCAAACTCTTTGAAATGTAGTGCTACAGCATTAAAACCTGCACCTGAGGCCCGCCAAAAGGAGAGAGGTATAAAAGGGAAACAAAAAAAGTGCTGGTGGCCTGAGGTGATTTCTTTAAAGAGCCACACTTCAGTGGATCAATAAGTCTTGCATATTGCAAATGCCCTAAATGTAAAACTCAATAGGCTGGGTGACGTAACGTTTAAATCTTAATTTGTACCCCATTGCTCAATCGATGGCCCATCTATACGCCAGTAGAGGCAGAATGGGAAGACACTTGGGGAAGGTCAAAGGAAAAACAACAGCGAGGGCATATACACATACATACATAAAACACACAATCAGGCACATTATTGCACCCACGCGTACACTCACAAAGGCTGCCTCTCATCTGCATGGACACAGTCTTACAGTACACACACACACGTGCTGGAACGCACACATGTGACCAGAAGACATGTTTAATTAACCAGAGTTGTAAGCACTTATCCGGGGCTGGAGAGAACAATGGTAAAAGTACAGGCGAGAAAAGGGCATCCGTTAATGAACTTGTGACATTGATTCAAGACTTTGATTTCCTATCAAACTGTCTGGTTCACAATAGAAAGCAACAATACATTCCCACAAGAGGTTTCACTGCACATGGAGCCCCGTCGACTAGAAACACCTGTATCCCTAGATCACACACACCACACAGTATTTATGATAGCACCACGCTGAATGCATACGTAATACCCACACACAGAAAAGCACACACACATTTCTCTTAATTAGCATACAGATCTATATAAAAAAAAAAGAATATCTTGAAATAAACAAACACATGGCCTGTAGAGAATGGAACCTCATCTGTTAATTGAGTGTCAAACTGTTTAATGTGACTCCAAAACAAATAATTAGTGATATGAGGTGAAGGACAGAGCAGGTGTCTTAAGAGACTATCCTGCTAGTATCCATAAATGTGTTTGCATTTTACAAAGACAGTATATTATCACAGAAAGATAATTACTTCAACATTCACTCTCCTAAAGGTGGTAATTGAGGAGACAGTGAACACACACACACACACACACACACACATACACACACGTTAAAGAAAATATGGTTTAAACTTTACTTTTAGAAAAAAGTAAGACAGCGTGTGATTTGATGGGATGTTTTTCGCTTGCACGTATCTGTGTGTACAACTTTGTGTGCAAGTGTGTGTGCGCTTGTACTATTTGATGATGTGCTGATGTGTGTTTTTGTTGCTGTGTTTGTCTAGAGGTAAATTAACCTGTCAGAGTGTTTGTGTTTACTGCTAGATTAGCATGAGGGGGTTGTAGTGTCAGCACCCACCGCCATTCACAGAGTGTGATGCAAGAGCAGGCAACTCCGCTCTGCCCTGCCCTTCTGCCATCAGTGCATGTGTGCGTGTGTGCCTGTGTGTGTGTGGGTTTGCCTGTGCGCACGGAGGGGCCGGCTGAAGCAGAGTTGTCTGTCTGAAATGCTGTGACATCAAAGTCCTTTGAAGTCTCCCTCCTCTCTCCTCTGCCATGTCACCCTTCATCTGTGAAGCCCATTTCATTAGCCTGCCTCCCTCCCTTCTATCTCTTCTACCTTCTTTTTCTCCGCTGATGCCACCTGTTCTTCTTCACACTCCTCCGTCTCGAGTTTTGTCCACTTCTCCACCCACCTCTTAGTGACAATGCCTGACACGAAGACACTAGGTGGGGTTTGCTAATGTACATTGCAAAATGATGTGTTCGTTACATCTATTTTTAAAGAATCGATTTATTTATTTACTTAAAATAGAATTTTTAGATACATATATTGCATGGTTGATGTCTTCATAGTGGCGGGTGAGTGGTCCAATTCTCCTGACTCCATCACCCCACCTCACACGCTAACATACACACACATTCTTTGTCTTCACCCTCAGCAGCAGGCGACAGAGTGACTGACTACCTGGCATGGCAGTGTAGTGAATTATCTAAACAGCATTTGCATATTGTTGCAATTATTTCCTGGGGTTAATTAGCTGCAGTGGAGCACACCGCCCTGCGAGACCGGCTTCCTGTCACCAGCTCTCACACAGTATCTTACCTTATTTATTTATTTTCCACTGTTTGTGTGTATTTGTCTGTGTGTGTGTGTATGTGTATGCTGTGTGTGCATCTGTCAGCACTGTCAGAACAGTGTCCCAACTGCACACCTGTTGCCAGCATCCTTCAGCCATGACTGTCAAGGGACACTGAAGATGTGTACTGTTTGTGTATGTGTGTGTGTGTGTGTTTACAGAGTATATAGTGATCCATACTGTCCCCTCAGAGAATATAAAATACAAATTTGCGCCCTAGACAGTCTCAGGACCAGACAGTCTCCAGATGCTGACAGCTAAATATTATCAAAAAGAAATAAAAATGTGCAGAGAGAACTAGAGAAAAAGAGATAGACACAAAGAAAAAAGGGAGAAAGAGTGACACACACGCACACACACACACACCTATGTACATGCAAACAGAATTAATGTGCATTTATTGTCAGTCATCATGAACTCCAGTGCAGACAGCTCCCTATAGTACAATTGTCTGTAAGTACTTACATCCCACAGCCTGTGATTAAAGTGATATACCTATACTCAGAGATTGGACAGCTCAGTCAGTGCAGCGATGAATGCTATCAAACACATCTTTGAGCAATATAAAAGGGCTACTATATATACATACATCCACATTGAGTTTTTACATAGCTATAACGGCTGCAGTGAGTCAACTTACCAAAATGTGGTTTTAGCCATCTAAAATTCCTTCTACCCGATCAACAGAACGCTGATTATGTGTTGTAACTTACGTCACCATAAAAACTGCTAGACAACCTGCTACGCAACACTGTGCATGACTATCTACCCCACTTTTAGTCTATAAGTGTTTCCAACTGTTACTCCTTTGTTGAATGTGTTTGCCTTCCATTGTCCAGTTTCAAGATTTTGTTCAATTTTGCTCTTTCCATTACTTACACAATAACAACTCACAATGGCATGCACACACACACTAACAGGCATGTTCCAGTGTATGCACACAGATGCGCGTGCACACACACTCTCCTGTTTCTTCAAAAGTTGTCCGGTCCAATACTTGCCCTGTGTTTATTCACTGTAATGAGAAACAGGGAGAGGAGAGTGGAGGAGAGGAGTGTGCTGCAGCCAGAATAACAGCCCCAACGCCAACACAAACCCAGTGTCTGACCAACACAGGAAACAATGAATCTAACAACATCAACACACTCTGACAAACAACCACTTCAGACCTCCCTGTACCTCCCTTCTGCTCCTCCTCCTCAGTCATCAAAACCACACAGGACTAGAGAACTTCTGAGGAGGCTGGAATCTCTAGTTGGGAGATGGTGAGCAGTGTGGACCGGAAGGAATCTAGTGGATAAGAGCCATTATACTTTTTACACTCAGAAACCTTTCAGTGGGAGCCAGCAGTGTCAGGACAGTGTCACGGGATCCCTAAACAACTTAATTGAGTTTAGGCAATGCTGGTTTCAATCTTGCATGAATGTCAATAAGTATTTCAATGTGTTAGAGGAAATGCTGAAATAAAATTAAAAGTAAAATAAACCTACATCAAATTACACTATTAACCCAGAGTTGCTTCCTGCAAAGGAAGAGGTAGAAACAAATTACCCAAATTACTCAGCAGCTCTCTTACTTTCTCTCTCTCTCTCTCTCTCTCTCTCTCTCTCTCTCTCTCTCTCTCTCTCTCTCTCTCTCTCGCGCACATGAACACACACACCCAAACTCTGATTGTCTGACCGATCTCTCTCTCTCAGTCCCCTCCTGCTCTCAGGCCACACACTGGGTAAACCCACCAGCAGCCCCAGTCATTACATTGTTTAATATGTCCTGATCAGCACAATACAAGATTGCTTTCATTTGGTCTGATGATTAAATATTAAATAAGCAATGTATATAATTGCATGTTTGGTATTAGCAAAGAGGTCATTAGAGTGAGTTAGTTTGTGTTTGTGTGTGCGGGTGTGTGAGTGTGATTGCGTACATGTCTCTGTGCACACAATTAAAAAACGGACCTCAACGACACCTGTTTGCAATTGAATTCTAATCAATGTCTGGGACGTGTACTCCTTCGCCATATCTTTTCCTTTTTTATTCCCCCCCTGTTTTTTTTTCTTTCTTTACTCTCTTTTAAGGCAGACAGAGAGCTGAAGTTAGCTACAAGCTGTCTGGGAGCTGATGGGTCTGCTAGAGTGGGGGTAGAAGGTATGGAGCAAATTAGTGGCAGAGATGGGAAAATAATGACTGTGGCATTGTGGGTAATTAGCAGGTATAGTACCTATGGAGGGTTGGGAATATAATGATGTGAGAAAGAGACAGAAAGGGAGAATGAGGTGAAAAACATGTGCAAGACTAACAAGAGGGGGGAAACCGTGTGTGTGCGTGTGTGAGAAAGAGAGGGAGAGAGAGAAATGTATGTGTAGGTGTGTTATTTGGCTTTGCAATAAGTGAGTGACTGCAAGAGAGCAGGAGCCAGAGAAAGGAGAAATACTATAGTGTACATGTCATCCCACGTGCAGATTAGCGTTCACAGACTGTATACAATAAAATAGCATGACCTTGGTGGGGTCAGTCTGCTCTGACAATATTTGCCAGGGCATTGTTTCAAATCAATAACTCATTAACAAAGTACAAAGGAAGTTGCTGTGGGTTTGTGAGATTCTTTATTAGAAAAGAGCGGCTGCGGGCCAGAAAGGTCATCGCTGTGACATCTCGGCTAGCCTCGCGCTGCTGCCCAGATTGTCAGGTGAAATTACTGCGAGCCATTAATTGACATAAGGCAAAGGAGAGCGGGCAGGCAGACAAGGCTGTGTTTGTTCCAGGATGACCCTGAGGTGCTGTGTGTGTGTGTAAGTCTCTGTGTGTGTCTGTGTATGTCTTTATTCGGGCCAGCCTGTATCCACAACAGGATTGTGTGCAGAGAGAGAGAGAGAGAGAGAGAGAGAGAGAGAGAGAGAGAGAGAGAGAGAGAGAGAGAGAGAGAGAGAGTGAGCTCAGTGGGTGGGGAGGTGTGAGGGAGGGCAGGATGGATGTGTTTGATGGTTGACCTGACTAGAAGATTGGGAGCAGGGATCTGAGACCAGCTACACTGGTTCTGCCTTGAGCAAACACACAAACACACAGGTATGTGAACACACACATATGTTATGTACTACACATAACACAGAAATGCTCACGCTCACTAACAAGTTCAAAATCTAACAGATTCACTCCTATTTGAAAACTTTGATAAGTCAAATGACTCTTATACAGTTAATTCAAACACAAGAAGATAAACCTGAAGTTAAAACATGCCACACATCACCACCACCACTATTAAAGGGTAGCTCATAAAGACATGCACACAGGTCAAAACTTTTACTCTCCCACACACACACTGAAATACACACCAAATACAAAGATGGCATCTAGCCAATTTGTTCTCTGCAGCAAGCAGGTGAGCTGCCCTCTAGCCCTGGTCATTGACCTCTCCTCTGACCAAGTTCAGAGGTTAATCAAGTCCCTACCTGTCCTTGGATATGCTGAGCCTTACTTCTTGGCACGACTACAGGTCAAAGGTCAAATAAACCCTGTCTGTATAATTGCTTGTGGGCCACAGATTGGGGCAAAGGGGTGAAGGTGACAAAGAGCAAAAGAGCCCAGTCCCATAGAGAAAAACTGTAGCGCCATGTCGAATACAATTACCAGTGTGTGTGCTTGTGTGTCCATGTCTTAATGTTTATAATCAAGTCTTGGTGTGTGTGTGTGTGTGTGTGTGTGTGTGTGTGTGTGTGTGTGTGTACGTTAGTGAATCCTCAGGAAATTTTGTAGCACAGTGTGAACATGGGGGAACAGGACATCATCTGCTAAACACAGACAAGAACAAGGATCTCAGCTGGCCCCTGTGGACAGTTGCAGCTGGGAGTAATGGGTCTTGGAGAGGTAGGACCTAAATAATGCCCCTTCCTTTAGGAAACACACTCTCTACAAGACTTATTTTCAACTGCTAAGAGAGCGTCTTACATCAATTCTAAAAAGGGTGAATGGTAAAAGAAATGGTTTAAGACAAGGGATTTAAACAATGCCTCGAGTAAAAACACAAGCACACTGAAGTGCCCCAATATTTTTCCTCCATTGTGGTGTGATTATTCCAAATGAATAATTATAGGGAAAAGCAGAAATATGTCATGCATTTGACGCTCTCCAGTCTCAATCATACAGATCTCTTTTTCTTGAAGTTGCACTGAAGCTGAATATAGTTGAGGAAAAAGAACAGAAGGAATAGCCCCAATCTGCTACTTCAAAATGCTATAGGAGTCCAACTGTCCAACTCTCTGAACATTTAAGTAACGTACAATGTGAGATGTTAAAAGGAAAAGCATAAAAAACTAAGAGAGAAAGAGAAAAGTATTCCAGTCATTTATAAAAATAAGTGGTGCTTAAAGAAAGGCGAAGCTCTGTTTTTTGTCCCCTTTGCTCTTTTTTTTCCCTTCTTCTTTCCAGGGCCTGCTGGCCTAATCCCAGCCAGCCAGCCTTGGGTGAACTCTTTGGAAGCTTCTTAAGCCCATGAATGTGCCTTTTGTTCCTGCCATTCCTCCGCTTGGCTGACAGAAAATAGCTAACTGGATTACTGCTAAAATTCAGAGTAAAGTGAACTCCCAAACTTCTATATGGCAAAGTGCTAAGAAAGCGCCCCCCCCCCCTTCACCCCTCCACTATCCTCAACAGCATCCCTCCGATCAGACTTTCTATCCTTCCATCCCTCCCTCTGTGCTCTCTCCTTCTCTCCCTCCTCCATCAACATCCCCCTAAACATGGCCCAGTGGTGTGTGATCTGGAGGAGAGGAGAGAAGAGGGATTAGATAAGGTTGAGAGGTTGCACACTATGAACCCAAGGCTAAAAAGTAAGAATCCTAAAAGCAGTTTAGAGCTTATTAATGTGTGTAAGGAAGCGTATTAATCAACTCAACTCTATCAGGGACTGGTGTGTATGTGTGTGTGTGTGAGTCTTTGTAAGTCAATGTAATAAAAAAATGAATGCATATCGTAATTATATGAGTCTTATTTGTATAAATATAGAGTAAAACAGGTGTTGATTTAAGATTTTTTGCATGATGTCGAATTTCATTATATTACAGCGTGGAGAGGTATATATTTGAGTGTGTGTGTTACTGAATGGCTGTGTGCAGGTGGTCTGGCAGCTCAGCGGGAGTTAGAGTGTGAGGTGTAGGGAATAAAAAGGTTTGTGTGTGTGTGTGAATGCGCGTGTCTTGGGTGGGTGTTGTTAAAAAAGATGAAAACAGCCCTGCTAAAGACGTTTGATTTGATCCACCACCCACCCCGACTAACAGAGGTAAAAGAGAAGGATATACACACACACGCACGCGCACACACACGCACACACACACAAATGTCAAAACCTTAGTTCTTTTTTCCACCTCCTTTACTCTTTTGTCTGCCAGTATGTGTGTGTCTTTGCATATCTGCATGTGTGTGTATGTGTGTGCGCGTATGTGTGTGACAGCTTACTCTGGGGCGGACAGAGGCAGAGCAGTGGAGAGTAAAGCAGTGCAGGAGGAGGCGTGGACGATAGAGGCGAGGTCATACACACTAACATCCTGCTGACTTCTGGGTCACAGGTCAAAATTCAAGGGGCACCAACACAGAGCCAACCTGCTCACTCATTAATCTTTATCCTGAGTCTTGCAATCCCTGCATCTAAGGACAAGTGTATTTGGCTGGAAAATCTAAACCTTCTACATGACCCCTATTTTTCTGGTTAATGAGGATAATTTTGTATTAGCCTGCTGGCCTGAAAAATATAGACATAGAAAGCATTTTTTTTTTTTAACCATCTCTCTCCTTTCACTGAATACTGCACTGGTATTGACTGCTAAATCAATTATCAATGTGTATTAAACAGAAAAAAGTGACATGGAAATAGGCTGCTGTGGTACTTTCTAAAATCCTAGCTCATTATGTTGTCTATCTGTCCTGACCTCCATCTCACGGAGTTGTGAAAAGCCAAGACTGTTTAACTGCGCAGTATTTCCAAAGACACACAACAGCTGTATACCGCTTTTGTCTCAATGCATCTGACCCTGTCTGGCATACATTATGCAGGCATGGGGAAAGCGGGATGAGCTCAATATCAAGATGTGAATAATATTGCATGCTTCCTTGTAGGATAGGGAAACCTCGGTTGGGACCGTGTTAATGATCACTGCTAAGGTTACAGAGTGCTAGAGATTTCAGGCAACAGGAAGGGAGCTGGGGAGAGAGCGAGAGTAAGAGAAGAAGAGAGACATATGGAGACATATGGAGAAAAAAAGAAATGGAGGAAGAGAGAGATCATTATGTCATACGAGAATCCTTCAAGTTACACCTTTAACATAAAAACAAGTTATTAATACAAGCTCCCGTCATCACAAGCATAACAAGATGTGGGTTGCATTCACTAAAAAATATAAGATAAAAGATATTAAAGCTCTATCAGCCACTCAGGGAATTGACAGATGCAAGTTGGTTTAACTAAATTACATTACAAGACGTTAGGGACTGTTTACCATAAGACCTTCATGTCAGATAGTGCAAAGCCAGTTCATCAGTTGTATGATGGGGGATCCAGCACACATGTAAAGAAGTGCGACAGAGTAAGATAGCGCTGCAGCTAATTATCCCTTATTAGAGTGTGTGTAAAGATACTGCCAGGGGGGTGAGAAAAAAAAGCCTGCGTTGACAGCTCACACACCGCCCGCTTGTCCCACAGCAGCCCTAACTCTTGTCAGACATTAGAGACTGACGTCTTTCACACACACACACACACACACAGACACAGACACACATGCACACACACCCACCCACACGCACAAACGTACATGCATTACTGTGACTCTACTGCCGTCAACCAAAGTAAGACACAGATAATCGATGAGGACACCCTTGGTGTGTAAGACCCTGCGACAGGAAAATGTGTAGCTCATCTTGCCCAGAATTTTTAACATGTTACTGAGTGACAACCCTTAAAAAAGAAAGAAAGAAAATTGTTTGGACCTTCTCGTAGCAACAAACTGTGAATTTTGTTGGCAGGGGTAAAACAAACTGTCTATGAAGACGAGAATATTGTTGTATCTCATGTCACTTTGGCCATATTTATTTTCACAATGGAACTACATTTATGAAAAGGGTCACTTCCTTTGTTTGACCACGAGGTAAACTGGCCGAGCTAGGTGCCTCCAGCCACGTGTGTGTGTCTGTGTGTATGTACGTCTGTGCATGTATGTGTGTGTGATTAGGGGATGTATGGTCAGTGTCGCATGGTAAGAATTTTGCAGTGTGTTTGCAGAGTATGTGCTAAGGAGATAATAATCCCAGCGGTCAACAAGAGTGAAGGGCCAGAGCTACACTGACCCGCCCACCATCTGAGAGAGAAAAAGAGAGAGAGGGAAAGAGGGAGAGAGGGAGGTAGCCATGTGGTTAACACTTGCTCACTGAGAGGCGACTGGAGCTCGGCCAACCTCTTCACACACAGGCTGACCACACAAGAGCCTCTCTTTCTCCCTCTGCCTCCCTTCCTCCCTCGTTACCTAACATTTCCTTTCCTTGCTTCCTCAGCTAGCCACCTCCCACCATCCTCCGCTCCGCACCTTCTTGCCTCTTTTGTCTTTTGAAACTTGCCCAAATTCCTCCCTCCCATTTTCTCACCTATGTCTACTCCTACCTTCTCCCATGACCCTAAACAACCACGACCCTGTCACTCCGTCCACCTCCCCCATCATGTCTACTTTTGATGAACATCTATCCTCCTGTCCCTCCGCCCCGGCTCACCAAACACGTCTTTCCTGCCTTCCTTTTCTGTCTCTCCTCCCTCGCTCCATCCCTACGTCCCTCCCTCCTTCTGCGACATACCCGTATAGGGATCCGTTCAGTCTCTGTCTCCTTCTGAGGGTTGCGGTACTTCTCATAAAATTCCCTCTTCTTCTTGCCCTCTTTGTCATCTTTGCGTTCCCTCTTTTCAGCTGGTTCATCCGAGGGTTCGGTCGGAGAGGGCAGAGGAGAGGACTTGGACGGTTTCTCCACCTCCAGGTAGTTCTCATTGGGGTTGAGCACCATCACGCTGTAGCCCTCCTAAAACAGATAACATAAGTATGTGTATTAGAGTCATAGCATCAGCATCATCTACATCAGATACTGTCCAAATTAAGTGTTCACTATTAATGATATTTAATATATTTATCTATTTCTGTATAAATAGAACATTATAATGAACTTTGTTTGTATAGGCCTTTTCACAACCAAGTTGCAAAGTGCTTTATAAGGAAAAATAAATATACAAAAACACCAGTTTGTATTGCAATGCAATTTAAACACATTATAAAAGTATAAAAGTAAAATATCTACAGTGGAGAAGACTCTATCTATATTTATAAAATAAATGTATCATAGACAAATGAATAGCCAGAAAAATGTGTATGTGTGAGATTTGTAGAAAATGTAACATTACACATTGTGTATTTTTTAAAAATCTTTTTTTGTTTTGTGTTGGTTAAATTGTAGTTTTTTAAAACTTTGTCAAACCTACAATGTAAAGTTGACAGAAAAGTGCGTGATAATCTCTGCTACACAGAAGTTCAGTAACTTTCATGCTCAGTCTAGGCCTGGTAGGGGCTCATTGGGGTATAAGAAAGAGCTCGGCAGTGGATATCTAAGAGCAAATAATACAAGAACAACACTTGAAAGACCCCGACTGTTAGGTAACTGGAGTAAAAGATGCAAATCCAGCCAGAAAGAAACAGCAGAGAAAGTGACAGAGGAGAGAGTGTCACTACAGGGACAAGCCTGAGAAATAACTGGGGGATTGGAATTCAGTAACGGTGGTTTCAGTCGGTGAATAGCATTTAGTGACTCCAAAGGCCATGTGTCACTTAATATCAAACCCAATCGATCTCACCATCACTCAACGCAAGAGTTAGCCGCAACTGCATACGCATCTGTGTGTATGTGCATGTGTTTGTGTGTACCTGACTTGAAACTTCTAGACAGCACTCCAGTTAAAACTCAGCTCAAAGAGCGCCACAATTTTTTTTTTAAAAGCTAAGAAAGTTTCCACACCAAAGCAAATTTTGAATAAACATTGATAACTGATACACTACTTCAAAATGCCAAAAATTAAAATTAATAGTTAAAATAAAGAGGAAATACACTGTATGAGAGAAAAGAAACCCAAGTGGTTATAATAAAAGAAAATGACAGAGGGGAAATGTATTACGGAGAAAAGGAAGTTTTCTTGTAGCCTTTAGTGACTTCTTCAACTTTGAAGCCATTTTAATTAACTGTGTTTATTGTCCCAAGCACTCTGAAACTTAAGCAGGAAATAGATGGATTCCTGTTTTACTTTGGTTGTGCTTTTCACACACAACCCCCATTGTGAATACACATACACACACCCCAAGACTCAAATGTATGGGTATGTGCCTGTGCAAACACACACGCACACAAAGGCACACACTAAGGAGTATGAAAGATATCAGTGCTGACAAAAAGACCTTTAGGAGATGTGAGAGAGAGTTAAGAGAGGCGGCGTCGCTCAGCTTCCACTGCAAATTGCCATCGCGCACACTGTCTTCTCAAGGCGGCACATCTTCTCTTCCTTAATAAGTGTTAACACAATGTGCTTGTCTTCCGTTGACGTCGTGTGTGTGTGTGTGTGAGTGTGTGTGTGTGTGTGTGTGTGTCCCTCCTGTGCCCGTCGACATCAAACCTGCCACACACCCCTTCCCTTAGCACCTGCCGTGTGTTGACAACGACAAAATGACACTTTCTCACTTATTCAGATTATAAAATTAGTCTGATTCTCACTCCCTTTCAGATTCAGACACGGCTATCCTTCCCTCACTGGATATATTTGCAATGTAGAACTCAGTAATAATATTTTTTCAAAATAATCTTAAGCTTTTTTTAAGTGGGATAGAAACTGGACATAATCGAATTTAAAGTATGTGTTTTAAAAATGATCTCATTATTTCATCAGCTTTAACATGTCACTTAAAATTCAACAAATGTATTTCAGCTTTTAAGAATTTTCTGCTAGATAGCAGCAGCTATATGATGATGAAATAAATTTCAGTTTTGTATTTCACTCTCAGATAAGTAGGGTAATTTGGCAAAAGATTTATATCTAGGTAGATTACCTGTATTTTCATGAGTTTGTGAGTGTATGTACATACATATATAGCGGTGGAGGTGAAGTTGGAGAGGTAATGGATGAGATGAGAATTAATTTAGCCTTCAGACATCACAGACACATTTGCACACAAATACTGAATTTCAGACACACAAGTGCACATGCAGACAGATGGATGACCGGATGAAAAAAGGAACAGGAGCGGGTAAGGGAGAGCGGAAAAGAGAGAGAGAGACAAAGAGGGGAGAAAGAGTGAGGGACAGAGAGGAGAGAGATAGATGGATAGTAAAATGATAAGACAAAGATAGATAGAGATGGAAGGAGAGAGACAGAGAGATGTAGTCTAACCGGATCCACACCAGCTTTGTGGCACTGCCCACTGGTGGCAGCCTGGTAAAATAACTGACAAGACCAGTTCAGCCTGTGGCAAAAACATCAGAACAACATGATACAATTTAAAATCAATGAGTTTTTAAATTCAAAATTAAACTAAAATGTAAACATGAAAAAAAAAACAAAGATAAAATGAGAAGCACACTACACTGCAAACAAATCCCCCAAATTAGACAAAAGGACCTAAAGACAGAAAGAACAGGAAAAGCCTCTAGCACTCAACCACTATCACATCACTGTGTGTGCATTTCTCCTTTCTCCTAATCCTGGTTCACGAGGCCAAAAGTTAATGGTTTAGCAACACTGGTCCACGTGTTCTGATGCTAACCCCGAGTGGCCTACAACCGTGTTTGGTCTCCAGTGCTCTTACCCTCACCCTGACTGGTCAATAACCCTTCCTGGCCTTAAGCATTCTAATGTTAACCTCAAGTGGCCCAAGTAGCCTGGTTCCTAGCCCTCAGCGTCCTTATGCCAACCCTAAGTGGCCTATAGCCTATGGCCTTTCCTTTGGAGAGGCTAACACACCTAACCGAGCTAACAGTGCTAACCCTTTCAGCTGTCCAGTCACCCAGAAGGACATTGCTGTAAAGGCGACCAGTGTTGTCGGCGTACTTAGTCTGGAGGAGCAGGGCCGCCGAGTTCACCTCTATGTCGGAAACCATCATTTATTTGAACACTGAGAGGTCTGTCTTGATGTCAGGACAACACTGCTCTCCCTGCCCAGCCATTTCCTCCTCTTATTCTTCTCAACCAAATATACAACGATGAGTCTGAGGCAAGTGGGCTGAGCATGACACAGTAACTGGGAAGTTTCTTTCTTGACATTTTTTTAAAATACATTTTAACTTAAATTAAAATATGGTTCTTTTATAAATGTGACAATTGTATTTTTTTTTCTTGTGTATAAAAAAGGGATTAAAAAGAGATTATAACTTGCCACTATGATTGGCTAATTGGATATAACAAACCTATCTACATAAAAAATAAATGTTTTGAAAGAAAAAAACATTATATTCAAATTAAACAACTCAAATCCCACACGCCTAATTTCTCCCACAGAACTAATGTTCATCATCCTAGTCTCTGCGTTGTTTTGTGACAGCTAAATCTTTCTGCCATACACTGTTCTGGAGTTAGGTCATTCGGTCTTTGTGTGTTTGCGCTAACTGTTAAGTCTCACACACACGTACTTTGAATACACTGGCTAAATCTGATCTTTGTTTTGTGATGTGCTGTCAAAGTCTGAATCTTACACAAATGCACATTGCAAACCTTGGGTCACCCTGCTTTTTATACCACTAAATCTCTCTCACACAGATTTCTAACATTGGGTCACTTTGGCTTTGTTCTATACACACACACTGTCTCAAATAAAACACACACACAGAGTCGTCTAGCGTTGGGTCAGTCTTGTCTTTCTGCTGCAGCGTGCAAGCTAAGTCTCTTCCCATGCCCTGTGGGTGCCCCTGTGCCACCACCACACTGAGTCCCTGCCCTGGGGCCAGCGGTCAAGAGGGTCGCCCCGACCCCTCTAAGGGGGGGCACCCCGACCCCCATCACCCCGCTCCGGACGCTCCTTAGCACTCCTTTGTCGGCCTGTCCCGCACCAGATAGAACAACAAAGGCTGCCGCTGCTACGGAAACCAGCGCTTGTCTCATCATCGTGATGAAACCCTTCCTCCATCATCACCCCATCTATCCACGACATTGTGAAGCTCTTAAAAAAAAAACACCAAACTCCGTTTACTATCCCAAAGGTATATAATTTTTTTTATTAAAAAAAGAATACATATATGAAGCTGTAATTTAAACAAAATATTGAGCATTAGTCATGATTTATTATTACAAAATTAGAGCCATAACATGCTGTCTTAACAATATTGTCAATACTATTTGATGACACTGATGTGTCCTCTTTATGGTTAAATTGGATGCCGTTTGTCCACTTTGAACTTTGATGGTAACAGATCATTATTTTCCCCTTCCAGTCGCATTATTAGCGAATAGCGTGTGTGTCTGTGTCCGCATGTGAGTGAGTACACAAGTGCGAGGGAGAGTAAATAAGATGTCCCTTTAAGACAGCAGCACCTCTATTTTTCCAGTGGCGTTGTAATGAAATGAAATGTGTCTAATGTGCGGGAGCGGGGAGAAAGGCGGCCGGAGTGAGAGGGTGTTTCATCTGTGCGTGTGGAGCTCAGCGAAGCTTTGATGTGAGAGCTCTCATGTAGTGAGCAGGGCTTTGGGCACAGGGAAAAGGACAGCACTTGACAGGTACAAAGCATGGCTGATAGCGGTCACGGGTGCATGCAGTGAGAAAAGTGGATGGTATGGTTGCGTGAATTTGAGGTTGTATGTGTGGCTGTTTGCTGAATAGGAGCATATAAATGCTCTTCATTGCATTGCACTTGTATTTTAATGCATTTGTGTATCTGTATGCATTCATCTAACGTCTCAAGAATCAGCGTGCAGTCTATAGGTGTCTATTAAAATTGGCTCTTGGGCAGCTTATTTTATTAGTTTACTGTCGGGGGTCTGTTAAGATCAGGGCAAGCAGCACTCCCTTTTCTTAACAGCCTTCACTCCACTTCCTTGTTTCAGCAATACGCAGCTCCCGATTCGCTACTCAGGCTTGACTGACAAGGGGGAAAGGGTCACCCAGCATGGCATACCCAATAAGAGGAGGAGGGGGGGAGGGATGTCTGCAGGCTGCAGTCGGGTTTGAGATCTGAACGAGGCACAATGGCTGACCGAGAAGAAAGGCTAAGTTGGAAAATAAGCGAAAGCAAAGCGCTGGCGTTGCATTTTGTTTGCATTTTAGTTATAAGTGGTTGAAGCGACATTAAATATAAGTACAGAAAACATTTTACAGGAAGGAGACTGTTCCTCAGTAAAGAGGTATTAAGTAGCTGAGAGGGACAGTAAATACTGTAATAACGAGTACACTCTCTTGCTCTGTCGCTCTGTCAGGGCCACCATGCTCTGTGTGACCTTGTCTGTCTCCATCTCTACGTGAGCTTTTTCGGCGTGCAGGGCCCCTTTATCCATCCAATCCCCCTCTTTTCTCTCTCTCTCTCTTTTTTCCCACTCCCCCTCTCCCTGAGGCTGAGATACCACACAGATCGCACAGTACTGTCAGATTAAGTCACGGTGCCCCCTTTCTCATTTTAACACAGCACCAGTCTGAGACCCCCCATACCCTCTGAGCACACAGCTATGTTTCTCTGAGAGCAGAAGGGCAGGAGAGTACTTACTATACCACGGGGGCTATGAAAAGACATGTGTGGATCTTAGGGGTGATGTGAGAAGGGATGAGACAGGATTGTCATCAGCCTGTCAGCAGAAAATCAATCATCCTCCTGATAACTACGGATACCCAGGGGGCACGCCAGAGAAGACCTAAATGTAACTAAATATCATTATCTTTCAGTTGAACAAATAAAGACACCAAAACCTAAAGGAAGACGTGGAAAAAATAACAGGTTAACAGGCTGAAATTACAACTAAGGTTGAGACATGGTTCGCCTAAATAAAGTGGTACAAATCGCACTACATACATATGAGATACATCTCATAAGGCTCAACTTGCATTTTTTTTGGATTCACCGCTTAACCCCACATCCCTGTATGCTCAACGAATCAATTGAACAGCCAACACAAATGTTTACATAGGAAAAGTAAGACACACTGAAGCTTCATCTCCCCATCTGCCCTCTGAGTTAATTTCGAACAAATTGCCCACTGCATTGGTTTCTCTTCTCATAAAGAGTAGCCATTTAATTAAGTTTCTCTAAATTCAACTTTTCACTTCAAGTTCAAAGACTATATTCGGCGTTCGCTTCCACTAATGTAGTCGTTCACTAATTTGGTCAAAGTAAATAAGATTCTGTGGTAATGATTATCTTTTTCTTGATCTTAATGAGCACAAATAGTTTAGGTCAGAATAAGAGGCTAACCTTTTGAGCTAGTCAAGTAGTTGTGTCTGTAATAAGCAGCAGAGTTTTTAACCTTGGCATGAATGTCTGGGCTCATTTGGATATTGTTTATATGTGGAGCTGAATATTTATAAATGAGTTCAAAGTGGAGCAGTGGGGTGGAGGAAGTGAAGAGAATAGCACAGCTTCTGATCCCTGATGCCTCAGCTTCTTTTCATGCTCGCATTTACATTTCTTTCTCTCTGTTTCGCTTTCTATTCCTCTCTTCCTGTCTTGCTCCTCCCGACCTGTCTATTTTCAGCACCTTCGTGAAAGGAGAGACATAATGACACTCACACAAACTGTTGAGTAACTCACTCAGTATAATGCCCGGGCCAGTTTATGTATTTATTTCTATACTTGTCACTGAAGCTGTGACTTTGTTCAGTCACTATCCATCCTTGATGGCTGATCAAGAGGAAGCATCCGAGTGTCTGGGCAGACACTGCCACATAAACACACATGAATACACACGCACGCATGTTCGCAGACACACACAGAGTTTGGAGGCCTGCTTCATCTGCTCTCAGCACGACACACACAGAGGGAGGTGCAGGGTTGGGGGTGGGGGTTGGTAGATTGGGGGTGGATGTAGCATTAATCACCGTCCAGGTGGAAATTGTCAGAGCTATCGATTGTGCAAGTAAATGTTACACAAGTCATTTGTCAACTTTTTTACACAGGAACAGCGTGTCATTCGCAAAGACGCAACTGTGAATGTAAACTCTCCGACACTGAAATTTAGAGCTGTGTCACCACATGGGAAATAGGCTCCATGGTCACTTAGCAGTCATCTAAATGTATGAATATTTTTATTTTTTGTTTTATTATTTCTTTTTACATTGCAATCTTTTAACAATTAGGAAAGGTAAAAAAATGCAGTGTTGCTTGGGCAGATGATCAAATCAGTTGCATAATAAATTAACAAATATTCCCAGTCTAGTTTAATATTGTAGAATACAACACGTGTTGCCACATACACAAAAAAATGAAATACAGTAAGCAGGAAGAGTTCTCAGCCCACAGAGGGAAAGCTATGGGGAAATAAATACAGGAGGCTTATTCTGATGCCGTTAGCATTTTGATTTATATATTCTATATTGTCTCCCCTAAGCATACACATGTATTTTTAATGAGGGCACAGAGAGATATAGATCATGGAATGATAGGTGCCTCCCTGCCCTTCTGTCTAACTATTTAATGTATGAATCAAGGAGAGAGGAGAGCAGAGAGGGGGAGAAAAGCTACAAAAAGAAGGAAGACAGGAGGAGTCCCAGGAGCAACCCTGTCCTGAAGGCCACTAATAACTGTGCACGGAAGGAAGAGTTCAGTGGGCCTAGGAAGGAAGGAATATGATCTTAAATGAAGGTGATGATTATAAAGATGCATCATTCGATTTCAAGAAGTAAAAACATTGCTGCACAAGACTAGACAAAAGTAAAGCACATGACCTCTGCCATGACAGGAAAACAGTGATTGTGACACTAAATGACAACAAACAGTAGCTGTGCATTTACAGTAAGTTCGACCGAAGTAAAGACAATGCCCCAACATGTGAATTCTTAAAGTGTGCTGTTGATGAATGTTTCTACTTCACCATCTGGACAGGTAGTTGGTGAGTTAACACACATGTCCACACGGTGGGTGCGAGACGCATGGCCATATGTACAGACTGAGTCAGCCAGGGTCAATGGCAGGACACATCTAAACATTGCAGACACGTGAACAGACCTATAGGCCCATACACATCAGCATGGTGAAATAATACACAAGCACATGTGTGTGCCATGGTAAATTACAAAGATTTGTTTTACAGTACAGTACATCCATCTGGTTAAAAAAAAAAAGAAATAACTTTGTGATGAAGTTGTAATAGTTAATAGCTGCCATGTAAAATGTGCCATTCATGAAAAAAGCACAGCATTTTTTATTTTCGAAAATTGATTTTTGACCACTTAGCTGCGCTGAAAAAAATGTGTCGGTGTGCTGCGCTGGGTGTCATCTCCCAGTAATCTGCACCGTGTTGGTGAATAATGAGACCATGCTGTTGCGTCCAGGGTATTAATCTTACTGAACATCACAGGAACACTATGACCTCCATGGGTTAAAGGTCAAAGAGGAATCCCTTCACCCCTGCCCTGTTATTGTGACCTAGGAGGGAGAGCCACAGAGAGAACTGGTGGTCCTGCCGACAATGCTGACTGTTGCTATGTGAGGCATGTGTGTGAGATATTTCATGTTAAATGTGACCTTTCATGAGATTAATTTTGATATCTTATATGTGTAAATTCATTTTTATCTGCGCTGGCATTGTACATTGTGAGAGTGTAACAGGCTACAATCATGCAGCCGGCAATAAATTTGAAGGCCACAGTATTAGCACACTCACAACCACAATGACACACACACAGTCCAACAGTCCAAGAGAGTCTGACCTCTCTCTAAGTGGGGCTGCACCACAGGTCCTTGAGTCAGAGGAGGTCGCCACAGCCAATCACAAGCTGTGTTTGAAGTGTTAAGGGTAAACACTGTGGCTTCTCTGTCGTGCCATTTACTCTGCTTATTTTCATGGGATGTAACTTAGAAAAAGAGGTGGTAGAGAATATTTGTGTGTATATGCGTGTGTGTCTGTGTGTTCCAGCACATTTTCCATAGTGTCATTACCACATGGCTGGGTTTATGCTCCACAGCACACACATGGAGCTACGCATGTATGTTGGAATCCCCTTCATCCTCTCACCATACGGCCAAATACACGTGGAGAAATCCATGCTATGGCAACTAAGGAAACCATGCATGGAGCAATAGACATTTTCCTATTAACCCGATGTAGCCTTCAAAAACGGTTGAAAGCAATTAGCCATGGAAAGCGGCTGTAAAACACATCCTCTCTCTCTTCAGTTCTCTTTCACACACAGTTCAACCCCCTCAACCCCACCGCCACCACAATCCTCACTAGAGGCTCTTTCAAATCTACTACTTTTTTTAAGACCACCTGTTGTCTATTATTTTTACATTCTGCTTTTCTCATAAATCATAACACTAGGTAATTAATCAAGCTGTCAAAACAGGGACTGGAGGTCACCTGGAGGGGTCGGAGGTGGTTGCAGGGCCGATAGAGGTCAGGGTCACACTGCATTCCTCATTATCAAGTTGGGATGGGAGAGGGGCCGAACAAACAAAAGCGAAAGCAGATGGGGGGTGGGGGGGACAGATGAAAAAGAGAGCAAGAGAGACAGAGAGAGAGGGAGAAGGAGAAATTGACAAAGAAAAAGTGAAAGAAGCTGTCAGCTGCCTACAAATGAAGACGGGGAGGCAATTCTGAGAGGGGAGACATCACATAAAGAGGTGGGGAAAAAAAGGAAAGAGAAAAAGGAGGTACGAAAAAAGAACAAAAGAAATCTACAAGATGTTTCAACTGTATAGACCTGAAATTGGCTGCAGAGAGGAGAAAGAGAGAAAAGAAGGAGGTAGGGTGGTGTGGCTTCTTCGATGAGAAAACAGGGAATCAGCTGTGGAAGTATGATTGTTATCTTGTTCTCTGTCCTAGTGTGTGTGTGTGTGTGTGTGTGTGTGTGTGTGCGATGAGGCAGACTGATATCTTTCTCAGGAGTGTGTATCGGTGTCTCAGTGGGTTGAGAGTCAGTTCAGAGACACCAGGGCCACGGGCCTGGAGTGGCATGTCACCGACTCCACAATACACACTGCTGATTAGATCACACTGATTAGACTGGCACGTATACACACACATACACGTCCGAATAAATGCCCACAGACAGACAAAAAAAGGCTGAACGAATGTTGTGTCTGTTCCTAAACCATTTCTGTGGCCATCATTGAGCAGTTGTGTTATTTGGGAAACAGAAAATTAAAAAATGAACACTATCATATTGATCAGTTAATGTTTTCTTATGTTTCCTGGTTCACTCAGCAATATGAATTATGGAATGTGTGGCAAAATGTGTTGACAATCAAGTAAAGTGAATTATCCAATTATGTTGGACATGATTATGTTATGTGAAGTTATGGGTGCACTATCAACAAGATGAAAAAACAGAAAAAAAAAACAAACAAGCAGAATGCTCTGTGGGAGGGGGTTGAAAGACTAGGACAGACTACTGAAGTGACGGCGAGAGGAAAAGATAAAAAAGGAACAATTTAAAAAGTGCAAATGCCGCGGAACTACTCGTGCTACGTTCGCATCCCCCTCCCTTGCGTGGGGCATGAATTCTCAGGCGTGGCTCGCTCTATCAAAAACATCACTCTTGAATGAGGCGCCGACCATTGCGCAAAATTAGCTGTCACCCTTTCCTCAAAATCTTTGTTAATCTTGTTTCCAGTGTTTGCGGATTTATCAGCACATGCATCAATGTCAGCTCCTTGGTTACTGAGCCGCACTACTTGGGAGAAGATATAATTAAAAATGTTTGGGGCGTGGGGGTGGGAGGGGAGGGCTGCCGAGGAGCGGGAGTGCTAAGAAAGATGGGGTGGGGTGGGGGGGTCTGGGAGGAGGAAGGTGAAGTCTTCCTCTTGTCTGGTAGTTTCCCTTGGGAGCCTGTGGAATACAGAGACTGTGATAACAGACAAACAGGCTGGGCTGCACTTCTCTTCCTCTCTCTCTGGTATCACTTGGGTCATAATGACGGTTGCTCAACTGATCTGGCCACGGTCGGGAAACTGGTGTCATTGTTAACAGCTGCTTACACAAAGGAAAATCACAGCCACATGCATCCATCTAGTGATATCACTGCTTTGTCAACCATATGCACACCTAACATGAGCTACAGAGTTTCACACAGGGGTTTCGTAGCTGAGGAGAAAGACAGAAAGCACATGCATGGACATCATTTTGGAAAAAGAAAGCCACTGTGGGTAAATAAGTAAAAAGATCCATTATTGGCACATTTAGTGCAACTTCTCTGATTATTTAAGAATCTGTTTGCATGTTCACAGACTTAAACTAAAACACTTTGACATCTGGAGGGGCGGTGATGAATTATACTGTGCCGCCACGGCTTGATCCTTGATATGTTTCCAGCACATCTCTTATTATCATGTGGCTTTTTCCAAACCATCACTTGCCCATCCAGCTCGTGTCAAGGGACAAGGGACATCATGCATTAGAAATTCAACGTCCAATTCTGTCCTTCTAACTCACAGATACAAACACAAACCGGGCACGCATATACACATGTATAAAAAAAAAAACACACACAGCCCTCTGGGAGTGCGGTTGTGATGCCGAGACATCCCGGAGAGCTGTGCCACAGTACCAGCAGGTTTCAGGGCTGTGTGGACAGAACTCTGGCCACAGACATGACAGCTCGGGAGACAGCTCGGGAGGATGACAGACACATGTTTAAAACATAGCGCATAAATGCAAACCCCTTATGAGATGACACCTATCGTAGGGGCCCTCTGTCTCTTTCCCAAAAGACTGGGGTGTCAAAGAATGCGACAACTGTGCACCCTTGTGCCCGAATATCTATTACAGAAATTGGAAGGAAGGCCACAGGACAAACTGTGAGTCTGAATCTATTGTAGCCACAAATGGCTGTTTACAATTTAGCTTGCATGTGGTCATGCTAGCAGGAAGGGATTAGATGACAGTGCTGGACTTTCAGAAAGACAAGAGAGGTATTTAACCTGTCTGATTTCTCCCGCATCATGGTGGGAAGCAGCCATGATGATCCAGACTGAAGTTCACAGGTCCTGGAGGCAAAAAATACAGCTGCCCCATGGCAGGGGCCTTTCCCTGCCATGGGGTTGGGGGTGGACCAAACATCTCACCATACCTGATACAACATGTGAGCACTGCAAGCAGAGCTTTTTATCCATGCTCACACATTCTCTTCTTCTCTCCTCCTCTGGCTCTTCTTCCCCTCTCCTTTTCTCCTCCATCCAGACCTTTAAGTGCGGTCTGGCAGGTTTGGCTGGGAGGTCGCGTATTCCCCCTCTTCATTAGTGAGAAAATGGACTCTGGTAAACGCTTGTTAAAGCCCTTACCTACACTCCCCCAGTTAATGGGAGTGATCCATTTGTGTCCGTTTCTGCCTGACAAGGCTTTACTGGAAGATTAATAGTGCGGTGTCAGGCCACGGCCACCCTCTGTCCCGTTCTCATTTCCTTTCTTCTGGGACGCACACATGCAATAATGGAGCCCCGTCTTTTGTTGTAACACCATGATTAGCCAGGGAGGAAAAAAGCAAAGGAATGGGAGAAAGAATGGAGGAGAGGAAGGGAAAACAAGAGGAATATGAGAAAAAAACTCGTCCCTTCATGATGTGGTACACGTGTAGGTTTTAAGACTGTGAATTACAGGCACTTGACAGAGGCAGAGTGATATTATTAATTAATCTCCATGTGAGGTGAAGAGAGATATAATGAATCACTTATGGATAATTCCAGTGTTTTAAAGGCTGCCCCTATCTTGGCATGATCCAGAGAGAGGTCTTGGAAAAAGTTGAGGATGGAATGTATGACAGAAACAGAGACCGAAATAGACAGAGTAAGGGAACACCATGGGAGAAATAATAGAGACAGAAAAAAGAAGAAAAAGCGAGAGAAAGAAGTGGGGTTGAAGTCCTTAAAAGGGCCACCCAAGGTTTCGTCTATCACCCAGGCCCCCCAGCCATCCCTCTTCCTTTCGGGGATGACACTGTCAAGTGCTCTGTCCCTTCACCGAGTGAACAGGATAATCGCTCTTAATAATTACATGGACATTCCCGGGAAGTCTGTTCTGTCCAGGAAGAGCAATTCTTCAGATGAGGATCCCATGGTGTAAAAGGCCTGGAAATGTGCCATATAAATGTAGAATTAAAATCTAGATTTTTTTTATTTATTATATATTTTATTTATTTATTTATTTTGTCTTTGTATTTTTTCTCTCTGGGTCTTTTCATTCTCTGGCGATTTCTCTGATGGGCAGACTAACAATCTGGTAAACACACAAACAAACACAGACAGGGACCTGCATCGCAACCCCCTCCTCACTACATCACAGTCGGTGCCAACGGAGAGCAGGGTGTTTCTCAAAGCAGAGTATGGGGGATTGGGCTGGTGGTGTCTCATTAAATTCTTGGGATTGTCTAATTGTCTTTCGTGGACCTCCGAGAGACTAGTACATTATACTCATTGCAATTAACTAAACAAAAGAGCCGAACCGCCCAAGCACTGGGGACAAGGCAGACTAGGGGAAGCAAGCCGTCCAGCCGGGACCAGCACAACAAAACACAAACACACACACCAGAAGAGAGTGCAGAGAAACACTAAAGAACAAGAGAAAAGATATGAAGGAGAGCAAAAAAATGAAGGGGGAAAAAGGGGGAGGGAAATGAGTGAGGACTCAGACAGATCTTGGGATTGGCCAGATGTCAGAGTTGGGTGGGAGTTTGGGGTGAGGCGGGGTGAGTCGAAAGAGGAGGAGGGTGTCTGTGCTCATTTGAGACGCACCTTTGTGCTGGACCTGTCTTGTTTACTGCACTACAGCTTAGCAGTGCGAGGGTCCTATTCAGGGTCCAGGCCTTTCAGAAGGTACTGAAGGAGCCCTTAAGCCCACTTAACTACCATTTTCACACACTCTGCCTGCTCTCCTCTTTGTCCTTGCCTCCATTACATCAAACGCAGGAACAAAGGCGGGGAACAGAAACTGGGACTGGCAGAATGGCGCCCATCACAAATATTAATTTGAAAAGGTGTTGGAGAGTAGAATCTACTTTTATGCACAAGGACAACTTGGAATTTTTTTTCCCTACCTTGTGCGTGGGGGGGTGGGGGTTCTTTGGGGGCCGCAATGAGCTTGGTTTTCAGGCTAAAGGGGAGGCTGAGGACTTGCAGCACAATTATCCAAGAATAAGGGGCTTGAGACGTGGCACACTGCTAAAGAATGAGCACACACAAGCGCAGAAACATGCACGCGCACTGCCTATTAAATAAGCTCCAAACATCAGCCCTCATTCACTTGCCAGAGCTATTAGGCAGAGCAACAAACTCAAAGAACACACACACATGCATGTGAAGAGCCCATGCAGCGGTTGGCATACAAAAATTGAGAAGGAATCTACAACTCTCCTCCAGAAAAATATACATGATATAAGCCACTATAAAAACTAAACTGCATACTTACTGTAAATTTTAAAAAGGTGGAGTTAGAAAAACAAAACACTGTATATCGAGATGTTTTAAAACAGCGATTTCATTCAGACACACCTGATTGAAGCATATTTGCTGGCAAGTAAATGGGTTTGAAAAACTGACCTTGAATTGACTGGTGGAAAGATAATTGTCTGAACTAGAGGTAATCCACAGTCCACCGCTCTTATTGCTATTAGCTCAGAAACACACACACAAGCTACACACACATACACATACACACTCGGCACAGGAGCAAGGCGCGTGCGTTTTCCGTGGAATGCTGGTCAGATCACATGAGAAAGTGGGGTGAAAAGTTTATACTGCCATTACCCATCAGAAAAAAAGTGTGCATGCCTCTTTCTGACATCGCCCCCCCCCACCCCACACACACACACACACACACACATACACACACATACACAGTTGTAACACACACTTCCCGAGTTCAGGGAGTCACGGCCAGGGTAGTGGTATGTTGAAAAGCCCATCCTGTGTGTGGACATGGTGTATCGCTCTAATCTGCAGGATACAAGCTCCGCAGTCACGCCCCCACCTTCATCTCATTCTACCCACACTCCAGGTCTCATTGCTGGTCAAACCAAACCCTAGCCTGCCCCGGCCCTGGCTCCCAGCAGGCTGGCTCTCACCCAGCTACTCTGGCTGACCCTGCAAACATGTGGTCAACTTGGGCACGGCAGACCTTCAACTCTCTCAGGTGTATGGTGGGAATGGGTGGATGGAAAAACAGAAGGAGAAAGATGAAAAGAAAGAGGACACAGGGCCGGCTCAACACCTAACCTTTATGCAAAAAATAGATTTGTGCGGTAAAAAATAAATACAAATGAGAAATAAGCGAGCTGCAACACCTCCTCCCGCCGTATTGAGTTCAAATATGTATATTACGAGGTTGTCTACGCTCTGTATGGTACCACAGTGGAGGGTAGAAGCTGCAGTGTGTGTTTATGCATATGTGCTTACAATGACCAGCATGTGTGCAAGCACAGAAGCTGTCCAATCACCCATATAGGTATTCCTGAGAGGGAGGGAATGCAATGGGGGGAGTGCCCATTTTGATCTCTGACAGAGCTGCCACTGCCAGAATCAAACCCAGCTCAGTGGGGCGGCGAGCGGGGAAGGCAAAGCCACTTGATGGGGGGAGGAACACTCCATTCACCCGTGCACCACCCCCCTTCAAAAACATACACACTTACAATTACTCATAATCTGCTTATGATGCAGGCCTACGGTGGGTTTGCTAACATTACCAGAGTGAGAAAGAGACAAGAGTGCGAGAGAGAGCGAGAGAGATTGAAAGGCAGAAAGGACAGTCTCCAGGTGTCCAGTAATAGTAGTGACTGGAACGGTTTTACTTTGTGTTATTTTCATCTGCCACACACTGAGGCTTAAACATTTTCACACAACTGCTTTGCTCCCAAGCTTCAAAGAAAATAAGAAGGAACTAAAGAAAGGGTGGATAGAGAATGAAAATAGTTGTTGAATCCACTGCATTTAGAGAATGTGAGAGAACAGGATTTAAGCAAATACTGTGTAAAGAAGAGTAAACACAAAGAAAAGGATGTAAAAAGGATGAGCTTTTGTTTTCTTGCTCATTCAGCTGCAGGATGGATGAAAATCTCTGGAAAGGAACCCTGACCTGTTGACATGACAAATGTCTAGTTTAACAGATTTTTTTTTACTTTATTGTGCAATGTAGTGTATAAGACAATCTTAGAAGAAAAACAATAATTTTCTAAACTGACTGACATACAATAACCCGATAGCCAGATATAAGATATCTTTGTTTTGATAGCATATCAAAAAAGCATAAAATAGAAAGACATCTTTAACACTGTGGGGGGAAAAAAGAAAGTACACAGTATGTTTATTCTGAGTAGTACTGAATCCCGGACATTTTTCACAGTGACACAGCAAACAGTTAGCTAGTAGTAATCCTCCCTTTAGCAGCAGACTCACAATACAGGGATTTTCTGAGTGCTCGCCACAGTTCGTTGCTTAGCAAAGGGAAGGAGGATGGAGATATGGATGGTTATGAAAAGAAGGAATGGATAGGACCAGAAAGAAATTGATTCATACACCATATATTTCAATTAACATTTAATTTTACATTATCAGACTTTGTTGTTGCTTTTTAGAAATAGATCCATGACCAGCAACATCCACTTGTTTAAACCTAATGAAATGCTAACTGGCTAATTGAAACCAATATAAGCACATTTCAGTTAGCATTTACTGACAAGTTTTTGTAACATGAACGCTAATGAAAAATAATCTTTTGTAAAGTTTATTGCAGAGTAAACTAAGTGATGACAACTAAGTTGGAGAGTAACAACAACTGAAAATTACTTCCTCTTTCCACTCCACAAACGCTGCTTAGCTTAAGGACGATATAGGTAGATGGGAAAGGAGGGAGAGAAGTGTATGTGTGTGTGCGTTTGTGTGTCAGATGCAGGTTAGAGAACAGGAGGATGGAAAAAGAGAAGAAGAAAGTCTACGAGGTGAGGATACCACCACAGCAGTGTGTCTCGGGGGAAGAGTGGTGGGTGTTTCATGACAAAGCCGTCTATTTCCATAGGCTCTCTGTGCCTGATCTCCCTCTAGTCCCTCAGAGCCACGGCCTTGATCTGGGCAAACAGTGTGTGTGTGTGTGTATATGTGTGTGTCTGCATTTATCTGCTCACATCATTTCTAAGTTGATGGTACTGAGTCACAGCTGGTACGCAGTGCTACAATTTCTTATCCATCCACTCTTTTATAGACTCTGTATCAGACACAGTAGAATGAATAGCCCCGTCTACACTAACGATTGCTAACATCACTGCATTTTAGCATTTAAGCAGGGAGAACCTGCAGGGGAGATGAGATGAGGGAAGAGTCCGTAGAAATGGAAAGATAGCCTGGAGGGAGATCGAGAGGAGAAGATGAATGATGAAAATAGTGTGATAGTGTGAGCTGAAGATGACCACGGAGGTATAAATCCAGCTCAGTCCATGACTTGATAATATGGAAATAAAGATTTCTTCCAGAGATGGTTATATATGTATATACTATGATATTAATCATGGTATATAATATTTCTTCTGTTTTTTATATGGAACTCAAGCAAGACAGACAGACAAACAGATAGATACATAAATATAGACAGACAGACAGATAGGCGATAGAGAGAGAAGAAACACTGACAACAAAACGGGGCCCAATTAAGTCAGATGGAGAGGGGGGAGCGAAGGGGAGAGAGCGAGAATAGATCTAGCCTGACAGTATACTGCCACCTATCTGTCTGATCGGGGACAACAGTCCCTGCTCCTCACACATCTGTCCTAGGATCTGTCGCTCAAGTTTCATATTATTCAGAAAAATGAGTGAGCCCCATGAGTGAGGCAAGTGTGAGAGGAGAGAAAACGGACAGCCTAAAATCAGAGGCAGGGAAATGATAAAAGCCCTAAAGAGATTACACGCAGACGGCGACAGTTTAAGAAAGAGAAGGATGGAGAGAAGAAAAAAAGAGTTGTTTAATCATGCCTGTTCCACAAAGGGTAGCATATAGGGATGGGTATCGTATATTTTATCAATACTATTACTCTCATCAATACTCCTTATCAGTTTGGTTCTTTATCGATAATCTTATCGGTTATTTTTCATTACTAAAGAATTGCTTTTTAAAAAAAAAAATATTATTTTAAAAAAGAATCAATTCAGAACAGGATTAGAATTGATTTCTATTTTAAATATAACTAAATATTGTTTCTAGAGCAGCAACAGTAATGTTTACAACAGCAAAGTCACTGTATAAACTCAGTAATATCTCACTGGAAACTAATCTAGATTTTCAATAACATAAATCATATTCCTGACATCAAAATACTGAGTGAAGTTTAGAAAGAAGACCTGCCTGCAGGTACTGCTGGTAAAGGGAGGAGGGGCTGGTTTGGAGAGGGCGCTGCCTTTTCAGCTAAGTTTACAAGAATTTGCCAAATTTTAAGATGCGTGGCAAACTAAGATAAACTGTCACATAAAAACAGCTTTTGTTTTAGCTTGCTCATAACAATTCCCTATTAGCCGAACTAGCACGCTGTGCTTGTGTAAAACATAGTGGCGGTGGACGAGAGACTGCGGACAGAGCAGATGAAGATATCGCTTTTCTACATGTTTATGCTTGTTTAACAGGTTTATTGATTAAGTATTGGCTTTTTACTCACGAAGGTTTATTGCACTTACAGTAACAAGCGTTACTTCACCTGGTTCACTGTCTCCACCACGGCCTCGCTGCTCTACTGTCCGCTCCATGTGTGTGTGTGTGTGTGTGTGTGTGTGTGTGTGTGTGTGTGTGTGGAAGAGCTGAGCCCCGAGGACAGGACAGAGATGCGAAGCTGCAACGTGATAATAAATTACACCAAAACGTAAAAAAGTACCGGTAAAAGAACCGGCCTTAAAAATACCCCAGGTTCTTAAATTAGAGAACCGGTTCCAATTCAGAACTGGGTTTTGGGGGCATCCCTAGTAGCATAGCAGCCTGGAGCAGCCCGGCCTGACCGAATCTCTCTCTCTCACTCTCTCTCCCATCACACACATAAAAACAACCAAATGCACACGTAAGCAAATTATCATTTTTCATTTAATTAACACCAAACCAACAATTTCATAATATGTGCATGCATCTAAGAAGATATAAAAGTGCTGAACCCCCCACCCCCCAAACACACACACACACACACACACACACACACACCCACCCAACTCCCTTTCAGCATCAATCCGGTTTAGGAATTCCCCGGCTGGGGAAACGTGATGGCTGCAGGGCTGGGCTACCACCAGCTTTGGTTCATATGCAGGTTCCAGTTCATCTACAGTTCACGCATACTCTCATCTTTTTGAAGCAGCACCCCATCAGCTCAGGATCATGATTATTCAGGACAGAGAAGAGAAGCGTGGCGTGCCATCAATATAACATCTGCCCTTCTCCCTCCCTTGCTGCCTCTCTTTTTTTTCTTTTACACACACACAAAACTCCCTTAGAGAGTTGGCGCCCCAGCATTTAAACCCATGTTCTGACCCTATATGTAGATCCATGCCAAGTAATCATTCGTCTTTCGCTCTCATTTTGTAGCGCCTCCCCGCTACAAAGCATACTGCCCTAAGCTTTGAACCTTTAACCATCCAATTTGACAAACTTAGAGGATCTTGCTGAAAGTTAAGTATGCCTATTAAAATGTGCCACATCTGTAGAAACACTTTCTGTATTATTAATTCTTGGACATAAAACAGACAAATATCAGCATGGGAATAGACATCTCATGCCCCAAGTAATACTGACAGGCTTTTACTGTGGATTAATCAGGGTTAATCTGGTTATTGCATGTGTACATACACACACACACACACACACACACACACGCGATGAGACGGGCAAGCAAGTGGAGTTTATATTGCATTACATTTTAGCAGAAATCATGACTCTCTACTCTCTGTCTTTCACTTAATCTACCCCTACAAAGTGCACAGCTAAAGAAATCACACAGCATTGCCCTCTATAATAATAATTACAAAATAATTAACAGACAAGTTGTATGAATTGCTGTTGCTTTGGATAAATTGGCGTATAATCAGCCCATTAGCAAGAGGTGACTTTACCAGAGAAAAACAAAGGAAGAATGTCTCTGCTGTCAATAAAAGGCACCCAAAGTTTTTTAAAGGGGGTGATGAGCGTCTTCCACACACAGCATAAGGAGGATTTTTTTTTTCTCTGAATGCAGTGACTCAGGATCCCCACCAGCAAACCAGCTTTTCCTGCACTGCCACCCACTGCCAACATATGCCACTTCCATACAAAAGTAAAAGCACAAGGAACTTCACACAAACTACACGCATACATGTACACGGACAGACACAAGCACATATGTGCACTCATACATGTGCTAACACATCAATCCCTCCAATAAACACACAGACACCCCCACCCTGTTCCTGCACACATCCACACACCCACACACAGACACACAAAACTTTGTTCTTCATCTGGCCTCCTCCACTCGTTGTCTTTATTTTAATCTGCAGGAGAGGAGTTCACCAAGAAGTCAGCGGGGCATACAGGAGTTGCGCCTCCAGCACCACACACTTGCGTACACGCACACACATACACGCAACGCTACAGGGACACACAGCAGGATGGTGCAGAATGAAGAACAAGGCAAGGCGGAGGTAGGACGCATCAGCATTTTAAAATAACCAATGGAAAATAGACAACAATTTGAAATCAAGAACCCCCTTTTGTCTTCCTGTATCAGTGAGAAATATAAAAGAACAAAGCATAAAAAAGTGCACCATTCTGCCAGACTGGCAGAGATGTTTGTAAAGAACAATAAGGCAAAAAAGGAGATAACGATATTCATTAGTGTTCTTATATATGTACATACATTACACCTTTGATAAAATTTATTTCAAAAATACACTGGAGCATGGCGGGGTGAAGGATATTTTGGTAAAAAAGAAAAGGACTGATGGTGAAATAAATGAGAGAGGGAGAAACATCGAAAGAAAACGAGAATGAGAGAGAGAGAGAGAGATCTGTATGTAGGATATTGCAGTCTCACTGCACCACTCTTGAATGTCAAACAAGAACCCTGGGCAGAGCAGAGAGCAGAGGAGAGAGCAGAGCAAAGGAAAGGGAGGAAAGACTAAGAGGCGGCGAGGCAAGAGAACGAGCAGCAAGCTAACACTGGAGGCTAACAGGAGGCAGGCAAGAGAAGTGGTTAGTAATGAGTTATCTTAACTAAAGGAAGGCAATGAAGAGAAAGAGAGGGGATGGAGGAAGAGAAGAGACGGGCATGGACCTGGACGTGGAAAACAGACCTGCTGGTGGGGAGCATAAAAGAGGCGAATGAAGGGCTAAAAAAATCTTCACACAACTGAGACGTGTTTCTTTTCCTTTTTAATTCCCCTCTCACTTTCTCTTTAGCTAAACCTCCTCAGTCAGTCTGTGGATGCTGCTGTATTGTGTGTTATTAGTATGTGTGCAACTATGCATCTGCACATTTTTTTTTGGTAAACATACTGTATAAATGTGTTGTCTCTAACCATATTTGTTTATGTTTTTGTGCATCCACATGTTATTCTGTGTAAGCCTATGAGTGTGTGCGTACACATATTTGTGTGTGTGAGTGTTAGGCTGGAGCATCTCTCTAATTGCTGGTGTATTAGAGGGCCAGCTCTTTGATCTGGGGGCTGTGCCAGGCCTCAGCACTCGCTGCGCAGGGTGGTCTCCCATCATGCTCGGCTGATCACAGACGCAGCCTCACTATTGGCTGCCTGGCAGGCCCTCCCATCAGCCTCGATGCTACACGCCTCTGACAACTTCATTATCCCGATTCAACCCTCCAAGTCTACTCTGCTACACCCTGCTCTGCTAGCAACAGAAGGCTAGTGCTGGTACTACTGGCACACAGAGGAGTGCAGGAAGACTCTTACAACAATATCAAGTAGTGTAATGAGAAAAAACACAACACAAAGAAAAATACACATGCAGACAAACACCTTTAGTTGCCAGTAATAGTTAATAAGATTTTCTGTGTATCTTTAGTGCTTTGTGATCTAATGCTGCATTGACTGAGGTGCACTATACTTTTATTATCAGACTAATAATTGATGATTTTTTTTATCTGATGAGTAAGGCGGAGTGAACATGGGGAAGAAAGACGAATGGAATTTTAATATGCTGCTCTCTATTATATGGCTATTCTAATACATTAAAGGCATCTCTGTCTCTGTCAATCAGTCTGTCTCTTTCTCTCCCTCACACACACACACACACACACACACACACACACACACACACACACAACAGCCAGTGCTTACAAAAATGTATCTTTTTAGACCAAGATGAAGATGTAACAATACATATATATATATGGTGTGTGTGTGTGTGCTCTCTGCTATACTTTTGCCCAGTTTCTGTGCTCACAGCATTCTGCTGTAATCCCTACTCCTCTATATGTTAACTGGACCTGGAAGATGGTACGCTTCAGGTGTATGTGTATGTTGCACTGAAGTGATGTATTTACACTTTTGTTTGTTGCAGAAGAATTTGCAAAAATATCTTAAGACTGAGTAATTGAGGTAAAACACACCTATTGTCTTTTTTACTCAACCCTGTTTCAGAGCAACTTTAAAAACGGAGTGTTTGGTTAAATGCGTCGATAATGCGTGAATATAAAACAAATATATTAATAAGATATGTAACCAATCTCAATCATTTGCTGGTGTACTGGAGGCTCACTTGTTCTTGAAATATCAAATATCGAGATGATAGCTAATCTCCAATGCTTCAGCTTGTCACAACAAAAACTGATTGACAGTCCATATCATCAATAGCCTTTAATCATAGACAGGCGTAGCTGACACATCTAGGACAAAGCTTTTATAACATCCCATTTTCAATGACAGTAGTCATAAATCTGATCCCATTAACAAATCCTAACTTTCCCTACTGTGGAACATGCCAGCTCTTTAGTTTCCCAGGCACTCAAACTTTTTTTCCCATGATGCCCATAGATAATGGAGTACGCAACTATGCCTCTTCTCAGGACAACAGCTCCCGTGTTAAATCCTCCTGGCCAGCTCTTTGGACTGATTTGATTTCCAGGTTGCTGAACAAGACAGGTACTTGTAATACTGGGGTTTGGTAGCCGGAAGAGCAGGTAATCCAGGTTTACCATGGTTGTAGCTCAGTGGTAGATAGGTGAACTATTGAACCCTGTCCCTGCAGCTCAGGCTTGGTAGTGTAGCAGGCTAATTAGCCAGTCGCAGGGATGAGAAAAAAGAGATATCTCTCTCTTCCTCCTCTGCTCCACTTCTACTCCTTTTCATCTCTCATTCATGAGCCCTTGGTGGTGCCCTTGGCATTGGGTATGTAAACTATCAATTCATACCATCACACACAGACTCAGGACTGGCATTATAAAACCATACCACGGTGCATAATGAGCACACAGCTTAATGAAGTTGTTTCAGAGGTTATGCTGTGTGGAAACGAAAAATCAATGATTATTTCACAATCCTGACACATATTTGATTAAATATGAATTTAAATGTAGTTAGGAGACTGTGATGTATCCTTAAAAGAAAGCAAAGCATATATTCCTCTTCAAATGAACATAAATCATTCATTCATTTATTCATTCATCACTACTGTGATCATAAGGATAGATTCATATGCTCAGTAGTTCTTGTTATTTACTTTGAATCCCGGCCCACATAGTGACCACTTCCTGTGGCCGCAGCCTAAGAGAAACTCAAAGAGTGAATTCCAACACAGAACACACTGGTTTAACCAACACCACTGATTGCAGACTCCAATCCAGCTCAAATAAACAGCACGATATCCTGTCTTCTCTTTTTTTCTTTACTTCTGATTCACAGGACAGATTTCGGGACTGTGTAAATCCAAGAGTACCAAAAGAGGGATTTGGTATTGGAAGACATACACAAAATGAAAGGTACAGATTATAGATATTAGATATACATATTGTTCATTTGTCAAGCAAAATTGTCAAACATTGGCTGGTTCCTGTTTCTCAAATGTAAGCGTTTGCTGTTGTTCTCAACTTTAAATCACTGTAAACTGAATATCTTTGAGTTTCGGACTGTTGCTTGGAGACATGACCTTGGGCTCTGGATGGTTATTTTTCTGATATTTTCTAGACTTAACAATTGATTGCTTAATTGAAAATAATCACTGGTGGCCCTACAATCAATCATTCCAGATTACTGCTTTCTGTGCGTATTATTACTATTATTACTATTCCATTGATCAAGAACACAGAAGTGGAAATATCCATCTTGGAAAGGAATGTGTTCCGGCTTTACAAGCAAAAGATAGCTGGCTGAGAGAGGAACTCAATCCCGTCTCCTGCTGAGGGGGAGACGAGTGCTGGCTGTCGACAGGCACACCACCTGACTACCACACTGCTACTGATTTGAAACAGCAAGTCAAGAGAAGTCAGGAGTAAATAAGAGAGATAGATAGAGTGAAAAATAGAGAGAAAGAGAGAGAGAGAGAGGGGTAATAGATTTCAAAGTGTTTTTGGGGAGTAAACAGATGGAGTAAACACCGCACGAGGGAAACCAGGGGACTCCACCGAACCCGCTCAATGTGTCACTGACACTGCAGTGCAGAATCAACAAAGTGCTCTGAGGGCAACATGCACACATACATACACACATCTACACAATCACACACAGTTCACCAATTGGCAGGATGCTGGGACCCAGAGCTCCTATCCAGAGCAGTGACAGGCACATGGAGAACAAGCTGGCTGACAGCACATGACAACTCCTCAGCTTGTGGAAGAGGAGAAAGGCATCTCCTACTCTACTTTGAACTGTGGCTTTAACAAGTGGCCTGCATATGTGCTGGTGAAAATACAGTAACCTAGATATTTAGTGTGAAATATCACTATGTTGAGGCATAGCTATAATTTACCTTCTTTCATCTCCTGATCATGCTCTAAACCTCATCCTAACACCCATCTGTATTGCTTCTCTCTCCAATTTCTTCCACGCCCCCAGACCTGCTCGTACGCCCAAACTCTGCTGCTGTATGCCAGCGTACCAACAGGCCTGTAGGCCTGTCCAAGAGAGAGATAGAGAGGAAGAGAGAAAAAGGGAAGGTAGCCAATTAAGATTGGGTAATGGGAGAGTGAATGTGAGCAAGTGTGTGTGTGTTCGTGCACAGTAGTATGGGTGAATTCCTGACTTCAAGCGTCTGTAAGTGCACTTGCTCATGTGTGTGCATGTGCGTATGTGTGTGCAGCCACAGGCTGTGCACACAGCCAAACTTAATTTAGCAGGGCCAGGTTTTTAACACAGGCCTGAAGCTAGCCAGCAAGCTATAGCTGGACCAGAGCACCAGAAGTTAACAGGCACATTGCTCTCCTAAACCCCCTGAGATCTCATTCCTACCCTGAGGGGTGAGAGAACTCATTTAGTCATTGATGACCATCACTGATCACATCCTTGTGGTCACATCTTTCCGTCAGGTACTTCATTACAATAAAGCTTTATGGAGCAAAAACTTTTTTCCACCCCAACTTTCAAGACCTTGACAGTTGACAATGCCTAAAGAGGTACAGGGCCTGTTCAGCTGTCATTGACAAAAGTTCTGACACAGTTTGTGATTGTTTGTGAAGCTGACATCTTGGAGGACTGCTACCACTTGCATCGCTGTATACAGACTGACAGACTCTGCATATAAACCTTGAACAACAACAGAGGACAACAAAGGTGGCAACATCCATGTTTCTATTTTCTCTACGTCCCCTGGAAGGGGAGCTCAAATGACATGCTACCTTTTGTATGTGTGTGTGGTGTACCCATGTGTAATGTATAGTATGTGTGGTGCATGTGTAGCATCAGGGCTGAGATGGATGTGGCAACATGGAATTTTTGTACTGCAGTGGGGCATGCCCTTGACGTTGTTGTCACTGATAAAAACACAGATGTAGCAACAGTCTGAACACAAGCACACACCTTGATCACTGGTGTTTATGGGAATTCACGCCTGGGGACTTAACACAACAAAACAGTGTTGGATTGCATCTGAGCCTCAAAACAAACAAATGTGCCAAACTAGCTGAGCACATAGCAACCAAATTTTCACTTGTCTGCTCACACAATGTTTGGCTATGGCATTTATAAATATTGCATCAATAAAAAGTAGATCAATTACAAAAGATGGTGGGTGGATGTAGCCTAAAGCTAAAGATTGCAGAGTGACAATCAAACTGAACATAGAATGAGGTATGTGTGTTTGCACATGCATGAGGGAGTGCATTCAGGCACTTCACACTGTCTGTGTGTCTCAGTGTGTGTCGTCTTATTCTACGAGGTAATAGGCAGTCAGCTTCACAGCCAGAGCATGACCTAGAAAGTGAAACCACGTCGGCAAGGGACTAAATGTGTCACATGGGCTCAATCATTTTCTCTCTCTCTGAAGACAGAGAGAGAGAGAGAGAGACGGAGACAGACAGAGGGAGGAAGAGGAGAGTGAGAGAGAGAGAGAGAGGGAGAGACGGCTTCTACCATCCCGCTGCACTCAGAAGCTAATTAAGTCATTTGAAATAGCCACAGAGGGTACCTGTATGCAATCTAGCCAAGGCAAAGGGTTGATGAGGCTCTGCGAGGCCCCAGGCTAACTTAAAAAAGAAGGCAAAGGAAGGGAATGAAAGAACGAAGGAAAAGGAGAAAGGAAGAGGGAAAAAAAAAGTGAAGTGGATTTTTTAATTGAAGCCCAACTTGAAGAAGAGCATGTGTGTCTGTGTCTCCTTGTGTTGTGCAGCCGGAAAAAGGTTAAGCATGCCCCCAGCAGAGTATGTCTGCACACACAGACTCTCAATGGGGAGCAGGTGGTAAGATGCAGGGATGGAGGGATGGAGGGGTGCAGGAGAAAGGCTGTGGATAATTGAGAGAGTTCACTGAGCGGCCATGTCGTATGGTGTGCGTGTGGGTGTGTACCTGCATGTGTGTGTCACCCTATCTCCTAGAAATTACATCTATATTCAACTAATTTGCAACAGTAACTATGTAATGCCAACCAGATTATGTTTTCTACTAACATAATGAGGAAATGTTGTTAATAATGTATCTGTCCGCAGTGACCTGAAGCACAACACGCTATGTGTTTATTAACATTTAACTGAATCTTTCACTAACCTTAACCAAAGTGCTTTTGTTGCCTAAACCTAACTACCAATGCAAGCCCCAGTCTCTGGTGCCAGATTCCTGCCCTTTATACGCCCACCTCCCTGCAATTCTGGTGTAGTTTATAAATGTAGCACTTCCTTCACTTATAAAATCATTGCCTCTGAAAATAATCCAGGCAGAGAAAATAACTAAGTAATATATAAGCGTTATTTCTAGGAGACAGGGTTGCTCAACAGCACATTCACACAAACACACACCTGTGTGCCCCTTCTTAAGACACATGCTGAACGCACAAGGGACATTTTCCAATAATCAGTCCACGCAAACTTTATTAACACATACAGATGACAGTGACAGACAGTTACATACAAGACAGAAAGCTGTGGAGCTGCTAATCCAGTCAGAGAATGTGGAAATAAAGACACAGAACTGTAATTTGTTTTGCCAGATTTTCATAACCACAGATGATTTAGGAAATATGCAGCTGTGCTTGAACAGAACACACACATCTGAGGGTTTTGTGCCTTGTGCCCTAACATGCATGCCCTCACCAGGGGCAAGCTGACGACACCAGTGACTGAACTGGGTCACACACACACACACACCCACACACATACACACACAGTATAGACTGCGGCATTGGCAGCATGGTGATCACAGGAGAGGGCAGACAGGGGGCTGGATGTAGAGTGATTGGACTATTCTAGGTCAGCTCTCCTGACAATGCACCACTGTCTCCTAATGTGGTGGGCTAAAGGATAAAGGCTGTGTTTGGCCTGACATTACAGCTACACGTTCCAAAAGGAATACCTGCTACATACAAAGAGACACGCACACACACACACACACACACACACACACACACACACAGAGCTTGCGACGGCATAGTCAGAGCCAAACACATATCTTAAATCTCACAGTCACACGTACACGCTTGCAAGCATGTACAAACTGGCACATAAACGACACATATGTACTGTACACATGCACACATCTAACAGTGGCTAGGGAGGTTTAGGGTAGGCTCAAGACCCCCAGAATTGGATTCACCTCTCTCTTTTTCCACCCTGCTCTAATAAAGCTGTATGCAGCAGATCTCCTCTGCAGCCTATAGAGAGAGATCAGCCTGTGGACTTCAAAGAGGTTGCAACTAGGTCACCACAAGACACTGCAGTCAGCTAGAACACAGTCTCTGGTCTGAGACATCTCACTTTTCTCCCTCTCTCTCTCTCTCGCTCTCGCTCTGGCTCTCTCTCTCCCTCAATACAATGATATCAGTGAAATTAAAATGGATTATGGTGCTTTTCTCTCTTGTCATTCCCTGGAGTCGTATAGCACCATGTCATGTAACTGTTACTATAATGTTACTTCTTTATCACTGTCCATCAAAGCTGGTGCTCAGCAGTTCAACTAATGTTTAATTTAGACACAGAGCAAGAGAAATGTGGAAAGAGAGAGGGAATGAGAGGAGCAAGAGACAGAAAATGAGACAGACACCAAGCAGAATGCAGAAACAGCCTAACCCTCCATGGTCACACACTGCCATCCTGATCTGTCTTAGGTCAAAGAGACAGTGACTCTAAAGGCTACTGCACTGCACTTTGGATAAAACAGACACAGAGGCAGGCTGTGAGATGAATGGAAAACAGGAACCTTAGAAAGAGAAGGAAGAAAGAAAGGAGAGAAACAGAAAAACACTCGGGGGTTTGAACAAGGTCAAAATGAACAGAGAGCTGCTGGGCCATGTTGCCTCTCTGAACACCGAGCAAAACACAACAACTCTGTTAACACGAGAAAACAGCCACCAACATCTTAAGACAGATACAGAAGATAGGGAGAGAGGGAGTGAGGAAGGAAGAGGGGGTAGGTCTTCCACAGGTAAGTGAAGGACATAATATATAGTAGCTACACACACACACACACACACACACACACTTTTTCCAGTGTTACATTACACACTCAAATATGAAAAAACATTATAGAATAATAAAAGTTCTTTCTTACATAAAAAGGTGTTCCTGTATTCAATGTACGATTGTGCATTTTGGACAAATATGTTACACACAAATATGTGTGTCTGCAAATGCTTGTGTGACTGTGTGCACTTGGGTTTTCAGCAATGTCTTGTCTACCTGTGTGGCATCTGTGGTTCTTAGAGTATGTGTGTTCTTGGCATACATCACATTTGCAGAGTGCAGAACGAGAGGGAGAGAACCAAACAGAAATCTTGGAGCAGCTGGTTATCTTACATACTCAGATCCTATACCAGTATTTAAGTTAGATCTTTGTTTAGGTCAGTCTTACACAGCATTTAAACTGTCCCAGCACAGGAGAAAAGTCTGGCTGAAACCCACTGACAGAAGAGAGACAAAATGTGCCCCTTTACTTAGCTATATTCTGTTCTATTAGCCCTGTTTTCATGGTGTATTTTTGCAAATTAATTAATCTTTGTAGAACGCTGAAACATGATACTGGGCTTTTCTGTTCGCTAAGGTAAACAATTATCTACTACTACTCCCAAAGGTAAATACTGTTTAATTTGTTCGAATAGGACTCTTGATTATGTATTATGAAAATGCACTTGATGTGACCAACACTCAGCACAGGTACATCAAACAAACAAAAAAAGTGCAATTCCAACATCTTCAGGCGTAACACTAAACACTTAACTTATGTTAAGATCATTTTGTTAAGGTAGGGGAAACAATGAAATACTTTATCTCGGCAGAAATGTCCTGATAGGGATATAATCATTTGAGTGCTGATCTATCTGACACAAATTATAATATGTCAATAACTCAGTTCAGCCATTGTCTAAATGCTTTTTCAATGGCCAAATCCTAAACATTACTGGAGGGTTGCACAGGTTGTGCATGGGCAGAACACTCACCTATCACTGCAGAGACAACGGTTCAGTTCCCAGAAGTGATACCTCTGGCAAGTGCGTGCATTGCTACAAAAACAGTTGGCAGTGTTCACATGTGGGAAGTCAGTGAGCCAACACCTCTGTTATGTACATACTAGCATGTAATTACTGTAATTACTATGTTATCATCTTTGGCCATTAGATAAATATCTTTAAAAAAAAACTATGCCTGCATTTTTCACGTGATGAGCCACTGCTGTTAGACTTCTTGGGAAAGGACAGAATTGCAATTAATTAATGGGTGTACAGTACTTGTGGGTGTGTGGGTCTGTGTGTTACAGGCATGACAATTTTCACTTCAAGCTTGACTGCAGATGTTGTCGCCTTCCTCAGTCACATGATGAAGAGCAGCATGTCAGTGCCTTCCTGGAGCCGAGCAACACCGTCCTCACACGGCGCCCCAACCAGGATGTGATTCTGCTTTCTTACTTTGGTCACATGCATTTATTTTATGCTAGCTTTATTTGTGTGTACAGTGTGGGTATGAGTGACTGTGTGTGTGTTTTGTCACTGTAGCTGTGTTTCTGGGTGTGCGCCTCAGTGTACTGTGTTCTGAGCTCAGGTTGACATTCGTTTGACTGACATCGGGGGCGACAGCAGCACAGTGGCATATGGTAACCGCCTGCTAACCGCTAAAACTTGACATCAGCGCAAACAAGTCAGCCAAGCATGGCATAGTGTGCTCCTAAGAGGGTTAAGGGATAGGCTGTCAGCATACGGCGGGATAATAACACCTATCACAAGCATCATAATACCAGATAAAGGGGAAGGGAGCCAGACCAAATACACAGGTTGGTGTTGACTCCGGCAAAACTGATGACAAGTTACACACAAAAAAATAATGGGTAAACTGTAACAGATCCAAACATGTGCTGTGTGGATCCTGATCTCAGCGTTACACAGCTGGAAACGTAAAGAGACTCATTCACACAAAAAAGACTGCCTCAACAAGGCATTTACATGCATCTCTCATCTAGATTGTGTTTACAAGTGATGCAGTTGGATTATATTCACACCTGGCCTTGACATGCCTTTTTGGTATTTACACAAATCTAACTTCTCCTTCCTTTGCCAAAATACAGATTGTGACACACGTTACTTCCTCACACAATATTCACACAGAAGGAGACAGTAAATACCTCGTCTGGCTTGTTCTTCATCCTCGGGTAATTTGATATTGCATTTTTGAAAAGTAAACTACTATGAGAGCAGTCTGACGCTTTTCCTCACATGTGCTTTCTTTTTGGATCTGTGTACTTAATGTTATCTCTGCCTATGAAGCTACTATGAATGGACCAAATGCATCTCTGAACATGTCAAGAGGTGATCTGGTTGACCACACCTTCAATTGGTCTTTGCTTTTAAACATTTTATGCATTTTTGTGTCCAAGACAGACTGAATGTTGATGCATGTTGCACAGGGCACAAAAAATATGCAGGCACAAACAGTTATTCACTGACCCACTGAGCTGCAGAAGACAAAAGAGCTGCAGACAAACCTGATCACTGATGCCATCTCTCCTCATTGTCTCATCTTTCTTTCGCACAGACACACAAGCACACATCTTGAAACACTGAGACGCTGCCGTCACTGCCATGATCTGATGTACTGAAATGTACATTTCACATCCACAGAAAATGCAGGACAATATCAGTCTCAAAAGACAGATAAGCCTTCAAATAAAGATTCCATCTTCAACGTCTGGTCACAGAGAGGGACAGAAAAGACACAAGGGCAGACAGCTACAAGACTCTAACTCATACGAGTAAACACAGATAAAACACAGTCTCAAATAAATGCATGGGATATTACTGATCATCTATATATGACAAATAATCCAGTGGGCCAAATGATGGAAAAGCTGGTCTAGATGTCTGAATAGCGTCCTGTTGTTAGCGTCAAACACTACTAAGAAAAATCTAATTTCTACAAGAAAAACAGAGCCTCCTTACAGCATCTATTTTCATTTCTAACCACAGAGCTGGCACTAAAACTATTAACAGAAAGATTTGTTGTTGTTTGCCTCTAACCCTATTGTACCCCCTAGAACCCTGGTAACCCCTATTTAAGCACTGAGTTTCCTCTCATCGATCAAAGTGTGGCGCACACAGTCCAGGAGCATGACACTGGCACTGGAAAGCTTAGAGCGGGTTTCAACTTTGACCCAAGAGATGCTCAGCAGCAGATTGCGTGTGTCTGTGCTTGCTTGTGTGTGTGAGTGTGCGTGTGTGTGTACTTTAGTGTAAATTCACGTATGGGTCACCTATCTGCTCACCACTAGCTCCTCGCAAAACTCAATTTCCTCCTGGAGCGTCCACAGCTAAGCACTTTTAACCTCTGAAAACCTGCTGCGATTGAGGATACATGTAAAATTTACAAGAGGATGAAGCGTATGCGTGTGTGTGTGTGTGTGTGTGTGTGAGTGAGTATGCGTGTGTGCAATATTAATTGACTCAAAAACATACAGTATGTACACCCACCTGTACCCAAAAAAGAAATAAAAGCTGTTACATTACAGCAGATACTGAACATGTTGCTGCACAGGCTGATAAACTGTGGAAAAGATTGTGGAGGATTTTTCTGTCTTTTTCTTGTCTGTCTGTCTTTTGTGTGTGTGTGTATGTGTGTGTGTGTTGGCCGTAGAGGAGTGTTCCCAGGGAGAGAGTGAGGAGGTATCCACCGCACACTGCCTCGGGCCCTCTGGAGGAGAGACTAAACAAGACCTTCCCATTGGGACGCGCACACACAGCCTGCAGCTGCAAATGACCTACTACCCACCTCACACACAGACACACGCGCACACACACACACACACTCACTCACTCACACACTTGAAGAAAAAAGCCTTTTAGATTATATAATTTGTTAATTTCAAGAGCAAAAATAAAGTCAATTATCACACGTGGATTAATGAATGTACATTCCCGAATATCAAAGTCTTCCTCTCTCATTCTCTTCTGTTTTTCATCCTCCTGTCCTTTCCATACTCCCCCAAGCAACATGGTGACACGAGCAGCCTGGAAACTGACACACCAAACAACTCTCAACAACTTATTCAATTATGTGCATCTATGTTTGACTGAATGTGCGCGTACAATGCATACAATTGTGTGTTTTTTCTAACATCTGTACTTGTTATGTTCAGTTTATGGATTCACAACAGTGGTTCCTTAACTTTTTTAAACCATAGCACCCCAGTGGCACACAAACACATACTCATGCAACCCTTTAAGCTTAACATGACATAGTAAATACCTGTTATCAGCGTTTCTTTTAGGTCTATTTACTGTGATGAAATGTTATTAAAAAGGAACACCAAAAAATTGGAAACAAACATCCTTGGCCAGTCTTTACAGCACCCCGGGGTTCCGCAACACCCATTCTGGGAACCACAGATCTACAATGCTACGTTTAAAGTCAATCTATTCAAATTGGATTACTTCTAGATCAAGAATCCTCTAATGCAATTTCCATGTGTGTAAATCTAGAGGTACTTTGTACAAAATAAATCATATCTGCACAGAAAACTTGCCAGAGTTAATTTACTGTTATCCTGAAAGTGTTAAAATCAACACTTCCTATGTTTATAGAGGCCAATCAACACTTATTAACACCACAACATTTGCTGTGTGTGTATTTTCCCCTGAATCGCTGCTCTTAGCCCAAATGTGAAATGTCATAATGCATGCTCGCCCTTACACACTTGTGTGAATTTTGTATCTGGCAGATTTGCACTGAATGCAAATTACAGATGCCACTGGTAATTACGTTAATGACAGGACCTCCCAAAAGAAAATTCATTTTAAATGGGGCTTAATACATAATGTGAAGAACATGTGACGTACAGAAACAATGATTGAAAAATCATGTGATATGACCTTCCACCTACAGTGTGTGTTTAGAAAACACTTCAAATCCATTGTAAACTGTTGTTCTCATTCATCAGTGTCTTGTGAAACAATAGCGTGTGTGTTTTCCTAAAGGAAGCCTGAGGATGAACATATCTTCTTCATATCGTTCTCTGACTGACAAATAAAGGCTCCCTGCCAAGAGAAACTCAATGAGACCACAATCAATATACTGCTACAAGGTGCACACACACACACACACACACACACACACACACACACACACACACACACAGGCACACTCATACACACTACACAGATAGGGGATGATGTACGATTACCTGGAGCACATAACAATCAGCTGCATGCTCATACAGTATGCACACGCACACACTCCTGTACTGCAAGTGCACACACACACAGACGGGCACACTGAAAGACACTTAATATGCAAATAATTTTTTTTACAACAGGGACAGCACTCCATTGTTCATCTGGACGAAGGGGCGCAGATAGATAGATAAATAGGTCTCTAGATATCTAGCTTGGACCCCAGTTGATGAGATTTCACATACGGCAGCAGCAGCGCTGTTAGGACAGGGAATACCACCACAAAATAATGTTTTCTCTCCCTCTGATCAATTTTTAATTTGGCCCGTGCAGCCGAGCCCTTGGCGGGCCTGGCCCCGGTAATTATGGTGGGTTATTGACAGCTGCCTTCCCGTGGGAGGCTATTTAAAAGAGGTTTAACCCCAGAGCAAGTCCAGGCCCCACACCCGCCTTTGAAGGTGTCAAGTGCATTGATCTGAGCTGCGGGATGTGCTGGGACCTCTCCACCTGGAGGTGTGTATATGCCTGTATGTGCATGTGTTGGTTGCAGGGCTGCTATTACAAGGCCATGGCAAGGCAGAGCATCTTTTGACCCCTACACAGACACACCTACACAGACACGCGCACACACACTCACAGAAACTGTCCTCTGGCTAAACCTGGCTGGCTGGATAGAATGATACCTATCTGGCCTCTGTAGCCACCTGATGCCCCAAGACAGGCTGTACACACACTGTACATGCAATGTTATCACTAGGCTACACACACACACACACACACACACACACACAAACAGGTTAACTCAGAGCTCGGGGGGAATTAGAAGAACTAATGAGAAAGGAGGAGGAGGAAGAATGGTGATTGGAGACACAGACAGAGAAGAGAGAGAGAGGAATATCCTCACAGCACAGGGCTATGACACAAGACAGGCAGAAGCCAAAGTGTGAAGCTGATGTTGAAGAAGACATCATCTAGCTAAAAAAGGAAGGGGGGGTCGGGGGGGTGCAGCATGACAGAAATTAAAAGAGGATTTCTGTGTTTGAGTTTCTCTGCCTCGCTGCCCCCTTTCAGCCTCCCATTGAAATTCTGGGCAGATACAAACCCCTAGGCTTTTGACACACTTTTGAAAACACCACACCCCCTCTTTCTTTCCTGTGGGTCTCCAGTGTCGAGCCTGACTCACTATCAAGAGAGAGACAGAGAGAGATGGAGAGAGGTGGGTGAGAAGGAAGGAGGCAAGACGGGGGGGGCTATAGATCTGTTTTTGTATCAGCAACTTCCAAATTAAATTAAGTCATTCTTGAAGGCAGTGTATGGTTTTTGTGGTTTGTGTGTATGTACACATGCAGTTAACAATTTGGGAATTGTCAGAATTGATATTATTGATCAATTAATTCATATTTGAAATATCTAACATGCTGAAAAGATAACTTTAAATTGATAAACTTTTTTTAATTTAGGTGAGCCCTTTTGACCATCTGAAAAAAAAAAACTGAACTACCAACAGAACTTCTACAGAAATCATGTCTACTGTATGGCTGACGAAAATGACTTCTACAGATATTGATAATTTATTGAGATTGAATACAAAGCATTTTGGAAGAGAATTTCAATAGTTATTGCTGCCAAAAACACTGCAAAACCAAAAACTGACAGAAAAGTTGAGGGAAATGTCAACAAGTGATATAAAGTAAAGATTAAGAAGTCGCTACAAAAATCGGCCTCTTGCTTTTCTCACACTCGTCCACAAGTGATTTGGGAGAGCCGTGGCCTGACAACAGAATGGATGTGTTCTCTTTCAATTCTGACACAAATTTACACAAGTTGAAAGTGCTCCTCTAACTCCAACGGCTATCCATACACAGATACTGTAACTAATGATCCCACCTTTCAATACTTCCTCCTTCCTCAATTATTCTGACTGTAACCTCACAATCTACACTCTCTCTCTCTCTCTCTCTCTCTCTCTCTCTCACTCTCTCTCTCTCCTATCCCACCCCCCTCCAAACCCCATGGCGCCCACCCTCCACCATCTCAGTCTTAGGATGCAGAGCAGTGACAGGGCCAGAAGGTAATGATACAGCTGCCATGATGCAACAAGCAGACCTGTCGACTGTCAGGAATTGAAATCATGAAGGAATAAGCTGTCATTAAGAGGCCCTCTCCCAGTAGTGGAGCTGTCAGACGCCTGCCTTCTGCCTACTCTCTCTCTCTCTCTCTCTATACTCCCATCTCTCCTCTTCCAGTCCCACCCCATTTGCAGTCACTGCCTCGCCCTCCTCTCATTTCTCTCTTCTTGCTTCAATCCTCTCTGTACCCCTCTCCTTCTTTCCTCTTCTGTCCTCTTCCAACCAATCGTAACCCTCCTCCCTCTCTGCATCCCCAAACATCCCCCCCACCCCCCCACCCCATCTCAGATTCCTCTTTTCCACCTCTTTCCCCAACTCCCTGGTTGTTGCTGGAGCAAGCTCCTCTCACCTGTCATTTTACCTCTAGGCTATGGGAATAGCACCACTTCCATGTGCACACACACACACATGTACATAAAGTCAACATGCATGAGATCTGCACACACAGCACGAAGGCTTCCCTTAACCCGGTGCTACTGTACACACTGTGCCAAATGCCACAAGCACACCTTCTTCCAGATGTGATGTGTTTGTGTCTGCACGTGTGTACACGTCCATGTGTATATATTGTAGACTTACATTAACATATACATTTTGCCAGCTCATTAATGTGTCATCATCATACAGCGGCGTGACAAAGATTGTGATATCTGTAGACAGGAGTATGGTGGATATGGAAGGCAGAGACAGGTGATGGGGTGCAAACGTTGTGTAAGAGACAGGCTGCCCCAAGATTCACCCTCGAATGTGATTGTGTGTTTGCACGTATGTGGTGTGAAGGGCCTGATTAATTAGCGCAATCAGCTATTTTTCCCACAAGCCCCTGATTGGCAGTGGTGATCCCATCGGAAGAGAGGAAAGGCTGACTCGAGCTTCCAAGGAACATGGTTAAGAATGTCAGAGTGGTGCTTTAACGCAGCCATGTGAAAGCACACGCATGCCGTAGACTTGCACTGCATGCACACACAAACACTACAGTAGAACTGTGTCTGTTTTGTGTGTGTCTGTGTGTGCTCATGAGTGTATGTTTTGTAAAGCCACAAGCTCCCCCCATATTTCCCCGAATGCACTCCAGTTGACCCTTTGCTGCAGGCTTTGAATTTCCAATCAACTTCCCATGAGTAACTTCGCATGAGCTGCACTCGAGGCAACAGATTCTTGCTACGAAACATTTTTGTAAAATGGGGCCTAATCTAAACATAATAAAATGCAAGCTCAAAATGTCAACATCTGACCCAACAATGCACTTAACAAAATTTGTAAATCAAAAATATTGAGTAATTGTCATAATGCCAGAGTTGTACAGCCACACAGTATCAGGTTGTTCTAAAGATGATTTACAGATACATTTCCATGCTAAACTTCGAATGTCTGTATTGATGACAGTTCTGTTAAAGGAATATTACACTTTCAGATCTCACATTTCTTACATGGCTGTATATCAGCAGCAGTATTTCCACTTCTTTTTTAATGAAGTGGTGTAATATACTTCTTTCCTCAAGCTAGTTCATCAACCTCTTTCTCAGTTAGTCATTTCCTGCATTTCCCAGAATGGCTTTTGACAAGTCAGTGTGAATTTTGTATTGCATTCAGCTGTGGATTATGTGTGTAGGTGGAGAGAGTAATACTGATAGCTAGAGCTGCCACAGTACTGTTTTCCTTACCACACAAATTAACGAAGCCATTCAAACCATCGCGGTAACCGCCAAAAAAAATTATTTAAACCTCAGATGTTATAAAATAATTGGTTCCTAAATACCGTAAACATTTCAAATGCATTTATTCCTGTAGTAGTCTATTCTTTATAGCCTCTATAATCTAAATGTATATCTTTATGTCTTATGTCTCTAAATGTTTATGTTATGTCAAGCCTGAATAACTATTGTCCCATCACTTGAGCTGCTCACTCAGTGGTGAAGCGGTGATCAGCTTGACTCTGCGGTGGGCGTGACATGATTGCATTACCGCGGTAATGCGGTAACCACAGCAGCTCTACTGATATCCACAGAGATAGCAATAACAAGAGCTTCCCACTGAGTAAATGCGACCACCTGCCCAATTTGGAAGTAAGTAAACATTTTTATTTATATATAAAATGCATTATATACTGTATGCTTACCATGCTTTTTATACTACTTCATTTTAATCATTAATGTCTGATAGTAAACATTAGAATAAAGACAAGGTGTAGGTGGTCATCACCAGTTCTTCCCACAAAGAGAATAAGTATCATATGCTGGCTACTTGGGTGACAAGTCAGACACTCATCATAATCATTGACTAAGGAGATACATATAATTAATGCACAACTCATGCTGTGCTCCTATGCATCTTTGTGCTGTATTACAGGTGAAAGGTATTATCATTAAAAAGTAACATGGGATTTATCTGTCAGAGTGATAAATTATTAGCTTGTACAAGTACTCTCTATGAGTTAACCACATGATATGTTTGAGAATAAATGAATAAAAGAGGAAAATCTGTTACTGCATCATGCCACAGAAAAAAATAATTATCAAGAACTGTCCAATATAAAATAGCCATAACTATTCTCATAGAATTTTATTATTATTTTATTTTATTTTATTATTGTATAAATGTAGGCCATCCATTCTAATTTTCATTGTTTTATCATCCTGACTAATTATGTGGTATAACTTTTGAGCATACTTCAATCTCAAGCATCCACTGAAAATACCACACTGAATAACCACTATAATGCATACTGCTGATGAGTATGTAGTATGTCACTAGTTTCAATTATTTTGCTGGTGGTTTCACTGATTAGTTCCTCCCTCTCTGCCTGAAGGGGAACTAATCATCAAAATCAGCTAATGGCGTGTTAGGTTGAGAGGAACACCAGCAGGCTCTTGGCCCTCCATGGCACATTGCACGAGAGTGCTATATTGCTCTGTCACTGTAGTAATGGCCGGCTGGCTGTCCTTGAGGTGGTCTCCCCGCAGTCTTGCTCGTTCACGGGATTCTGCTCTTAATATGGCGTAATGCTGCTGATTGGGGATTTTGTTGTGTCTGTATTTGCTGTGTCACAGAGCTGCCATCCCTCTGTGCTGTCATTCATTTGAGAGTTGTTGACCAAACATGTTTTATTGCTTGAATTCTGCACACCTGTGAATTAAGGTACAGCAAGTATAACTACGTTTTCTTCAGATGGTATAGAACTGTAGCTGTAATTCCTGTATATTCATTTCAAAAGACATCCACACAATTTTCACAGTATGACATACTAAACCACAAACATGCCCTTAATAGATGCAGACAGCATGAATTGACTGTAAATGTGTGTGCCTGTCTTTCCAGTGAACACAGTACAAGGCATGTGTGTGGTAAATGCCTGGATGATGATTTGTCAGGGTGTAAGAACACGATTTCTTGTTTACTATGATGAATGAGCAACACTCACACTACACACACCATGTTCTCTATATCTAAGCTGTCACTTTGGCTCTCCGCAGCACAACACTGCCTTCTCCAACTGTAATACCAGCCAGGGTAACTGTAATTCAAAGACAGTCTTGGGGTAGCTGAATCATCCGTTAGCACACACATGGACACACAGGCACGCAAACCCAACCTCTCCCGTTGTTGTACACAGCAGGAGAGGGCTTTACACAGCAGTGAAAGTCTTTAAGGTATTCAGATGGACGAAACAAGCGAACGAGGGGGAGAGGGAGAGCTGGATCTCCTCTAAGTCAATTTGAACAGTGGGCCGATGAAATTACACAGGTAGTCGTGGCCAGGCTGACAAATGAGCACGGAGATGGGGATGAAAATAATAAGACAGGCAGAGCCACTTTTTGCTTGCCGACACACAGATGTATACACTCATGTGTGATCATATGGTAGGGAAAGAAAAACTAATCTATATTTTACATGATTTCTTCCTCTCTCCCAGCTCAGTCATCCATGAATACATAGTACTACATAGGAAATCGTGCATAATAAGAATGCGTAAATATTTTTGTGTATAGTAATGATCATGTTGAGGAATATGCTTCATTTCACTAACAAGACAATATAAACCTCAATTCTGGGTTGAGAACTGTACAGTAATAATATTATTCAAGATTATGCGCACCTGTGAATGAATGTCTGCTTGTTGTTATTTGCCTCTGTGATTATATGATGCTGTGGAGTGCTGAAATTACTCAGACTCATATAATTTCTCATATGACCTTAGGACAAAATTTCCTTTCACTACACACTTGTGTACATTGTAAAATGAAGTGAAACATAATTGAGTCGAAGCAGTACATCCAGAGACTGAGCTATGAAAGCACACAGCAACAACAAATTACCACAACCACATTCAAACCTCCAGTCAAATAAAACAAAATACCATGACACAATGCTTCTCACTGTGCCACAAAGTTTTCCACAGCACCAACTATTCAAGCCAGCCCATCAAATAAACAGTGTGCATGTGTGTTACACTTGTCACACCAATATCGCATCAGGTTATTGTGGTAGTGGTGGTACCAGTGGCTGCATGGTGAGCACACTGCATGCTTTTTTTTTTTTTACTCAAAAACCCACAGGTCCTGCACACCAAAGACATGCAACAGTTTATACTTTGCAAAGGATAAACTTTAAGAAAAAAAGAAAATGAACAGAATTTAGTATTTAGAACTGGCTGCAAAGTAAACATCTTATGTGCAGTGTCCTCAGTGCACTAAGCTTACATGTCCCTCTTAATGAAAGATGAAAACAGGACATCTTGGATCAAAGATCAAAAAAATCACATCAACATCCAACAAAATAGCTTGAGCATCTTTTGTTGTACCCCCCCCTACCTCCATGGCTCTGGTGATGAAGGGGATCTGTGTCCCTGAGTCCAGGTCCTGGTTGATGATGAGTCTGCGGGCCCACTGTCCAGCCCGCACCACACCGCTGCCCTGGATCAGCACCAGTAGCTTGGACGGGTTGGACAAGGCATTATGGCTCAGGTAGATAAAACTGGAGGGCTCATCGTCTGTGGCATCTACCTGAACGTTCAGGAAAACACAGGTTACCATGTGTCACTGACGTACATTGCTATTTGAGTCAAAATCTCATATAAGGAAATATGTATACTTTCCCAGTAATGTTCACTATTTTTATTAAACTGCTGAACTGCTTGGTACATTTTATTCAGTCAAAATAAATCCTTGCCATTCCATGCAACAGCAGCAAATGCAAAGATGATCAAATTGTGATTTTATAATTAGAGCTTTAATTTCTGTTGCTTCAACGAATCGCCTGATAATGATTATGAAAAGAAACATTGGGAGTTTTCTTATGTAACATGCATGAATTTAAGGAGAAACAGCCTACTTCTCCGTGGCTTTTGTAATTAGAAAGCTCATATGCATCACCACACTAATCATCAATAATCATGATTAGGAAACAGCCTTTGTGTGATTAAAACTGAGGCAGAAAGTAATACAGACAGAAAGAGAGACTAAGTGAGTGTTTGTGTGTGTGCATGAGCTCTGTCCACATCCCATGCGTCTTCGCATCCCTCCCAAGTATGCCTGGAGGAATCTCTAAGGAGACAAACACTGTCCATAAAGCCATGGGTGGCAGCTGCAAGAACTTAATCCAAGCAGACAAAGAGAGCCGAGTGTGGGGGAGAAAATCTTACCCTTTTTTCTCTTGTGCTCCCTCATTCCCTTTCCCTATACTTGGCTGCAGTTAATCTTCTTAAAATCTGCGGTCACAAGTTCAATGCCACGCAGGTGGACAGACCCACCACTAACACACAAATACACACACACACACACACACACACACACGCCATATACACGCAGGCGGGTGGGCAGCAGAAAAGCAGAACAGAGCCATTTTCCAGAGGAATAATGAGATAAATAGGCCAGGCAGATAAACCAGTAAAAGTGTATAGGGGCTAATGAAAGGCGCTGAGTCCCTGGCTAGGTGATTTATGGACACTGTTAGCGCTGGTGCTAACTCTGCTATGCTTCTAAACAGCAGCGCTGCCTAACATCCCTATAAATTCAGCCTGAAAAATGATCACAACTTTTAGAAACAGAAAAAAGAGCAGGGATGGAGGGGTAAAGGGGGGCAGAAAGAGACAAACATGCTTCCAACAACAGATAAAAGGGATCAAGTGTGTGCTCTGAGCCTGGATGAGCTGGGCAAAGAATAACTCCATGATGGCAGAGTAGAAAGTCCCCTTCAGCGCAAATGAATGCAAAACAGATTAAGCATCAGCATGCTGCGCCGCTGCGCCTTTGAAATGACACGTCACAATACAGTTAATTTGTTGAGGAGACACTTTTACACAAAGGATGTGGGCAGAGGAGGGGGTAATAGAAAGAGAGGAAGTAAGAGAGAAATGGAGTGAGATAGAAAGAGAAAGACAAAGAATGAGAGGAGAGCTGACTCCTCACAATCCCCTTTTCTTTATTTTTTTAAACAGGACACTCAATATCATAATCACACTCTGAAGCCTAAGCATTTACGTCAATTTTCATATTTAATACTCCCTTTAATCTTCAAGGGCATTAAATCAAAGAGGAAAATGCCTCTTTTCACTCTCGGTACTTACTGGCAGGATTGCTTTAGTCATGTTGCACTTTTTCTCCAACAGCTCATAAACATACTGAGTGATGATCTGGAGAGAAAAAAAACACACACACAGGCAGACATTACATTGATAATACTGTCGAATGCAATTAATATTTTTATACTGCTGTTGATACAAATCCATCCAAAAAAGTAAACTAAACTGTTGTGTGTATGTGTGAACAAGTAATAGCAACCACTGTCATACTTGCAAACATAATAAAAAATACTATTCAAAACCCTTGTTTGCCCTCTGGTGTGTGCGTGTGTGCGTGTGTGCGTGTGTGCGTGTGTGCGTGTGTGCGTGTGTGCGTGTGTGCGCACATGAGCTACTTGAAAGGGCCTGGATTGTACTGTGTATGTGTGTGTGTGTGTGTGTGCGTGTGTGTGTGTGTGTGCGTGCGTGAATCACAGTGCAGTGAGAGTGTTGAGGTTGTAAGTGCCAGGAGAGGAAATCTCCTGTACAAGCGAAGGGCTGATGTAAGTTATGTTTATCCCCGCAGCCACAGCACTAAAGAACCTTGTATACCGAGTCATTCCAACCCCAGGCCAAGCCTTTCATGGTTCAGTGACATTAACAACTTTCTATTCCATTTTCCTTATTTTTTCTTTCCTTTACTCCTTCCTTTCTTCTCTCCACGTCTTGCTCAGCTGAGAACTGAAAGAAGCACTTTGTGGAACAGATTTTGACTTTTGATCACATGTGAGAGAAAGACTGAAGAGTAAAGAGACAGATGACAGGGCACAAAATCACTGGCGGTAAGCTGTGTTGGAGATATTGCTGCTGTGATGATGTCGCCCAAGCATATGTCATGACAGACCCTATGTCCAGTCCATGTCATGACAATACTGTGTTTGGCGGAGGGACCGCAGGGAGAGCTGTGCAACATGCTGTCCTGCCCTGCTGTGAAGTTTCACTTTGGTTAGCTTTATAGCATCAGCCTAACTGATTCAGGCAACCAAAGGCTAGCTGTGGCGCCAAAGCTAAAAAGCGTGTCCGAATCCCAGTCACGCTCTCTAGTCAGAGGCCGACCAACTGACTGACCCCAAACACAAACAAGGATCGAGAGTCACGTCTCACAGCACAGATCACGCTTAGCTCTGATCTATGTGTGGAAAGGGAAAAAACTGTACTAGTATTTGCCAATACTCATTTAAGTTTGTGGGATTCATCCTCTGGGGACCAATAATGTCTGTATAAAATTACATGGCAATCCATCCAAAAGTTGACATTTATGTCTGGACCAAAGTCACGGACGAGAGACTGACCAACAGCCCAACAGTGCCATCCTTAGAGCCATGCTGTTAGCATGTCTAAAAACACATTTTTGCACAAGGTTTATGTTATGTTTGTAATTGGCCAAATAACAGACTGTCAACATCAATACACACCATCAAAATCATTTTAAAAGTATATACAAATATGCATAAAAATATGCAGTGTTGAGCACCAATATGTTCATGCACTAATCCTACATGATTGCTTGTGTGATTTTTTATAATCATCCTTGAGTACCAGCTTTCAATAACAGCTATGTCACTATGAAAGCCAAATTAGAAGTAAACTCACTCTGTGTAAGGTACAGTATAAGAACCAGAGCTGCAGTACAGCTACATGACAGTAACACAGAATCCTAAAAAAACATCCTGCTATTTCTACACTACAAGTAAGGAAGCAAGACTTAAACTAACATGACAACATTTCTTCAAGTTCCTTGGAGGAGTAAGAAAATCTCTGCCGCCACTGCTGACACGATGGTAAAAATATGCAGCATGTTAATAACAAAAAGTGAAAAAAGCCAAGCCACAATCTGCTTAGCTTTATAATTTCTGGCACACACAGTACAAAATATTTTCTATTGCCATTGACCACAGGACAATGAAATTAAACATATCCCTAAATTACATGTTCTGAACTCCAAACACATTTCGAATGTCATGAATTTGAGAAAATGTCTGCTGTCAGATCTTGTAGGTGGCAGATTGTTCTCCACACAGCTGATCTTTCACAGAGGAAGGAAAGGACAACAAAAGGCCAAAGTAAAGAGAACTTGAGAACTTGGTTTCTACATTTAAGTCAAATGTGAATTCTCATAAATAATCACAATATTGCCATGCTCTTTTATGCCTGAAAGAAACTCAATCTTAACTTGATTTACTGCTTATGGACAACATGCAAGAATAACATTATGCACCAGACACATATTACCCTTATGACAGCCAATCAAAGACCAGCAGACAGACTAAATGAGATGATCGATCTACTGTTTGACCCTGTAAAGGGAAGAAAAAAAGCTAGAGGAGCTAATACAACCTCACCTCACCCCAACCCACCAAACCTCCAACAGCTAATTCACTAAAATGTCAGCCAGTCTGATGAAGACTAAAATGATTCTGGGCCTCAGTATGCTAGTGTTTAATGACATCAACAATAAGCCTCACAGGAAATTTCATTTGCACTACGTTATTTGTTCAGTGCCTCAGGTGGCTCGAAAACCATCTGATATGGAATAAGCAGAGAGACGAACGTAGGAGAGAGGGGAGAAAAAAAAGTGGGAAGAGTGCAAGAATTTTACTGTGTGAATGTGTTTCCGCTGATGAAAGAATATTGTAAGAATCTAACAGCCAAATTTGTATATAGGCTGTGTGGTAATCTGTTTGTTTTAGTTCATAATGTAAACTGCAGCCAGATGACCTTTTCAGTGAACAATATACAAGCAGATCAAAGGTCAAAACTAAAAAAGTGAATATTTGCAGCATTACAATGGATCGAAATCGGAAAATATATTTTAGAAACAATAGGACAGACTCAAAGCTGAGGCACAGAACTCACGTAGTGATGCACACACATACTTGCATGCACACACACACACACACACATGTGCACACCCAGCCAACCTCCTTCTGTGTGGGCCTCTGTGGACTACGTCTCAGCAGCTGATCAGTACAATAAGAAAAGCCTCTTTGTCACCTAATTACCAATGTGTTATAAGTGCTTTAATGAAATGCCTGCAGGAAGCAACGCTGAGTGCCTGCATTGTCGGGATTGGATGATAGGAGAAGCATGAGGAGTGGATTTGCCAAATAATATTAAGACACACAAAGGGACACAAAGGGAGGGGGTGAGAGAGAGAAACAGAGAGAAAGGGGGAGAGGGAGAGAGAGATAAGAGCAACCTGAATCAATTCAAATCAGTATGTTTCATGATAATAAGCATTTCTATCTGCAATAAATATATGATATTGTTCAGACTGACAAGCTACTGTATGGGTGCAACATTACCTAAAATGTCAATGTAAGCTTGGATTCTCTCTGTCTATCATAAAACATGTGATCCGAAGTCCCAGACTGCACAATTTTAAAGTCTAAAGATGTAGTTTCCCCCCACAGAGACACACACACACAGAAATGACCATGACTGACAGTTTATGAAACATGTAGCCCACACTATGTAGACACTACAGTGATCTGTGGGTCACACACAGTCAGCCTTCACTGAGGTAAAAAAAAAAAAAAAGCAAAAATAGGTAAAAAAGGAGATTCAATTGTTTTCTCGGACAGCCGGGTGATAATGTATCCCTGACCAACAGCAAACTTTCTACATGACCGTGAGAGCGATCGTGGGAGAGTCTGAAATAGACCTGCTGTGGCTGAGGTCACCTCTGTGTCTGTGGTTTGTTTGTGTAGGGGAAGCATTGTGGCGATGAAGCAAGAAGAGAGGGATCAGGGAGGAAGGAAGGGACTTAGAGGAGGGCTCAGTGGGAGGAAAGAAGGAAGACAAGAAGGGAGAGATGGAGAGGTAATCCCCAGGAGCCAGGATCTCGTGCCAGCTCCCACTGTGGTGAACAGCTGAGAGGAGAAGGAGCTGTGGAAGGCAGGATGGAGGGGGAGAGAGAATAGTACAGTACGTGGCCTTGATAAGAGCCCTTAGAGTGGGTGGGCTGTGACATCAACTCTAAGCAAACCTCTGGTCATCCCCATAACAATCTCTTCATCACTCTCATAAACACACCAGGCCAAGGTCTTAATGAAGACCGCTGTGGCTTCAAGTTGATGTTTTTAAACTCCTCACTACAGAGAGAGAAAGACCTCCCACATTATGCGTGCACATATGTCAGTTAATGTGTGTGTGTGTGTAAGTGCGTGCGTGTTCTCCCACTGATTACAACTGTTATGCCTGGTTTGGCTGACCGCACCTGAGGCGATAAGGAGATGATCCTTCCCGGGCACGCACAAAACAAATATGAGGAGGAAGAAAACCAGAACAGGAAGAGGAGGCTGGATGAGGAACATGAGTAAGGAAAATATGAGGAGAAAAGAAGGATAGGAATCAGAGGGCTATAAAAAGAGAGGCAGGGAGGATAAAGGTTGAGATGGTCAAGGGCAATGGAAAAACTGAGGTGATTACAGGAGAGGAAAAGATAGCAGTAATCTCAAACCAACCCTGAGAGAGGATCACAAATCATCATGTGTTTATCAAGATTGCTCTAAGTGTCAAGAAGACAGATTTAAGACTCTTTAAGACCCATTTAATGCCTGTTTGGAGTGAAATACAAGACTATAATAATAAAAATAAAATAATACAAAAGTATACTTCATGTATGTCCAGGTAATATTCAACTGAAAATGCTTAAAATATACTCAACAGCAGCAACGTACAGCATACACAAATACACAAGAAACTCATGTACAGACACACACCTCTTGTCTCTCTAGTCCAGAGCCCTCTCCAAAAGCCACTTAGCCATAGAAACCAGAGAGCAAGAAAAGGCATCAAAGCTGTTTATATAATGAAACTGAAAGAGCTGCTCCATGCCGTATCACTGACTACACCCAGGAAAGCATTCCGTCTTCTCCAGAGAATAGAAGAGAGGAAGAAGGAAAAAAAAAAAAAGAAAATCCCCCGAACAATGCAGCACAACAACAGTGGCAACAACAGCAAAGCATACTCAAAGAGAGAGAGACTGTGAAAATGAGAGAGAGCATGAGGCAATAGAAAGGTTGTTTATTTTAAGTCAGCCTTGTGTACCAACAGAAAGTGGTATTAAAATAGGGCCTATTGTTGTGAATTTGTGATCTGTCAGTCCATGTGGGAAACAAAGAGAGAGAGAGAGAGACTTGTGTTATTCCCATGAGGTCTCTGTCATTCTTCTGTCAGAGGAGAGAGGGCTCTCCAGGGGAAGAGAAAGTTCTCAGACACAGACTGACAGACAGACTGTTTACACTTAGCGTAGATATCCCTCTCTCTCGTTCCCTCTCCTCCCTCGGTGCACTACTCATCCTAATGGCATCGTAATGACCTCCTCAGGTATTAACTGAGAAGCCGGCAGAGGGCTAATTCAAAGTAAAGTACTGTTTGCCACCGTGGGTGCCGGCGGTAGCGACAGATGCCAGCGCCGTAACTACCAGCCCGCGTGTCTTTTCTCTGACACCCCCCTCAACTACTCCCACCCCCTGTCCAATTCCCTTCTCTTTCATCAACTCTAATCCACCTCACCCGCTCCCTGCAACCATTTTTGTCTGACTGTGTCTGCTTCCTCCTCCCTGCTCTCAGCAGAAGCTGCAGCAGGAGTGTTGAAGTGTTTTGGGAATGGAGACGTGATGGTAGTCAGTGAATCAGGGCAGACAGCTGTCATTTATAGTCACTCTTTAGAGAGATCCCATTAGCTTCCCGACAAAATGGTCCATGACTGGTGTGGGGTGTCCTGATGCTTTAAGTACAGTATGGAGGAATGTCTCTGGGGTTCCCACCATTGGCCTGATGCAACACTACATGACTACACCATGACGTTTTATACAGTCATAGCACCTCCACAACCTAAAAATGTCATTCATACCTTGTTGGTTACTGTTGTTTCTCTAAACAGGTTACGACATTTCTCCTAAAACATCTAATGAAATACATTTGGAAAAAAACATTAATACCATGCAAAGTATGTTTTTTGCAAAATTACACTATATTTTTTTATACTTCACTATGCCCATCAGCATCTTACCTCCAGGATTCTTTTTTTTTAAAACTTAAATCTCTATTGGATCTATTGGAAGACGATGTTTTCTGATAGAATTAAGATGTTTTAACTATTCACCCTCAATTTTATTTAGATGCTCTTTAAAGGACCTGCTATACTCAGACACGGATGCGGAGGCGGGCAGACGAGTGTGCAGAGGACACACATGCTGCTCTGTTAATATTATTAATTGAATTATATTATATTATATTAAAAGCTGGTCATAATTTCTCTATTCTTCCAAGGAAATTCTTTTGCCCTTCTCCTCAGTGTTTTGCTCAAGGACACTTCAGCAGGGTCTTAAACCTTGGCCAGCTGGTCACTGCTATGACAACACCCAGCATCCATAATGCGGAAACAGAGGGTGACAGGAAGAGAAGCATAACAGAGAGACAGCAGAGTGTAGGAGACAGACAGAAAGAAAGAGAGAGAGAGAGAGGAAGAGACAGAGAGAAAACGAGAGAGAGAGAGACGGCTTTCTAATTCAGCCATCTGGCTAGCTTTACTTCATTATAATATTCTGGCTGTGTGTGTGTGTGTGTGTGTGTGTGTGTGTGTGTGTGTGTGTGTACAAATTTGTGAGTGCCTTCCATTCCACAGATGCAGGCAGAGCAGAAAAGAATCCTCATTTATTAACAGCTTAATAGAGCTCCATCTGGGCCAGACCCTATGCTTGTCTTCTATCAGAGAGATTCATCACCGAATCACAGGAATTAGACTACAACTGACACCTACACAGGCTGAGGTGACCCTGCTGCACTGAGCAACACCGCACAGATAGCCTGCACTGTATTACAGCTGTAATACAGCCAGTACAATGTCACTACAGTCTCGGTTTGTGTAACGCTTTTCGGCTTGACTAAAACAAAACAGAAGAAGAAAATAATAATAATAAAAAAATAGAGTACATTAGGCCAGTAAAACAATTTATAAACTGGGGTTAATTGAAATAACAGAGAATGAGATCATCTATGTCTTTATAGAGTGCACCCAGAACTTGAAAGGGATGATACAAATACAGTTTTTGCAGCTGTGCTATTTGTCCTACTTATCCAGAGACAGACAACCATAGACGCTTTTTTTTATGCTACTGCCATACCTTCAAATTACACAGACATAAAAAAAGCATCAGTGTGTGAGCTGACTCTGAGTAAAAAAGGAAAAATAGCTAAATCTACCAAATGAACTAAGCGTCCCTTGAAAGAATTTTGTTTGAATATTCAATAACTAGGTGCCCCCCTTAAGATATTATTATGCCACAAAGCTTGTGGTTTAGAGAGACCAGCACTATTCTCCTGTTGACTCTATGTTTGCTCTGAGTCAATACGTCAGTCAGCTGAGTCAGCACATTCAAACCGTTGAATTTGTGTTATTTACTTATCGTTGCAATGATCTTCTTTTCTATCTCCTTTTCCTCAACCTGTCTTGTTCAATAAGTGATTTCCTACATTTCCCACAATGAGTCCATTAAGTCCGATAAACTTGCCTTCTACTTTTATGTGTGTAAATATAGCCCATGGTGTCCAAACAAGTGGAACCAGAGCAGGTTCTCAGATATAGCCTCTGCAAACGTCTCCACATCGCACCATATACTGTATAGGAAAATGTTTAAATTATTTTTTTATAGATTTAAAAATGGAGAGTTAAAAATGATTCACTGCTCTTGCGCTAAACTCAAATTTTGTTCCCATCTCTTTCTTTTGCTTGGAGGCCATCACACCAACATCCTCGCTCTCCCTCTTTCTATCCGTCCCTCCATTCAGACGAAGCTGAAGTGCAAATTGGACATCTGGTGCTGTGATGTGTCTGACAATACAGTCGCCTACCCCCCTCACTCACTCACTCACACACACACACACACACACACACACACACACACACACAGTCCTCCATACAAAATACAGGACCATGAACATATAAAGAAACTGAAAGGAAGAGAGGAGGGAGGGAGAGATGGACAGAGGTATGGAGGAACGGAGGGAGAGAGAGGAATGTGACTGAACATTAGGGGGCAATGATGATGCCATTCTATTCACACTGCCAGGGGCAAACACACACATCCACATCCTTGTGCCATCACACTCAGCTCTCAGGCTGCATTGTGGCTAGCTCTCAGACAGTCTCAGGAGGGAAGTTGATAGAGAGCATTGAGGTATGTTGGGGAGAGGTACTGACCCACAACACACTTGTCTGCATGCAAGTTTATTCTACATTTACCCTCATGACATCCAACAAAGGCTCTCATCCTGCCTTAGCCCGCATTCAGACCGAAATCAGACCTGCATTAAAACGATGTAGGGGGAGGGGGTGAGGTGTGTGGTGAAGGCTTCTCAGACACCAAAACACTGCACAGAGGTTCATAATAGTCATGGAAATTTATCACAGCGACAACTATTTTGTCTTTCATTGCAATGATTGCGAGACTGAACAGTAGAAATACAGTTACAAAGTAATCTACCAGGAATGTGCGCTTACATGTACCGCTGATGATGATGCAGCATATTGCTGGATGATGTTCCATTGCAGCAGGTTTAAATTTTATGCCCCCTGTGCTGGCACCCCTGCTGTGTCACCAGACTGGCCTCATTCAAATTAATAAGCAGACTGTGTTTTTTCACGCCGGGCTACTATCTGAACCGGGCCTTTTATGCAGAAAATCAGGAGAGGAATGAGACAAAGAGTGGATGGACAAACAATGACAGGAATTCCAGGTACAAATACATCTCCATGTGTCGACCAGACAGACGCACAAATAAACACGCAGGTATGCCTGTGTGAAACATACTCTTAAACTCACACATAAGGAGACTGACTAAGCAGCATAACCTACTTTTACAACCAAAGGCGTACAATTCAGTAGCTGTGTCTATTTATAATAGAGCATATTTCTTACCAGCAAAAACAATGTATTTGTACAAGCAAGGTACAGTATTCATTTTCTTGAATCATCTGTGGCCTAAAAACAACAGACAGATAATACTGCTTATTCAGGTAGTGCTTCTTTCTTCTTAGCCATTTAATCTCCTGCAGCACAACTTAGACAGTATATGTTCTCATTACACAAGCTCATATCAACACTGATTGACACTGTTTCCTTTTTTCTCCCCTAAAGAAGATGCTTCTGTCAATTTTTTAATCATGGGATGAATAAAATTTGCATACATCCTGCTTGATGATTATTTGTTTCCTCCAAATGTTTGGCCCCCCTTGGATGCCTGAGTTCGGTTAGTTTAAATGTCTGTGTGTTCTTTCAGGGCCTCTGCTTGCCTGCTACCAAATGTTTGTTTCTACAGTCTTTTTAGATGCTGGTAGATATTGCCTGAGCGGGAAAAAGAAAAGAAGGGAAAAAAGCCTTCACAGAAGGCTGGCTCTCAAAGGAGCCACTGTATACCTGCATTAGAAATAATAAAAACACCCAGGTAATCCCACAAACGGGTCTATCACTTTGCTTTGAACTTCAAAGAATGCACACAACAATTAAAAGCAACATAGCAGGGGATGCAAATAAAAAACAGATTACAAAAGAACATTTGTCTCATTATCTTAATGCATATTGCATGTGGTGGTACTGTGGGAGTGAATTAGAGGTGAACTTTAGGATGGATATATGGTGGTGCAGTTGTACGACCACAGAACTTCATAAGTGTGTCAACTTCAAAAATGTGTCGATTTTCAAGCTGTAGGTATTTTGTGGAATCCTTTGAATAAAAGTTTCCCGCCATATAGCCCACAGACATACAGTAGCAAAGAACAACAAGGGCCATGAGATTATCCACAGTCATGTCCCGTTACACACCGGTCTGAAGAGATTCTTTTGTTTACATGCAGTGTCAAGCCTTAAGTCTCCATCAGAACAATGTATGCGGACCTCCAGTAATGTGTGCATCACCAACAGGTTGCTCTATCCACCAGTTGCCATATCGTGCCTACTTCTTTTCTGGTGCAGACATTTGATTCGGGGTCTTGCTCAGAATCAGAAGATGTGTCGCTGTCCAGTTCAGATTTTGCATTTCTGAATTTAACTGGGGTTATGTGACAAATTTGACCTCAAACTCAAGTCATACCTCAACTAAGCTGACAAGAAGATGATTAGGGTGAAATCAAATGTGCCAGTCTGCCTCAGCAGACCATGACCTTTAAAATACTTCCTCACTCTAATCTGACAGAGGCCTGGACCACAGGATACACCTCCGTTGAAGCCATTCTGCGGCAGTGGCATTTTAGGTGTTATAAAGCATACTTCAATGCAATCCATCCAGTTTAATATGGAAGAATGTGTAAGAGCTCTACTGTCCATGTTACACACAAATTTTACACTGTAAATGGTGTGGCAATTTATGAGCTGGAATCCTGTCAGTCAGCCTACTCAGGACCTTGTAACACTTTTTTTTTACTCATACAGAACTCAATTAACACCCTAATGAATGGATAAAGCACACAAAAAAGTAACAATGTTCTTAGACATATACTGCACATGTATGCATGTCAAAAGGAATTAAATGAGAGTCAAACCTGATTTTCTGTATAATTACATTGGCCTGCTTGCTGCTGGACTGTGTAAAATAGGTGGCCAGCAATCAAGTCGTAGGAATGAAAACATTCAATTTAAAACAAGTAAAAATAATAAAAGTCTGTGTAAGACTGGAAATGCTCTTCTTTCTTGGAGGAAATACTCTACAACTTGCCTTCTCCAGCAGTTCTGCCACCATGGTGGGAAAAAATAGACTTGACATGAAACTGTTCTGTATGGGGTATCTAGGGGTATATGTGAATGCCAAAAAACACACTGCCTTACATCAATATAGTAAAGCAATGTGTGCCATGTGTGATAAGGGCTTATATGCCATGTCAATTTGCTCCACAAAGAATCAACAACCATTGCTACATCTTGTGATGCCATGTTACAAATAGCCTTGGTCAGGACAGAAAATCCTAATAAACCGAGTAGGTACTACTCTCAATTGCTGAACCTGGATGGCCTGAAAGAATCTTAACAACCCCCATATTATTGCTTACTGTAGTATGCCAGTAGAGAAAGCAGTATGTTACCTCTCCAAGAGCTTCATAACGTTTCTGGTTCCAGCGGTGGAGATCCTCTCTGGCATTGAACACAAAGGGTTCTCCTGTCTTTATATGTCTGAGCTGCCCATCTGTGGAAGATAGACAGAATGAAAGAAGGGAAAAAAACATCTGTAATGATAATTGATACGTGTGTATGTGTAAGAAGTGTGGCGGGGGGCACTACTTCTTACAGGACATGTATGCTAAATGATGCAAACTAAGCTTGACTCCTTAGTTTTTCATTGCTTATTTTCTCTCTCTCTCTCTTGATCCTTTCGCTTCCTTACCCTCCCTCCCTCAGCCCCCCCATCTGGCAGGTACAAGGCCTGTGGATGCTGCAGCGTTCTTCCAGTCACGACTCCAATGGCCTTCTGGGTAATCTGGCAGGCCAGGGCTGGACAGCTGGTATGGCACAAATTCTCTTTCCCTCTCTCCCTCTTTTCATCCGTTTAAAAGCCTCTCCCTTTCCTCTTTAACTGTGTCCATCTCTCTCTTCCTCTCCGTCCTCGCTCACTCTGGCGACAGGCCACAGGTCTGTCCTGGCTATTCCACCTGAAATCTCCAAAAGCAAAGACTAAAGGAGGTGTGGGAAAGGTCCAGAGTGTGTGTTTGTGTGTGTGTAAGCGCAGAGAGAGAAAGGTGGCCTGGCACTCATCAGCCACAACGACAACTGCTCCTTACAATTCCTTTGAGGATGCTGTCTGGGCATCAGCCAATCACCCTAACCAGCATTGCTTACACACTCATACACACACATAAACACCCCCCCTCCCCAACAGACACACACACACACACCAGCCAGGAAGGCCAGGTGTGGTCATACAGTAAGGCTTAAGCATGTATAGTTCGATGAATTATACAAGTGAGCCGTGCCATCATTATAACACATCAATAAGAATTGACTGAGAAAAAGCAAAAGATCTTTGGGATAATGTTTAAGTTATTTATCATAATGTAGGGAAATCAGAGGAGTTTTAAACACATCCAGGTTTTATTTCATATAAAACAGTCATAAGACAGTAAAATGCTGTTCAGACTGGGTACTACTTTTTTCTTAATAAATAATTACCCTTGTGTGGCTGTGGAAACACTAGGTTTATACCTTTGCAAAGAGCCCATCGATCCTGCGGTTGACACTACAACACAATAAAACACTAAGTAGTGTTAAATTTAATTTTGACCTTCATGACTGCAGAATTTGTAAGAGCTAAACCACTCAAAAGTATACATACTTAACCCAAATAGCCAGGGGGTTCTCATACTTTCTCAATTATTGCACAATGTGAGGAAGCCCATCTAAGATATAAATAAATATATCTTTGCAAGATAAAAGAATGCATAAGCTTTTTTTTTTTTATCTCCCTCTAAATTGCCACCATTTTCACCCCTCTATCAATGTGATAAATCTTACATAGCTAATACACTGTGTATTACAGTACTTGCTTTCATGGTTAGTTGTAATGTAATCCTGAATCGAGGTTTGTCATCATGTTGCATTAAAAAGCAGACTTGTGCCTGTGAGGTAGAGCAGGAGAAGGGCTGAGAAGTTAGGATAAAGCAGTGTGCACAAAAGTACCTTGAAGAAAATCAATTATGCATTCATGTTGGGGTGAGGATCTAAACACTACCGCCTAAGAGAAGGGAGAGAGGAGCTATAATGAAATCCTACAGTAGGAAAGGTGTGTGTGTGTCTGTGGGCATGAGGGAGGGAAGGAGGGAGAGATAAGTATATGTGTGCGTGTGTGTGTGTGTGTGTGTGTGTGTGCGGGGGTGGGTGGTTGGGGGGGGGCATCAGCGCCACCGCCTCCCCCAGCACATCACATCCTCTCAGAGGAATAACGTTTTCTCAACTTTTATCCTCTTTTTCTGTCATAATTAGCATTCTGTTCTCAATTTGGCCGCTTAATTAGGTGTACATAACCTTGGATTTCCAGTAATGGAAAACCGGAGGGCTAGCGAGATGAAGCCATCAAATTCAGTGATTAAGATACCTGCAAACTATTGTACACAGCCTCGTCTGTATTCACATCATTACATGGTCAAATTAACATTTTTGTTCCACCTGTCTCGGGCAAAGGTAGCCTGGGTGTAGCTATAGAAATGCCTGCGAGGCAGGGCGACTGTGAACAGACATACAGCACTAGAGACACTGCCTGAGGGCCACCACAGCTTTAATAGAAATGCTATCCTTCAAAAACAGGCTTGAGTGGAAATTGACAAGACATACAGATGGGTATGGGTGTGTATATCTGTGTGTGTGTTTGTGTGTGTGTGTGTGCGGGCGGGTAAGTTGTGTCTCGCTTGGGGATTTTGAGTGGGGCAGGGACAGAAATAGAGAGATACAGAGGAAGGCAGAGAAAAGAGAAGAGGGGAGACAGAAAGGTGAGGGAGAAGAGACAGAGAGTCTCTGAGTGTATTCCTCCCTCCATGGGAGACTGAGCTGGGACTCGTGGGTGAGGTAGGGGGATGGCGGGTGGGGGGGTAAGTCTCTGTGTCTCTGTTCTTAGGCACAGGGAGGTTATGCAAATGCTCCGTCAGGCGGAGGGCAAGGCTGAGTAGGTTACTGACGGGCCGTAGAGTACACAACATGTCCCCCACTCAGCCAGCCAGACAGCCAGCAGAGACACTGACAGAGAACAGAGGGGGTGAGAGAGAGAGAAAGAGACTACAGGGGAATACTAAGAGCCAAAACCACCAACACCTTTCCAACCCTCTCTCCACCTGGTTTGATCAAAGCGAGCCAGGAGAATTCTAAAGAGACTTTTATATCATCTGGACCCACACCACTCTGGGTCCAGCTCAGCTCCTGGCTGTCACTGTTAACTGACAAACAGACACACACACACGCGTGCACACACACACGCACGCATGCACGCACACACCCTTATAGTACACTTGTACCCCCAAAATGTCCCAGGTGACACCAAACAGTTTTGGGTCATTAATTCAAAAACATTGATGTAACACTGAACAGAAGACTCTCTTGGGGGCATGTGTCCATATAGCGTTTTTTTCCGGCAGAAAAGCGCTGGCAGGGCGTTGGGGATTGCTGCGATGAAGCACTTGTGCAGTAAAAGAAAAAAAACGCTGTGCGTGGATTTTGTTTCTATGACAACAACATCTTGACAATTTCTATGACAACGTATCACCACTCTAACCACCGTTGTATGATAGACTAGCATCGCCCTTGTGCTTACTAACTATCTATTTGTTTGACATTGTTTTTTCACCATGAGCACCAACCAGAGGATGCTTGCCCTCATACTTTAAATGGATGAGATTAATAATGGTGATGTCCCCGCTGTCACCGCTCAATCTGACAGCTGTAGAACAGTGGCGACACCAGCGCCTTTCTGAAAAGTTCCGAGATTTTCAACTAGAAGCGCTCGGAGCAGCCACACAAAAAAAGTCTGAGCGTTTCTAGTTGAAAATCTCGGAACTTTTCAGTAAGGCGCTGGTGACGCCACTGTTCTACAGCTGTCAGATTGAGCTGTGACAGCGGGGGCATCACCATTATTAAGCTCATCCATTCAAAGTATGAGCATCCTCCGGTTGGTGGATGGGGGCCCGGAGGAGCCCAGTTGCACCCAGCGTCTACCCTCCTCATTGGGGACAACTGAGAAAAGACGCTGGCGCTCCGAAAAAAACACTATATGGACACAAGCCCCCATATTAAAAGTGTCTCTGTTTTTTTAAAGGAAAATTTGTTTTTATGTCAACTTCACAGTAGCTTTAACACGACTCAAGTTGATCGACCAACTCTATAGTACAGTGGAAAATAAAAGAAGGAAAACAGATTGTTCTGCTGCACAAAGTTGAATTCATTTTTTGGACTTTTATCTAACTTTGCTTTTATTTGAAATATGGGAGTTTTACCTCTTCAGGACATTAATTCAAGTGAAACATTCTTTGGTGGACATATTCAAGCTGTGACAAGGGGTTGCAAGTAGACACTGCTTCATTTTAAGGGGTTACAAGCCAAAAAGATTTGGAACCACTGCTTTGGACAACAGCTCATGGATTGAGAGGAGAGACATTTCTTTAATTATGTTTCCTGCAGTTTATATCTACACCTCAGGCAGCTGCCAATTTAGTGCCAAGACTTAACTTTATTTTCACCTGAGCCAAAGTATTTAGCTTAGATTTTAGCACTTAACAGTGATGTTCTAATTTATTAAAGTGTGTTGGATTTGGTGGTTTTTGTAGAAGGCAGAAGGCTTTATCTATTATCTGGCAAGCCATGGAACTCATTGTGGCACTTGTGGTTTATGGTTTGAAGATTTAAATGAGCACTCACATTCATTGAAGGCATATTCAAACTCCTCCAGTGTTTTGGGGAAAGTGAAAGGAGGTTCATCTTTCTTCATTAGTTCATCTAAGTCTATTCTTGACAGCAAATCTGAAGAGAAAGAGAAGATCAAATTAGTGACAACAGTCATCGCTGCTTTTCTTAAAAAAAATGTCAAATTTACTCGTCATAATCCCAGTCACACACTTTTAACTTTAGCATATGTAGCAAAGTGACATACATTTTACTTTGATAATGTCTCCCCATTTTGTTAAGTCATTAAGCAACAGCAACTGCTATGCCAAAGTCTTTCCTAGCAGATTAAACTAAAAGCTCTTCATTTCCAAGTGGCACAGGAGGTGGAAAAGAGGATATTCTCGTGAAATAATAGCCAAATCAAAATGCCTATTAATATTTTTTCTGCAAATTTTGTCACTGAAGTAGAAAGAAATTGCACAAATTGATCTGCTAAATAAATGATGAGTGAATCTGATTTACTCAGGGCTAAGTGGAATATTTCCTGTCCTGTGCCATTTACTTTATGGGCCAGCAAACAGCCTACATATGCACTTCTGACTAAGACTTTTATAATCAAAAGACAAATATTTAAAGACATGAATTTTAAAGCAATGCATTCACAAATCAAACTCATTGCTCATTATTTTATACCAGGATTTTTCTGTGACATTTATTCTGCTTTGGCTTGTGCACAATATTTCTATATTTCTCATTTTAATAATCTACCATTTTAACAGTAGATGGTAACAACAACAACAACAACACATTCCTTCCTTTCATTAGAGTTTTTGGTGTTGTAGAAACACTTTTCTAGGAGGGATGAGTAGGCTGCACATTGTCAACAATGCAAGAACACAGTTCGTATAGAATCGTGAGTGTCACAGGTATTAGACAAGTCAGACATGTTGGTGTGCCTGCCTCCAGGTCAGCATAGGGGAAAAACCTCACTAGGGTCAAAGCTGCAGACGCTTCTAGGGGAGTTTGTTTGCATGGAGTTAGCGAGGATGCAAGTGACAGCTCCAAAAACAAGAAGTCAGAAAGTTTAACTATGAAGAAATAAAGTAGAATAAAATAAATTCATAGAAATAACAATCAACATAACAGCATTTCTCCCCTCTTAACACAGCTGTGACCTCTTTTCCAAGTGCACTACCTCCCTTTTATATTTACATAGTATTGCTCCATATTCACCTTTCAGTGCAGTAGTTTTCTCTCTGTCCTCCTGGCCAGCTACCTGGGCCATGGCGATCCACAGTATGTATAGGGCTGGTATGGCAGCACAAAGATGAGAAAGCATGGGCTCTGTGCTCCCAAAGATCACTCAGACGCGTCCTGTCACATGTGGGAATTGAAAAAGAGAAAACTAAGAACCAGGAATCATCAGTGCCGGAAACACATATAGCCTACTGTGTGTTTTTATATGCACTACACCTTTTGACCAATTGAGCAAACATGCCAAACATGAACTGCTAATTGTCTCAAAGCTTGTTGCACCTGTAAGTTGGCAGTAAGCCAAAGTACAGTTTACTGTTGAATCCTGCTCCTCTGTACAAGCTGTGTGCTTTACCCTCAAGTTCAGCTAATTCATGCGCTTGCTGAATAAAACGGATCGATAAGCTGCAATGACACACTGCATAAACATTTAACTACAACTGTTTGTCAGCATTATTGCTATGAAACATGTAGCAGCAGCAACCGTGTGCTCGCTCAACTTTGCACCCGTGCTACAACTTTAATTCATTATGCAAACATAGCAAAGTTATTCCTGCTATAAAACGACGCTGCAGGCAGTAAAAACATTCATTATCACACGCTTAAATACCTCAGACTGCTTCGTCATTTACCCAACAACAGTCAACATCTGTTTAATGTTTCGTATTCTTAAAAAAACACAACAACAACAACTCCGTGATGTGTGCAGTCGCTCTGCATGGAGCCACTCACTGCGAGCATGTAGAGTAGGTATAGTCGTGCTTTTTATTTCACATTCTTTAAAAACCAGACTAAGCACGGAGGACGAGCTGTTTTACAGTAGATGCACGCATGCTTTCTGTTCGACTCACGCACCATCAGTAAATATGCGACTGTCCAGTTGCTGCTGCTGCTTCCTTGAAATTTCTACAAACAGGAAGGACTCTGAGCAGTGCAGAGCATGGAGAGCGTGAAGCTTCCGGGTTACCAGGGCAACGGACTGGAAGGATTATTTAAAGACACAGTAGCACAGCAGCTACTTTCAGTTTGTACAGATGTTTTCTGTGACCTGTGATTTATTTATTTTTTTTACCCATTGGCTGCGTTTGTATATTGTTTATATCAGACACCGTTCATATGTAAACTTGCCTTGTGATGATTTTATATTACTGAAGGAGATAGGTTTATGTGAAACAAATGACATTAATCTCTGTACTCAGAAAGTAAAAAAAAAAGTCATAATTCTGTGAGAATATAACAGATTAAAGTGAGAATAACTGGCCATTCAAGACTGATTTTAAGACAGTGGTGGAAGAAATATTCAGATCTTTCTCTTAAGTAAAAGAAGCAAGATCACAATGTAAAAATACGCAATTTCAAAGGTATATAAGTATAATCAGTGACATACCCGCCATACTCATTAATAGTAATACATATTATATAAAATCATTATGATTACTAATGCATAAACATGTAGAAACATTTTAATGTTATAGCTGGTCAAAGTGGAGCTAATTTTGACACCTTTATGTAGTGTTGGGTAGATTAGTCTATAACAATATATCATATTTTACTAGAGCTTATGTTTGGTTTAAAATATTCAATCTTAAAAAGGTTAGTAGCACAAGCTGGAAAAAATGTAGTGGAGGGAAAAGTTTAATATTTGCCTCAGACATTGAGTAGAAGTATAAAGTCGGAGAAAATGACTCGAGTAAAGCACAAGATATATTATAAGCACTTATGCTTAAGTACAGTGCTGTCTTTGTTTTGACATAATACAAGAGAACAGTGATTAGCTCAGGCAGGAGGATGAATTGAGTGCCATCATTATATCACTGTTACCATGACACACCAGCCTCAGCACCCTCTATAGATTTTACTTATTGGTTAATGGTTGGTCTCTCCCTTAGCCAAACTGTCTTTTATTCAGCTCTTTGTCTAATATTGCTGGACTGTCTCCTACATTGGGTAGCAGCCAATATAAAAGAATAACATTTTTCATCTGTGTTATCTTAAATTCAATATTATTTATCCTCTAGCATATTTAGATGTCGGATACCACCTCAGGGTGATTTTCTATCTCTAGCACAAGGACATAATTTTCTCTAGGCGGAAGCTGTTATGTTAAACCTTTCAGGACTCTTCTCACAAAACTGTCAGAGTGACGTGGATTATTTAAAGTGAAAGGAAAGAACTTGATTTCATGGTTAAGACGTTCATCGTTGTGACTAGACGTGCCAGACTGATATGGTGACACACCCTGTTCACCTGTACTGTGTACTTGCAATTGTGCTTTATGACACTTGCTTTTTGATTCACAGAAATAGCCTCCTGGTTAAACTAAAGCTGGATGCCCTACTTCTGGATAGCCTCTGGAAGTTGAAGCTGTTTCTCTGGGGAGTTGAGCTACCCTGTTTCCTCAAGCAGAGCGCTGGAGATGCTACAAAGGGAGACCCAAATGAGAAACAGAGATGACATATTGTGGCATTGATCTCCTCTGAGTTTGACAAGATAAAGGAGATGCTTCTCATTCTGCACACCTAGAGTCACGTGACTTGGACTTAAGTCACATTTAAGTTTCTTCAGCATTGACTAAATCAAAAAAAGTCAAGCAAATCAACCATTAACTGTGGAATTCACCTGGAGTTGAGTTTAATGACTTAAACAGCTTGATACTCTCACTAACTCAAAAGCAGTTGTATAATGTTGTCTGTGGCTCTGGAGGGAGCTTTCCAAAGTCTGAAAAATATTTTGACTTGGGCTTAGTAAAAAAAAAAAAAAGAGAATGTATTACGAACTGGAGATGTGGGGTTTGAAAGAAGCGGTCCTTTAGGAAGCATGGGGGAGGGGGTCTAATGATAGATGCTATTGAGCTGAATTATGGAAATTGTAGATTCCAGCTTTTTTGGAGCTTTTGTTTATATATTTGTTTTTTAAGTGCAATACTCAATCACTGGAGTACGTCTTTACCCCGTAAATTTGTATTATTACTTGTATATTACTTGAAGCCCAAATTTTAGGAACTAGGACTGGACACAGACACAGATGGAAACCATGGTGCTCTGGCTGAAAGATGGTCTGTCTATAACACCACCATGTTGGAATACTACTGTACATGCTAAAGATTGTTGTACTTGTGAACAGATGTACAAATGAAAGCTACAAGTTTCTGCTGTGAGCGTTTGCTGTGGAAATTCGATTAATGCCGTGACTGTTTATCCTGTATGAATATGTCACAACTCGGGGATTCTAAAATGTTTATATAGGCCTGATAATCCCCAAATGGATACTGTATAATAGAATATTCTTTTTTTTCTTTGTGATGAATCATTCTTTGTAATGATTTGTTTTGAATTATACTGTCAGCTTTTTTGACAGGTGTCTTCTGAACCTATCCCGTGTCTACAATGGAAATACAAATGGATAACCCTACATGTATTTACTCTAGGAGGAAGAGGAAAAAAGAAAGAGATCAAAGCATTTTTTTTCACAGAAAACAGTTATCTTACAAGAACAGTTTGGCAAGCCAAATACCTTTTTTTTTTCACCAACACCAACTGTTTTGTTATGTTAAATACAGTACATTTACAAAGACTAATGGTGCTTTGTTGCTGTTTAGCCTTTATTCAGAGTCAGAGACAGAATTCAGTTGCTGAACATTTTGTTGTCTTTTGTATTCTCTAAGTGGCTTGGCGATCGTAATCTTGCTACATTTGCATTAAAAACCTAGTTAAGGAAAGGAACATCCCTCTCTGGAGCAGGAAATGTTTTCCTCGTCTCTCAAAGGAATTGCAAAGGGTGTGTGGTAGCCTTTGAGAGCTCAAATTATATTCTTGTTGATGAAAAGAGCATCATTTGAGTTGTTTAATCCTTACTTGATCAGATATAATGGGGAAGAACATATGATGTTTTAAATCAAAAGCGTAATGCTAACTTCATAGTCATAAATCATCATAAATTATTAACTGCACAGAGATCACACAAAATGATCATATACAACAGGAGAATATTCAATAAAGTGAGAATATATGATTTTATTTTCATCTTTAATTCTAGAACATTCCATCTCCATCTCATAAATAACAAAATACGGACAAACTTGGAAAAATATACTAAGCAATCGTATTACACATAAAATAAATGTTTTCTCAGTTTGCACAAAATACTGACTGATATTACATAGTGGGGCAGATTTTTGGGACACACTGCAATCAAAACATACATCATCTTGCTTCCCAACCGTAATATTTGATGTTTGCTTTCAGGAACCAAGAGAAAGTATGCTGACACCAATGTCCTTACACTCACTGCCTCAAAAAAAAAAAAAAACTTCAACTACCTATGATGATCACACAGTCCCATCTTGTCCCAGGCAAACAAATCCAGGCTCTCCATTTCCCAGAACTGATTTCTGGAGATGTGCTCCAAAAAGATGAAATGCGTCTGATGCAGCATAGAAAAGCACAGAGAGTTTGTCTGAGGGGTGTGCATAAAGAAGGAGGCACCGGCTCCCTCACTCTTTTTGTTGTTGCGCAGTTTCTTGTCCTCTCACTCATGTTTTCATGCATACACATATGCAAATTTGCAGCATACAGCACATGCACAAACCCAATTACACCTACAAATGTGCACACACACTCACACTCGCACCCGCACCCGCACACACATACACACACTCTAATACCTTGAGAGCTGTGAGTGTGTATTACAAGCAAACATTTACAAGATGATAAAAAATTCCAACTGCTTGGACTGTTATTGGGCAGCGCTTTTATCGGATGTTTGCGGTCCCCCCTGGGTCTCTTCTGCCACTGTCTCATCAGCTTCAGAAGGGTCCTGCAGTCCTGGGTTGCAGTGGCAAACAAAATAGGCTCTCTGAAGTTCTTCTACCATAGCTTTCTCTCCATCTTCCAGCTCCGCACCGTCCTCCATCTCCCACCTGCAAAGCACACAAAGCACAGGGGAGTGGGTGAAGTGTTTCAGACAGAACATCAGCTGTTTTAATACCAACAAACATTTATGTCTATTTATCTCCTCCCACTGCCTGCAACTCAGACTGGGTTTAGCACAGAGTGAAGAGTAACACGATGTCCAAATGTATTCTCTCACACACACGCGGCAGACTGCAGCTCTCAAACCGAGGCTCTACAAGCCACACTTTCGCTCTTTAAGTTCTCATATGGGAGTCTTCTTCTCTTTCTTTTTCCATGCTGCGCGGGTCAGTTTCACAGCAGTCTCTGCTGCTGTGATACACTATCAGACTTACATTTTGGCTCTCATGTGAACACACACAGACTTGCAGCCATCCACACACACACACACAAAATGAGGACTCAAGGGATGTTTTAGTAAACATTAAAACAGAAAATACTTGGAAAAAAATACATTCTTTTGCCCCTCTGTAAGACTGTCTGTCTGTCTGTCTTTCCCTTTCTGTCAATCTAATGCTTGAAGTGGCTAAGTCATGGTGTAACAACTTTAGAAGTTCATACCATCCCTGTTTGGGTGACTAATTTTTAGCATGAAGGAAATGGCTCCTCATATCTTGTTGCTTCTCCGTCTTGTTAAACCGCTTCTACAGCATGTCTCTCCATCACGTTTTCTAATTCTTAGGGGATGGTGGGCTTCAATATGAAGACATCAAGGTTAGTCACGTTATATGTAATTCAGTCTCAGTATTTCAATGGAATCCCTTAACGAGTGACTGTGGTCAATCAAATCCATATGGAGAGCTGGCTGAGGGCTGTCTTTGAGCTGCCGCATCACACTCCCTCCAAAGGAGAATTATATCTGTCTGACTGCAAACGATTGCATTTTCATTGCAATCTCTGCGTCTCCTTTTATCCCGCCCTCCCTCCCCTCCGATTCCTCACTGTATCTTCAAACATGTACCATATAGTTGTGCTCTGCGCGTGTGCGTGCATGAGTGCAGTGTGCTTGTGAGTGAGCAGGAAGAGAGGGGTGAAACACGACTATATCATGCACGTGTTTCATGCATACAAAAAAAAGCGGGCCTCTCAATTCACAGCACTTTAATGGAGTTTCAGCCTCTGTCATAATGTGTATCTGGCCAAATCAGACATCCTCTTTTTTTTTTTTTGCTTCTCCGCCACAGTCAGTGTGGTAATTACCGCCTGTAAGGGGAGGATCTGTTTATGTAAATATGCAGCTTTGACGCAGAGGTTTCTTCTCATGCGACTGCATTCTCTCTCAACAAACAACTTCAGTTACTTCTAGTTTCTCTGTTTTCGGACTACTTTTTGTGACAGTCTGGATCTCTCCGTCCATCCATCACACAGCGAGTGGACTGTTTCTCAAACAGGAAAGAACAAAGAGAAGAGTAGTTAAGTCTGCCTTTGATGGAAGATCTTTAAAAAAATGCAGATGACTGCTAGGGGCAGACAAAATTGCCACTATATTGTTTTTTTACTGACATAAAATTAAAATCAGTTCTACTAAATAACCATTATGGGATACAAATAACACTCACACAAACAAAACAATACAAATGTCACGCAGGGAGCAAAACAAGAACAGAAAGGGAGTGAGGGAGAACAGAAAGCTGGAGGAATGGGAGCCAATAAAGGAGCGAGTGAGCGAGGAAGGAAGACAGGAAGGTACGCTAAAGGTTTTTCAATGTTTAATTTTCAAATAGGATTAAGCAGAATGACATTTAGCTGAAGGTTACAGGCTCAGCATTGTCTTAGCTGATATTGATATGCAGGAGGCGCCCTGCTTGTCACCGGGACAAACACCGTTGATGAATGAGAAGCCTTTCCCCAGGAAGGTGTTAAGTGCAAATTTGAAATGAGAGAGAGGTAGAGGTAGCGAGAGAGGAAAAAAAAAAGAAGCAGCACACACAGACAGAGATTGAATTACCATGATAGTTGCCATGTACACTGTCACTAGATAATGTTGCCAAAAGTGTAAATTGTTCTGTAAAGTATAGGTTGCATATTTGTTGAGATTGGTTGATCTCGTGCTGGAAATGAGCCAAAAAATACACTAGGTGCTCTGCTGTGTGTATCTAATTTCAACAACTACAACACAACAATGCCTCTTAGAAATGCATAAGTAGGCTAAAGTTGACAATAACTTCACTGTATCCTCATTTCGGCAAGTTTTCCCCCGGAATTTACATCTTAATAAGGGGAGTCTTACCCTTTAATTCTTATGGGCTCTGCTCATTTTTCATGCATTAATACTGGAGCTGCTGACTTGGCTCTTCCTCTGAATACAGAATAGGACACACATATTAAGACTCATATATTTACAGGATTGATGCCATGGGAGATTGTCTCTGAGTGAGATGAAAAGGCTGGCTCAGATGTATTTCAACGTGAACATCAAATGTAAGCTGTCCTAATCATGAGACGACGCAGGCACAAAACAGAGAGCATCTATTCGGATTTTCAACTGATAATGAGTAATGATGTTCAACAAATTAAGAGCATAAGCCTTGCTCAGAGATCATCCGACAATCAATTTACTTAATAAATCATACTCAAAACAGAATGCAGGTGAAACTCTGATGCTCAACTTCAGCTACTACAAAAGACAGATACTAAAAAAAAAAGGATATGTAAACTGTGATGTAAAAAAATCCAGGCATGGAATGGGGAAAAGAAAGTAAGACAGAAAGAGACAGCTGAAACAAAATTAAAACAGGCAGAGGTACAAGTATAGAGTGTGTGAAAGAAAGTGAGTGAGCACGAAGACAAAGTGCTTGAAAGATCATGAGAGACAGAGAGACAGTGGCCGGTGGTTTCCTCTGCAGCTGTCAGTGGGCTGAGTGGTTTCTCTCAGAGTATTGGGTGTTTGTGCTGCGCTGGGTGCCCTGCCTGCTCTGCCACTGGGACCGCTGTTTGTTTAAAAGGCTCGCCTGTCAAACAGAGAGCGCCACCGACAGCCAGACACTCAGCTAAATGACTCTGACAGCAGCCCTAATCAGAGGCTTCGCACATTGCCGCAGGGCCTGGAGGATCCATCATAACCCAAGCCTAAATATTTAAAGTGCTAAACTTTCCAAAGGTCAGGCCTTTCCATGCATGCCAGGGCGACATGTGTCAGAGAAGTAGGATGAGAGGGACTGAACAAGAGAGAGAGAGAGATGCAGAGTGAAGAGAGAGAGAGAATATGATTAAATGTCTACTTGCATTTCCACCCTTGTGAGAACCCCTTTCAGTTTTAGACCTTTCAGGTTACTTTTAGTGAACAGGCAAAATTTTGACAGGTCGTCACGTCTTCATCCATCTCATTTGGGGTTAGAACCTGGGATTAGTGTGAGACATGAATTTGACAAGATTTTTGTGTGTAAAAATAAACATTTCTCAACATTTCACATCACAGAGTGGGGATGAAATTGAGGTGCCATGCCACTGGTCTGAGGGCCCATTATTCTGAAACCCCAATAGTTCGAAAAACTTCCTATTGGACCAAAAGCCCAGTAGTCCAACAGTCCATTATCCTGAAAACAAATGCCCACTGCTCCAAAGGCCCATTGCTCTGAAAATACACACTCTCCCTGGAGTTTTTTGCCCTTATTATCTTGGTGTATTTTGACGTGCAAGAGCGAAGACACTGTTTACAAAATGCTTGCTTTTTGGTGTGACTGTTGGCTAAAAATATCATGGCTTTAAAAATAGATAAATGAAATTAAAATAATTAAATTAAAATTAACAAAATACAATATAGGTGACACTTAGCCTACCCATTGAAATTCCTCAGCATGAGGCAGATATTTCCCAGTAATCTCGTCAAGCTTCGGCAGCATGATTAGGCTATTACATAGTAGCCTACTAATTTGCGTGAATAGGAGGTGTAACATTAAAAGCACTTGTGAGAATGTCATCTCGACTTCACCAGAAATATCAACTTTCTTGTATTTGTCTCTTAACTTGATCAAACAGCTGTCCGATGATTATGTGAGACATTAATGCCTGTTTACAGTGCGAGCACAGAAGAGAAAAATTGCACATCTCAAACCCAAACTGTTCCTTTGCTCCCTAGGCAATGCACTTAACTGGAGTAGAGAGTAGGCTAATACCAATCAAAATAACTGATTTTAACACAAGTGCACTGCCCAGGGAGAAAGGGAATGATATGGGATTGACCATTGATACGCAATGAATTTCCTTTCATGTGACCTGTAGGCCTACGCCTCTAAATGAGGCAGCACATCATATCATATGAGTGTTTATATTTCATGTTTTGTTTACATAAATCATGTACACCTAAGTTATTTACAGTTAAAATATTATCTGATCTAAAAACAGCAATATAACACACTGAATGGTTGATAAAATCTAGCGTATTGGAGAATAAAATTTTGAGAGAAAAAAAAAACACCTTAGAAATTACTTTCATTAGTATCACAAAGCTGGTATTGGCAGCATCTGAGGCTAATGCACAAAAACGCACAACATGGTGTATGGTGTATAAGTCAGGTTTTATTTATTCTTTTTATATTTGATCTATAATTTTCTTTGAACATCAGCACACATCAGCCTACAATGAGTGGCTGTGAAGTAGGCCTACAATTAGAACACACCCTGAGGATGAAAAGGCCTGGCGCCAATAAAACACAGAACTTGAAGGCACTTTCTCAATAAACAATAAAACATTAAACTTATGAATCTCTATCAACATTACAGAGAATACAGAGCTGGGGAACACAGGATCCTGGGAGCATAGGGCCTATAGGGATGGGACCCCATACACACAAAATTGTGCACTGAATGCTGCACAGTATTCCAGTACTCCTCCAGCGTGCAGACCCTCTGATTATTTTCATGCTTCAGACGCACAATTCTTTCCTCTGGGTGCCACCATTTTCTTTTTGGTAGTGGCCGAGGTTCTCCTCGTTCAGCAGTTGCAGTTGAGGTTTCCACCAGATACTGTAAGCTGCCACAGGAAAATCCACAGTGATGGATGTCTCCTCTGCAGTGCCGAATTCCACCGTTGATGAAAACCTAAAACAATGAATAAAAACATGGTCAGATAACCTATTAAGTTTGTTAAAATGTTACTAAATTGCAATTTAATATAATTAAGTTCTTCTTACTTTCAACAAAGTTGTTCATCCGGTTGACATCCTGTCGAACACGTTCCATAGTCGTGGTGGAAACTGACTGCCATCATCAATGTAGCTTCGCTCAATGTAATGGATGAAATGAGCCAGACTAGGAAAGCACTGTGTTAGACGAACTGTAGCTCAGTTGACAGAATCCTGAAATTCTGCCTCACTAAAGCCAATTGCAGGTATCCAACTGCCATGAATTTCTGTAAGCATTTCCATAGCCTGCCATGCCTCTGGTATGGACCTGAAAGGCCCAGTTCCTTTGCTTGCCTCCATAAGCTCTGGCAAAAGTGGAAATAGCAGCCCATGACCGACTGTTGGGCAGTTCGGTCTGTACTGCCAGCAGAAGTGAACTCTCAAAGCCACTTATTATACGCTGCAGTCTCCATCTGTGCCCAGTTACACGCCGCACCTTTGGCCTGACGTGTGTCAGTACCTGCCTGTATTGACCGACCATTTGCCGGTCAACAAGCACATAACCAATGGCACCGCTCTACCCAGGTACTTGCTGGTAGGGCCTCTGGGAATTTTTGAATGTGATGTCAATGTATATATCTTGGCACCTGCTAAGCTTGGCAAAATTCTCATCAATACCAAAAATCAGAACTCCCCAGTCGTTGTCCTGATGACACAGAATGTCGGTTCCACACCATGTTTCAGCCCACTCATTTTCAACAAGCACCTCATTCACATTATGTGGCATTGGTCATCCTGTTGGGCATCTCTAACAACCTGATCATATACCCTTTTTACAGGTTTTGAAGGGTCAAGCTCAATTGCCTCAACCATTTTCTGTTTAAGTGCACTGAACTCAATCACATTCATATAATTTGGGTGATTGTGACTTGACACTCTTATAATGTGGATATTGACATTTTCTTGTTCTATGTAAAATGTGGCAGTTTGAATGAAGGCATTGCAGGTCTTTCCAGCAACGCCAGTAGATTTTGTCTTCTGTTGCTTTGTTTTTTTGGTAACAGTACCAAAACCTCTTTGGCCATTGGGCCTTTGACTGAACTCAAGAGAAAGAACACCTGAGTGTCTGTGTGTAAGATCTGATTATGGACTATATAGGCCTATGGAAATGGAGGTGCCGAAAGACACACTGCAAGGCAATTTTTAAATTCCTTTATGAAACAGGAACAAGTGGCTTAAAAAGGCATGTCATCACTATACATGAATAGAAATATCAATAATAATAACTTAATGGTAGACAATTATACACTGTCAACCAAAATGATGTTGAAGAAGAGAAACTGTTACTACTGCGCAGCACAGAAGCCAATCAGGAGCGTTGCTCTGAGCTATGGGGGATTTTCTACAATCATGGAAAATTTTGGACAGGACAGTACAGGATTGATTTTCTTTTTCAGGATTGGATCAGGCAGGACAGGAATATTTTTGACAGGACAGGACAGTACAGGATAAGATTTTTTCCAGGATTGGGACAGGACAGGAAAAAATTTGACAGGACAGTACAGGAGCGGATTTAACAGGTCTAGATTATGCTTTCTTGCAAGAACATGAATATTTCTCAACTTCCTGTCTGTATGGATACCATTAGGCCTTCTACTGACAATCAGTGGACAGCAGCTTGGATCAAGTTAAGAGATCAATACAAGAACATTGATCTTTCTGGTGAAGTAGAAATGACATTCTCACAAGTGCTTTAAATGTTACACCTCCAATGACCAGAATAAGTTTTCAATTCAAGCAGCTTCTTCTTGCTGATGTTAAAGTTCAGAGTGTAAGGTTAGGTGCTTAAAGGTGATAGGTAAAGGTGAGGTCAGTAGATGTAGTCGGTGGAACGATGCACATACAACGATGTGTACACTATGTCTGTGTGCGTATCTTCTTCAGACCTAGTGTAGCCATGTTAAATCCATACTGTCTCATTTCACGCTCTTGCACTTGGCCTTTGGTGTTGCAGCTCTACAGACAGCACTGAAGTCTAATCATAGCCTGCTGTGCACTTTTGCATGCAGGTGTCTGCAAAGTGCATGGGAATGAATCATTATAGGAGAGAACATGGAGGACTTCTGAGAGGAGACAGAAAGTGTTTGCCTGCCATTAGTTTTTCAGTGATGTAAATTAGTTGTTTAGCAAGCAAAATCATAATATGTAAAAAAAACCAAAATGTATCTTTCAAGCTCAGGGTGACACAACAAACTAAAAGGAAGATTGGAAGCCTTATAAAAAAGGAAACAAGTTATTATTTGGGAATGGATACTGTACATTAGAATCTAGTTCAGTTGGGGTAAATGACAAGTTCACAATATGGGGCAAGAGGTCATCTCTTTGACTCAATTTCCATTGAGAAGCAAACATCCAATTCAATTTAGATATGTGCCTGTGCAAGGCCACGGGCCAGAGGGAGATTGTAACTGACAGCCATTGGACAGCTGGCTGGATTTGAATATTGACGAGACAGAGACTTGACAGAAGGGATTATGCTCTACCTTCTGATTTACTAGCCGCTACACTGATCCATTCTATTGTCAGATCAACTCAGTGTCAGGTCTACAGTATGTCCGTGCGGTGCGGTGATGCCACTCAGTATTAGGACCTACCTGAGATCCATCTCAATCCAAAGTGATGTCCACTCAAAAGATACAAGACACACACTAAATCAACAAGGACAAAAAATATGCAATATCAAAACAAATCTATTTCAAAGTAAACACAAGCTGCTTTACTCTAATGCTGCTGTGTTCAATATAGACAAACACAAATACGTACACACGCAATGTTACTTAACATTGTTACTTACTGTTAATGTTAAAGGGCCCTGTAAAGAGTCTGACTCACAAACATCTGCATTATCCAATATTATGTTCACTGCCTCTTTTCGCTTTTGAGTCTTTTTGAACAAAATTCAACAGTTGTATCCTTCCTCACCAAACTTAATATCCAAATTTCACTAAGTGTGTGTTGTTGCTTATATGTTTGTGTGAGCATGTGGGTCAAAGCCACAGTCTCACCCACGTCAAATCCAGCCCCGTTTCCCACCCACCATGCACCCTCCCATCTCGAGGACCGCCGAGAGCAGGCGAGTCATGGAGCGCCTGATCAAAGGGCCCCGAACTGATCTGTGAAGGCCCTTTGAAAGGACATCCACAGTTACACATGTTGACACGCTTGTACGTGCTTGGGCACAAACACACACCCTGAGTGTCAGGGGCATGCATACACATGCACGCAGACACACACGCATAAGTGCATGTATAGAAGGACACACGAACACAAAATCACGAATACGCCATTGCTTTAAACTTCAAATCCAAGCAATGATGATTCCAGCACATCAGAGGGCTAAAAGGGCCTTTTCCTCAAATACACAACACACACAGATGTATACACACACACAAACACAGACCCTAGTGCCAACACCACTAAAGACTCCAAAGACAGAGAGAGAAGAAGAAGAGAGAGGTGGAGGAAGATGTAATATTGTGACATATCTCTACTGAAAAGTTCAGGTCTGTGTTCACAATCAACTGGTGTATGAAGACTAATACAACAGATATAATGACTAATGTAACAGATTTATTAGGATAAGAGACATATAGTACTATTTTACAGGCGTAGCAGACAGACATGACTTATTTTAAGGAAGTTCTTACGGTTTACTATTTGATTTTAAATATCAACGAATCCATCATAGGAGAGCAACTTGTATGTTATTTACTCTGCTGTTGTGTTTTGCCTCCACCCTCCTGAGGTCTCCATTAATTTGTGTGTTGCTGGTGATGGTGATGATGATGATGGTGTTGGGGGTGGGAAGGTGATAGTGGTAATAGTAATATTTCTTTAGCAAAAGAACCCAAATTTGCTTCCATGCAAGATACCGTTCTATTATTTGAAGAAATATGACTATGTATTCACATCACATGACCACATATTTCGAATCCTCTGCCTGGCTGTTTCTAGCTCCTCACTATTCTCTCCAGTCATCCAGGGGAAAGTTTGTGTAAATTTGCAGTGGCTTAATTACTGAATAATTTAGACCATGCTCCAAATTAATGTAGACATCTCCATATTAATGTGTTTGCTCACCTATTCCACATTTATTTGTACTGCAGACAGGAGGGTAGCAATTATCACAGCATATCATAGCAGTTGTGCCGGTATTTCAAACATCATTAGGCTGCTTGTCCACCACTGTGTGACTGTGAGCACTAGTCTATTGGACACAGTTTGGTACATTCCTCAAATAGGCTCGCAATGGTTCTGCGGGTAAGATCTTTCAAATCTTGCTCCGGCAAAAAACGGGTAAGGAGGTTTGTTTGTGTTTGACAAGGTGGTGTCCAATTTAGAGTCCTTGCTGTTTGTGAATGTATTATTATGTGCAGAACACCTGCCAAGTCTACTCAGCCAGTATCTCCTGGTCAGTGTAGCGCACTGGCTGACTAGCTGATTGCTCCACGTAGACACTGAGTTCTGCACATGGCCCAGGAGGTTGACAGCTCTCTACTACTCTAATCTCCCCCCTCCAACCCCCCCTTTTCCCCACCTTACCTCACCTTTCTTTTCTTCCTCCTCAGTCTCCTGACTGTTTGGCTCTTGTTAGGAGCTTGGCTGAGCAGCCTGGCACCTTTCACTGAAACAGCACCCAAGAGGAGGTTGTGACACAGAGAACGCGATGTGTATGTGCTTATGTACTGTAAGTGTGTGTGTGTGTGTGTATGTGTGTGTGTGACCTCTCTTACTTGAGCTACTGTAAATCATTATAGAAAGGCCCTTCTTTAAATAACCCAACCACCTTAGCACTTTCAGTCGAGTCCTCTGTATGCCTGACGACTGTCTGACACTACCTCTCAAACTCCCACCGCATGGGGCACTAGAATCGATTCCAAAAAGGAGACAAAAAGTAACTACAAATAAATCTTCGCTTTTGTTTTCAGTCTTATCAGAATTCATGTGTTTACATGTTGTATTTCTGATGTTTGCTGACAGGAGTAAAATGACAACTTTAAGATCTGATGCATGACCACCCTGCTCCTCTTGCCATCACCCTCCTCTTGCATGTTCCTGCAGTAACGAGGGGAGGCTAAGCTAGTTGGGCAGTCAGCAAGTCAGCCATTCAGCCTGGCAGGCAGGAAGGCAGGCAGAGAGGCAGGTACCTGTTAACGGCTCCAGTGTGCCTGCAGGTCTCTGGGATCAAAAATCTCAGTAGAGCCAATCTGTCTTTCCCCATGAGCCAAAGGGAGAGAAGGATAGGAGGTGAGAGATGGAGGGAGAGAAACAGATAAGTAGGCAGGTAGAAGATAGAAAGCAAAAAGAGAAAATGTAAATAAGTGCACTTACTTTACTTCGATAGGGAGACAAAATGCACACAAAGATCCATGTGCACATATGCACATATTGTACATCATGTAATTGCAAGTATAATCTCATACACAAGCTATAAAACTACTAAGACAAAACCCAAGTTTCAACCTGAATGCATTCAATTTCTTGACTGGGTCTTCTGCTTACCTGTCAATTCCTGAATCTTTATGAATTGCCTTAAGGCGGGGGTATGCTTGAAACAAACAAATTCATATGACGTGTTGTAAAAACACATCAGAGGGCAAAAGTGTTTGTAGTTATTCCAAATGGCCACACTTGAAGGTGCCATGAAAAGCTGGCTGTCATAGAAAGGGGCGAGATGCGATAATCGTTCAAATGAGGATAATGGCGCATACTTTCCAATGACCTTTCCTGTAAGGAGTTCATAGAGTTGCACTCCTTTGAACGTACAAAAAGTATAAGTAGCTCTTGTGAAGAATGAAAAAAGAGAGCTTAAGAGAGAAGTGCAAATCCTGCCTACTTTCTCCCCTCTGCAAACCTGTCCAATTGCTGTGTGAAGTATGCATGATTGTCAGATTTTCGGTTTAGGAGACTTGTCCGTCTGGATGCTGCCCCCCCCCCAATTCTGACTTCAGACAGGTGTCTCTCTGTGATTAATTTCGGAATTATTTGAAAGTTTTGTTGCTAACATTCAAGCTTTGTCCAGTCTTGGTACATCAGTTCTCTACAATCAACAATCTTCTTTTACATGTCCTGCCTTTTATCACAGTCCACCAACATCCAACATTCACTTGTCTCCAGCTCAGGCTCACTTGTTGCCTTCAGCCTTTCCCTGCAGTCAACATGTACCTTCAATTCCTTAGTCCAACCTTCTCTGCCACCACACGATGTGCAGGTCCCCAACTTCCTTTAGAGAATAATAATTAAAGCCTCCTTTAACATACCATCTCCTTCCGTGTTGTGTGTCTCCATTTCCTTTAAACCCTGTCACCAAATGCATAAAATATCACCCATGAATTAATGAACAAAGATGATTCAGATAAACAGTCAGTAGCTTTGGATTTTGCCCTCCACACACACACATATAAGCACAAACACTGAGAACAAGCATTCACTCATGCGATCTCCCCACTGAACAGCATACAGAGGGAAAAAAAGATGTTCGTTGTGATTTCACCTCAATGTGCTACCAGGAAATAGCCTATTACTTATTCAGTACTTTCTCTTTGTTATTTGTGCATATATAAACTGTCAAATCTACTAAGGAGCGCTGAGGGTTGAGAAACTGCTACTTGCTCTCAGACAAAGGCCTCACTCTCAGACATTGATCTGGCAAAACTTCTATTCAAACCCCTCCACATATTTCCATAGCAACTATGAATAAATTGCATATTTCAGCATATTCAACTTTTTCCAGGATTATGTAGTGGCTTAGTTGGGTAGGTTTGCTGGTATGGCTGATTTCATGGTGAGAGATCGGGTTAAAGAACAGACAGACAAGTTGGAAAAAACTGAACTTAATGGCTCCCTGTCAAGACATCAACTACCACATCAAGACTTATTTGACAGACAATGCAAACTGTTGGATTTTTCACAGTTGTGACACAACATGCAACAATGGCTGCGTTGAAATATTTTGGATTAAATCAACTTCATCAAGTGCAGTATCGACACTCATTGTTTACAGTCCCTGCTGCAGGGCATCAAATCAAGCGTTACCTATTTACAAGTTAACCATCTGACCAATCACAGGAATTTAATTCATGCATGCCATGGTTAACAGGTCTCTTCCTCTCAAACGCTGGTGCTGTAAGAGAATGGTGAATGCACCGGCAATGTGCAGGTGCAATGTAACTGGACAATGTAAGGGGTAAGTCCTTTTGAATTGGTTGCATGGTTGCAGGGATGGGAATTTAACTTTATGTCATTGATGTTTAAACAACAGTGACACTATGCAATTAAGAAGACAGACAGAAACCAATCTGATGTAGCTTCAATCACTGCAGTCGATGTCTAAAGCAGCAAGAGCCACGCAAAACTTTCTCAGCAGGCACTGAGGTAGCAGGCACCCACAAATATTATCAGGCTAACTGCCATAGCTTCAAGTGCTGGTGGAGTACTTGGTGTTTTTTAAGCAGAGCCTATCTAAGTCACCAGATATAACTGTGTTGTTTTAAGAGTATATCACTTGAAAATACCTATCAGTAGTTGCAGTGTGGTGAAATTAACTGACACCAGTTGGTGTGTAAATCCTCAGTGAAGGCTGTACTGTAAATAGAGCAGTGTTCAGGCTCCATTCATAATGACATTATTAGCAATGGGCTCCTGTGGTTTTTCTGGGCCTGCAATGCACTGATTAGTCCATGCAGACATTGATCTCACCTTGCTATGTTGTGTGTGTGTGTGTGTGTGTGTGTGTGTGTGTGTGTGTGTCTTGGCTGGGGGAGCTCTGTTATTGTGTATCAGATCAGGGCCTTGTTCTCTTACCATTTCAAACAGTTCATTTTCTACCATGCTAATGGCAGTTTTAGGGGGTTAAGGAGATAAATAAATCCTTGCTGTCACTTCATTTAAAATCAAATGCCACTTAATTATAGCTGTATGTGTTTTCAAACACTTTGCATAATTTATTGTTCTGCTCCATCCTAATCTCCAGATCCTTATCGCATGTGCTCTATTTTACCCCCTCTGTCCTTATAATAAAATTATAATGCTTCCTCTCTCAGTTTTCCTTTCTCTTTCTTGCTGCCAACAGCAGTGTGAAAGAGATAAGGACGGCGATGAAAAGACATTTTTAAGTTGTGCCTCACCTAGTACGGATTTGATGCTGTAAAGGTCTATTGTCAACTCAGGAGAGCACACACACACACACACACACACACACACACACACAACCCTCTGGCAGTGTTGCAGTTCTTACAACCAAAATACAAACACTGTCAAATTCTGTAAAAAGAGCGACGTAACATCATCATTGCTGATTTTGTTATAAGCACACATGTCCCAAAAAATAACTAATGCAAGCATGCTGACTAGATTTTTTAACCTTTATCCATGTGATGTCGAGAAGCTTTCCCTGATTTGCATGCGTACAGTACAGGCCCACACTTTCATTTCTTTGTAGCACTAATGTGCCAGAAAGAACTACGCACATTAGTGACATTAATGTACTAGCGAGGTGTAGGTCATAAAGGGAGGTGAGGGGCTCTAATATGCTACTTTACTGGCTGAGGCTGCCATCATCAACACTAAATGTCAGATCACATCAATCATTTTCTCTCTTCTGAAAAAAAAAAAGTCAAAAAGTTGGCATTCTGTACCTAGTGACCTTGCCCACAACTCAATGAAAATTTCTTATGAGATTAAATTAGTGGGCCATTAAAACAGTGGGGCAGAGGCAGAACTTTAAAAAGGCCTTAATTAAAATGTGAATAAATGCAAAAGAACATTACACTGACTAAGATAGATTTAATTTCAAAAAACAAATCAGAATCATTTTATTCACCAAATATAATAAACTTAGAAGAATTTGGTGACACTGAGAGACGGACACACTGACAACCTTTGCACACAAGCAGCATGACCCCAAATCCATTGCAAAGTGCAAGAGTTATATAATAATTTATATACAGTTAGACACAGTGGAGTATACATCTTACTATACATTCATACATTCACCATTTCTACCATTTTGCATTCAGGGAGCATAGTGTACTGTATAGCTGCAGCTGCTGAGGGGGTGGTAACGTAATTGTCCGGCCAGTACACTGGATCAGAAGACTGAATCCTTGTAATCAGTGGATTTTGATTCTTGAGCATTTATATCATTCAACTAAGCACAACAAGTAAAGAGCCAGTTTAAATAAGCAAACAGAGGCAACATCTGAAACTATCATTTTTGACAAGCCACTGATTAAGAAAGCAAGTAAAAGCTCCAACTTTTGATTTGAAAACAGCACACATTTTAGTGGCAGTTGATCATGTTATTTTTTTTTTTACACAAAAAACACAACAAAAATACCTCATAATAAGTGGCTTACTTTAGTCAACTTGGGCAAATAAAAGCCTTTCATGTAAGTTGGTGAAAGATACACACACACGCACACAAACAAAATCTGTAACACCTCCATCAATGAGCCTCAGCCAGCGTGAATTGGGAGCAGATGGTGTGTGCATAGATCTGTATGTGGCTTTCTGTTCCACAAAATCAGAAGCAGTAGCTTCAGCGTTACCATAACTAGGTAATGGATGGGAGGAGCATGCAGTTGTGCATCCTCTCTATGGGCCTTCCATCCTGGGCCAGTCGATGGACCAGACAGGCTGGGGCTTAGTATATCACATAGATCCCATGGCTGGACAGCAGAGCCGACAGATACGAGTCAATAGGAAGGTGCTGCTTTTGAATATTCACAGTAGTGTTCAATGGCAGGCTGCATATTAATTAGCCACAGAAAAATCGTGCTCTGTCTTTGATGCAGATTTTGTAAAGATTCCTTGAATGAGAAAGAAAGGAAGAGGCAATCAGTGAGGTGTGCATGTAGTTGTGCGTGTGGTAGCGGTGGTGTTGGCTGTGGGTGAGAGGTGGGGTTGTATTCTCTTGATTGAGCGACTTAACAGCTGGGTCACCTAAATCAACACAATCAATGTCAGCCAAGTCAATCTGAGTTCAAAACACAGAATTCATTGCAAATAAACTAATATTGTATAGTATAAACTTCAGATGGACACAACTATATAATTACAATAAAGTAGATTGCTTAGCCTCAGAAAACCATCAATCACATACAGTACAGCCATTTCAAACATATTCCCTATAGACAAGCATAAAGATATTGCTATTGAGCTTTTGAAATGTCAGGGCAATGGAAACCCAGGCATTGTGCAATTACATAATGATTATTGCAAAAACTTTCTCCCCCTCACTCAGTGTGGCTGTAATATGCAGTGGATGGCCATGGGGGTTCATTAGTGAGAACAGGCTGCTGTTGAAAAGCTCTAGTTTCACCTCTGATCCCGACTAATGTGATTTGGACCTGAGATTGGTAGTGGAGAGATTAGATGCTAGCTCACCTCAGGGTGGGAACCAGAGAAGGAGACATACATCAATGTTGTTTGCTTTCAAACTCAAACGTCTTCTTACCTCTAATTTGCTCTGAAGCATCTGCAAAAAGTGTCTAGAAAGCATTCGTTGTCTAATTTATTTCGCAGCGAAGGAGCATTGGTGGGGCTGAGCGGGTGCTTGCTAATCCACTCAGTTACATTTTGGAGTGCATGATTTGGGCTTTCATAACAAATCAATTGGTTTGTTGTGAGTGAGACCGGAGAGCCAAAGATCAGCTACGGATGACAACTGTGTTAGCACTCTCCTCTTATTACCTCATGGCTTACCCCCATGGCCCGCATTGCCAGTCGCAATGTCAGACTACTCCTTCTTTCATTTCCTTTTCATTAAGCCTCTGCGCTCTCTGTCACTTCTTAGCCTCCATCCTTACAGACCCTCCAATTCCATCCATATACTCCTTGTGCCCCCTCCACCTCCTCCATTATGTCTCTACCTCTTTCCCTCATTCCTCTCTCCCCCTCTCATTAGGTCATAGTTGTGGTGATTTGTCAGAGTGGCTGTGTTGATTAATAGGCCGACGGAGCCCCTATATTTGGGGGCTGTCAGCGGGGCTCCAGAGTGCCAGGGCCACCCCGCTGAGCTCCCTCACCACCCAGGTGGCCCCATTTGGACTAAATGAGCTGTGAAGGGTCCCGGCTATGCCCGCCTGCCCCACACTCAGACGTTACGGACAAACACACATGCATGCATAGACACAAAAAGGCACACATGCGGGCATACATACACAGACACACACACACACACACATACTCTGAGATGCAGGCACACATGCAGGCACGCTCACGTACTCAACACCCTGGCTCTCACTGCCACGCACCCCTGCGTTCCCACATGATTTGTCACACTCCATCAATAGACAATAAGTTACTGCCACTCTAGCCTGTCAATGGGCCCTGTCTTCAGCAGACCCCTCTATGGTGTCTCCTAGCCCGAGGGGGGGAGAGAAAGGGTGAAAGAGAGAGAAAGTGGCGAACATGTAGTAGTTGAGATGAAAACAGAGAGGAATAAAAACAGTGCGGAAAGGAATGAGGGTGAGAAATTGTGCATGTGTATGAAAGAGAAAGAAAATAAAGACAGGTAGGTGGACAGAAAAGAGAGAAAGAGGATGCAGGAGATATTAGACAAATTGCTTCGCTATGCATCCCACATCCCAATGGAGGGCTTACAGAACACGTCCTGATGCACAGGCAAGTAGCCAGGTTCAAGGAAATGGGAGTCTGAGCCTGTGTGTGTGTGTTTGTGTGTGTGTAGAGTAACATGGTTCAGCTGCTCCAAGCCAATTGCCTGGCCTTGGAGTCAGAAGCAGGTTGTGTGCATGAATGCGTGTGAATGCGAACGTCCCTCTTTGCAAGATTATTTTTGTTCTCCCCAAACTAGGAGGGGGAGACCTTGGTGAATGAGATCATCCTGCCGTATTGCACAGGCACACACACACACCCACAAATGCACAAGCACACACACCTCCACAATGATTCAATCTGATGATGGGTATTGGAGGGGAAACTGGAATCTGTGAAGGTCAGAAAAGTCTGAACAGTAACATCCACCACTGCAGGCTACTGCCACTGTCTCCACTCCTACACTGTCATTACTGCTGGCCGGCTAGCTCTCATTATCAACTTACTTCATCAAATACACTTCATTATCAGCTTGTCCTTAACAGACAGATGGGATGGACCCTGCAGCAAATGACAGAGTAACTGGTATAAAGTGATTCCTTTTAAAGTCTATTCAATGAACGGGTCATAACACATATAGTCCTCTGCTATTAGTTTATCTGTGATTTACAATTGATTGGACATCTGGAGGAAGAAAAAAGTGTTATGTTTCTTCAGAAAATACTGTTTAATTGTACCAATGGCTATGCATTATAATTACATCTGAAGTGATTATAGTCATTATGAAGTCGTTATTTCTGAGACTGTTGAACATATGAAAGGCGGATGGATACACTGGCTGAATAGACAGCTGTTACTGAAGATGTAAGTAACAGACAGCCCTATCACGCTGGCAATATGGACGACCATGAAATTAAGACTCAACGTATAGTAATTACAATGACAATGAGCTTTGTTCGACGTGTCAAGTATCAATCTAACACTTGCCAGGCAGCTTTCATATCATAGCTAATAGGCAGTTGGCGGGCCAGGCCGTTGCCAACCACTGAACCAAACTATTCATAAGCCGGCCCTTGTCATTGTGCTTAGCAGTTGACGTAACAGTAACACACACATCAGCTACATGTGCCCCCATGCAAATGAGTGCATTAGAGCAGACCTCGGAGAGCGGAGCGTGGCCAATAAATCCAGCCAGGGTGAGAAATGTAGCCTTTACCATGCGTGTCCAACCCCATCTATTTAACCTAATTACACACACCATACCAGGTAATAAAAGTCTGCATGCCATCAATTCTGACATCCCATCCAGGGCACTGAGAGGAATGTCTATTAAGATCTATAAATCTTCAGGGTAGTGATCTTATCTAGGTGTAAAGTGTGTGAAAGGGTGTCTCAGTAGGCGGCTGTGTCTTTCCTCTGTGAATGTGTGTGTGTGTGTGTGCGACAGAGAGACTGAAGTAAGTCAGTATGACTCCCACACACTTTTGACATATGTGTATGTATGCGCATGCCCGCCTGTGTGTCTTTTCAACTACTTCTGCATCAGTCTGCTGGTACTGTAATGGAGCACACCAGTGAGTCAACGCACCCGCCTGTGTGCAGCTGAGTTGTAAGTCAAATTCTGGATGGAGGAGGTGCCACACAAAGAGATGAACCCACTGATGGAGTTCAACCATCCCTATTCTCTTTATTGGCCCTAATCCAAAGTGAAAAGACAAAACAACAAATAGCTGATTCAGACAGCAGTAAAACATGCCACCAATCCCGGTTTTGGCCGACTGCTTTTCCTAACCAGGTGTTTCATGTCACCTGATGACAGGCCTGTCTGTCATGCCGGAGGCCGGGCGGAACGTGGCTGCAGGTACTTTCACTTTCCGACGTCACGCCTTGCGATTGGTTAAAGAAAACAGCACGGAGTTGCCGCAGCCAGTGTTTTAGCCACAGGCGGCTGGAGATAAATAGATGTAGTCACAGTAGCTTCACTCACACTCCATTCGCCTTTGTCTGCAGCACACCTGAGATACACCTGACCCCCATCCCCACCCATGGACGGGGATCTTTGAAAGAGAGGATGAAGTGGTAAGGTGAAGCAATGCACAAAAGGAAGGGTGAGGGGAGTGAAAGACAAATAGCTGAGAGGTGATGAATCCTATTGTAGGAAGCCATCGCTGTGAACCATTTCAACTTTTCACCTCTCTGGCTAATTGGCAGAGGATTATTCATGTTAGACTGGCAGCATTATGGCATTATACACAATTGAATATACTGGTTATTGGGTGAGAGGTGACAGTTAAATAAAAGGAGCATGAATACAAACTGAAATATTATTTAGGAGCTCACTACAACTACTGTATAGTGGCATACAGTAGTTCAACTGTAACTGCAATCATACTAAACATTAAGTGGTACCCGATATTTACTTTTATAAAACACTGAAACCTTGCTTTCAGCTCTATGCAGTATTCAATAGACAAGTCAATTTAGTGCTTCCATATCACAAATATCAGTGAAGAATATGCCCTAACAAGCAAACATTTCAACAACCATAATGAAAACACTCATACGGGCCTGTCGCCAACTCTCTCTCTCTCTCTCTCTCTCTCTCTCTCTCTCATCATTTTGATGGCATATCACCCACCCAGTCTGCAATTTTCAGCTCCCTGAGAAAAAAAGAAGAAGAAAAAAAACAGGATCACCACACCTGGATTTCCACTCCAGGATGTCATCCATGGAATTCAGCAGAAAAGCTAATCCATCAAACTCTGTAAAAAGAACAGCGTGGGTGTGTGTATTTTCTATTAAAAAGGATTACTCCATTACCAAAACACACCCGGTTTGAAAAGCCAGCTCAGAATATACGGTTTGGTAAATTGATTTATTACTGATTTATCTCGCATAAGCCGAAGACAGTGTTGGTTTTTGGATAAGTGCGGGCTTTGTGTCACAAACAATTACTGTTTCATATAGCTGGGTAAGAAAAGCTGGTGAATTCACAGCAGCTGGTGTCAGAACATCAGGCCGTTGTGGCCCCTGTCACTGCAGAAAATGCTAAATGGTTGGGATTGATAGCCAAGTTTGCTGGGAGGAGGGACTTCAATCTCACTGCACTTTGTGCTTATTTTGAAAATGGCAAACCCCAAAATAGTCACACATGCAAACACATCCGCACAAATACAAAGATTTATAAACAGAGGCATATATACAGTATAATTCATGAACATACACACGACACACAATGGCGGTTGAATGGTGATTCGCTGTTGGTTTATGAAGATTATGCTCTTCTTCATTGTCACATGTTTGCTGCATTGTGCCTCTGCTCTCTACAGAGCTCACAGCTTCAAAGCTCCTCCAGAGCAATTGTTGTCTCAGTCACCTATTATAAACAACGCATTTTTAGAGAAAAGGCAGTAATTGTGCAAAAGTGTGGCACAAATGGCTTTGTAACATTACTGTATGCCTTCCTTCAATGCAACCCATACACAGGACCCTGAAAGCTCTCGCCAATTGAAGTTCTGCTTTCATCCAGCATAAAAGCTATGTTTGCAATTGAGCTTTGGTACTATACCTTTCCTCGCCTTTACCCCCAACCTCTCCGCCTTGTTTCATATGAGTGCACAACCACAATGGCTTGAGTAATGGGTCCAAAATGCCTTTTCCTTGAACAAAATCACTGTTTTTGTGGGTCATGCGGAGGTAACTGAGACCTGTACAACTTGAACAGACTACTGCTATTACTAATTCCTCTCTCTCTCTCTGTATTCTAATAGTGAAACCATTCTGCAGTACCTCACAGGCCCCATCATTTAGCCTGGCTCAATGCAATATACACACACACATGAGAGGGAAAAAAAGTAAGAGAAACACAGAGAAACACACAGAGAAAAACACAGGGGGAGAGAAAGAGAGAACACAGGTCAACCACAGAGCTTTTTCCTTGTTTGAAAATGTCAACATCAAAGAGAAGCTTCTCTCCATTGGTGGGGGCGTGCTGGTGGGCTGTGGATGTTTCCCTGCTGCAGAATGAATCGGGGTCCAAAGCCAAACCAAGAGCAGTCTAAAATAGCCTAGTGACTGGGTGGTTATGGCCTCACATCTTATATGAGTCGAAGCCGCATGCTTTTAGTGCCCAGTGGCTGGCCTCGTTTGCCGCATTACACTGTAACTGGGATGTATAGTGGGAGAAAAGTGCTAGAGTGTTACATTGGCTCAAAGGTTTTGGGTGAAAAGTTATTCTTAGTTTAAAATCCTTTAATTTGCCTTGTAAATGACAAACATCCTGTCATAAAAGTTAAATTATTGACAATTTTGCTTTTCTCTCACTGTCTCTAACAGCTGTAAATGGACCCAAGACACTGCCAGTTAATCCAAACTCACATCCTTTCAAAACCTGCTGACGTAATATCCTTTGACATGTATCCTCTATCACATATGAAAGCGTGTTATGGGCGTGAGCACATGTGTGTGTGCGTACATGCATGTTTAGAAGCGTGAGCAGGCTGCAGACAGTGGCCATTGGGAAATCAAGGAGCACTTTGTCATGCATCTTTAAATGTGTGACACTGCGTCTCATGAGACGGCGCCTGATTGGTCTACGAGGCATCAAAGAATGACGGGTGAGTGATGGCCTCGAGGGGATATAGTGTGTGTGTGAGTTATGTGTGTGTGTGTGCTGGCTGGGGTTAGAGACACAGGACAGCACTGTGACATGTCTGGGTGGCACCCTGTCAAAGCCAGCTGGCAACGTCTTATAATGTTGCCATCAGGGAGTCATACGCCACTCTAGTCTCAGTTTTCAAGATTCACATCATTTTAACCCATATGTGAACTTCAACACAGAGAAAAAAAAATCTGAATCAGCTTTTAACCAACCAATTACTCTTTACATAGTGATTTGTTGGACCAGGCATATGATAATGAACACATGTCAAAAAAGTCAGGAACATACAGTATGTACCAAAAAACTCACTATCAAAAATTCACACTGTAAATTAAAGGAGCTCATGTTTTTACATTTGACATTTAGCCATCATTTTAAGAATAACTTATAATGACCGCACGATAGGACCAAGCTCAAAATCCCACACCACCAGAATTACAACCAAGCCCGTCGCAAGGAGTGCAATTCTGTAATCTACAGCACAGAGACAAGACATGTTTTAAACAGAATGTATACTGTAGAAAAAGCAGGGATGTAGAGAATATATTAGACAAAAATATTATGCTGTTAAATATCATTCATCTTTTATGTTTGAAGTATTTCTTTATTGTATTAAGGTATGATGTGTTTTACTTTTTTGCTGCAGGGTACTTAATTTACTGTACGTCGTCAGTCTTCCTGGTATCAGTGTAGTTCAGTTGGTTTGCTACATTTCATAGAAATACTTTTGACCACCTGCAGAGACAAAGTGTAAACTTGTTGCATTTGACCCAGCAAAGCAAGAGCCATGGCCTTCTATTATCTTCTGACTGCATTGTATTCTGATCTACTGAAGCTGCCGTCACTGTCAAATTTACTATTTCTGCCTCTACAGTGATGGGCTTCTCTTTGTAGGATTGTTGAATACCAATGGAACTCAACTCACCACTCTAGAAATAAGGTTCAATGCGTTTGTTCCTCGAAAACATATTCAGGAAAAAATGCAGCATTCCAGTAGTAAAAAAAGAGAAAGCAGTTTTGTCACTCCATTATTTGTAAGAAAAATTGACCAAAATAACAAAATAATCAAGAAATTAGATGGTTAATTAGCTTTTTTTCCCCTAAATAACTGATATACCGCCTTTCCCTGAATTTGTTTTGAGGAAACAAACACATTGCAGTCCTTTTTGAGGCAGAGCACCCACTGGAAATTCAATACAGCTTCCTCAGCAAACCTATTTCCTCTTGTGAACTATCAAGGAAGCCTTTGCTCTTTAATTATGTTACACTGAAAATATTACTGCTGATGTTATAGATGGGTGAAATATTTCTAATTTTGCTGCTCTGGACACGTCTCTTTAGACATTAATCTGGGGGAATAAAAAAAAAAACACACCAACAAAATGAAAGCAGAAAAGATGTAAGGTGCATAATCAATGGCTGTTTTAATGATGCTAAAATCTTTCAGGATGTATTTCTCATTTAATTTGAATATTTGCAGCCATGAAATGCAGACTGAGTTATGATATGATACAGTGCATTCATAGTAAAGTCAAAAACACAAGACTTTAAATCAAAAGTAAAACAGATCATGGGGAATTTTTTAATAGTACGATAGGGTGTATGTAATCTACAGTAAGATACACTGACCCTATTACTGTCACGTTGAAGTAAGCTTGTAGTTTCTTTAAATGCAACAACTTCATCTTCTGGTGTATGAATCATGTGTGGCTGCTGTAAAGAAGAGCTGAAATCCAAAACCAACAGGGGGCAGGCATAATTACCAAGCATGTCCCTCATATTTACTATTTTTTAATAAGCTACTGACATAGAGCAGACAATGGCCTGTCATCTTTATTTTGAGTTTATTTGTATTATTTTTTTTTTTGTATTTTCATCAGTGTACATGGACTGGCATGGAGCGAGAGAGAGCGTTTAACTTTGTCTCCCTGGTCTCTGGTTCTGATAGATGTTACCAGCTCTTACCACCCGAGAGGTGGAGAGAGAGAGAAAGAGAGAGAGACAGAGAGACAGAGTGAGGGAGGAGGAGGATTTACGCTGGCACCGCATTTTTGTCCAATTAATAGATTGCCAGTGTGTTGCGTATTTTGCATGACAAAGGAGGGTAATATTAAACTGCCATTTGTAATGAAAATGCACTTTGCAAATTAAAAAGTGCAGAAACCCAATTTTTCCTACCTCTTTAGGAAATAAACAGTCCTTAACCAATTAAAGCGCATTGTAATAATTCTGTGATTTATTGCAGGTTGTTTAACTTTCAAAACTCGGCTAACCTATATTAAGGTCACAATCCATCATGTCTTGCATGGAGTGCTGTGGAGTAATGGCTGTTGTATTAGCTGCTTTTGATGATAGTATGAAAGAAGTATTAGCACTTGTCAACAAAACTGCTTACAACATAACATTAGCATGCATGAGCTGCGTCGCCTATTCATTATCTTGGCAGCTCCACACACGCGGTTACTGCCTTATAAAACATTTTGCCGGGCCGAGAGCACACGCACACTGTTTGGTTTTGTGATAGAGTGGCAACATGCAAACCATGGGGCGCGCTCTGGTTGCAATGCAAACAGGCACCGGAAAGATGGAACAGTCTCTGTGAGACACAAGTGAGGATGGGAGGAAGAGCGAGGGAGAGAAAGAAGGAATGAGGGATGGGAAGGATAAAGGAGATCACTCTACGTGTTTGTCTTGATTACTCTCCTTCAGTTAAGCTTCAGTTTCTGTGTTATAAACACACCAGAAAATGTCCACTGGCTGACAGTAGAAGAAAGGGAGGGAGGACAGGGGAGACAGAATGGATGAATGCACTGAGGGTGAGAGAGAGTACAATGTTATGAAAAAGCTACCAGCTTTTAGAGTTCAGCTGAGGCTGAATGATGACTGGCAAGAAAAAGGTAGCGCCGGAAGAGATACGGAAAGAGGTAGACACAATAGAAGCTAAGCTGTGAGGGTAACATTTAGAGGGCTGTTGAAGCAGATACAATGTGGAGAAAGAGAGAGCTTCGGTGGTAAGCAGCAACTGATTTGAAAGACAGAAAGATGGAGATGATGAGGGGGTTGAGAGTGAGACATGGGTTGAAATAGAGAGAGAGAGGAGAAATAGATGTAAACACAGAGAAAGAGTTACAGCTGAAGGGCACGGCAGGGTACCAGCCAGAGAGAGAGAGATGCAGAGATGCAGAGCGTTGTGACATGGTGACATTTGCCTCCACAAATGGGCTCTCTGGCTTTAGCAGCGCAGTCTGGTGCGATGCCCCCCGACTGTGAGCCAAGAATGCACTTAGCTCAACAAGAGCAAATGAATGGCCCTGTTTTGACTTCTACCATTACACTCCTTCTCCCTGATAGCTGGTGCTGGGCAGAGTGGGTCTTTGTTGGAGCACAGGGATCCCTGCGTGTTTAAACACCCCTGCATGGTCTAATTAGTGTGGTAAATCAGCAGTTGGATAATATGTGGAATCAGTACTTAGCCCTTGATTCTATAGTTCTTGTTCATCTGACTTGCTGCAATTTGGAGGCAACGAAAATTAAATTCGAGGGTCGACATACATTGTTAAAAATAACAATATACTAAATTTCAAACCCATTTCAAGATAAAAAGCAGGAAAGCAGATGCCAATTTGTTATCTGCACTTTCATTCTCAAATCTGGACATACTGTACGTTCTCAATGGAGCCATATAGAACCATGTTGTTTACTTCCCACAGAGATAAATCTGAACGTCTACCTATCACACCTGACTACCCTACAAACATGTCAACAAGAGCCCATTTAGCAGCCAAAGCCACCACGCCAGCTACTCAATAGAGCTAATTACATCACTGAGGATTCTCATATCCTAGGGCAGCACTGCTAAATAGCCTGCTTATATTATTTTAGTTTTTAACTGGAAGTCCATTTTAGACACATTTTCTCATCCCTTGGATAAAACACACAGAAATCTACTCCTCTTGTGAGAGACAAAAGTGCTCACTCAAAAGTGGTGCTGGCATTTTTTCTCTCTCTGAAAAATAGTTAAACTGTCAACTAACATTAAAATGGTTCAACCAACAAATTTATCAATGTTTCAACAACATTTCAACATCTTTTATTTCATACTCTTTTGCGTGTGATAATTTCCTGTTCAGAGAAAGTGTAGGCACTCGACTGAGTTAGAAAAGGTATACAGGTAAAGGAACTAGTTGCTATTTAGGGGAAGTAACATACTGTCAGTGTTGTTGTTATGTGGTGTGTACATACAGTACCAGTCAAAATGTTTGGACACACCTAGTCATTCAAGGGTTTTTCTTTATTTTTACTATTTTGTACATTGTAGAACAATCCTGAAGACATAAAAACTATGAAAGAACACACATGGAATCATGTAGTAAACAAAAAAGTGTTAAACCAACCAAAATATCTTTCATATTTTAGATTCCTCAAAGTAGCCACTGTTTGTCTTGATTACAGCTTTGCACACACTTGACATTCTCTCAACCAGCTTAATGAGTTGGTCACCTGGGTTGGTTTTTAACTAACTGGCGTGCTTTATCAAAAGTTAACTGGTGGAATATCAGGCCTTCTTAATGTGTTTGAGACCATCATTTGTGTTGTACTGGTGTAGTGTTGGTATACAGCAAATAGCTCTATTCAACTACTGTAGTAATCCATTTTACAGCAAGAACCGCTCAACTCAGTAAAGAGAAATGACAGTCCAGCAATACTTTAAGACATGGAAAATTTCAAGAACTCTGAAATTTTCTTCAAGTGCAGTCACAAAAACCATTAAACGCTCTGATGAAACTGGCTCTCATGAGGACCGCCCCAGGAAAGGAAGACCAAGAGATACCTCTGCTGCAGAGGATAAGTTCATTAGAGTTACCAGCCTCAGAAATCGCCAATTAATGGCACCTGAGATTAGAGCCTACATCAATGCTTCTCAGAGATCAAGTAGCAGACACATCTCAACATCAACTGTTAGGAGGAGACTGCATGAATCAGGCCTTCATGGTCAAATTGCTGCAAAGAAACCACTACTGAGAGAGACCAATAAAAAGAAAGAATTGCTTGGGCAAAGAAACACAAGGAGTGGACATTAGACCAGTGGAAATCTGTACTTTGGTCTGATGAGTCCAAATTTGAGATTTTGCGTTCTTCTCTGCGTGTCTTTGTGAGACGCAGAGAAGGTAAACGGATAGTATCTGCGTGTGTGGTTCCCACAATGAAGCATGGAGGAGGAGGTGTGATGCTTTGCTGGTGACAGTTGGCGATTCATTCAGAATTCAAGGCACACTTAACCAGCATGGCTACAACAACATTCTGCAGCAGCACGCCAACCCACCTGGTTTGTGCTTAGTAGGACTATCATTTGTTTTTCAACAGGACAATGACCCAAAACACACCTCCAGGCTCTGTAAGGGCTATTTGACCAAGAAGGAGAGTGATGGAGTGTTGCATCAGATGACCTGGCCTCCACAATCACCCGACCTAAACCCAATCGAGATGGTTTGGGATGCGTTGGACTGCAGAGTGAAGGAAAAACAGCCAACAAAGTGCTCAGCATATGTGGGAACTCCTTCAAGACTGTTGGAAAACCAGGTGACTCTCTCATGAAGCTGGTGAAGACACTGCCAATAATGTGCGAAGCTCATCAAGGTTAACAGTGGCTACTTTCAGGAATTTGAAATATGAAAGATAACACTTTATTGTTTACCACATAATTTCACGTGTTATTTTATAGTTTGATGTCTTCAGTATTGTTCTACAATGTAGAAAATAGTAAAAAATTAAGAAAAACCCGTGAATGAGTAGGTGTGTCCAAACTTTTGACTGGTATTGTATGTTTTGATGTTTTAATGAACTGCTGGATGGGCAAAAGACAATTTTCCACCTCTGTTGTATTCTAATGTGAAAAATTAGTGTGAAATCTAACTTTCTCCAAACATGTACACACACACAAACATAGACATATGCATCCACTGTATTAATACATGTATAGAAAGAACTTTGTATACTCAGACATGATGAAACATATAAATGCTCACTGGTTGAACTGAACATTTGGACTGGGCACTTTATATTGATATTTAGCCTGTGGCGCAGTTACCATTACATGTCTCCATACACTGTCTATCTCTGATCACTCACTCATCTGGACCCGCTATGCATGTGTTGATATTCAAATCTCTCTCCCTATTTTCCTCTGTAGATTCAGCTCCCTGATGATTATTCATGTGCATTTAACTCTCAAACAGCCCCTCATTAACTGTGGCACGCTGGGCCATACGTTGGGCCAAATTACGCAGCTTTGACATACACAAACCAGCAGGGGGGAGGGAGGGAGGGAGCAAAGTCGTCGGGATAAAAGGCCTGGCTCTCTACTTGGTCCTCTCTAACCATAGATAATGGCTGCCAACGTGTCTGTATGGTCTTTTAAAGCAATCAGCACTTTCACTTTTAGAGGAGTGGGGTTGGGGGTGGGGACGAAGAAGGGGGACGCTGAAGAGCAGGAGGAGAAGGAGGGAAAAAGGGGGGTGAAATGGTAAACACTGAGACAGGATTGGAGCCTCACCATCAAACACACAGATGGTAAGGTGGGTAAAAAAGCAAAGTCGGAAATTTCAACCAGAAGCTAGGGATTTCCTGAGTTGATCTATAAGACTGGTATCAGGGCTGTTTAAGTAATGTATCTTTAATTGATTGGTATCAGCTACATAAAGCTTGATCTATTAAAGCACAGCAACAAATAAAACAGCAGCCAGAAGTTTTGATTAATGATATGCCCACTGACAGTTGTGTTAAGCAATGGGAGCAAAGCCAATTTGGCTTTAAAAAAAATTGGCATTTTGTGACTATTTCAGCAACATTTTGCAGGTGTTGCTGCTGGCTAAAAACTTCATTTGAACTTAAGTATTTTGTTCATGCTGGGGATGAAGATAGGCTGTCCAAATCCTGCCCAAACCTTCCAGCCACAACAGATCCAGACTAAAACTGCCCTCTCCACAGATACAGTGTATAAAAAAAATACTACCACATAATAATAATAATACCACACTATACTGTACAAAACACAATAGGTGACCATTATAGGAAAGCTGTGTTGCAGGCTATAGTTTCTAATGCAGGCTTAAAGGCATGCCTGCACTGTGAAGCTGTTTTATGTAGGAAAATGTAAATATCATATTGGGACTTGGCAGATACTCAATATTAGATGACTCAGATTGAGATCATGAGCAAAAAAACTTGATTCAGACATCCATACTAGAGACTTGCTCTGGTTCTAAGTGATAGCTAATGAAAGATGGCTGGTGAGTGTGTACTGTGTAGGGATAAGGAAGAGTTATTGAATTCTAGCGGCTAATGAAGTCAGCCAGGAGATTAAAAAGGGGCAGAAAATCTAAAAGGAAAACAGGCAAAATGGTTGTACAATGAAATTATAGCTTGCGAAAGTAGACACTGAGAAGTGATAACAATACTTCCTCGTGCTGCTACAGTTGTAGCCTAATTTGAGTCAAGAGAACAATCAAAACCTTTTTATTAATAGACGATGTCCTAATAATAGTGATCACAGTTAAATAGTGGAAAAGCCTAACAATGGATCTTAGTAATAGACAAATCAACCCTTAAAGCGGCAGAGAAATTAGCCCTCAAATATACAATCACTACTACAGCGAGGTGATTAGTCTTTGTCTGACAGTCTACTATACACCCTTGGCCACCACACATACACACACACACACACACACACACACAAACACACAGCATTACAGTCAACTCAAGAATATCTACAAGTAGTACAGAGAGAAGGTTTTTGATACTTTGTGGGATAATGCAGGTGGCACATGCCAACAACAAACTGACAAAAAAAAAAAAAAAGATTTCAACATACATCTATGATGGAAATAATGTATAAGGCCATTGTTCTGATTTCGCCCTGCAATAGAGCTTACATTCTAAAGGTTTGGTGAAATAAACATTGTCGGACTGATGATGACACTTTGACATGTGCTGGCCCAAGAGTTGGGCTTGTGTATATTTCTGGGTCAGATTACTGCTCACTAAGGCGAATTTTATCATACCAGAGGACTGATATGTTTTGTATGTGTATAATGAAACAAACACTGTAATATAAACAGTTCAAAATACATCCAACATGAAAAATTACATGTTATTTGATTCACATCAATTAACTATATAGATACTGTGGCTGTATTTAGTGTATAGACATGTCAGTCACTGAGTCTTAAATAAGAGAGAAATTACTGCACAGATCTGTTATCGGCTGCATGTTCTGACGTATCATAATAACACTGAGCGTGGGAGAACAAGTTTTGGATGACCTCAACCATCGACTAAACTCAACATAGCCATTACGAATCAGCCTTTATTGAACCGCAGGCTGAAAATCACTCATCATTGCCTCTCCCTGCACGTAGTTGGGGAATCAAATCAAAATGCGCCCTAATTTGACAGTTGCTATGAGTGTGACCTCAGCATAATGTGAATAACTACCCTTTATTATGAAGAAGAATTGAGACTAATTCTACATAGCTTGTCACATCTGACGTTGGACCTTAAGGTTTGGGGGGGAAGGGTTAGCGCCATATGCTCAGTATATGACAGCTACATCACAGCATAGAAGTGTGTACTCCTCATGGGATGGTGATGGGCCCAGCGTGTGTGTGTGTGTGTGTGTGTGTGCTTGTGTCTGTGTGAGTATCACAGATGTTGTAGTCCGAGGTCTGGTGCAGATGGCTTTGGGTGTATTTGCCAGTGATCTCTTTCCAGTGAGAACAGCACCCTCACACACTGCTACCTGGACTCTGTTTACAGGATAGGAAGTGACATGCTGCACACACACAGACACAGAGAGACACACAGACCTCACATAAAAACGCACAGCACACAAACTCACCTAGAGTGATGCTTTTTATTCTCCTTGAGCAAACAGGTCTATTAAACACTAGCTAAAAGAATAGTGTTTAATAGACCTGTTTTGTCAACTGTTTCATTCCGAGCTGAATTTTGGAAGTGTGAGGAAATGCTTGAAATGAAACAGTTCTTTTTCTATGAATATCATTAGAAGGTTTCTTCACTAAACTCAATTGTTTTAACATTTTCCACCTTACATGATTATAATATTTAAGACAATAAAAAAATTCACTTACTACAAGTGTTAACTCAATAAAGATACTTTCAAAGCTTATGTGGGACAAAGCATATTCCCAGTTGGCATGTCTTATATAGATTAGCTTGCTAAGCATAGGATATTTAGTGTTGCTGCACGTTCTTCATTGACCAAAAAGGGGAAAAAAAACAGCTTATCATACACTTTGTACACACAGTTATGAGACATGAGCACAAAGGTTAGGGCAGACCTCCAAAATACTAAGCCAAATTGCAACCAGAGTGTGTGGAAACAGTACACAGACACAGAAGAGCACAGGTGAGCACAAGTCTCTCTCTTTCACTCTATGTTTGTCTCTCTCAGTCTTTCTTTTCCTTCTGTTTGTCAGTGCCTCTGCCTCTCCTTGTTTCCCTCAGTTTCTCACTGGGTAAAGGTGTCCTCTGGGGGATAGAGAGGCCTCGGGGGATTTGTCTTAGTGCAGAGTGCCACCTTGTTGTCAAGGCTGCAATGACACATTTCTTTCAAAGCCACTCCTGACAGATGCTCACAGAAGAGAAATGTCATTTCATGATGCATTGCAACATCAATGCAGCACATACACAGATAGTTTCTATGATATGTATTAAGATGAAAGGTGAGGAGGTGGATTGGCCAGCGGCCAGACAGATTATGACATAAGAGTGTAGTAGCTCAGATATGACTACCTCATGGCATCTTATGCCAGTAGCTGGTGCTCCATCTCTGAAATCTATTGCTTTAATGCCTTATCCAGATTTTTCAAATTTAATTTCATTGTATTCTAATTAGGGGTATTCTTTTATTGTTAAAGGATGCATGCAAGTAAATATAAAGTATCTGTTTTTAACACTTTACTATGACATTTTTAATGTTTTTGTCGACTAAAGTCTACATACAAACATACAAACAAATTATTTATGAAGTGAGTGAATAAATCTATTCCTAAAGCTGACCAGCTGATTATCAAGTTGGTTTCCAATAATCAATTAAGCGAAATATCCTGAAGAAGTAAAGGAAAATTATCACTTCAGTCAAAGTTTACCTCTCTGCATGTTACATCAATAAACCTATACAGCTGGTACCGTGAAGCTTCTTTTAAGTAAAAGTCACACACACATTAGTCTAAGCATCACAGCACTAAAGCTGTGAGAGACAGACGGACAACAGATTAAGAGTGTATGTGTACATGTGTGAGCGCATAGATGTGTTAATAGGCAAAAATGACCATCATAAAATCCACTTCCTATGGCGGAGATGAAGGAGGGTACATACCATACGCTGGCTCAGTAATGTGTTCATTAATGTGTGAGAAACCAGGATACAGGCAGCAGGGTCCTTGTCACCGCATTTTACTGGATGAAGAAGTTAATTAAATGAGAAAACACGGGATGAAAAGACAGAGAAATGGAGAAGTCAGGAAGGACCGAGGGGTGATTGTTAACAGGACATCTGGCACAAGCTTGTTTCTCTCTGGGAGAAGACAGAAGGGAGGGGGAGATAGCAGCCATAAGTACTTGACCTTCCACTTGTCTGACTGGCAAACTCACACACACAAAATCAAACTCTAAAAAACACACATGAACATACAACCACACACAAATGCAAAAGTGTACGCGTTTTGTGTGAACAGGTTCCCAGAGAGCAGTGAGAAACAGTGTGAAGGTGAACAACATGGCCGGCAGGGTGCTGACACGTCAGAGACGGAGACCAGAGAATGAGATCACTGTCCCGCCTGTGGGCTGAAATGGCGTCAGGAGCCTCTCTTGCATGCACACGCACAGGGAAATACACACGTGCACGCACTTCAAAACATAAACAAGCAAGCACGTAAGCCTACATACACATATACTGTATGCACTTTTGTATGCACACAGGTATGCACAGAGACGCACATACAGTCTCTGGGAGTATGCAGCGAGTGTCTGTGCCTGCTGCATATGTGGCCCCATGCATAAACAATGTGCCCTGAGAGACAGTAGAGTGATACTATGGCCCTTAGCACAACTCCCATGAGCCTCTCTGCACCCTCCATAACCGCTTCCAGTCTCTCTCTCTCTCTCTCACTTACATTCTCACACATACACACACACACACACACACACACACACACACACACACACACAGGAAGGCAAATGAACAGCAAGAATATACACATGAAAAAGGAGCAGCACAGAGAGAGAGCAGTGTGCATAAAAATGTAGCACATACACACACATGCTTACTGACAAGCCAAAGCACACATGCACATACAGTGAAGCACACTAGCGCATACATACATACACACACACACACACACACATACACACATTTGCACACATACACACGACTTTCAGAAATAAGAGAAGCAGCTGTGTGAGCTCCCGTTGCGAGATTACCTGGAGATAATAGAGGATACGTGCTGTACATGTACAGCACATACAAGGTGTATTGGAATGATTGTACTGTTAGTGCTGGCTTATCACCATTACTGAGACGAAGCTGAGCTACACATACTGTACATACAGCAAGAGCAAAAATGTTTCAAAGATGTCTACTCAAAGTAATAGTCTTCCACAGTTTCCTGAAAAATACATTCCCAGAGTGATATAACACAATAATGATGAACTCGTGGACACTTCATTTTCTCTACTCCTCTTTCACTTTCACTGTTGCAAACATCTGGTGGCAGGCCAGTCTTTCAGGAGAAAAATCCTCCGGTGCACAGGAGGACATGCATTTTAAATTTTCAGCAGCAGCAACAGCAGTTTGATTGAAATAAACATAAGAGGAAATAGGTGGTTAGAAATTGCAGCGTGGCTGTAGGAAGAAAAAAAGTGCCACCGACATACTTCAATAACTTCACTACCAAGTGATCTCCTAGAAGTGTAAACCAAAACATAACTGCAATGAGTGTAACTTGGACCTTCATGGGTTAAAAATAAGAACACAGGTTGAACAGACACACTAACACATAAAGAGGCAGATGTGAAAACAGCAAAACCCAGCCACATGAGGACACACGTGGGCACATTTTGGCTTCATGTACGCTAGAATGAGGGCAACTAAGGTGAGGATGAAATATATGGAGGCGAATCAGAAATGGACATTTGAGGACGGGGGAAGTAGAGGGAGAAGAGACAGAGAGAGCGCACGGGAGAGTGACAGAGAGAGTGAGTTGGCGAAACAAAGAGGAATGTCCTCAGTATTACGAGGGAGATAATTGAGATATCCAACTCTTGACAAAATGTGCTATTTCACTGGTGCTGGGAAAAACACAGAAGTGGGGGGTGGGGGGTGGGAGCAGAGGAGGAGAGATGGAAGAGAGGGGGAGAGGAAGAGAGAGGGAGAGAAGTCTAGAGGGAGGTGACAGTGGTGTATGTGGCTGTGCTGTCTGTCTGACCTGATTGCAAATAAGCGAAGGAGCTCCACCGCGGCCCAGAAGCACTTCCTCATGCACACAACTCTGCTCTCTCACAAACACACACAGCCTTTCCCTTTAATAAGACTGCTTAATGGTGGCTGTACGCACACGCCACAGCAGTAAAATTTGAATGCATACGTGTGTATGCGTGTGTGTGTATGTGCATGCATGTGCGTGTGCGTGGATACGTGTAACTGGTGAGGAAAGGGACAAGGAGGAGGAGAGGGTTGCTGTAGTGAGACAGCAAGGAAAAGGGGGAAAGAGAGGGAGGGGAGGTGGGAGGGGCAACGGTGGGTTTCTGAGACGCATTTGCAATTTAAAACATGGTTTGGTATAATGAAAATGTAAAGCAGTGGTTTTATTTTATTCAGTGTGGCAGGTTCAGATTCCCAGAGAAGCTCCACTCGAGCAATCAGTCCATTAATAATTGAATTTTGTTCAGGAGCTGTGCGTGTTTGTGTATGTGAGCATATGAGTGTGAGCACACGCGCGCGTAGCCCGTGTGTACACATGTGCGTATTATGAGTGTGTGAAAGTGCATGTGACAAACCTCTCTTCTCTTTCCAGCTGCTGACCCTAATATGAAGCAGCCAATTAGAGATCTTTATTTAATTGCTGGGCGACTCGTCCTCGCTACACACCGCCACGCTCTGCCAACAACTGGCACTGTGGCACTGGGGCAGGGCCAGGGACACGCGCACATACAGTACATCCATGCGTATGCGCACACATACACATACTCTCATAGACACATGCACACACACAAATGCAAAAAAATGCCTTGATGATAATTCCCACAGGAACATGCCTTGCTGTAGCTGGACTATTTTAAGTCCTACAAGCAATATTATTTTGCTCAGCAACCAAAATTACAGTATGTGCGCACCAAAACATATATTAACCCTCAAATGGTGCATTAGATATAACTATGAAGATATGTGTGGAGGTGTTTCCTCTTCTTTTAGCTCTGGCTTGTCCTTCATCCCTCTCTCCTCTTTGACTGCTCTTTCTCTCTCTACGCCCTAACTTCTCTCCATCCTTCCTCTCTGCCCTAAATCGGGTCTCTCTCCTCTCCCTCCCTGCTCCATCTCTATATCTGTCTCTCTCCCTCTCCCTGGCTGTCAGAGAGTATCAGATCAGTAGTTAGATCCATGGCCGAGGCCAAGCCGGCCTCTCCACTCTCAGCACTCTACCACAACACATCATTACAGCTGACAGCAGGACTTCACAACGCACCGTACGTGCGCACACACACATGCAAGTGTGCATGCAAACACATACAGTCATGTTTATGTGTACGCTCTTATTCGCTCTCTCTCTCTCTCTCTCTCTCACACACACTCAAATAGACACACACAAAACCGCAGTTACAAAGCACGAGGTCGCTACACATTTAATAACAATCCCGCTGTAAAGATTGTACTTTTTTGCTGGATGCATATTCACTAACACAGCTGTTTTTTTATTGCGCAAATAGTTTTTTACAGATCACTTGGTCGGGTTTCATAAAACACAGAGATTTAAAATGAAGGGTGGAGATGGGGGAGGAGGGGGAGGAGAGGGGGGATACCACTTCCAAAACCAACAGCAGCAATATGCCAGCGCTGGCGGGGAGAGTTAGCCTCTGTGTAACACTTCCAAAGAGAGGGATAGTCCCTCTTACAAGCCGTAAGGGCCAACTGGTATGTGTGTATCTGTATGTGTATGCATGTGTGGGTGGATATGTTTTTAAGCCACGCTGGGGACTTTAGAGCTCCTGCTAAAGTGAGTTTTACACACACACACACACACACACGCTTGAGAATACACCTGAGAATACGCACAATCACCATGTAGAACAACAAATCTAACACTTTGCCCACTTTGATCGGCTACCCGAAAACAAGTCAGTGGGGTGGGGGCGGGGAGGGATAACTGGGTGGGTGGGTGAGTGGATAGGGGGGGGGGGGGGGGGGGGTGTTACAGAAAAGAATTGGGATATGGTGCCCAAAAAAAAAGTGCCCACTTCCCTCCCCTCTGGTAGGATGACAGGAGGAGAGTAGAGGGAAAAACAAAACACACTAATCTTCTGGCTTCGCAGGAAGCCACAAAGCATCATTTACACAGCGGAGTTAACAGGAGAGCACCAGGCTTCCTGATTTGCAGCGAGCAGCCTTGTTCTAGATAGAGATATTCAGACTGTCAGTATAAACTGCTTCTGTTTTCGTTTTGCATTTATTTCAATGCCAGACTCAGGGCATAAATTTTTCATCACCTGCTAAGCTATGAATAAAAGATTAAAAAAGGAACTGAGAGGGGAGTGGAGGGGAGGGAGGGACATAGAGGGAGAAAGAGAAAGAGGAGAGAGAGAGAAGAAGAAGAAGGAGAGGTACAAAAAAGTCTAACAGATGTGGCGCATGCGGTGCAACGTGCGAGCACTGTGTGCATAGTGAGAAGGTCTCCCTCTCCTCTCTCTCTTTGCCCCCACCTGCCCAACTCCCCCACTCCCCCAGCCCCCCTGCACCACCATCCCAATATACCTCTAGGAAGAGAGCAGTGGCTGCGGTGCAGGGTAAAGATGCTATAATGAGCGGGAGGCAGAGGAGCATCTCACCTTGGCTTTTTATAGGATTACCTGAGAGGTGAACTCTCTGCTCTGTGAGAGGATTCATCAGTACATCCTCTCTCTCTCTCTGCCCTCAGCGGTCTTTGACAGGCAGGGCGAGAGTGAGATGTCGAAGAGCTGCCGGAAAATTCTATGCAATACAGAGCTGACAGGTTCAGGTGCGGGTTAAAGAAGGGAGAGAAAGAGAGGGATGGAGGTAAGGATGAAGAAATGCAAGGATACGGAAGGAATGCATCTCGCTCTCTGTAATTCTCTCTCTCTTTCTGTTGATTTTATGAAGCTGTACATCTTGCCTCATACGGACTATGACTGTTAAATCTTCATATACCTCACACCATTACTTCCTCCCCGCCCTGCATTGACAGTATGCCACCTTTATTGTCAGGAGTGCTAGTGTCACTTGCATACTCAATGGGAATCCTCAGTTTTACTTAGATAATAGACATGACATTTTCCAGTATGTCCACTTGTGACTGAAAATGACAGTACCGAATACACACACACACACACTTGTAGACCAAACAAACAAAATGCACCTATTCTGATTACTGTTTTGTCACTGCTGAAATTTTTAGTAGTGGTCAGGAGGTAGAGGATTCATTGTGTCAGCAGACTTCTTTCATTTTTCTCTTGTTTAGTTATGAGATATTTTATAAGCTAAGTAGCGTACATCATTAGAAAGAACATAAGAATTAGTTACCTAGCATTCTCTACCTATAATCAATGGTCTGAAATTATATTTTTGGTGTCAATCAATGTACTTCAACCTTCTCATCTGATTAGTGTGACATGCAAAGCAGAACTACATCTTGCTGATTGAAGCAGTAGAAAATAAGGTAAAAAAGTTCAGTAATATGGGTGACAGGAATTACATCCACACAGAAGTACCCACATAGATACTTACACCAACTGACCCAATCAAATAGGGTGTAGTCTAAGCAGACAGGGACATGGAGGCAATGCTGTATACAACAAAACAAACTGAGTCTACATCATGTCAGGCAGTGTGTGTGTGTGTGTGTGTGTGTACACAGTTGTATGGGTGCTCAGGTCTGCAGGGAATCAAGATGCCTGATCAAAATAACCACTTATATAGATGGGCAGTCACAGCCCACCCACTCAACACAACATCCCCACAGTTGTACATATATACATACATAAGCATACAGATGTAGTCGTACGACCTTGTCTCAACATGTAAAAAATTAATGCTAGACTCTCTTGAAATATATACATTACACTGACAGAGAAAAAGAACACCCACTCGCTCTGTGTACTTTCAGACACACACACAAGAGTGCAGGCGCATGTGTGTTTGTGACCTCATACACAAACACGCACGTGGACAAATATATTGTGTATAAATATATAAAAAGCCAGAAGGTTGTAGTGTATGTATGTGCAGGCTGAAATTCATCTCTGGTTAGAGTAGAGGTAATATATCCCACCAGGACCTGTGTTCCACGTAGCAATTTAAAATAATTATTGTGAGACCTGATGCTAGACGTCAGCCCCAGCCTCCTGCATCTAAATGAAGCTATACGTGTGTGTTACCCAGTGAAAAACCATGGTTGGGACTTCCAAAACTGCCTCCCATAGCTTCCTGTTCCTTTGCTATGGTTATGTTTTATTCTATTGAGATATATGAGTGAAATATTCTCAATGCAAACCAAGACAAATCAATACAACATGTTAGACACCTGAAGAGCTAATAATGAATGTCAGAATGTAAAATGAAAGTAGAGCTATTAAAATGTTAGAATTTGTATATATGTGAATAAAATATATCTATCTGCCCTGTTTTGTATGTAAATGTGCTCATCATGATACTGACATTATAAATCAACAGGTTCATCAGTGGGCATTCAACTACAATCTGCAGTGTCCTCATCATTTGGAGAGTTTCTTGGACAGGTAGTACAGATACTGTAGGAATGAGGTGTGGGAGGAGAACAATACTTAACGCAATAGAGAAACATGAAGAAAAAACTCAAGATAATACACAATAAGATATAGATTCACCAATTCAGGAATGTTTTGTAAGTAGCCTTCTGCTAGTGCACTTATTAAACAGAATGTCCAGAATTGCAATTCTAGTGCTTACGTCACACCACAATATAGTGATTAAAAATTAAAAAGTGTTTTCTTTACTTGTAGAAAAAATAGATTTGGCCAGTTGACTGTGTGAAAGTTGAATAAAAACTGTGAGAGGGGTTTTCTAACATAGTGCCATCAGTTTGCCCTATGCACCACACCTCCTACTCTTTCACCTCCTGCCACCCGTCTCCTCACTTCACCACCTACTCACCATCTTTCTGTCTGGCCTCCTTTTTGTTGAATTTCCGTGTCACTCTCCCTGTCACCCCTTCTTCCTCTGCTCCCTGGCAAACCTTGTCGTCCTCCCTCTGTCTCCCCTCATCTCTGAATCTGACCATTTCTTCATCATCATTTACTGCAATCTCAAGCCAAATTTTGTGAGCACTCCCTCCAATACCATCTCATCTCAGTCAGGAATAAGGGTGAAGGCCATGCCAGGAGAAGTTGGCATCAACCTGTCACCCTACCATTCCCGCTTCCTCCTTCTGCCAGCCTGCTTAATCAAATTACCCCCCACACCCTGCACACACAAGTCCATTTCTCAATCAACTTCCCTCTATAGCACTCTCCCTCCTCCTTGCCCTTCTTCTTCTCATCTCCTAAAACTTGCTCCCTCTGCTCTCTTTATCTTCCAGTTTCCCACAGACTGTGTAAAAAAACATATAAGGCCACAGTCCAATTGGCAACAAAATGTGTGTGTTAACATGACTATTTTTGTGTTTGTGTGTCTTGGTGACTTTGCTCGAGTCTACGTGTTTGTGCGGGTGAACGGTACAAAACGGCACACTGTAACAATGGCTGAGGCTGCTGTTTCATCCTAATTAAATTTCCCTCCTCTTTTCTGCTTCCTTCGTGTGCCCGCTTGCCCACGCTCCAAATGTCAACAGGATTTGGGCACATGGAGTGGCATCTGGTGCCACATCACCCAACGCACATGGATACAAAAAACCTCACAGCACGCCGAGTTAACCTGGAGCGCCGCCAAGCCAGCAGCTACGTGCTAGCTAAGTGCCACAGCGCCAGTCAAGTGCCCGTTCGGCTATGCGCCCACCCGCATCACTGCATCGCTCACACACACATACACACACTGGCACTTTCAAACCTCGGTGGCACTAGGCGATGACAGGGAGACAGAAGGGCCTTGCCTTGCTGAGCCGCTCCCTGCCCCCAGCACATACTGTACAGCTCCCATCCTAACCCCAGAGCCATACTGTATCCCCATACCCTCACTGGCAGTCTGTTAGTGTGTGCTACAGACACAGAGAGATACCAACCTGCCATGCCTCTGCTCAAACACACATACACATATGCATGTGGGGACGCAGATACGCACACATACACATGAGCAATTCCACTACAGTCCAGGCATTAAAATATACACACAGGCATACATTTACACACCAACATACACACACCAACACACATACCCACTAAGCTCTTCTTTGATATGTTTGAACTGTCTCAGATTAGTGGGTACCATTGGGGTCTGGCCTCCCAACCACAGTGCTCCTCTCATCTATTACTGCTGCCCAAGGTTTGCTGTGAATTGGGCATTTCTGGAAAACACTCAAAGACACATGAGCATGCATGCACAGACACACACTCCACCCAGCCAAACTTTCTATTTGATGCTGTTAAAAAGTATTTGTGCTGCTTAAATCAAAGGACAGATTAGAGAGATCATGTATGTGTGAAAAGAGAGGAAGAGAGAAGGAAGAATAGACAGAAGAGAGATCAGCATTTACCAGTGAGGTCAAATGTGTTTTAGCTGTGGGGAAGATATAACAGAGGAGAGGAGAGAAGTCTCCCAAAAATTGGCTGCTTTGGTCCACAATACTCATATTCTTGTAAAATCATCACTCAACAGATTTATGCCGACTCCCCATGAATTCAGGGACCCCTTTTTTTCCTCTCTTTCCCCTCACCTCTCTTGCCTCTATGCAGATTAGAGTTGACTCTCAATTACAGTCCATCTCCGAGCACAGATGACAGTGTGAAGTAGGTCCAAATAAAACACATCAGGCTTTTCAAATAGGCTGGTTCAGGACCACTGAGTAGCCAACAGCTAGCCAGCCGGCCAACTCCGTATACTTCCATGGCTGTGAAGAAAGCTCAAGGAAGCTAGAAAGCTAGCCATGTTGCCTAAGCCCAACATATGTTCTATTCCAATCCCTGTCACTCTTCATTTGCCGTTTGTCCCCCTTATTCTAGACAGCTCTCTCATTCTCTCTCCTATGCTGGCATTTTTCTTAGTAATGTGTCTTTTCTATCTCTGCTTAACCTCTTATTCTCTTTCTCATTTTATTTTTAAGAAATGTCATTCCATTGTCTTTCCTCTCTATGATTTGGTAATTCTTGACTGGTTCTTATTCCACATTAAAATATTTTTATATCAATCAGTGTGTAAGAGTAACTGGTCTTCTTTTCTGTGTCTGAATGCTGACCAGCTCCATAGCATTAGACATGTTGTCATGTGGCTGTATCTTTGGCAGAACAAGATAAAGACAAGTTTGGAGAAGAGGATGGGAGGGAAGCATATCCTGGTCCATTTGAACAAATTTGGCTTCGTTTTGAGGCAGTACACATATAAAAACAGACACAGCCAGGCATGCAGAGAGACTGATAAAAATGGGCCTTGGTAGCTGAAAGGATTGGGCTAAACAAAAAATCTATTTAGCTTGTTTGTGGAGGAGATGCTTCATGCTATTTGTTTGGTGCTTGTCTTTCTATTGACTGAGATAATCAGAGAGTGATTATTTGATGTAGGAAAACACACAAGCTCACATGGTGCCTGCCTGTTAAGATGTAAACACATAGAAAGCAATCGCACAGCTTTTCATCTATACATGAAATGATGCAGTGTACTGTATGTTTATGGTACCAGCCACATGGTGTGTGTGTTTGTCAAGTGTACATAGTATACTTATGGTGGTGGTAGATGAGTGGTGGTGGTGGTGCTGAGATATTTGTGTGCATGTGTGTGTCTGTGAGAGCTTGAATGACATTGAGCTCCACATGGGTGTGCACCGGGATACGTGTGCAGGTGTGCAGGTGTGTGCGTGTGTGTTCGTGCACCTTCTATAAGAAACCCACTCAGTGTGTGGCCTCCGCTTAAGTGGGTGAGTGTGTTTGGATCTGTGTAGCCACTCATACACCAAAGAGAAATAAAGCAACTGCTGCTGTGCCAGCTTAGTGTGGGCAGGACAGGCTGAGGGGTAAGAGAGAGTTCATTAAGAGATTTCAAGGCACCTGAAGTTCATTTGTCTCCCTAAAGCATCAAAACAGGATAATAAGGAGGGAAGGAGGGAAATGGCAACAGCGAGTCATGCCTTTGTTTTTCCTCTCTTTAACAATTCTCCCCTTTAAATACCAAAGTACTTTCATCCTTATCTGCTACTTGTCTCTAAATTTCAATATGAAAAACTTCTTAATGCGTTCCAATGTCAAGGTTTATGCAGGGCAAACCTGTCTCCTGTTATAATGCAGTGCAGATAAGGAAAAATAAAATTACTCACAAGAAAATATTCCAACTTAAACTGCTGGTCACTTCCTTTTTACTGTCCATTAAGGACATGATGTTCAACTGTGTTTTGAGGGAAAGTAGATTTCAAAATATGACCAATAGTATTTTTTGTTGAATTGTTTTAAGTGTTGTGATTGTAGCCTGCTAACATAGCTGATATAGTTTGATTTCAAATCCACGCCTCACTGGACCCGAAAACTTACCACTGCATGTATCTAGCCGTTGCATAATTGATGGGAGTTAATTGTCATTTAGTTTCTGTTCCTGACCTCCCTCACTTGGTCTCCTGATTTTGTCATGTGTGTGAGCAGTGTATGTGTCATTGTACCTGCGTGTGCACTCTTGCCCCTGCCTTGCACACGGCCGGTGCTAAGGCTAATAAATATGCTCTTATAATCCTGCTGCTGGTGTCATCCAAGTGTCACTGCTAGACATAAGGCAGGGTGACAGTGGGGCGCCCCTTGCAGCGTGTGTGTGTGTGTGTGTGTGTGTGCTTAATGTGACTTTGCTCGGATGAATGCATGGTTGTGAGTTTGTGTTGAAAGCTAGCTGTGTGTGTTTATTTGTGTATCCTGCATTGTGTGGCGTGTGTTTCCGTGGAACTGATTAAGACACACTCTAGTGTGGTGGGACACCTGGTCTTGGTGGGAAAATGGGCCGTGGGCCACCAGGGCAAGAGGCAGAGAGAGCGAGAGGCAGGGGGAGGCAGGAGGGAGGCAAGGTGAGCTACAGGGAAACACTGTCATCCACTTCCGCACCAAAAGGACTTTTAATTTAGCCACAGTCAGATTAGACCAAGGCACATGGCATAGGTGGAGAGACACATTGCTGCCAAGTTATTAGGTAACCCCGAGTGGGCAAAGTGACAACACACAAATAGATATACTGTATGAACACACATACACGCACACACTTGCAGGTCTCTTGCAGGGCTGTGGGGCAATAAAAACAACCATGTGTGTATTTAGGACGTAGGTTTACTGACCTATGCTGAATCCAAGTGGCTCTGACATCACTAATAAAGCTAAAACAGCACACACTGTGGCAAAACAGACAGTATTTTGCATTTCTTTTAGTTATAATCAAATAAAAAAGTTCTGAAAAGCAACATGGTGAAATGGCAGATTCTATATAAAGTCTTGGCAAAAAGACTTTTGTGATGAGTAAGTTCTTATACACAAACTGCAATGAGATGTTGCATTGCATGAACTGATTGACATGAACTGACTTACATTAATTTCCTAGAAACTTATACTAACCTTAACATAACCCTCAACTAACCTTAACTTTAAACCAAGCCTTCTCCCTAAAATTAATGATTTACATTAAGGGGACTTGCTTTCTGTCCCCATAAGGGAGGCGAGTCCCCACAACATGACCGTGTAAACAGATTTATGTCCCCACAACATGAGGAATACCTGGACCCCACACACACACACACACACACACACACACACACACACACACACACACAAACAAACAAACACACGCACACACCCACACACCACATCCACAGTAAACATAAAAAAAGCCGGAGGCAGCTTGCAAAAATGAAGTAACAAAGCTAAGCAGGAATGGCAGTTTTCTTAGTGTCTGTTTAGACTTATAGTAATTGCTGCATGTCTGTCATTGCCGACGCAGGCGAAGAAAATGTCTTCCTCAGCTGCTCCCCTGCCTGTTTTGTTCACTGCACTTGTGTAAAGTGGGAGAAAATAAGTGTCATTCAATGAATGCAGCTATTCTTCCCATGACAGCTTCATATCTGTGAGTTAGGGGGAGGCCACCCCAAAATTCTCCTTTCTGCTGGTAACGCCTTTGACAGGGTGTTAAAAAAAAAGGCCCCACCTCTTTGTCCAAGCATGGGTAAGCACACACACATATATTGATGTGCATACACACCTACGTCCCACTCTAATAAGTTTTTACACACCCACTCAACAATGCGCAAGGACTAACATTCACGCACACACAGACGAGCGCACAGAGAAGCAGTGAAGGGTGTCTGCGCTGAGTGAATGGATGCCCTTTTTAACCCTGCTCAGCAAGGGTCCCTGTGTTAATGCAGCTGATCAGATGGCTGAAAGAGAGACACGCAGAGAGAAAGACAGAGACCGAGATGCGGCTGAAGAGTCGAGAGCAGAGTAGAAGAACTTTCCTATATTCTTACAACTATACCTGTCCATCTGTCTGACCCTGTCTCACACTTTCTCTCGAGCTCCTTCACCCTCACTTTCATATGCAGCAGGCAAATGGGTCAGTTGCTATGGTAACAACTGAGAGGCCAGGGATCTTCTAGTCTATTAAGAAAAGTGGGGGAAGTTGTCGCCCTCACCACCCCCCCCCCCCCTCCCCCCCCACCCCCGCCCCTCCCCCCCACACACACTCATTCAGCTGAACAGTGTAGGGAAAAAGAGTGAGATGGGCTGTACCGGGTGGAGTGGGATACATACGGAGGCAAATTTAAGTTTCAGTCAAACTAAAAAATTTGCTGGTTGTGAAACCGTAATGCAACATAATGTCTTCATACAAGGCCAGGGCAGAGTTGGTGTTGACAATGCTGGTGAGTGTGAGCACAACAAGAAAATCAGACCAGGAATAGGAAGTCTGGTGAATCTATCTAGGATTGACAGCCTTACTATATGTTTTTAAGGTGACACAATGGACATATTTTTGCATGTATGTTGTACCTGCAGTACAGCAGTGTAAACTAATTGGAAGGAAATGTCCATGCTACATTCTCTGTATACAATCAATGTTTGAAGAGCGTTCATTGCATAATCCTAAAGATTGTGACCTTTTGACCTCTCCAGGAGCCTATAGCCCACCTGACCACTATGCTTTTCAGAACTGCAGAGATAGCCCTGCTGATGGTGCACTCCCTTGAATATTTCAATAATCAATAAAATATTAATAAGCTGCACCGAGATGATGAGTAGAGGAAGTAGGGGACGGGGGTGGAGTGAACGAGTGATAGAGGGAAGGACTGTGCTATACGAGGAACACAAACCAAGAGAGAGGTGGAGGAGAGTATTCTTGTGAGTTTTTTCCATTGGTCCACAAAGTGTGGTAATCTTTTTCACTGCAGACTGAAGAAAATTCTCAAAAAAAAAAAAAAAAGACGAACATCCATAGCCCATTATTAATACAAACTGAATAGTTAATAACAATCTATGAAGACTAATAAGCAAGACATTTGTTAAGCTTTTGTTCATTGAAGCAGGGCCTGCCAAATCAAAACTGGGGAGCAGTCATGACTGGTCTCTGATATTACCTGAGATTATTGTATATTGTATAAAGCTCAGTGGCAGAAAGAGAGAGAGAGAAGGAGATAGAGACAGAGAGACCCCTGCGGCTCACACCCTGACGTGTATGTTATGCTCTATTAAATTAGCATGAGTCCAATATTAAAATAATAACATTTACCTCCACAATAAATGCGTTGGGTTCCAAAATCAATACCTCTACCCTATAATGCCAAAGTATCATTACAAATAATAAGAGCAAAGTTGTTGCATTATATTGAGCATTAGATTAAAAAAAACTGAGAAGGGCATGCACATATTATAGATTAAATAATTTCATTTCAAATGTCACAGATTCCTATAAGAGTTAATAGAGTTACATTGTTAATGTGATTGTTTTTTGTTTGTTTGTTGTTGTTTTGGCGGGGGGGGGGGGGGGGGGGGCAAAGAAAGCAAGAGGTAACAATGATAATGATAATAGAGAAAAGAAAAAAACATTCTTACACAAGTATGTGCTCTCTATGTTTATACACATTACCATTTGTGAAATGTGTCCTCTCTCGCCTAAGTCTTAAGACTGAAAAACAGAAATCCAAGGCAAACTTGCTAAGTAAAGGTTTACCTTGTGGTTAATTGCTAGATCGAAGCATCCTTCATAAGCACAACCAGAGTAACTAAAGCCACGTTTCCACCACAGGAACTTTTCTCAGGTATGAAGAACTCGCCAACCTGCGCTTCCACCAGAGGGACCAGGGTCTAAATTAAGTTCCAGGGAGATTGTTTTACCCCCCCCAAAAAGTCCCTGCTCGGGGGGTAGTACTTTCCAAAAGTACAGGAACTTTGGGGGAGGGGTTTGCCGGATTGACCATCACTGATTGGTCAAACACAAAGACCTTGTACACAACTTGTGTACAAGGTGTACCACTTCATTCAAGGAAGTACTTTAAGGCACTAAAGGACACATATCTCTCAGCATCCACAAAGCAAACCCATTAGTGTACCCTTCAGAAAAACTACTCCACACATCAAATCAAGGAGAAAAATTCATTGATTGAGGCACACACATTAATTAGTGAAATAAAAAGGACCTAAAATGTTGGAGTGGAGTGATGATTGTATCATCTTTGAGTTGATAGAGTTGAGTCTAAAGGTGAGAACAGAATGATAGGGAACTATGCAGCTGGATTGTGAAGGCCCCTGTCATGCTGTCTATGGCCTTATTGGATGAGCCACTCTCAAGGTACTCAGTCTCTATTCAGAGCATGAATCAATGGCTCCTGATTAGATTTCGGGGGGTTACTATGCTGTTTTTGTTTGTTGTGACATCTTTCCTCGCTTTGTGAGGTCTCTGTGCTCCTGCCTGACAAAGGCACCACCTCCTCTGATGGAGGAAGAGAGAAATGGGGAGACAGGAACTGGGGGAGGGGGATCACTGAGAGGGACCGTCAAGGCTGTTTTCTTGTCGTTCCTTGTTGTGTTGCATTCCACTGTGCTGTCGTGTGCAAGCGTAAATGTAAGAATTTGTGTTTTCATGTATCAATCTTAGTGTGTTTGTGACCATGTGAAGGTATAAAGCATTTGCAGTCATGGAACGCAATTTGTTAAATATGTATCAGCAGCATGCGCGTGTGTGTCTGGTGTCAAACAAAATCTGATTTATTTTTCTCTCTATGTCTATTCCTGGATGTTCCCGCTAATATTACTCCCTATTTTGTAACTGCCCCTCCATTCTATTCAGCAGAGGAATTGGGAAATGAAAAAAGAACATGACGGAAAAGAAGGAAACATTTGCAAGTGATGAAGGCTCCCAAGTTTCCAAGTGTTGACTAGAAAATGCAGGTCAGAATGAGATTCTTTCTTGTGTTCGATGGCCACTTCAAATAGTGAAAGTCCAAACTGGAAACAGCTCACCACATGCCTAACTCTTTCCCCGTATGAGTCACGTGATTTTTGTTCAGTACACACTATACTGCAAAATCTTCAGTAGAAGAAATGTGTCGTGGGGAACGTTTACCAGAAGCTGTTATATATCCCACCGCATTCCAGCCAAGCCAAGGCCAAGCCTTACAGCCATCACAAGTAAACTGCCTATGTGATAAGGGGCTGAAAGAATCCGATAAGCTCTAAATCTAAACAGGGCCAAAGCATCTGCCTTAATAATAAATGTGCCATGCTAAAAGGTTACTTGAACTGCCGAATTCAAATTTAATTGAGGCTGTGTGTTGAATAATTAATCTTTTTCCCAGAGAACACAAGGCGCACTGGACAAGCCAATGCTGAGAGCCCAGAGAGGCGGAGAGGAGGAGAAGAGGAGAGGAAGAGAAACAGGCAAAGATGGAGGGAACACAGCGAGGAGTGTGCGCCAGCCCACGCCACGATCCCATGAACCCTGCCAGAGCGTGACCCACTATACAACACAGTCAGAGCATGATGTCATCCGCCACATCATCACCCTGGTAACCAGCCTTCGTGTGTGTTTTTGTGTGAAGACGGGAATAAAGAAATCAACCTTTCAACAACTGAACCCAAATAAGAGAGTGAGAAAAAGAGCAAAGGAAGGAATCAAAGCTTTAGCAGGGAAAAAAAAAAGCACCATGAGATGATGGTTGGGATTTTTGTTGTTATTATTGTTGTTGTTGGGGTACAAAGCAAATATAAAGAGGAGCGTTTAACATCTGTCTTTAATGTTTGTATCAGTTTTACTCCCTCTCATTCTTCTCCTCCTTCTTCTGTAGGTATTTCAGTTGGAGGCGTCTCCTTAGATCTGTGCCTTTTAATGCTGACTGCCGCAAATCTTTTGAGGCCGACTACAAAAGCAAGCTGGCAGTAAACTTTTCCCCCTGAAGGAGAAAAAGAGGAGTGCTGTTTGGGATCGCTCCACTCTAGGGAATCTCCTCCCCGACACGGGCTGATCTGAAGACGCCATTGCCCCTCCTTTGCCCCGACTGGCCCCCAAACACACACACACACACACACACCTGCAACAGCAAAAGAAGCTTGTGTGTGTTTGGCACGGCCACATGTCGACTGATTTCCGTTTTCTCCATGCACATGAATAAGTGAGGGTGCTTTTATGTATCATTGTTGCATGTTTATGATGTGCCTCGCTGCCTGCAGTACACCACATCCCATATGTAAACACGATATTGTGCATAATCGTAGTTGTTTTACTGCAACAGTGCTGTCAGGTTGCACTGCCTGTCTGCCGAAGCAGCGGTAGCAGAAGCAGAAGCAGCAGTCCTGGTCTTCTAGGTTTTTTCCCCCCCCTCTCTCACTCTCTCGTCCTCCTATCAGCCCTCTCTGGGTATAAGGCAGCTCCCCTCCATTGTTGATCTGACTCTGGGCTCTACATTGCTGAGGTGGCGGATTGTGGCGGAGAGATGCCTCTGTCAGGAACGTGCTTATCCTCTCGCTCTAGCCACCCTCTTATACATAAAATATCAAACATCTGAGGGACAATATGCTGACCTGCTGTGACCTCCACACATGCGTCCGCACACAAAAGGGACACACTCACACACGCATGCAGACGCACACGCTGGAAAACAGAGACACACACACACACACACACACGCGTGCACAGATGAATGCTGGCATACAGTGACACACACACAAAAACGCTCAGAGAGCTCAAGTCGGCTCACATCCCCCACTCGTACGTGCCTTGACTTTTTTCCATCACCACCGCATCCCTCAGATGATGTATTTGCGACATCTGGCGGCGCTTGCTATATTCATGGGTACCGAGATACCATGTGAGCAGGAGGGGGGGGGGGGGAGAGAGAGAGAGAGAGGAGAGAAAAAGAACCCTGCCTGGGATGGCAGAGCGACTGAGGGAAAACAAGGGAAAAAAAGAGCAGGGTAGAGCAAGGGAAAGGACCCCTAATCAGGGGGACATAGACGGACGGATTCATTGGCAAATATATTATGAGTTGCGCGCCGTAAAGCCGCAAGCACCTTGAGTTCCACAGCAAAAGGCTTGGGTACCCCCTAGTGGGCGCCCAGCGGCAATCTGGCCCTTTTGGTGATGGTGGGGGTGTGGGGGTGCTGCGTTGGGCTGCCATGAATCCATAGGGGTCAGAGGTCAGGCTTCTTGAGTTGCAGTGACATCATGACAATGGGACACTTCTAGAGCCTCAGAAACACAAGCTGATCTATTCTGCTAAGGCTAAGGCACCAGGCCCCTCTTTTCCCACACATTCACACCCTCTGCCAGACAGGGAGTGAGGAAGGGAGAGAGAGAGCAGAGGGGTGAATGTGTAGGCCTCACCCCCAGAACCCCCACCCCTCACCCCATTTTTCTTTCTTTCTCTCCCTCTTTCTTTCAGGGGCTAGATTAAAAGAGATGGCTTAATTCTGTCTAATTATCCACCCTTACCCTCTCCCTGCTTCTCCCCCTCTTTTTTTTTCTCTCCCTCTCCCCATATCTCAGTGTGTGGATACTAATTAGCTGATGTGAATTGTATCTACTATACAAATAGACTGGGCAATTATGTGAAAAAATTATATTCCTGCCTTTTAAAACATTACACATTTGTACCACCAGTACTTGTTTTCTTTTCCCATTGAGGTAGTACAGAAATAATCTAGCAGTGTAACTGTCTTTGCCGTGGACCAATCAACACTATGATACCATGAGTGATGATATTCATCACACATTATCAAATTGCTCAGATAATTGCAACACATAAGGGGAAAGCCTGGTGTAAATGCCCGAAATACTGAACGGCACTGTCGACTAAACCTACAGCATTACTGCAATCTCAACATTACAAAAACATTTGATTCATTCATTCAGTCTAACTGTATTAGCTCAACAATAAACAATACATTTTCACCCACACGTTCATTTGCTTTATGTAATAATAGTGCAATCTCTGTGTGCGCATATGTTTGTATGTAAGTGTGCGCGCGTGCATGCACATTACATAAGCAGAAATCACATTAATGAGATCATACACTGGTGTTGAAAGTGCTAATTAGTTGCCGGGCTGAGGGTGAGGAAACTAGGCGAGGATCCTAGTGACTTCAACCATTGTATCCTAATCCTCTCCGCACATTCATAATTCATTCCATCATGGACAGCAATAATACAGCGGCGCTCGTTTTGTCTCTTTTTCTCTGGTTGGGGAAATTATGGTTTTCTTTTTTTTTTTCCTTCTCTCTTTCCTTCTTGCTGTGAGGTTTCACTGCGATCATAATAAAATGTGCGAGTGAGGGATGTTCGCCTCGGGACCCAGCTGTCGGGCCACTTTGACAGCTTCATTTGTGGTGTCGCTCTTTGATCCTTCCTGTCACTGATATCCAACGCCACTGAACATACATTTGCCCCCCAACCCAAATAAATAAATAAATAAGTAGTGAACTGTGCAGTGTACAGCCAAGTGAGGCGAGGTTTTCAAGCTAGTTGGCTGTTTGCTGCATCTGCTGTGAACTGGCTCGCCTCCACCCTCTTTGCTCTCCCTCCGCTGCAGCGATGCACCGACACCCCCAGGGCTGATCCCTTTGTAAATGCTCTCTGACACACACCCACCTACCTACATACATATACACGGATACACACACAAACAAACACACACCAACACACTCACAACCCTGTACAGAAATAACAGCAGAATCACTTCCAACAGTAACTCCCTTTGCATACAGTGTGTATTCCCAAAGTACACCATTACTGCATGGAAGAGAATATGAAGGAAAGGTGTTGTTAAGATATGAAGATGGAGGCGCAACACTAAACAACAGACAGAAAAATACAAATACACCTGGTATAATGTACGAGTAAGGTTGTGATACAGAGAAAAAAAAAGATAGCAGGAGGGAAAGCCGGAGGGGGACTGATTATGATCGGAGCTGTCAGGTCTGAGATGCTGAGATGACAGAGATATCAGCCATATCTGCTCTCAGTGATACAGATACAGAGAGACAGATATCAGCCCACACTGGCCTCCCACAGCATGGACGCAACCTCCTAAATAGGAAGTGATGAGCCAACAGTATCTAATGCTTTATGATACTGTGTGTCAAATGACACATCTTGTGCACTTGTAACATACATGTTACACCTTGTCAACTTCATGTTTAATGAGTTAATGAGGAATTTCGCATAACTAACCAAATTTTTGAACATTTTAAAATCCACATTTACACCAATAATATTCAAATATTCAAATACAAAATCTCTCACCCCAATCACACAGTCACAGTGACGGATTCAAATTAATTACAGTGCAACCCTATAACATCTACTGTAGTTGTGGTTATGCCTTCCCCACTTTCCCCACCTGGCCTTACCCCGGTACAATTACAGGTAAGAACGCACTTGTGATGACACTGATGGCAATCTTGTGAACTCAAATTTCTCTGCTGCAGTATACTACCATAAAAATCCTCACTCATCATATATAATGCTGGGCATTTTTTAAACACTGTTACTGGTATCGCTGTAGATACCAATTAATCAAAACATCCAGCAATAACTACACCACACTGAAGATAGACTACCAGATACCCTGCACCATAAATTCAGTAAGTAAGAGGGAATATTTTTATCCATGTTGCAATTGCCCTGCCTTTTTTAGTATTCTAAAATGTTTAGTCCTAGTTATGCTCAGACTATACCACATGCTCTAAGATAGATATGAATATAGTGTACATGTAGGTGAACCTCCTTGAAACGCCTATACTGTTGGCAGGCTTTGAGATTACCGCAGGCATTTTGACCTCTCCACCAGCCATGTGGGCATCAAAACTACAGACCCCACAGATACCCTTGGAGGAGGTGGGTAGGCCTTCCAAGAAAGTACAAGAAAAAAGGGAAGGAGAGAGATGGTAGTGGGCCCAACTTTTGCTCTCGGTGCTTTTTTTTTTAATAAAGCATCTAAGGATGAAGGTGTATGTATGAGCATGACGACAAGAAAAGAAAAAGAAAAGACAAGAGCAGGAAGGGACTCACCTTGAGAAAAAGTGAGGGTGGAAGTGTGTGTGTGTGTGTGTGTGTGTGTGTGTGTGTGTGTGTAGAGGGGGTCAAGCCACCTTTCAACTTCCACTCCTTTGTAAGGTGTATGCTAAGTACTGGATAGAGAGCTGGTGGAGGGCTATATGGAGAGCACTGGTGGAAGCTCACCTTGAGAGGAAGAGCTAGAGGGAGGGTAAAGCCTCCAACACCCAGACTCCTTTATGAGACTGTGTAATAAGCACAGAATGGACAGATACCAGTAAGGTGTATATGGAGGATAGTGGAAGCAGAAAGGCCATAGAGTGATGCTGACCTTGAGAACAGTGAGGGGCAGTGGGAAGGTCTACCACATGGTGATAAGAAGGGCTCTTTTAAAGGGCTGGAGGAGGAACACTCAGACAGGAGGGCTAGGCAGGCTGACTGATTGCAAGGTACAGTCCAAAGGTCACACTCTGAGGGTAGGGATACTGGGCACACATGCATATGCACACATACCAGGCTCACAAAACCCACCCATTCACACAAAAATGCCAACTTGTCCAAACATACACACACATCACACACAAACACTCTATACCCCCCTGACCAGCTCTTCATCATTACAAGTTAAACTCAAGATGAAGAGAAGACAGATTACAAAACAGATGGAGTGATAGGAGGCCAGATAGGAAGAGACAGGACAGGGAGCCTCGACAGTAATCTAAATGTCCTTTCCTATGATTGTCATTGGCATTCTTATAGACTGGCATGTAGCAGTACAATATGTCAAATAATACCACTCTCTGTTCAGTCTGCTGTAAAGGGTAGAGCAGTTTCCATAATGTCATAGGAAAAAAAAAACAACATCTAAAAAAGATGCTTCCAGCAAGCCAGGTCCTGCATCTTAAGAATCCATCAAGATCACTAAATGTCTCCAGTGGCAAATTCAATCAAACAGACTGTTCTTAACAGTCATGACAGAAAAGACACAAAACAAAGAAGTTTTTTTTTCAAGAAAACGAAGGAGAGAAAGAATTGATTCCTGCAAAGGCAATTCACCCCAGAAGAAAAATTCCACTGCTTTATGTTTCAATTTTTTCTTTCCCTCCTTCCCTTTTTCTTTGTCTTCTGTCAAAAACAACTTGGGCTAACATTGCAAGCTGTCACATCAAGGCCATCCCCTGCATCTTACAAAAGGGAGAATTCTGCAGTTGGATGGAGCGGCAAAGCTCTCAGACACCCAACCATCATTTACACAGGAGGTGTAAAGACTGGGGGGGAAAAAAAAGGCTTTTTGTATTTGAACCAGAGTTTGTGCCCTGAGGACAAACCCATTATAGCACAGTGAAGGAGGTTTTCCATGCAATAACTTAACAAACAGATATGGATGAATGCTCAGAGCAGTTGTAGATCTAAATTCCCACCTTTTAAGCTATTTAACAACAATGTCCGAATTTTTAAGTGCTGAGGTTTGATGATGACGGCGTCATGACATCATCATCATCCTTCTTTACGGTACAGTACATAAGAATGCCTTGTTTATCAACTAACTTGCAACATGATTACAACCCAATGCTATAACAGAGTCTTTCATCATGTCTGAGTGGACACACACACATACACACAACACACACAAACACCACACAAAACACACGCGCACACACACACATACACGCACTTTCAACATCAGCAAATGCTTTCAACCATCAACATCATAGAAGCCAGATAAGTGTGCCCCCTCTTTGCAACAACCACTGGGGAGGTGAGAGGCCTTGTAGTCAACATGCTGAAAGACTACTCAATGATCAAAGACTCAGAAAAACATGACCCATGATGGTTTCTCTGAGAAGATAGGAGAGAGAGGGAGCCACAGCAGGTAAAAAGAGAAAAAGTTGAAAGAAACAGAGTAAAAAGCTGCAAAGGTGGGGGAAACGGAGAGTGGGAGGCAAGGCGAAGGGAGAGTGCAAACACACTTGCCATTTGCCACAGATTGGCAACTTTCTTGGTCACCACATTTACAGTATATGCTGATTTTGCTTGCTTAGACTATAAGCAGAGTTGAGGCATACATTTAAATTTGGCTTTTAATTTATACAATAACTGGGAATTTGTTAAGAAATGTGCTTTTCCATTCCACTTCAGTTCAAATTTGGACCTTCTTTGCTTCCATCTACATCAGAGTTTACACACTCGTCAATGCATTAGTTTAATATTTAAAATACAGTTGGCTGGAGCTGCTGTAGCATTTAAAAGACTTGCTAAGCTTCACAGAATAGAGTAGTGATACAGGGAAATGGGTGAAAATTATATCACGCAAGGGAGGAAATCTGCATGATCCCAAATAATTTACTGTAGCATAGTGTAAGACTGCAATGTTTTTTTTTTAATCTTCTCTGTGTTATTGTTCCAGTATTAGGTGAACAAACTCCAGTAAAAGCCGCTGTTAAACAGCAATGTTTAACTTGCGCAATGATAAGACAGAGCAGGGTAAGACAGAGAATATTATATTATTACTGCCATAGCTGAGGGAGAGAGGAGAGGAGAGGAGAGGAGAGGAGAGGAGAGGAGAGGAGAGGTTGAGTCCATCTGGAGTGTTCGCTCTGACTGTCTATAGATTTGTCAAGACAAGTGTCAAGACAAGTGCACCTCTGTGCTTACCTGTAATGGCACAGGGGCAGGAGGGCGGGACAGGCTATTTCAATTCAGCAAAAGTGTGTCTGAGTAGGTCTAAGTGTTGGTGTGTGCGTGTGATTGCGTGTGTGTATTCGTCTGTGAGACAAGAGAAAGAAAGATAGAAAGAGAGTGATGAAGAAAGGCAAAGAAAAAGTGGAAACAAATGTAGAGGGAGCTCATGAACAAAAGGCAGAGGCACAGAGTACAAAGATGACCGCATTAGAATATGAATCCAGGGCCTCGAGCACTCTTGGCACTTAAAGAGCCCCTAAAGTCAAGTGTCAACTATTATGTGCCATCAGTGGCGACACAGGGTCACAGAGCAGGACGGATGAGGTCAGCAATGGTGCTCACCCTCTCTCTCAACATGCACCATTAAACAGTCCCACAGTGCGCAAAAAGGACTAGCTGTCATTTGGGTGGAAAATGGGCTTTGCAGTGACAAGAACATCTATCCAGCCTTTTACACAGGAGTTGGAATTTCTCGTGCAGGAGAAACACCATCTATGATATTCAATTATGTGAACAGAGTCAATATTTGCATAGACACATTCAGCTAATGACGTGATGTTTTCCATAACATGTGACATGTACATTAAAGGCTGTAACATTCACAGATGTACCTCGTTTTCGCCGTTTAACTATCAAACGAGTACAAATACAACACACAGGCAACATGCTGAATGTATAAAATGCTTCAGTTGTTTGCTGTTAAACCAGCTCTGTAATTACCTGAAGGATGTTTTAATTGTTGCATGTTCTACTCTTAATATTAGTCAACGCTTTAGCGGCTCTCCAGGTGAGATTGATTGGATAAATCAGTCAGAATTATGGGAAAACAGGAGGCCTGCCAATCAGCAATGTGCGAGTGAGTGTGTGTTTTCAGTGTGTGTGTGTGGCTGGGAACGTGCCAGTGCATGAGCACATGTACATGTTTGTTTGGGATGTATGCGTGCAAGTGTGTGTGTGTGTGTGTGTGTGTGTGAAAGTATATAGGGCTGACAGCTGGGCCTGTTCAAAAGGCTTACCGAGCATTCTGCCTGTTTGGGAAGCAACAAGCACAGTCTATCTGAACAGGGATCTAAAACCTGTGTCAACAGCATAGTTCAACACATGTAAACAGCCACTCAGTAAATATACTATCATTCACATACCAGTGCAGAGGTAGCTCTGATATACTGTATTATATCTATGTAGTGTAGTATTAGAAATAAATAACTGTATTGGTCATAGGTCAAAAAGAGAGTTAATAAAGACTAATTCTCTATTTCAGCAGCCGAACTTGGAAGGAAACATGAGAGAGACAATGTTAGTGTGTGTGTGTGTGTGTGTGTGTGTGTGTGTGTATGCATGTGCATGTGCTATTATGTGTTGGCTAGTGCATAGCGTTAGTGTGAGTGTGTGTAGGTACGGTATTTGCTGTGGGGTTTGTCAATGTGTGCGTATCTGATGCCAGCGTGTGTACACGAGTATGACGCCACACTGTGTGCGTGTGTGTGTGTGTGTGTGTATGTGTGTAGACATGTGTGTCAGTCCATCAGCATGTCGGCGTCACAGCCCTTCACTAAGTCCCAGATTAACAGTGACAGGCAGAGATCCCTCTAATTATCTCTTCCTGGACCACATGCAAATGGCAGAGCCGAGCGGAGAGCAGCGATTGGCTGGGGCAGCCTGGGCGCCGCCGAGGGGCTAATGAGCCTGGCGACAGGATACAACCTCATGATGTACCACCAAAACAAACCCTCACCGTCACACAGGCTCACACAGGAGCACACACACACACACACATTATGTTTTAGGGGTTTAGTTTATGCTCTTATCCAGAGTTTCTTACACTGAATGAGTATAGAGAGGCTCACTGTCAAAATTAGACCTTTACTTTACTGCATGGGGATGGTATGTCTTATCCCAAGACTAAAATGGTGTCTCAGCACACCCATAGGCAAATACCCATTAATATTTACAAGTGTGCATGTCTGTGTTCAACCATTATAACTAATATAATCATTAGCAATATCAAGGCTACCACAATTACTGTTTGACTGATATGAGTATATGCAGTGCAGTTCCTCTTGACTGCTGTATTGACACTGTAAGCAAAAATGTCATTATTAGTTTTTCAACTTAACATTGAGTTTTACAGTAAAATCCTTCAATACACTCATCAAACAGACACACATTTTCTGCCTGGTAAAAGCCTAACTCAGTGTCACTCCAGTGTCTGAATAAAGATGGCACATGGAGTAGAATATTTAGAGAAAAGAAGGAAAATACAATGATGGACTGGAACAGACGGTCACAGTCTGGCTCTTGACAATGGACTGCTGCAGTCAGCTAAAAAGTCAACTCAGTAAATCAGCAGGAAACATGGCAACAGCGTCAAACAGTCCTCCATATCTTGAACTGGGTCCCAGTCCATCTAAACTGGTTGACAAAACCGGTTCCAGGGGCAAAATATGGAATTATTTTGCTGACAGAGCTGACAAAAACAAATACACAGTGGACATTCTACAATCTCTGAACAAAAGTTGCTAGAAAGCTCCCAAAATCAGGTATGGTAACAAGACACTTGCAGTTAACAAGTGTGATAACTTAGCAAAGCATCTTAGTGACCACTGTACTGGGATGTTATTATCATATCATGTTTGTGTGTGTCTTGGTATTGTAGTAATACTGAATTTGTTATATATTTTATTTAAAATAATATATATATCATTTGATTATATTACTACTATACAATCCTATTAATGCAAGACCACAATTTCACTCATGTAATCTGGCATGGCTCAGTTGGCATTTTATTGAGACACATGTTATTTTAAGTGGGCTGTACAAGAGATGATAGATAGACTCTCACTTCTTCACTCGAACACCAACATGAACTTCTATTGGATGACAAATACACAATTTCTCATTGGTCTGTGCTTCTGATTTTCACCCTGGCAAAAACATGGCTGCGATTTGAAAAGAAAAAGTGATAAATAGGCCTGCAAGTGCTGAATCATGGCTCGTTTTATATTTATAAAACCTGCTCACAAGGTTTGTGAGCTTGCAAGATGCATTTTGGCTTTGTGAGGCTCCAACTGCACTGGTGTCAACCTCAAAGTTCTGGCATTTTAACAACAGAAATTCATTCCCTCCACTATTATCCATACTAAAGACAGACAGACAGCTTCCTCTTGCTGTGCTGAACACTGTCTTCATATTTGTACCATCAAACACCCCAGCGTATTTGAGGAGCCTTGGGACTTGCCATTTTTAATCAGGAACGGGTGGCTTTGTCTTGTCCCTGTTCCATCCAGCATTTCTATCCATCCGTGGAGGGCTTTGCAGTGGATTAAGTGGCATTTTCATTTAGCTCTGATATTACCAAGTCTCTCCAACTATTTATCCATCCAAGGTTAGAAGTTGGAACAATCACCGAGGTTGCTATTTATGTTATGAAAGTATCCAAAAATCACAATATTTATGAGAGGGAATTTAAAGATGTCACATGAAAGTGCTGAAAGTTCACAATACACAGGGGATGACCAGGTAATCCTGTTGAGAGGCTTGTCCTGTGGCATAATCACTATGCAGCGACAATTCTGTCAGTGAATGGTGATATTATTGTAACTATTGTTAACAATTGTAACCAATTCAAACCCCTTGGGAGTGCAGATTGAAGCAGTAAAATGGCTGGAATGTGATGTATGATATAATAACCAGATGGGGATCGTTTCATTTTCGCATGTCTGCATGAGGGAGACATGCGTATTTCACCCTTAAATGCACTGTGCAGTCAAAATGTCACATAAAAATATTCTGACTGTATGAGCAAAACTCGCTATACTAGCTGGACACATTATATCTTAACCTGTCTATCGTATCCATTTTTTAAACTTAATGCTAATTTGTTGCCACTTTATCAACTTTCACAGTTTGGATGAGTTTGGATTTATTTAGGTTACAAGTTGTTTAACTGTACTGTAGCACAATGTACAGTCTGCTGTAACCACAGAGAACACAGCAATGTACAGTAATGACTGATGTCTCATGTCTCAAGAATGGTTTGACCATGACCACTCTCTGAGAAGATAGATTTGCCTCGACCCTTCAGCTCGTTTTTAGAGGGACAAGACAAATATTTCAGATGTATCACACCGAGGCATCACGCTGGAGGTGAGAGAAGGAGAGTAAGGGGAGACTGAGAGATAAATACAACAGTGGGGGGAGAGAGAGAGAGAGAGAGCGGGGTAGAGAGGAAAAGTGTGGCCTGCCTGCCTGGCTGACAGTTGACTCTGTTGGATGTGACTTTCACAGTCTGCTGGCGGTTTGTGTGGAAGCTATCACATCTGTGACTGGCCGTTTGATTAATGAGCCTCTCAGCTTGTCTGTGCAGTTTGAGGAGGGGCCACGGCCTTATCCCAGGCATCACTGATTTATTCGCCTTTGGAGCAAACCTCCAAATATCACACACACTGAAATATAAGAGTGAACATTCACACACATGCAGGCAGACACATGTACGCCCTCCATGATATGCATACAGTATACAAGGTGCAGTGCAGATATGTATGCACCAAGGCAGGCATGGAAACAGACTCATGTGCACAAGCTCGTCCCTCTCCCCGACACCTGCTTACGGCTAATGAAAACCTCAATGTGTCAGTGCTGTCCAAGGCTAGCAAAGACAAAACACACCATGTATAACCAAGCAGACAAAAGATGTATTCTGTCTCCACCAACACAAACTCCCATCCCTAGCTGTCAGTCAGCGGAGGGTCACACACAAGGGGATCAACGAGAGAAGAAAGAAGCCCTTCCTCAATGACACATCACACTCTCCTGATTTTCAAAAGTGACAAGTCTTTTGAATTTCTGGCCTCGCAAGATGGAGAGCCTGATGATGGCTTGAGAGCGTTTCTTCTTGTTTCTTTGGCAGCGACAGCCATGAGATGTCACTCTGGCTAACCTTGAAGCTCTTTTCTCCTGTGTTTTTTAATGCTTCTAAGACTAGGGCAACCAACTGCTCAAAATGGTATGGTAGCATCACCCTTTAAGTCAGATAAATGATTCCAAACATACTTCCAGGTACATAAATGTGAATTAGTGTGCGCATACCCTCACACACAAATACACAGCCCCACCAACCACTGGCACACACTCCCTCAATCCCTGAAGCGTAAAGTAAGACCATTAATCCAGACACACTGAGATCCAGCTTCTCCCCAGGTTGATCAGCGTCCGTGGAGGAAGACGAACATTCTGACATATTTGTTTTTATTTTATTCCCTGAGAAAAAGGCCCACCATATGGCAGCACCCAGGAACAGATGGCGATTGCCCACTTTCTGAAAGCACAAGCGTCTATCGCCGCAATTTAAGGAGCCGCTCAAGCAAGAGAATGCCACAGACTGGCATTTTTCCACAAACTGCTATTGTTATAGACCTGGGGGGTAACAGCAACAATGAGACAATGCAGAGGAAATGCTTTAGTGTTCAGTAGTTACAGTGTAGCTTATGTTATTATGCTACCAAATCTATGGGTCAATGCTGCTAGTACTCTCTTACTGTCAATGTGCAGAATAAAATGGTGAGATGAGTGCTTGCTCAGGATATTAGCTGTGAAAATAGCAAAGCCCAAAACATACTGAACTTTAAAGACACTGTTGGCCAATGTATGAAAACAATCTTTGTATTGACCCAGAGCAGTGGGCCAGTGTTGTACATGTAAGTATGAATGTCCTTGGATGATATTAGGTGCTTATGATGGAGTAGAAGAGCCGCCCTGTGACACATGAAGCTTCATCTCTCATACTTGGCTACCCCTTATCAACCAGGTCAGAGGACCTTCTCTGACTTAGACACACACAAGCAAACTGGCTCAAAAAGTCACCTTGGCAGATGATAGGTAAAATGTGATTCTAGTCTCCAGCAATAGCCCATACTTTTTTTCAAAGACTTGTATTTTCCTTGGATGGAAAAGAAAAATGACAGAAAAGACTACAGTTCATAAAGGCCTTGTAACACAAGAGAAGGGCCATCATTGCTGCCATTAATTCAAACCTACAAAAGGGTTGTGTTGCTTTTGACTGTTTCCTACCAAAGTATGCTGTGACAGTTACAAGTGTTCACTAAAGAAAAGAGGATTTCAAAGGTGACCAAGGACAAAGCAGATGAGTTATCCATTCATCATTAAATAAAGAGAAACTATTCAGTATCAGTTGAATCACTTAGCACTTTGACTCCATGCCTCTACAACAAAGGGTGGCTTATCACTCGAAGGCAAAGATGGAGGCAATATGGACACATTTCAATCCGTAGATCATGATAATAAACATTAACTCTTGGTGCGCAATTTGTTCAAGGTGAAACGTCAAGTGCATATTTAATCTAGGTATGTGATGTCATTGATTTTGGTTTTTTAAAAAAGGATGGCTTAAAAGCTGCTAGAGACTTATGATGAAGGAAATGAGAGAATATGCATCAGGCGTGTTGATATGAGTCTATGAAACTTACTGTAGTCTTACTGAGGTCTGCCCATGAACCTTGACATTTGGACTTGGTATGATTGGCTGTATGATTTGTTGATTTTGCAGTATAGCTCCTTCATAAGTCAAGTGTATATCACTGTCTGTAATATAAGCTAACTGACTAGATTTAAGAATAGAAATAGGTGATGGAAGCGTAAAGATGTAGTTTCGAAAATAAATGTGAGAATTCAGAGCAAAAACGCTAATTTAATTCCCAGAAACTTCTAAGGATGTACAGAATTAGAGATTTTGTATAGAATCCGCTAATGTGGGTAAAACTAGGCTGGTAGCCTTAGTCTGGCATTTAGCCATCAGCAAACCAGTCAAACAGTTATTCTTCCAGTCAGTCCATCATCCATTTATCAATCCTCTTTCAAGACCTGTCACTCATCAAAAAAGGCCAACAAACCAACAGATTAGTCAGCCAAAATACCATTCAGAATGTTATTGATTCATCTAAGTTATTCCACTAAGCATCGCTCCCTACATACATTGTACCAACCAGTCAGTAAGTAACCAAGTCAGCACGCCTGCCATTTGGTCAGAAAACAAGCAGGCTAAAAAGTTAGTCTACCAAGAAGTCATCTATCCAGTCGAGCAGCCACCCTACCAGGAAGCCAGGTCGACCAGTCAGCCAGTCAACCCTGGGGGTCCTAGGGTAGTATTAATCAGTCTGGTTTCTGCTGAAAAGCTCAATCTACAGATGATGGATGAGCCATCGTGCTGAGGGAGCTGAAGTGACAGGTGACAAAGAAGGACACACACACCTGTATAAATCCACTCTCCCTCCTGTCTGGCCCCGATGCTACACCGTCAAGGTAGCGGGGTGAAAGTGTATGTGTGTATGTGTGTGTGTGTGTGTTTATGTGTGTGCAGGTGCAAGTGTCTCAGCATGTGTCCTGCTCTGCTAATGAAGTCATCTGAACAGTGATTTAACAGCCTTGGTGTAAAGGCCTACTGCCCTTAACTCATAGCCGTGCTCCATTAGAATGTGATATAAACCCTAGGCACAATAACTGTCCTGCCACTGTAACAATATATAGGAGGCCAATGGCCCACACTGCTAACTCACACAGTCCAGGGAGTGAAAAAATTATTGGCTGTGTACAGGGAGGGGAAGTCATTCAAGGAGACTGAAAATACAGAACATCACAAGGTCACAGTAACAAGTGTTTTTGTACAGTATGAGACAGTGTCATTACTATGAATATTGTCAAGTGCGTAAGATTATATCCTGTGGTTTGTCCAGCAACTGGAGGTAGTAAAAAGAGTAATTGTTGTGAAGCCTCGGTGAAAACAGCCGAGGGCACTTCAGTCTCCGCTTATGCAGAAAGCATTATTCTTATCTGCACTAACAAATGGATCTGTGGATCTGACATCAGTGCGCTTATCCTGTGAGTGGCCTTCTATAGCTTGAGAGATATTTTTGAGTCTGAGATGGATGCGAGAAAAACTTTGACAGCTTACATGTCGCCAGCCGTGAAACTAACTTCCTGCTCTGTGACAGCGTCTCAGGCAGAACCAAAGCCATTCACCAAATCCTCCATGAAATCTGCTCCTCTGGCCCAACAAAGAGAGGCTAATGAGGCAAATGACAGAATCTCAGACACTTTGATACTGTGAGATTAGGGTGAATTATATAACCTTTACCCCCTCCCACTCCCATCCTTCCTCATATTTTTTTTGGTGTCCTGTCAGTATTGACTGCTCTCTCTCTCTCTCTCTCTCTCTTTATGTCACTCACACTCTCAAACTGCAAGTCCAATCTCTCTTTTTTCTCACTCTCTCTCTCCTTCTATGTGACTTCATATCCACTTCATTCAGCTTCTATTCATGAATGCCCCAACACTAATTTGGTTCAGTCAAGCAATGACAGTATCTGTTTTAACATGCAACAAAGCAGCATATAAGGGGAGGAATAATGGAATGTGTGTGTACTGTATGTGTGTGCGGGAAGAGGGGGTAGAGGCACGAAGGCGACAAAGCTCGTCACAGCACAGCATAGAGCTCCGTACTTCACCCTTATTAGACCTGTGTCCTTGGCAGATGCAGAGCTTGCCCTTTGTTAGAAAGGTGTGTGTGTGTGTTACAATGGCAGTGATTTAGAATGGATTGGGCGTAGGCGTGGAGACAAGGTGCAGTAGCCCCATGGCTCCCTGATAGCTGGCAGCGTGACAGCTGTGAATGGAGAACAGGGAACAGCCTGAAGTATTGCCATCTAATATGTGTCACATACCTGCATAAATATTTATGCCCGTTGCAGAGCAGAACAGGAGAGGAGGGGGGGAAGAGGAGGATGGGACACGATCGGTGGACTTGGGTGAAAAACTCTTCAATCAGGTGACACCAAGATCTGAGCTAGCCACCCTTTTTCCATCCCCAGCTACTTCTTTGTCTGTCTCAAGGCTGTAGGACCCAAAGAGAGTGGGCATACCTCAATTACCAAAAGTTGCATATGTGCATGTGCATCCACAACGAAGGGAATCCATGATTCACAGCACACAGCATATTATGGTACTCCAATACTATTTCCAAAGTTCTTTCCGCAGCTCAGCCTCCTTTGTGGAAGCCACAGGAGCCCATGGCCTTTGAACAAAGTGGTAGTTTGAACCTCAGATAAAGGGCAGCTAGGTTACATGATCCCCAATGACTGAAGCTTATGCCGAACTTTTGTCCAAAGGGAATTTGGGGGTGGAAGTAAACTTGCCTTAGAAGTCCCAAGTGAGCACCTCATTTTGTACTGGTAAAGACACAACTGATGCATGACATGCCTCTGTGGACTGGGGCTTTTATTTCATGAAAAGACTGCTCGAAAACAAAAACACCTGTGAGGAGCAAAATAAAAACATAAAAGGACACACCCCGTGGTCCATCAACATGTGTATATGTAACAAGTGAAATTACTGCTTTACCTGTTAGCCAGCAGAGTTTTGAAGGTGACCTGACTCATGCCCTGATAGGCTGGCAGCAGCCTTGGCCAGTCCCATGCCCAGTCAACCACAGCACTCTGTTGATGTATGAGGATAGCGTATTGTTAGTTATTAATCAGGGTTAATACCATCAGTGCATTACCGCTCCAGCTGGGACCCACTAACAAAGGAGGAGGGGGATCCCCAGCGCAGGCCACCAACACCAGACAATCAATCATGTCCGCACAAGAAGGTTTTTATTCCAATAAGACAGCAATTAATTTATAAATCCATTTGGGGGGATGTAGCCATCATTTATAGAAAGATAAATCAATTTTGGGAGGTAGTCGTTACTCTTCTGACTGCTCTGCTTTTTTCTCTCCATCTTCAATGGCACCCCGCCAACCCCCCAACCCCCCCACCCCCCATCTCTTACTCTGTCTCTCTCTTTTGCTTAAACACACACACACGTACATATGCAAACACGCACACACACACACGCACACACGCACACGCACACGCACACACAGAGAAAAACACACTTGGCACTAGCACCATATTGGGAAAGCAAATAAAAATCAGATTGCTTTGATTGCCAAAATGTCACTCTTAACTCCAGGCTGAGTTTTATTGACAAAAGGAGGAGAACTCAACTCGTTCCCTCCATCCATCCATCCCCCCTCTGCTCCTTCCTCATAGGTGATTGATGGATGTAACTTTTTTTTCTCCTCCCTCCATCTTATTTGACAAACAACACAGGCACCTGAAGCGGAGAAGGCATTTTAATCATTCTCTTAATAAGGTGTTTCTATGCAAAGCTATGCAGCCTCCTGTGATAAGCCGAAAACAGGCCAAGTCTTAGGATTAAAACGTGTCTGTTTTTGAAAAACAATAGCGTCAACGCAGCTACATTACAAGGGATCACAAATGTATAAATACATTTAATCCATGTTAAAAAGTAGAAAGACACACACAAGCCTGTCTTGAGGAAATACTAGCCTTTGTTGTTTGTTTTGTGTGATATCAGCGGTATTTCCCCTGATAGTAGACGGAAATGAGGGAGTAGCTGACAGCTTTCACATTGAACTAAAACTACCTGTAGCTAGAGATATCTCCTTTAAGGAGAAAAAAAAAATCTGACAATTAACTGAACATCCTGGTGGCACTCTTGGGGATAAGTTTGGGGTAAGAGGGTATACGGTTCAAAGCCCCAAAGAAGTGCACTTTAAGACTGCACTCTCCTTTAACATAACTCATTTTTTTATAAAAAGGGAAATTTCTCTCATCTTTTCACCTTTTCAGCATTCTTTTCTTCCTGCCAGCCTAACTCCTGCTAGGAAAAGGCAGCGACCTATAGAGAATAGGGAAGCTGAGCCCCAGAAAGACCTGACAACTTCAGAGATTGCCACAGTATCCAGTTCACTAGAGACTCCAACAGCTCCTAACCTTCAACATTATGCTTCTGGCCTTGGGAGAAAGTAAAATGACACGACCCTGCACAACACAGGTACACCTACACAGTAAAAAGTTTGAAGACATAAAGAAGCACCAAAAAATCCCTACAATATCTCAGTTATTTTATAGAGCTAAAATAAAAACTACATTCATTTTTGCTATCAAAATGTGATGACAACCCAAAAATATCACCTCACTTGACTCACCTGGTCCAGCTTCTTTTTGCCAATATGCTCAAATTGGTGGAGCGGGTTGAAACAGGTAGTGTCCACATGACAATCCGAGCCAAGGTCAAAGTTCACCAAGTGAGGAGGATCATCGGGCAGGTCTGTTAGTCCACTCAGTTTAGACATCAGCAGTTCCTGTATCAAAGATGGAAGGGGCGAGAGGGTAGAGACACAGGAGAGACAGAAAGGAGGTTTAAAAAAAAGAAAATCTGTCATGACTGACAAGAAAATATCCTGTAAAGAAAAAGGCTGACACTAAGACCAACAGAGAGAGGCCAAAAAGTTATGTAAAAGTAAAAGAAACTTCTTCAAACTGAAGGAGCAACAGAATATACAGGACACGAGGACATTCAGCATACAACATATTGTCATTTACAACATTTTTTGCTATTGCAATATTTATTTTTTACTTGCAATAATGATAATGAACAAACCTGTCAGTTTTTCTTCACTGACTTCCAGTTTGACTGACTATTCACGAGAGTAGAAATTAATCAGAGCTGTTGTTGGTGCAGGTGTCCTGCAAGATGTACAGTATAAAGTAATGAATATGTGTATGTCTCAGTATGTGTGTGTGTGTATGTGTGTGTACATGGGCATCCTGTTGTGAATTCACTATATTCCCATCCGTCAGTCTGACATGGCCTCCGAACCTCCTCTCCCTCCACCTCACCACCAGCCCAATCTGTCCCTGACCTGCGTGTTCTTGCCTCGACCTTGGGTGAGTAGAGATACTCGAGCTGAGCGGAGGGTAACTCAGAGGCTACTTGGGAATCCCATTCATATTCTATCAAATTGCTACGCAGAGTTATAGCTATTTATGGATTCCATCAACAGCAGTGTAATGTATAGGGTGCTTATGTTTGTGTTATTCCACTGTGTGTCCTAATAGACAGTCTATAGACAGCTCTTAAGACACTCTATTACTACACCTATATCTACACTGTATGGGCTATTCTGTGACGATCATTGAAGGCCCTGTACTCTCTATTAGTATTCAAGAATTTGGGTATTTTCTACACATTTTTGAACGTATGTGATGTAGATTCTGATATACAGGTATATATATATATATATATATACTATATATTCTATATACATGTATGGGATGATGAGTATATATAAGATGTATGTCTTGGCTTTTGTATTACTGCTTTTTTCTATGTACTTTATTGAATGTTAATTGTTTTGGGATATTTACTGCGGTTTGGATAGTTAACCACACCTGCCACCATAGAGCTTGTCAGCCTATCGGTGTGCATGATGTATAAATATGGGTGTGTTTTCCATATTTAAAACATTATGACCTGACAAATATCCAAGTAGGATCGAAACGTCTTTGTTGTCGTCATTAAACTTCTGTGGTTTGGAGTGTGAAGTGTGCAGGCGTTACTTCTTTTCATGCATGCTGTTTTCTGATAGGCTTGCACCTACGTGATGTGCGTATAATTACTCCCCTTCATCTTGTTAGTATTGTCAACATCATTTTTGTTATTGTTATGAGTTGCTATTATTTTGTGTCTTGAATGCATTTTATTTGTGATTGCATTCTACAACAGCAATTGCCCCATTACAGATAATTAAACTTAACGCTACAGTACTTAAGGATAAGTTTGGTGTTATGTTATATTTTTCTTAACGTCAACGAATCCCATGAAAAGACCAAAACCAACAATAACTGATCTTACTAAGAAGTATTGTCTGTGTGGCCAAAGCCTAATATAGTATATCTTATTCATCTCTGCCATAGACTACCACTGTCATCCAAAAACAATTAAAAACATATCAATAAGCCACACAGTTGCACTGGGGGAATCATGGTAATGTTCATGGTAATGTTCCTACATTACCATGAACATGGGCACTGTGGTTTATTTTGATACATATACCATCCTGCTGCTGTAAAGTATAGAACACCAAATCCACAGCTGCAAATAGTCTCCAATAAAGATACTATTTACTCCATTGTGAATAACATTTTCTAAAAGTTAGTGTCCAGTTGTTTTAGGAAATAGTTCATGTGTTCAAAAAAAAAGAAAAAAAATATATACTGTATATTCGTGACTTTCTTAAATATATACATCTTCAGTAGGAACTAATGGGCTTGAGGCTCAGTATCACAGGCAGGCTGGGGAGGATGGTAAATGTATAGAGACAGACTAATGCAGACTAGTGTTTTCATGGAATTAGTTGACAGTTGCAAAAATACAGAATATCACCAGCCTCTAATTGGTTTACTCCCAAATCGGAAGAGCCATTGTAGAAAGGCAATGCCTCTATATGGAACATGTGATACAGTATAGTGTATATTGGTTTTTGGTTGGCTTTAAAAAAAAAAAAAAAAAAAAAAAAGCCCACCTGTAGAGGTGTTTTGGAACCAGGTTAAACAACTTGAGTTGTTGAGTTGAGTTGCCCACTACAGGAAAACTATCACTAAACTTTGTATATACACAACATATAACATCTACATTTTGATTTACATGAATTAACTTGGGCACTTTCTTGGGAACTGCTACTTTTTATTTTGTTTAACTTTTTTTTTCTTTTAAGTGAATTCTAAGTTTTTAAAAAAGAATCACTGTTCTTTCTCACTCTGATCTCCCTGAAAGAGCTCTATACTGAATGTGGTAACTCCATGTGGCTCCCTCTCCTCTACATGTGGTGAGTGTATAACACGGGAAATCACTGTAGGTTTGCACCCTTGAGGTCATCTGAACAACAGAAGTTCAGAACAAGCAGACATCGCACAGGCAGCAGCCCTCTTCCCTCTGTCTCCCCCTCCTGAACAGCCTGCGGCCTCAGGCCAGCAGCCACCTAATTGCTGGGGAGAGGGAGTGCTTCCCTACCTCATTGCCTTGGATGATGTGATAGATCTGCCTCAGGTAGTCACTGCCACCTGCTTTGTGGCAGACCTCCAGCAGCATCAGGCCTATTTTCTGCTCAGTCAGTTCAGCTGCAGCGACTCCACTCTCCCTTCCTCGCTCAAATACGCTGAGAGAGAAACAGAGACGGGAAGAGGAGGAGACAAAGAGGAGAGAAATCACAAAGTCAGAAAAAACACAGAGAGGGGCAAAGAGAAAGGGGAGAAAACGGAAAGGGGGAGGGGGAGCTTGGATCCTCATACCTCCTCTGGCTAAGGAAGTATTTTCTAGTTTAGAGAGGAATTTGGGATAAAATTTAGAATTTGCTATACAGAAGAAAATTAACTGAATCACTACTGAGTTTAAAATAAATGAGTTCTTTTTAGTTTTTAGACAAACCATTCACTCCAGAGGGCAAATTGACTTAAAATGCAAGAATTCTTGGCAATAGAAATAGAAATATTTCTTTGTCTGAAAACCACGCAGCATGGTCAAGGCACTGGTGAAAGTGAGTGCGAAATACAGACAAATTATTGAGCAACTGATAAAATAATTTTCACTGTTTTCATTACTATTCATGAGATACATGGGGGAATTTTGGACCGAAGGATGCTGGTGCACTAAAAATGATTGGTGCGTGTGTTCTTAAGCGTGTATATGTGTGTGTGTAATTGTGTGTCAAGGTCCTCACGCATGTACAGTCCCCAACCCTAGCAGACACCTGCATCATTTTCCTGCCCTTCTTGTATGGATGGATATCACACTACCTTCCATCAAACCTTCTCCTTCACATACACTTCCTGTCATTGTTCTCTCTCTCTTTCCTGCTCTCCATCTCTCTCTCTTTCTCTCTCCACCTTTATAATTATAAGGTGGCAGAAACGGTGTTGCCTGTCAGCCAGCCATTGGCTGCTTGACATTGAGAGTGGCAAAAGAAGAGGAGTCCTGTCTCGTCCATACATCCCCTCATTCTTTCGCCTGGCGGCCCGGCGGTTGTGTTGTCGACGATGGTGGCTGTGCATCCGTGTCAGCACCTGCGCTGTATCCTTTCCTGTCCATCACTGTGCAGGTGAAGCAGATGATTGGATTCAGTCAGCGGGGTGATTAATGAGGGCCCCTCCGGATTTGGGACAGCCTATCAATCATGTCATTAGGGCCAATGTGCCCTGAAAGAGGCAGACCTCCGCCAAGGAATAACTGCATTCATCTTCATCTGTGTATGCATCCCGTCAGCCCAGCCAGGGTCACCATGATGGAGAACAATAATCTTCTCTTCTACAAATTACTTTGCAAAGACAAGGTGGGTGGCGTGGGGAGGGGGTTACAGTTGGGAAAGGAAGGAGGGAATGTGGGATGAGGGAACAGAGGTGGGAGGGCTCACAAGGGGCAAATGTTCTTTGTACAGGGGTTTACTCTGGGTGTGTGTGTGTGTGTGTGTGTGTGTGTGTGTATGCGCGTGAGATGCCAGTGAGTGAAGTGCCAGTTGTTTTTGGAGTTATTACATCCACCACACACTCTCTCTCTCTGTCTCTCTCTCTCTCTTTCTGACACTGTATTCTGATTGTTTACAAGCCTGGCGTCACTTCCCTGTGAAGGTTAGTTTAATGAATAGTAATGATCCCACTGAATGCCTCCGACAGGTGATACATAATCACTCTTCTTTCACTTTTCTGCCTAACCCCCTTCCCACCTCTCCACCGCCCCGTCTCTTCTCTTTTTTTCCCCCCCGTCTTGCCTGCTCTTCCTGTCACTGAAACGGGCAGGATTTCCTAGAACTGCCCATTATCTTCTCAGTTTTTATTTAATTCTTTTTTTTTCTTTTTTTTTTTAATTGTAGATGTTGTGTTAGGACGCTGAATCACCTTTTTATGAAGACGGATGTATCCAGAGTTTGTTATGATGAAGTGAGCAACCAGAGACGCAAATTCTGGGAATGAGCTACAAAGCGCCGAGCCAAAGGTCACAGATCAGCCCAAAGTGAAAGCTGTTTTCCCATCACTCCAGCCTGCAGTCCACTCAGTCAGACTGCGTGTCCATCATTTACCACAACAAACATAGTGGAGATACATTGATCTTACACATAGAGGTTTACTATGAAAAATGATCACAATAATACGATACATCATAATTTGAATGCTCAATTAAAAAAAGCATTTCTAAGCTGCACACTCTTCCCATTGTTTTATTCAGCATCTATATTGAATGTCAACTGCTTAAATACATCATCAGTCAGTTTGATCAGTTTGAACCTCCTTCTTCAGACTACCAACCCTCAACCTCCATCTTACTATTGATAAATCACTAAAATTATGTATTGGGAAATTAGTGTTCATTTTATAAAAAGCTGTTTTTATGATCAAAATGGTCTGAATAAAATGATCGCTCACATGAATAATCAATATCAAGTAAGACTAGTGATGGATTACACATATATATCACTTTCCTGAATGCATGAAAACATTAATATAAAATACATCAATACCATTCTGAACTTGACCTCTTGCTAAATCCCCACAGTTGACCTCTCACCTGTCTGAGCAAAGTTTGCGGGCCTTCTGCAGCTGCATGTTTATCCATTTGGGTCTTTTTTCCTCCAGAGTCTGCAGCACTTTGTGCACTGTGGGTTTGGGAACACCCTGCCAAACAGACAACCAAGATAAATGAGTAAGAATCAACATGTGGCACACATCAACTCAACCATAATCTGGGTTACCATGTCAGTATTAAACATATATAAGTATAGAAATGTATACTTTCAGCTTGTTCCTACCACGTATAGACTTTGGAATGAGCTGCCTGAGGAGATCAGGGCTGCAAACTCTGCCGTCTTTTAAATCACTTTTAAAAACCCACTTTTTTAAAATTGCTTTTCGGTGAATTTATTTTTTTACTTTATGGCTTTTAGTTTGTTTTAATCTCTTTGTGTTTTAAATGTGTTCTGTTTTTATTGTAAAGCACTGTGTTTTGAAGTGTGCTTTATATATAAAGGTTTTTTTTAATTAATATTCTACTTATCATTTGGCCTTTCGTATTACATTTTGTGCACATTTTATTTGATGACTGTAGCTTTTTATTACAACTATGTTACTATCACCATGACTCCCTACAAAGGAAGCACTCATTTTGGCCATTTATATCTAACATCTCAGTCTTTCATTCAACCATACTGTATGACCACAGGTGAGATTTGGAACATAAAATCAAACAGTAAACCACAAGCTTCACCTTTAGACTCAAATCCCCCTTGACCACAATAGTCCAGTATAATGTCCTACCATACACCCTTTAGTGAACAAGGCCCCTCATTATTGCAATTATTTTTATTATTCAAACCTTTTCCTTTACCTTCTGTTGAATGCCCATCGAACCCTGCAGGCACTCAGCCAGCAGGGCCAGGCGGTCCTTGGCCCCACGGTCCAGGGCGAGCCCACTGATCTGTTCTATTGTGTCTAGGTCCTCCAGGCCCTGGATCAGGCAGTTTAGCAGGGCCCAGAGCAATAGTCCTACTAAGCGCAGCTGCCGGGTATGCTGGGAGAGGTGCTTCTCTGCCACTTGGAAGAGGTAGCGGATGGAGAGAGGCAAGGATGCTACGACCAAGGGCAGGTTGGTAAAAATGAAGGACAAGGCTTGAATGGCTAGGGATATGACAGCTGTAAGGAGAAAGAAACATTAGCTGTTAGTTTTTGTAGAAACCTAAAAAATTCTAATAGCTCACTTGTCTTGAAGATACACCCAGTCCATGCATACTCTTAGAAGCAGTCTCCTTTCCTCGTGCTTCCAGTGTTGTGTAGTTCCACTCCTTGGGTACTTTAGCCAGGACACTCTCTGGTACATCCCGCTTGAATGAGGCTCCACTGGGCTCCTCTGTGGCCTGCCATCCCATCACCATGGAAACCAGGTGTACCAGGAGGCTGTTGGTAGACTTGGTGACTATTGTCCGTACACACCTGATCACTACAGGTACACTCCGTGTTGTTTCTGACAAAAAAAGGAATTTGGCAGGTAAAGAAGGCTGTTTGATAAAAGTATAAAACTTAGTTGAAACATGTAGTTCATGTTGAGTTGTGACCAGCTGTGAGGAGGACTGGGCCAGTGAAGACACTGGGAGAAGAAACCCAAATAACAGGCTAAAAAAGTACTGAATTGTCTCACTTGGGATTATATGTTTGGCATGGAAAATGTCTGCTCTACTAACTGAACTACATACAGTGTGATGCAGCTGATTCTTTGTAGCTGTGTCCTACAATTGCACATGTGGCATCATGTTTTTTTGACAATCAGAGATCTGTAACTGACAGAGTAACTAGCTGCTGGTCAGAGCTTTCAGAGCTTAGTTCAACTAGTAAAACAAATGATGTACAGTTGAGTTTAATAAGCAGACATATTGCATGTTGAACAAGCGTTCCTGTTTTTAATTATTTTAAAAGTAGACATGCAGCACAAAGAAGTCTGTCATTGCGCAGTGAAAAAATAAGACTTCCAACTAAGAGCTTTTAATGCCATTCATGGTCTTAAATCATGTATAAGGTTTGGAGTTGTAAACTTGTTAAGGACCCACAGACATGCTATACTACTGACGCAAAAATGATGGGTAGCCAAATTTTTATGCTTGCTACTCAATTAGTGTGGGTTACATTTCATACCACAGGTACTGTGAATACATAGCTATAGTCCATCTAGTCATAATAGTGTACTTCATCTGTGTCAGAAATGACGCCACTTTTCAAACAATGAGAAAATACAGAGACATGAATAGCATGTGCACAGAGTGCTATGGTATTCTGTTGAAATATCTGTAATAAAGCAAGTGATATCAAGTTAAATTCAGATGTTTTCAATCAAACCCAGGTGGCCTGACAGTAGAAATCTTACTACCTTCTCCAGGTGCACGATGTCTTTCATCACTCTGCCCTTTCATATCCTGCTCATATTGATAGCAGAGCAGCTACAGCATGAAGTTGTATGGCACCCATAAACTTCCTACAGCATCGGCTGTAAAACCAAAGGCTACAACAGAGAGATATAGTACAGTGGCGGCATTGGAAGTGCTCTGAAATCTCGAGGGACACTTTACAAATGTGTGACCTCAGACCCATAGAAAAAGAGGAAAGCGGAACAGAAAATGATAAAGCTTTTTGAGGTAGAAGCGCTCTGTGGCAGGTGAGACCTAGACCTATTTTTCAAAGTCACTTGGTTTTCAGACTTTATACCGCCCGCTACCGTATTGACTAGTGTATTGATTTGAAACAACCTGCTACTGTGTGATGAAACATCAGTCTAAGTGGAGAAATGGCGAAACTCTCAACGTAATCTATGAAAGTTAACTCAGTGAACAGTTTAAATAGAAATGGGGGCACTGGGGGTATCCTGTAACCAAAATTATAATACAAAGATTTGGCACAGTCCAATAATTAAACTAATTACCCTGTGAGGATAAATGATGATTGGATGACATTGAGAATTTCTCTCTGGCTCACTCTATCTCCTTTTCGTTCTTTCCCTCTGTCGACCCCTCCCTTGCTCTGTCTCCATCCAAATACTCTTCTCCAATCACCCTAATTTATGCTACAATAATTACCACTCACCCAGGATATAAAAATCACCACCAAAAAGAGCTCCATACTCCACAGGAGTTCTGATTAAGCTCTGTATCAAAGCTTGTACCAGAGAGAGGCGGGGGAAAAAAAAGACAGAGTTGGGAAGTAATTGCAGTCTCTGTAACAGCATATTAAAGTCATTCTTTAACTCACGTGTATGCAATGTCAACACGGGCCCTGAGAAAAATAAAGAGATATTCTTTGTGGGCAGAATTTTTGAAATTTTTCTGAAATAAGTTAAGGAAGTTTCGTACACCAATTTTCTCTTATCCAAGCAAGAAATCGTTGTGTCTCAGTAGCCTGGGAAGTGTGACAGAAATCAGTTTTTCAATTCAACATGAAATGACAGCACTGACTTGTTATTTTATCATCTCTTATTCCATCTCCATTTTGTATCATACAACATAGTACATTATACTGAAAAACTGACATCAAATGCATTTTTGTCCCAACAATTGCACATATTATTTAATGTCATTTCATTTCTATTAATATGAATGTTTTTAGTACAGTAGCCTCTAGTAATATAAACTGTATATCAACCTCCACATCAATATAATATCAGTACTCCTGAACTACAACATTATACAGCAGCTGGTAGTTACTTTACCTGCCAGTGTATAGAGATGTTCCCATATGTGAACCCTCTCCAGGTATGGGTGAAGGGCCTGAGTCAAGGCCTGGGGAACATTATTCAGGCAAGTGAATATGTTGAACAATGCGACTATGAAGTCATCTCCTGCCTTGCAATTCTCTGTAGACATTTCTAAGCCGCTCTCCTGGCAAAAATCTGAAAAAAAAAAAAAATAGAGTCAGTCTAGTGAGACACTTCTACACACAATACAAATAAATGTGTGTACTCAAAATGTCAATGAATTTATGAAATTTTGATACTCAGGGGCACTTGACACACACACACAAACAACAGGATGCACAAAGAGATGAAAAGTCTTACTCATACAAACATACATTCAATAAGTAGTGTGTAGGTGAGTGTAAAATCTGTTTTTTTAAATTATGATTCAGAAAATATCAACCTTATGGAGGTAGGCAGTAAGAGACGTAAAACCCTATCCTACGAAACAGCATCTTTCTTCGCACAAAAACACATTGGAAAATGTCAAGGCTGCCCAACCTGACACATGTTAACAGAAAGGGTGAACAAAAGGCATTGTTGAATAGAAGGGGAAGAAAAACCCACATCTGTGTTAGATGGAGGAAAAAAAAAACAGACCAGAACAAGCAGAAAAAGAAACAGATTTCAAAGCCCCTGGCTGTGGGATCCACAGCACATGGAGACAGGAAGTGAAAAGGAAGAGGTTTTGACAGGGTGTCCTTGTGGGGGTTGCTGTCTGAACACAGGGCTGAGGATGGAGGTGTGTGTGCGTGTGTAACCCATATGGATGTCTATATACAGTATGTGTTTTCTGTACTTACAAGTGTGTGTGTGTGTGTGTGCGTGTGTGTGTGTGTGTGTGTGTGTGTGCGTGTTAAGTTGACAGGGGTTGCTGAGGAAAGGCCCATTTCTCCAGAGGTGGCAGACATCCAGTGGTCTGTCAGTCTGCAGTGTGGGAGATGACAGCTATTTGAATAGGATAGTGTATGCAATGCAGCAGTCAATGAGGGGGTGCTGTGATGGAGGGCAGCACGACTTCCTTCTGACTAATGCTGGACTATTTTAAAATGACAGGACTAAATTAGCTGTTGCAGTACAGGGCCAGTAATATCAGCCAGCTTAACAGGCAGGTAGGAAGCACTGCCACCACTCAAGGTCTAAATGAGAGCAGATTTCCTCTGTCTCTATCGCTGAGTCTCCCTTTACGTTGTCCACTCTTTCCTTTTCTTTCACAATCACACATCCAACACATACACTCACAAGTTGTCAACCACCCTGACCTACAACAGTCTATTAGGCAGCATTATGTGGGTTATGCCGGCATCTTGTTCTCTGCCTGTCTGGTAATTGGTCCTTAAGGAGAGAGTGTTCTGGATATCACTGCTGTGGCTGCAACGGTCCAAGGAAACAGTGGTGACTAACATTAATTTCCACTTGGGGTGCTGGAGAGCATGGCAGGTTAACTAGATGCCTTTTAATAATGATCCCATTATGGAGCAGTAGATGACTTCAGAAAACAGATGACAGCGCACTGGCACATCTCGAGTTTCCACTACTGCTGCAGCACACAATAATTCCAATGTGTTTGTGTTTCTATGTTGATTTCTCTGTTGCTTTTTCTATTTTTCCTCCCTTTCCGTCTCTAAGCTTATCCAACCTTGATACATAGCCAAAACATACACCTGTTTATCTTCCGGACAACCAGTCAACCAGTCACAGGGGAGCCTCTCTGCAAACCTCTGTAATTGGAAGCAGGCAAGCTGATGATAATAAAAAAGGCTGTGTGTCTGTGTCTGTAAGTGTGTGTGTGTGTGTGTGTGTGTGTGTGTGTACCAAAAGTAATGTAATGTCTCCTGATTCAAGTTGTGCGAATGCTTGGAAAACTGTTACTGTATTGTGGATATGGAGATATTATCCCCCTGCTTTTTCAAATCAGCAATCGATGAGAAGGTCATTTAGTTTGCTAGTTAGCTCTTCAGTGAGTTAGTTTGCTTTGATAAGGCAGAAATACTATATTAACAACACAGTTGAAAAAGTGCTATTCGTGAAATACAGTACAAAAACAATTCAATGCCAGATTTTAAAACTTAGTGTCCAACTGTTCCAACAGCAACCAATTTTAAAAATGAATGTAACACACAAAATTGAACTGAATTGGTTAGAACAATTATATATATGTATATATGTATATATATATATATATACATACACACACACACATGTGTAGAAGGAAGTGCAGTGGCTTATGGGAGTGTAAGTGTTCAGTCAAGCCATTCCCTCTGTCTTTCTGCTTCCTGGTTAATTAGCCCGTCACTGTGATAACACGCGAGAGTCAGCGCTTCCAGCGTTGATTTACGGCAGTGTGTAGGGAGAAGCATTGCAGGGCCTCTGAGCCAGACTCAGACCGAGCAAGAGAACGAGACAGTGAGAGTTGTTATTAATGAGGTCGCTATAATGTGAATTAATGTGCGAGTGCACAACAGTCTTTAAAGGTTAGACTGTTGCTGGTGTGGAGGAGAGAAGAAGGAAGGAAAAATCTTTAAAGGTCAGCATGTGTGCTCCGCCTGGGCCTGTTGAGTGTTTATTACTGCGCTCTATTGATTTAGTGGTGATGATGACCAAGGTGAAAATGATGATGATAGCAAAGATGATGATGATAACTTCATAAAATGGATAGAGCTCATCTAATATCTGTATAACTTACTTAGGATTTTAGAGCATAATTAAGACACTGGTAAACACCTTCCCACACATAGCCCCTGTTTAATCGACTCTGTGGGTCCACTATCGTTAAAAAAAGGAAATATTAAAGAAAAAGGCTCATATTTTTATTCTAAAAGATTGACAGCTAGGTAAATACACAGCATACACACACACACATACACACTGTGCCCTTCAACCATTAACACCTACCAATCAATCTACACCAGAAAGAGAAGACTTACGAGAGTTTTCCAGGAGTATTTGGGGCAGGTGACAGTCTCTATAAAGCAGCATTCGCAGTAGCAACCTGGGATTGCTTCCTGGGTCAGAAGTCAGCAGCCTCAGCTGACATGCAGAGGCCGTCTGGCCCATAAGGCCATCTCTGAGAGTGGGGAGAGGGAAAACAAAGTTGACAGTTCTGCAGTGTCAGGTGAGTGTACAGATAGTAGTCCATTTAGCAAGAGGCAACGGAGAGGGAAAAAGATTTACTAGTGAAAGACAAAGACAGAAATCACAGCTTGGATGACAATCTTGGAGGAAATAGTATTTATGCCACAACGGAAACTTCCTTCAGTGCCACTCACTCCTGATATGAGCTTAGTCTGCAAATGCCTTCACTCTCGCTTACTTATAGTGTGCACCGGGAAGGAATTAGCTCTAATCTTGGCCAGCTAAAAGCAAATTAACATTTGGGAGACAGCCAAATACATGAATATACAGCAGTACCCCCCTCCTACATCTTTTGTATAACCAAGAGGCTGTAGCCAGCTGTGTGTAATGAGCCATATCCTTGGTGTGTGTGTGTGTGTGCGTGTGTGTGTGTGTGTGTGCGCACCCTTCAGTGCCTATGCTTGTGGTTAATATGTGTGCAAGTGTGAGAGCATGCTGACATGTGTGTGCCTGCACGTTACTTTATACATCTCAATAAAATCTAATGGAAGGAATGGACAGAGTTTGTCTGAAGAGCAAGGAGGCGGGAGGCTGTACAGGGGGTGTCTGCCCAGAAATTAACCATTCTATTTGAGCCAGAAAGCTAGAGCTGGGTGCACCCTGCTGCTTGACTGAGGAAAACTATGCCTCGATCTGACAGCGCAATTTATGATGTCACTGGGACCGCAAATCCAGAAGAAATCCTCTTTTAACTGCTCTGATAAATCTACCCGGCTACAGCGCAGGGTCAGCTTACAGAACCAAGACACACAGATACAGACACACACACATATGTGCAAAGCAAAGAAGAAAAATGCAGCACAAGAATGTATGCGTGCACAGAAACACGCATAAGGCCAGAAAATAGAACTTCAGATCCTTTCTTTATAGCCTGTAATGCTAGATGATTTATTTATGTGCTTTGTGATTTTATTATTGTTTTATTTAATAACCATAACAATGGGTTTTATTTTAATGAGCTGGGGAGAGATTTGGCCACAGAGACTGGGTCCTGGATGAGGACCTGTGGACCTGGCCCTGGGCCACCAGCGGGCCCCCTGGCGCCCTAGCATGCAGGCAGGAGGTGGGAGCAAAGAAATAAAGAGGTCATAAAAATAAACTAATTTCAGCTCTCCAATACATAGGAGCAGGAGAGTGGGAGTTAGTTTGATTTGTGCTCCATCAGCACGCAATGACATCACCTCTGGCTGTGAGGGAGATGAGAAGGGAGGAGGGTGGAGTCAAGGGTGAGGGGGAGAGTGATTGACTGCACCTTGGAGGTCAGTAACAGTAACTGGACACACATGTATGCATGTACACATTAACGCATACGTAAGCACATACACACCACAATGTACTCTGTTGACGCCTCATGTGTAAAGCCCTCAGCAACCATCAACATAAACAAAATCAGTGTCAGCGGCAATGGTAGTTTATGTTTTTTTTTGTTTTTTTTTTCTCTGCGTGCATCTGTGTTATATTACCACAGCAACTGTAGCTTGAAGCCCTCAGCAACGTGTAAGTCTTGTAATATAGCTGCACGTATGCTGCTGTAACTCCACACACACACACACACACACATATGGTTCTTTATACGGTGGGTGGAGGTGTGTGATGGCTTAGCATACCAGAGTGTGTGTGTGTGTGTATGTTTGTGTGTAAACGTGCATATGTGTGCCTACTGTATGATGGGTGATGGATGGTATAATGGGTGTTTTACATACCGTATGGCCTGCTCTGTGAAGAGGTCAGGGTCTATAGCATTTAGCCAGTGGACAAGAGGGCTGTCAGGCTGCTGTGGCATGGACTCCTTTGCAGGATTAATCAGAAATGTCCTGGAGGAAGACAGATCACTCATGGCAATTTTGAACAATATATCTTCAATATACTATCTTCTCTATTGCAATGGCTTCCAGGGAGCCCATTATTTCATTTTATTTTTTTTAACATCAGCAGCCCACTCATTGTGTTACAAAAATCTAGTGTGGGGCTAAATCTGCTTGAGACACACATGGTTCTAGAGTCAGCAGCTATAGCCACATGACTACTCTGTGCTCTAGTGTCAAAGTGAAAGTACAAAAACTTTGGTGTGCTTAGGTCATATTTTACTAGAATTTAAATTGAATCACAAAAACATACTGTGTAAACCAACCTGTACAGCAAAGATAGGGGTGCTGTGACAATGACGAGGACTGTCAGGAGTTGGTCACACAGGCTGTGGATATGGTATGGCCAGTCTGACCGGCCCGCTATTATGGCGATTGCTGAAGACGGGTCGGAGTGCACCAAGGCCTCAGGACTTTCACACACACTCCACAAAAGCTGCTCCACATACAGCAACACCGCCGTAATGTCACATCTTGGACACACAGTAAGAAAACGGGAAAAAAAAGGTGAATGTACAGATAAAAACAGAAAAGATGAGATGTGAGGGGAATACGTGAGAACACATACAAAGAGAGAAAGAGAAAGGCACTGTCATGTTGAGGCACTGAAAGAGAACATCTTCAAAGGCTAACATCCACCATTACATCATGACATAACAGCCTCATCGCACAGCCAGTCAAATACCAGACCCTCCTGGTGATTTTACAGTTGGAAGGTTAAGTGTACTGCTGGCTTTGGATTTCACTATTAAAGTCATTGCTTTTACGTTTAAATGCCCATAAATCTGTTTCCTCAATTGGTCGGGGGGGAACTGCTCATCATGTCTCATCTCCTAATCCCTGCTCTTCCCAAAGGCCTACATTGTTATTAGACCCACACAGGGACGGACTGATACAGGAGAGGTGAGGTAGCGCAAGATACCCATGTGAGTGCTATACACATAGGAAACTTGGAGAGACTTTGAAAAGCCATCTGTTTAGCCTAGCCTCACATTTTACAGTTGTCTCTCCAGACACACACGGATCTCCAAGCAGCATAAACCTATAGACTTTGTGTTGACATCATGTGCTGCTACACATGTACACTGCACTTTATCTTTGTCACTCTTTCATCCTCTTACTGTGTGTCACAGTTTACCTGCTCATTATCATCATTCAGCTACGTATTAGGAGAAGTAAGAGGACGACCCCTTGAGCCTGTACAGACAGCACGTCTATGACGCACGAACACAATGCTCAGACCTCCACCATCAGCCCCATAGGAGCTGAGTGAAATTGGGCCAACAGTGAGGAAGAAGGAGCAGAAACTATTTAGGGCTTTGTCTAGGAGTTCTGATGTAATAACTGAAGTCAAGGTAATTTAGGATACCATTATATGTAGCCAAGTCTATATTCTATATCTACAAAGATGTGTGTGAAGAAGGTAAAGGAAATTATGTAGTTCAAAACATAAAAATATAATCACTCAAAGAGGTACATATACAATATCTTAAAGGAATAGTGTGACAGTTTGGGAAATATGCGTATTCAGTTTTTCACCAAGAGGTAGATGAGAAGATTGACATTACCAGGAAACCACAGACAAAATACTAAAACTAATTATCTTTTTAGATGGAAAACATTTATCATCTCATTTTATGCTTGCTTTGGAGCAAAGGGTGCATGATACGGATAGAATCTTCCCTTTGACTGCATCACAGTAAATGTAATTTCATATTGTGATATTGATACATATTGTGATTTTGTAAATTTTCTGGAAATTCAATTAAGAAACCATTTGCAGATGTCACACAAGACATGAATGTCTGCTTTGGGCTAAACCAGTGAATTAAAAACCTGCTGGAGAAATTCTGGATATACTGTACACTTTTGAAATTAAGCAATCCTGCTCACTGATTTGCAACTTTGCCCACAACAGCAAAATACAACATGAGATATTAAAGGGAGAGCTTCCGAAGTGGATGGTGATGATTGACAAAATTTTATTTATTGAACAGTATTTATTGTCACAACACCCAACCCTATTCTGCAGGGCAAGTTTGAACTACACTGATGTGCTCAAACAATGAGTAATGACTCATCCTGCAGTGTAGGACTAAATTTTGTATGTTGTTATTTTAGCAGCATTTTAGCAAGACTTCTCAAGGTAATATGACTACTCCAGTATAGGACAAGATAAAGTACCTGATCTGCAGGTGTCTCTTGTATGAAGGCTGGGCACTGGCATATCTTTGCACCAGCCTCTGTAAGGATTCTGACAGCACCTGGCCGAGCAGCTCCTTGGCCAACTTTGCCGGAAGGACGGCCCAGAGGTCGCTACGGAGCCCACACAGGAAGTAGAACCACATCTGCACCGAGAAGGAACAGCGCTCGCCCTGTGGAAGAAAGAGGTGGATGGGAGGAAGGTGGGAGGACAGGGGGGTTACAGATGAAGATATATTATGATATGGACATTAACAGTGGAGGAAAAACAAAGAGAGCAAGAGGAGATAAAAATAGAGGGTGGAGAAAGAGAGAGGGAGAGAGAAAACATGAAGGAGAAGAAAGAGAAAGACAGAGACAGAGGCAGGTCTGTCAACACCAGGATGTCTCAGTGGTCACGCCACCTGCACTCTGCACCTGGGTTTCTTCCCCCCACTGGGATTTTAGACTGCTTTAAAGTCCTGAACTGGAGAACACATCACAACAGGCACACACTCGCGCGCACATACACGCTCACAGATACAGAGAGAGGAAGAGAGAGGGGAGAAATTGAGAACTTCTCTGAAGAATGTGAGCAAAGACAAGAGAGAGTGAGATGAAAGAGAGACAGAAAGAAAGATGGACAGATGGAGAGAAACATTACCTGGCATCCGACAGAAAAGATATAGAATTAATTTGTTAAAAACCTTCCTCTTTCACCTCTAGCTGTCCGATACTGACACATCCAAAACTCCTCAACCCTGCTCTTGTCTTCAACTCGTCGTGCCCCTCAGTCCCTTCCATTTTCTTCTTACTTCACCTCATCTAACATGTTTTTTAGTTCTCTCCTTCCTCTTCCTCCCTCTCTTCCCTGGAGCCAGTCATTTAAGGATCGGTGCTTGATGGGGAGCGTGACCGAGCTCTATGTCCGGGATTAGGCTGCCATCCTCCGCCTGTGGACTCAGCAGAGCAAACCCAGACACAGACTTTGGATCCGAACCAAGAGCAGCCACAACTACATGTGTGGTTGGACTGTTTTATCCCTTCATTCAAGTCAAACTTATTTAACCAGCCAGGTCAACTATGAACAAATTCCTATTACTGATGAAGGCCTGGCGAGAGTGAAGACTGAATCTGGGACAAGGAACTAAGGATGGAACAAACTTGGAAACTCATACTAGCTTTTTGTTTTTTTCAGATGAAATTTAGCAGTTTGGCTTTATCCATGACAAGGAAGATAGCCAAGGTCATGTTCTTAACTTCCTTTGATCGCCTCAACTGACCTCATATGCTGTTAATAAAGCATATTAAATATTTCTCTGCCAACAGCTATTCATGTGTCAATATCAATGTTAAATAACAAAAGAGAGAGAAAGAACGCAAGCTGGAAACGGGTCCCTCTGGAGCTGCACTGAGCTGTGTGAGAGCCAAGACACATGGCTGTGGATCCCGGAGACAGAATGCATTCAACTACTTGTATACAACAGACATCAAAAATACAGATACATACATATACACACACCAAATGAAATGCACATTCTGAGAAGCTGCTGCACACCCACACATGCATTCATCTGCACAGATGCACACAGGCATGCTTGAACAAAAGCACACACCTGCGCACAGCAGGTCTGTCTGACACCATTGACCCAGGGAAGGAGGGAGGAACAAAGGGAAAAAAAGGCAAAAGCGGGGTAAAGTAAGAAAGAGAGGGGAGGTTTAGATTGGTTTAAGGGCATAAGGTAGGGGAGTTCCAGGGGCCCTATGCTGTTTCCAGACAGTCCCAGTGTAGACTGCAGACTTCAGACAGCTGAATCCCTAGAGCCCCCAGGGCAGCATGGAAGCCACAGATGTTCTCAGGGAGCTCAGAGTAGAACGCTCGGTTAGAAGAGGGAGAGTGGGAGGTAAAGGTGTATTGTGGGAATCAAAAGAAGAAGCAAGAAAGCTCTAGAGTATAATTCCTAGAGTTCCTCAAATTCTACAGAACAAGCCCACTAAGACACATGGCATGAGAATTTCCACTTTTTACAGCGAAAGGAGGGAAATCAACACCAGACAAAGTTTTTTTTTTATGTGTTACTGTTCCTTTTGACTTGATGGTAAATAAGTAAGACTCAAATAGGCTCCACTGATATATCACAATTGCTAGAAACTTTAACAAAGTTGCCTTGGGTAAAATCAAATAGACTTTAGGGACATGTAAGGACACTTTACCTCGTAGAAGGGCTTGGGGTCAGCCCAGTGGTGGCTCTCTGCGTCCTGAAGAATGCAGGTGGAACAAACCTGGATACAGTAGCTGGTCAGCTGGTCTCTGAAGGCCTCAACTATATCTTGGTACTTCTGGATAGGGAGCAGGGTCAGGGGTCTAGACAGTGAGGAAGGAAACAAACCTTGGGATTACCTAACGGTAATGATCGATGCATAATCTATAATACATATGGTATATTAAGAATAAATAAAGAGACTGCTGAGGTCAAGAGTCCAATAGGGCAAAATCCCATAATCTAGATGCATGATTGACTACTGTATATTCAGGGAGCTATCAAACAAACATGAGGTGAAATGATTAGATGAAAGAACAGATGATTTATTCTAAAAGTTCAGTGTGACATTTCATATCCTTTAAATCTGCCTGCCTTGATACTTTCCAGAGAGAGGTAAGAGTTTAACAGGGGTGCAGGAGGCTTAAAACCAGGGGGACTGGATGGTGTAGAGAGGGGAAAGTGCTTTATGACCGGAGGGGGCACGGTGCAAGTGCAGGTGGAGGGGTGCACAGGGCCAGAGGTGGGAAAACAGGAGCACCAAGGGCACCAGGGATGCCTTTAGAGGGGATCTGCGGAGAGCAGAGGTTAAGGGGGTATTACGGGGCATAAAAACTCACCAGATGTAGACACAATATGGGTGTCATTACCGCCTGTCAGTCATTTCCATTCTTTTTTTTTTCTTTTTTTCCTATGGTCCCCTCTTCTTAATCTCAAATCTATTTTATTTTTTTGCCTTAGTCACAAGGCACACATATTTTGAAAGGAGCAATCTCTCTGATCATTCATTCTCTCTTTATCTCAGCTTAATAAATATCTTTCTTCAGATAGGAGCATAATGTTGAGAAAGAGGCTAAGCATGGGTAGAGAGATGTGGCAGAGGAAATTATGAACCAAACTACTCTAAATTTTGTCTGTGCAGTCCTCTTGACAGCCATACTCACATTCATACTCCCAAGTCTGTCTGATCATTGTGTCAGCATAACTTAATGTCCTATACAGTCACCATCTGTAGGTTGATACATCAGTGAATTTGGCTCCAGTATGTGTTGTCAGTGTGATTATAGCACAAAGGAACATATACAGTGCAGCCCTGCTCACATAGAAATATATACATGTTCCACACAACTCAAATCTGATGTTGTTCCTCTGGCAAGGCATCCATAACTGTAGAAGTAAAAGTTGGGCACTTCTACATAGATTTTCATGTTATTCATTGAGCTCACAATATTCAATCAATTACCAATAAACATTTCTGTCTGTCATCCAGTGCATGCTGGGATAGACCATAGACAGACATAGACAAAAAGACAGACAGATACAGATACATAAATTCACTGCAGCTGATATATCATTCCTCTCCCATCCCATAATGTCCACAACCACATGCAATAACACACACACACACACACACACACACACACACACACTCCTTACACTTTAGCTAAAGTAGTAGGTAAATCCTTTAGCCTGGCATGGTAGTGCTCCAGTCGTTGGTGCACATAAATGCTAGTGGCCAGTAGAGCAGGCAGGTTCTTCAGAGGTGCAGACGATGGTACCTCCAAGGCCCTCTCCTCTAAACGGCCCAATATGGCAAACGCTGCCCTGCCACACGCCTCCACAAAGCTTGATCGCACCTCCAGGAGAGAGCTGTCTCTGCAGGCTGCTGCCAAGGGTAGTAAGGCATCCAGCTGTTCCATGATTGCTCCACAGAACTGAGGGGGGAGAGAAGGCAAAGACAAGACAAGATGATCTCAATAACTGAAGGGAAAATCTGTCAGTAAGAGAAAAAATTGGGGGGGGGGACACCAGAAAGGGATGTCATTAGATGTAAATAATGGAACAAATGCGAGGAGTCATCAGAATGACAAGGATTTTAGTCAGAGCTGAGTATTACGCATGCAATTTTCCCCTAACATTGTGTAAGCCATTACAGCTGAAAAGCAAATATCAGTGCAAATGTAGAATACAGATGTAGAGGCACTGAAGACATGCCCTCTACATAAACTTTGCTGCTGAACATGCATAATTGTTATCAGGTCAAATAAAACCTTTCCATCTGAGGATACATCAGCACTGTCTAATTTTATAACAGCATGCATCATGTTAGCCACATTCAAACAGAAATGTTACACATGGGAAGAGATGGGGAGTCAGACGTGCTGAGAGGAAAGAAAAAGGAAAGGGTCAAGCAAAGGTGAGAGTGAGAGAGGGAGGGAGGGGCAGAGAGCTGTTTCAGCAATGTAAAAGACCTACAGCTTATTCTATAAACTGCCAGAGCAACAAGCAAGACTTATCTCATTTATCCACATTTGTCCTGGAGATAGGCCTATAGGGACAGGGCTGCCTACACCTTTCCCTCTCCAGGAGCTGGGAGACAGGCTGATGATGGTACTTCAAAAAAGTTGAGTGTGTGTGTGCTTGCTGAGATACAAATATGCAGTCTGGGTATTTGCTGGTACTTACTTAAAGCTGTTTTAATTAATATAATGATAGCAGTATATCAATCAGTATGGTTGACACAGTGCTACTTCATTCTTCTTCTACCAACAAAAATAAAGTGGAACAATTTCACAAACATGACACTTGATTAGCTGTTGATGACAGGAAGCTTTAAAGAGTGTGTGTGTGTGTGTGTGTGTGTGTGTGTGTGTGTGTATAAACAGTACTGTAGTGTAATAGTTTAATATGCATTCTGCAGACACTTTATAAAATGCACCATGTATGGAGAACAATTACACACCATGACACACACAATTTGACACCATTGCCTCCGCTACCATATGTGCTTCCTATTGACATCACATAGAGAACAGTGAAAGATGATCAGGCAAGTGCCAAGGAGTCACATATGTGCGTGACTCTAAATCCAAATTTATACATCCGTACATGTGAGTTATGAGTCAGGAAGGTTCTCAGAAAACCTTGAAACAAAGCATATTTCACTTATTCCCCAGAGCTACAAAGCCAGGTCACACTCGGGGGAAAGACATGCAGAAAACTATACCAGTTTAATCAATCAATCGATCACAGCATGTATTACTCGCTTCAGAGTAATTCTAGAGTCACACACTCTATTACTTGACTTACTGTACTGGCTGGCTGGGAAGTTCGACATTCTGTCAGATCAGGGCTTCAGCGTGTGTACACAATTGACAATCTCACAATCTCTGTACACTATTTTCTCCATAAAAGCTTCCAGCGGGGTTAAAAGGCCTGGGAACAAAGGCCGTTTGGACAATTAAGTCAATATCTGACTGCATGTAGTCATTAGGAGCTTAGCTTTGTGAGAGAGAAACCAGAGGGAGACACAACACTCTGCATTACCCGGGTGATGGAGAGCCCTGGAGAGGCATCTCATACACATACAGTGTTGGCTCACACTCCCACAAACACACACATATTCAGCAGACAATCATCCTCACATATACATGCACGCTCACACAAAAATAACCACCCGCATGCACGTCCATGTTAAAGTCAGGCTGAAACCTTAACTAGCTAAGATCAAAGTCTTGAATCCCACCAGGACTATTGCAGCAAGGTAAAAGAGATTGTATAAAGTTTTTAAGTGCTAGGGAGGCCTGTTTGTGTGCGCAGAATTTGGAGTAGACAGACTATTTGAGAACTGAACATGCAGGTGAGGGCTTGAGTGAAGTCTGAATACAAAAAAGGCACTTCTGTTGCTATAATAGAGAGCTAGTATCAAGGTTAGAAGGGCCCACCCTAACAAGGAAAGTTCAATCCCAGGTTTTGACAGAGTTCCAGCTGTTGACAAGACACTGTTTTGTATTTGGTACACAACTGACTGCCAATAAAAAAGTGCACTATCTAAAGTACTCTGATGGATGAATGGTATCATCGCAGCCAGCCTATGCATGGTAATACAGACACTGAAGTGGGTTCACGTGAAAAAAAAGTGAGGATTGAGGTATGAAGATATGAATATAAATGTGTGAAATATTGATCCATCATAATGCCGTTGAAGCAGCCATATTTCATGCTTACGTCTTGTATAGTAATTTGCTCTCTGCTCAAACACTAGGGCATGTGTCAAAAAAAAGGACAGGGGGGAAAAAATATATATATAATATCTAACGGTCTCGTCTTGGATGTCTGTCTGGCTCAGTGTTATTGAATGCAAATGCATGCATGTATAACCTTTGGGCTGAAAGGCTCTCATCTTTGAAGCGTTGACCTACACATAAATACGTTGTACAGGTCCTGAGCACAGACAAATTCTGACACTCGTTAGCAATGAGAGCCACAAATACTGTCAGTGTAAAAAGGGCTAGAGGAGAAGGGGGAGGCAGAGGAGGAGAGAGGTGAGGCAGTAATGATAAGAGCCTGTACAGTGTGTGGTGTAGAAGAGAGGAGCGTGCAGCAAAAGAGTCGAGAGGAAGATGCAGGAATGTGAGCCGGACAAAGTTTCAGGAAGGAAAGTTAGGTAGTTGTTTTGCGATAGTAAATTAGGAAAGAAAGTGTAGAGAAGAGAAGAGAAAAAAACAGCATAGTGCCACTTTAAATAGAAGTAAGTATATGGCAGTCCAGCCCCAAACATTGGAGAACCTTTGTAGAGTTAGACATTAAGCCTGGTCTCACATCAGAGACTGGTCTTTCTCCTGAGAAAAGTCAATCTCTAGTGTCATCTTCACCTCTCCCTGCCTTTTCCCAGGCCCTCTCTTCTCATCCCTCTCTCTCTCACTATCCCTTCTTTATCCTGCTCTCTACCCTAGCCTCTTTGCCTTTGTGATCACTCTATCTTCTGTATACCCGTATTCAACACCTTTTTCAAGACCATCTATCCCTCATAATATCACACAAACTGGTTCTTGGTTTCCTCCTATCTCCCTTTTGTCCCCAGAGTCTTCCCCTCAAGTAATACTGATGACTCTTCTCAAGGCCCTTTCTGATCCAGGGTGTCAACTGTGTCAGGCCCAAATCATTTGGGCTGTCTATTATAGAGAGTGCTTTCCGCTGGGGCTACAAAACCATTAATCTTCCGGGGTCTGGATGATGTGTTTAGACCTGCATTGTTCAGCCAGTTAGTTATAAAGGAGGATAAAACAGGGCAAAGACATAGGTGTGTATGGCAAAACAAGCTCATGCGCGGGGCCGAGGAGTGCCAAGCTGGGGTCTACGTTAATTGTGTGTAGAACGTGTGTGTGTGTTTGTATATTTCTGTTTGTGTGTACATAAGGAAGCAGAGGTATTAGGCGTGCAACAGCTGAGTTTTACATCTAATGTGACAAATCATGTGTAGGAGAAATTATGTAATCACACTGTAATTCTTAGATGAATAAAACTTACATGGTTAAATATGGTAAGAATGTGCATGACACAAAAAATAAGAAATCATTTCATGTTCTACTAAATAAACCCTTTCCTCCTACACATAACATCTTTTTTGAATATGTGGGGGTTGCCATATTTGCATTAAGACATACTGTATGGAGTACATTATTATTGTTACGTAGTGATGTAAACACCTTAAACATCTCTCTATCAGAGTTTTTACACGACGCAGATCTAATGACACACACCTGATGGTGCATTCCAAAGACATTTACAGCTCTGGTAAGACACTTCACTGTCACTTTCATTATTTCATCATTCACAAATCCACCTGAGGCTACACAGTTCTTGCGCTTCCAGCTCTGCTTGTGGCCATTTACAGAGTGGTGTGTCTTTCTTTATGAGAGGATCTTTTGGGTATCCTCTATTATCTTTGGGCACTGTGAAAAGAACTGCTTAGAGCACAGTTTTATGTCAATACTTGCGTAAAGTCTTACGGTAATTCAATAGTAACATGAGAGAAATACAGGGTTTGAGGCACACTGGAATCTAATGCTGTAACATAAAGTGGATAGGGTGTCTTTAATCATGAAGTAGGCTTTGCTCAAATATATTAAGAAAATAATATGAATGGAATCAACTCATTGAAACGGATTACTTAAAGTATCACCTTACTGTAATTATTGTCCAGATCAGATTATTAATGTGCATATAAACACAGCTTGACAAAGCTGAACAGTTCTAGTTAACTGACTAAAATGGCTAACTTAAGAATTGGTGATATGATGCATATCCCCCATTTAACCATTACTTCAGATCTTAAAGGGAGAAATGAAAATGAAGGCAAGCTAAGCCACGTTCTTGATAAAATAATAACAAAATCCTGTCATCCAGAGACACAGTTGGATGGGTTGCTAAATTCTTCCTAGAGGGCAACTTTTAAGAGACTGTTAACAGATAGCTTTCCGCCATCATATTTTACCATCTAAATTACAGCCATATTTACTTTCAAAAATTTGATTTACAGATGACCATTTTACATTTTGAGCATCAACTGAGTTGTTTAGTTTTTTACCGTGTATTTAAAAGGCAGTCAATCTAGAACTGATAACAAGTTCCAGTACTGTGTTTTTGTTTTTTTTTTAGGGAAGCTGGGCTACGTTTTTGTTTACATAAGGATTACAAATTGGGGAAAACTGAAAGATGTCACATATGGTTTTTTTTCCACTTTTGTGTTTCTGTATAACTTGCAAGATGACCCAGTTGGCAGGCTACTCACTGTGAAACCATCTGACAGACACTGATGCTGACCAACATGTCAATAATTTGACTCCCCTGTATTTCCCCTCATCTACAGCACATTTGTCTAGTTGTGTCACACCAGGTACTATAATTGATATAATTGATCATATATAAACACGGGATAATGTCTGTACACTGTAAATAACTGAAATAGCTGAGTACCTTAACTATCATTTTGGGAGTCTCTCTCTCTGGGTAGGTGTAGAAGGAGTCTTCTCTGAGATGTATGTTGCTTGCAGTGACGGTCCTGTGTCCAGTAGTATTGCTCAGGGTGATTAAGGTGTGTCCTGAAGAATGTAAGTCCTCTTCCTGCTGTAGACTCTTGGTACAAACATTATCCAGCACCACTTTAACACAATGTGCCATGTGAGGGACCAGCCCCTTAAATGCTGACCTCCAGTCAAACTCCAGAACCTGTGCCGCAAAACAAGAAAAGGGCCAACAGCCATGAATGCTGAAGGGAATATTTCACAATAGGCAAGTAGTCTTGCCTCTTTGCAATTATAGAAAAGGATAATAAGCCTAAATGACACTGAATAGTTGGGTCTTAAAAAGGAACTTGTACAAAACTCTCACCTCTGATGTGTGGAGAAGTGTTTCTGCTGTGGATTTCTTGTCTTTTTCCAGATCCTTAGTCTTTTTCAAGATCCCTAAATGACCAATAAAAGTGTCTCTTTAATGCAAATATCATGTAAGATAACATTTTAAGATATATATATGTCACAATTGATATTAAACAGTAATTGTGTCTAGTCATACTCTCAAATCATGTCAGCAAAATCTCACTGGGGACCAAAAGTGTTCGCTAGTTATCACACTTCAAAGATGAATGACTATGTGGTGGTGGTCTGTAGCGTCTTTCAAATCTATGCATTATTTAGCTTGAATATTTCCATATCACTCATAATATGCTGTATGATATTATGTGCTAAAAGCCTGACCGAATGCCAAGTGCGGAAACATGAAAGCCACTGCATAACTCAGAACCAGATATGGGTCACCATGTTCCCCCCCACTAGCCAAAATGAGACACAGTGACCGGAGAATAACTGTACATGCCTCAGAGGGAGCAGAAACAGGCAGTAAATGCTAGTGGTGATGGCTTATTGAGTCTAAATTTGGGGCTTAGATTTAGATAAATGAGATAGATAGCATCAACTACAGTATATATGGGGGTAATTCTGTGAAGGGAGATTGTGTGGATGTGTGGGGCGGCAGGGGGAGGATAGGGGGATGACGTGAAACAAGTGTACAGGATGTTGGGTTGGGTTGCAATTAAAAAGCGTGAACATCAAGGCCACAGTCTCCTAATCAGAAGGCGAAGAGTGAGACCCCAGGCGAGGCAATTTAGGCGAACAAGACCACATGGAATGGAAGAAGGAGGAAGCAGCAAGCGCATCACTTTTTGACCTTTAAGCCCATCTGATGAATTTCTGGTAATTAAGCCGTTTGATTGCCTGGAATTAATGATTTGGATAACTGCCCTTTAAAGGCTGTTTACCTCTCTGTAAATTGAGCCTTTTTGCAAGTCTTGTTTTTGTAAATGTAACCTTTGTGGAAATTACTCCATGCACCAAAAGCTTTCATTTAACATGTCTGTAGCGGCAGTTCAAAGGGGAGAGAGGAAAAGGGTACTAAAGGCTTATATAACACCCAAGATAATTCCCTACTAAAATAATAAATTTCTTCAGACACAACTCAGACATCCTGATAGAAGTTACAACATGTGTGTGTGTGTGTGCAGATGTTTGTGGGGGTGTAACTTGACTGTTTATGCCTGGAGGAGTCGCACACATGCAGGACTGTAGCCAGAGTTTTAGAAATTCTGAGGTCATGAGTCCCTTTACTGTAACCCACCACACACACTCATAGAAAAAACTGTATTTTTCCAATTATTTGGATTATTCACATTTTATTTATTCACTAACTGTGTGATAATTTTCTGTAAATTGAACTCTCTACTTGATGGTCTAATTTCTGTTTCAGAACCATCTCTACACCAGCCATAAAACTCTCTACTGAATAAGCCTTTCAAATATCTGCCATGTGTAACTTATGAATTGTATAATGGAAACTGCACCTCAGGCCAAAAGAACACAACCTCAGAGGTAGCAACAACCCTGATTACATGTCTGAAATGTATGCATATGTGTGCATTTTGGAGGGAGTCGTACCTTTTACACAGGGAGTCTCTCCTGTACAATTAATGAAGGTCATGTTAGTGACCAGCTCCTTTATATTGCTCTCAAACCCCAGCAGGGTGCTGGCCAGCTGGGTTAACGCCCTCAACTGGTGGGAGGTCAAACTGAAGCTTCTGCTTTTCATGGGAAGCTCCATTGGCGCTGTGAAAAAAGAAAAAAAGAAAGAATGTAATAGTGGAAAGAAAGGAAAAATAAAAAGTGTATATGCTTGTGAATGTATGACTAACATAGACACAGTTTACAGTTCAGTAAAGGAATAAACAATTTCATGAAAATAGTTTTTTCAACCTAACCTCCCAAACTACATGCACTCATCAGAAAACACCCACCATCCTCAAGTCTTGCCTTGCACGACACCTCTTATAAATATCGACCCATTCATGTTTTCCCAATACACAAAATAAACAAAGAGACAGTGAAAAAATATGCAAAACTTTGCTCCCCGAGAAGTCACACATGCACATCCTTCTCTCCCGGCACAAAACTTTTCTCCCCCTAACCCACCAATGACCCCCTCGGCAAATATGGATTTCCCATTTTGGAGGCTGCCAAAGCCATCACCCGGGGGATGTTCCGCATTAAGCTGGAGAATGGGCGGCTGGGAGATGCGTTGCCATACTCCCAGACACATGCACAAATACTTTTGTGTGTCCGCTTAAATGAGCTCCTCCACTGCAAAGGCATTTGGGAATGGATGAGCTCAGTATTAGCCTTGACTCTGAAAGCGCAGAGATGATTGAGCGTTGAGAGGGAAAGAAAGAAGAGGGGGGGCCCTTTTCCAATAATTGTAACATTATTGCCTCTGGATCCTAATGTAATTTTGCCATATTGTTAAACAAAATCTGACAATATGACAACACGCTGTCCCCAAGGATGCGTGGTTTAATCATGCATGAGGTTTGACTCTGTGTGTGTGTAGGTATGTGAGTATGTTTACATCAGTGTTTATGAGTGAGAGTGGATGTAATTTTGTGTGTTCGTGTCTGTCGGGTGTGCACACACGTGTTTATGTGCATGTAATGCAGGTCATTATGAATAACTTGATTTGTAGAAAAACACTTTCACACACATTTGCACATGTCAGTCTTGCGAGATAATTGTCACACTGCAACCAGACTCTCTGGTCACCATGGAACATATTCTGACCTCAAGTTTGTTTGTGTGCATCTATTTATGTGTATGTGTGTGGGCATGCATGGATGAAATCGCATGTGAATAGCGGCGTAATTATTTGGTGTGTGTGCATGCGTGTGTGTGTGTGTGTGTGTGTGTAATTAAGCTGCATGGGTCTGCAGCTCCGCAGCTCCTCTGTAATGGGGTCCAGTGGGAGCCTGAGAGAGAGACTACCTCGTACTGCATGTGTACATGCGTGACCTGGCTGACACCCACGTGGCAGACTCGTTCTCCAGCTTGCACATTCACGCACGCACCACCAATCATGTCTATTTCTGAAGTCACCAGCAAATCAACACAGAGCTTTCTGTGCCTCAATGCTGGGGCAGACTAAAGCTGTCAAAAACTCAAGAGTAAACAATCTAACCAGATGAGACAGGGACAAATTAGAGACAGAGCCGCTGGATTCTCTAAAAAGCTATCACTACTACACCTCGCATCCCACCCCCCACCCATCCTACTTTCTGTGGGGAATTACCACCACTTCATCTTGAGCATCACCTTTTTCTGGAGCATCATCTCTGTCTCTGTCCTTTCTCACCATTCATTCCTTTAATACCCTCAACCTATGACTGTTTCAGTCACTAAGTCACACACTAAATAGTCGCACATGACCTTGATGTTTAGCAATGCTGTGCCTCAGCCTCTCATCGAGCGCTGCCGCCCAGGCTATATAGGTATTTATAGTTGTCTTCCTAGCCAAATAGCCCTATAGCCATAGCAGTCTAGTACACAGCCATCTAAACCTCATTATACCTTTGTCACAACAGTGAGGCCAAATGGAGGCTCTCATAGCTGGTTGATGGAGAGGGTGTGCTTAGAAGCACCCAGGTGTGTCATATAGCATAGTGCGTAGCATGTCCCATAGAGCAGAATGAGGAAGGGCACTAGCAAGCAGAAGGGTTCAACCAAGGGTCAATGTACTGAGAATCAATAAGGCGCTGAAAGCAGGGCAAAACCATACAGTATGTTTATATAAGAGAGCTGCTCCATACGACTTTATAGTGTTAGGATGTTCTTATGAACAAAAAGAAAATGAATGGCTTGCCATATTACTGTGATAACGATACATGCAGTATTCATCTCATCAGAAGCCCTCAAAGCAAACAATCTTGGGGCAGGTGGGGACAAGGGTGGGGGGTAAAGGTTCATAAGGGGCAAGAAAAATGCTAAAAAATACTGAACTCTACAGGTCTACAGTGGCCAGTCTCAGTTTGTAGTTTTTAACAATGACAACAATGTAACACAAAAGGAAAAAAACAAACGGAGCAGGTATTTTTGGCGAGCCATCAGTCTTCTCCTTGTCTGTCTCTCCTGTGGGTTCCACCATCAGCTCCACAGCACACTCTCTCTCTCTCTCTCTCATACACACACATATGTGCACAAACACACCCTGCTCTTGACTGGCAGGGAACAGAGACAGAGGGGAGAGAGGAGGGGATCTAGGGGAAGGGAAAGGGGTGGTGGTTAGGGATGAAAACATGGGGAAGAGAGGGAGGGAAAGAGAGGGAGAGGCGGGATAAGGGAATTCCCTTAGCAGTTGTTATTGATTCCGGTGTTTACGGGCGAATAGTTTAGTGCCGTTTACAAAACAGAACAGATGCAGCCAGTGAGCAAAAAGGTAAACAATTGCTGTGTGGCGGGCTGCCAAATCCCCAGTCTGATGTATTAAACTCACGGTGAAGAGCATTTCCCCTTTGGCTGCACTTATTGCCACTTCATTTCCTCTTCGCTCACATACACACACTCTCCTTCTTGCCATCTCTCCCCTTCTCTGTGTCTCTCTTTCTCTCTCATTCTCTCATTTATCTGAGAAAAAAAAAAGGAGAAGGGCGTAGGACGCTTTTTGCCGTCTGGCTAGTTCCTGTCCTTCTGTGACCCAGGAGGCCCAGTTCTTCCTAACAGAGCCATTAGTAGGGGGAATTGCATGTGTCTGACATGGCCGAAAACCAATTATTAGACACTTTCTACCAAATGATGCCCAAGTCTTTGGGGAATGGGCAATCATGCAATAATTTAGCCACTGATTTAATTTCTCTCCAGCACAGCATCTCCCCCTGTCTCATCCCCGGTCCTCTCTTTCTCTCATTCTGTCTCTCTGTAGTGTAAATCAGAGCATCAGAGGGGTGGTCTGCCTCTCTCTTACCACACTGCCCGACTGGCCTGCAGTCTTTAATCATGTGATTAAAATGTGTGAAGACAAGCTATTTGTGTTTGGGCAGATGTGTGTGTTGTGCACCCCTTCTACAGGTGATGTAAGCATTTGGTCTCAGTAAATTCAGAGAGATAAGAAAGGAAGATGCTCAAAAGGCAATTTTAGCACATTATACACAATGGAAATTCAAGGTGCTTTACCTATTGCATAAAAGGCTAAATCACAATCATACAAATAAGATTATTGCTATTGTTCTTGTTGTGACTGCTATAATTTTGTAATTTGAGATGAGGATAACACACATTTCTGACCTGGTTTTCTGCTTTCAAAGTGATTTTTGGGACCATATAGTACCAGGCAAAGAGATTTTCTGGTATCATCTGCATAAGTATGGCAATTAAACAGGAGCATGTAGAGTTTTGAATAGAAGGAGATCAAGTATTGACCCTTGTGTGAATCCACATGTTATTGTGATCAGGTTAGAGACTAAATTGCCAGTGAAAACAAAGCATTTCCTGTCTTGCAAAAAGTAACTGAGGCCTGAACTTAAAGCGGTTTAAAACAGCCCTCAAATATCTCAACTCAACAGTTCATACTTAAAGCAGCCTTTAAAACAAATAAAAGTAACACTTTGAGAGCAAAGCAGAGCAGCAGCAGCAGTAGTGAAAGCAAAATGTCGACTGACAACTGGTCGTGACTCAACACAACTCTCTTGCAAGTTTGTCCCACAGTGGAATCACCATGTGCTTTTCTCAGCATGCTGTCTGATACAGATGTTAACCAACATACCCAGGTACCCAGGTCTTGTGTGTGTGTGCGTGTGCGTGTGTGTGTGTGTGTGTGGGTGTTTGCGTACCACTTCCCACTTTCATTCTTACCATGGGGCTTTGCTCTTGGGGTGTTACGCTATGGTTTCTGAGCACTTCAGTGTGTTTCTTTTTGTGCCTATGTTTTCTGTGTATCTATGCCTCCTTGTGTGCTCATCTCATAGGGTGTCAAGCAGGGTCATGTGGGTGCCTTAAGGGTACATCTGTGCATGTATGTGTGCGCACGTGGGTAGAGGGCTATGAGCCACAGTGGACCGCCCGCTAGGCCCTGTGACAGCTGGGGTCTTCTTCGTCAGTTGCGGCCCACTGCTCACTCAGACAGCCTTATTATGGGAGGCCGCCTGCTGTGATTCCCCAATACACACACTGACACATGCACACACATGTACACACACACACACACACACACACACACCACCCAAGCCCTGGTCTCTTGTGGGCCTTTCCCTGGGCACTGTCCAACCAGGCCACAGCAGGGGCCACCTGCCCTTCACAGAAGGGTAAAGTAGCAATATTTGATATCTCAATTAAGCTGCCTTACCAAGAAAGTAGGTGTAATGGTGGTGGTGGTGTTTTTTTTTTGTATTGACTCAGAAGCAGGGCTAACTTTCTTCTGCTCTATGTTTGTTTTTTTCTATCCTTCTCTCTCTTTGTTTCTGTCTCTCTTTGTGGTGAATATTGACAGTGAGATAGGGGTTAAGATTTCTCTGGCTTCCTCCCGGCGTACTTGAACCGAGCAGCTTGGATGAAGAACACGGAGGAATGTATTGTCTTGATGGGAGCATTTCATTAAAACCCACTTGTTTAGCGCCCTTGTTCGCATTATTGTTTTCAAGCCCTCAGCGAATCACACTGACTCTTCATCATGAACTGCTGGCTGCTCTCAATAAGCCAGCCATTTTTGTCGGTGCTTTCTCAATAGAAGGTGCCAGGAAAATGTTCATATCCTTGAGCTTTTCAAGAGTGAGACACAAAAGACATTGTGACCACTCGGAGGAAATGGAAAAAAAATAAATGGCATGCATAATACACATTCTCAAGGGCTATGAAACATATTCTTTTCTGTGATTTCATTGGAGCCATGATTTAGAGAAAATGAACACTGACACACACTCGCACATAAACACAGCCAGAGAGTAAAGACCCAGCTCTTCTCATTGAGATTAGTAAACAACCACTTGCTCTGTGTGGTAACTTTCTTAAACAAGGCCTTTCACAGCGTCTACCAGGACAGGAAGAGAGCGGCATAAAAAAGCATCATCCATAAAGTGGAAGCCTCACACAAACACACATGCCCACGTGTACACAGAGACGCACACAAACCCCCCTACCTTGCCCATAATTACATGGCAGCATGCGGGTGCACGTCCCTGGCTGACAGTGTGTATAAACTCAGGCAGAGATATGATCTAGTGAGGAGCTGCTCTTATTAAATATTAACAAATGCCATTCCCAAGTAGCCTCAATCCCCACAAGCACCTCCAATGCCAGTCAGAGCCTCAGCCTAGCTATCTCGCGTCACTACAGAACCTCTCTCCCTGCTGAATAGGCTGCTGTGCTTTCTCGAAGAAAGAGTTCAAAGAGCCAGAAAGGGCGAGGAGGGGGGGTTGCGGTGGGGGTGAATGTGCTTTATATACATGTTCTAACTCAATTCTTTTTTATCTATAGGGAGCTGCAGACGTAGTCATATAGGGAAATTAGTGAAAGTGGAATTCAAATCAGTGCTATCAGAATGGGGTTGCAAAGTGTTTGAACAGAATTTCACAACCGCGACTTCACCCCTGTGGTCGATTGTTGGGGAATAAATTGTATGTGTGTGTATGCAGAGAAGTTGGAATGAAAGCTTTTGATGTCCTACAAAAACAGGGCTCTCCTATGCATACGTATGCTAATTACCATATGGAAATTTAATGATGCATTTTTAAAAAGGAGGTATTAAATGACTCTTGATCACACAATTTTCTAAGTAAGCCCGCAATTAGTGTGCAGACACAGAGTAACATTGAGTAAAAGACAAATGGGCAGCCACGTGCACATGACACATGCTTAAAGGTGATTGAAAACACACACGCACCTTTGCAAACGCACCCACTCACACGTACACACATCATGAAGTAAAAAAGGTGAAAACACAAATAAAACTGCACCATAGCAAACGGGTTTGGTGCTTCTGCACGACTGCACAACTTGATCTAAAGGTTTAGAAAATTCTGATCACCACCACCATCTGTATTAACAGGAACAATAACTGTTACTGTACTTTTACTGTAAAAAAAATCATAGAATTATAGAGTTAAGAATTTGGATTATTGGTTAAAAGTATTAAAAAACTGTAACTGATGGCTAATAGAATATCATAGCCATGACTGAAAACGTATCCGACTGTAACCGTTCACAGGTAGGGACACAAAAAAAATCTAAATTACAGTATTTTTCTTTACTTTGGCAAAGTACACCACACACACACACACACACATATACACACACACATACAGTTACATGCACATGCAGCCCACCCACTCCCCGGCAAACTCAGTGAGGTGTGTTAGTAAGGTTTAAAGCCTGTATTGTTCCTGACCAGCCAACCTGTCGGGCCCACTCCCCAGTCCCACTGCTCACCCCATTACACTTGGAAAACTATGAGAAAATGGGAAAAGACAAGAAAAGAAAGAGGGAGAGGAAGTGGACGCGAGAGAGAGGGAGTAAAGGAAAAGTGGGGGGAAAAGGAAGAAGAGGAAGAAAAATAAAGAGGGCTGAGACCCTTCACATCTGTCTAGGTACAATGTCAGAGCCTGCCTTTGAGTCGGTAGGGTTAAAAGAGGAGGCAGATCTTGCCGTGAACGCTGTTAAATGGTTCAGTGGTTTGACAGTGGCTGATGCTACAGACAGCGCTGCTCCCCTGGGAGCTTGCACAGTCTCCTGGGCATGGCTCTTATCAAAATATACCTACCGCCTGCTTCCACTGCAGAAATAAACAATAACGCTACAGGGAAGGAGGGAGAGATCTAAGGAGTCATTGGATGTTTATGAAAATAGAATCACTTTTTGTTACCACTGTCATAATTGTCTTGACAATTATGGGCGCAGCATACAGTATAGACAGTAAAGTGTGAAAACAGATTATGCATTAATGTTCAAGCTTTGGCTCTTTAGGAGCCACGGGCATTTGGGTGGTGGATATGTGGGTTCTGGGGCTTTTTGGGGGGGACTTAAAACATGAACAACACAAAAATGTAATCTCAGTTGTAGCCCTCAAAGCTGTGTTGCAGCTGATAGTCAAACACACACACACGCGCACACACACACACATACACACACACACGTAAACCCAGCACAGGCAAAACTGCTCCATTTTACCATCATTACACAGCACGGGTCCCCCGCTCCCTTTGGAGCCGTGTTCTGCCTCCGGTGCTACATTTGACGGTTTGTTGAGCGGCACGTAGGTGTGTAGCCTCCGTCGCGTTACGTGATCAAACAGTCCAACTGACGCATGGCCAATTATCCTGGCTGCCTCCTCTCATCTCACGTTTAAGGAGAGGGAAAGTAAAAACCAGAGAGGGAGATGGAAAGAGAGAGATGGAGGGAGGGAGAGAGGGAGAAAAAGAAGCAAGGCTGGTGGTGTGTTTATCGAAGAATGGCAGATGTAAAAGCACTCTTCTCCCTGTTCCGCAGGGAAGCTGACATGTGCACCATTTTTGAAAAAGTAAACAATGGCTCACACACTTTACATTTTTTTATGGTGAATCTTTACCCTCAGCAAGCCGTAAATAGGCCAATATGAAACAAACAAAGAGAATATGAGGGGAATTGAGTATCAAAAGTGACACAGTGTGTGACGGTCTGTGCTCTTCTCTTGTCTCAGTGTATAACATCACTGCCTGTAACATCACAGTGACATATTCTGCATTAGCGACAAATATTAAATGTATTTCTTTGTATTTTTTACATCTCTCAAATGTCTCTCCCACTGTGTAACAAGGTCAAGAGAATGTTGAACCTTGCTCTCACACCAACTCTTTCTTGCCTCCCTGTTGCTCTCCCTACATGGCTGTATCACTGCTCAAAAGTAAGAGGAAGGTTAAGTTAATCAGTTCTCCCTTCTCCTCTATAAGGTCCTGTTGTCTGAAGCCACCAGTGCTGCTCCACCCTTGTATTTATCAAATATTTTTTTGATTTTAATAATGACATTGGTGTAAAGTTAAAGCTATGTTTGTCAACCAAAACAAACCATTGGCCAAGATGGCACAGTACATATTGCATTAGGTGCATGGTGAAGAAGTGAATTAACTGTGGCTTAAGCACACTGAAAAAAGAGAACTTGGATATGTCTTGGACCTTCTTGGGATCAGGGCTCATCAGGGATGAAGTATGTGGTAAATAGTGTTTAGAAGTAGTTTCAAAAGAAACCTTGGCCCTGGAAATGCTGCTCTTCTCTTTTTGTTGGTAAAGAGGAAAGTGAGGCAGACGGGAAACAGGGCAGTAAAAAGAAAGCAATTACAATGGGAACAGCAGTTACTGACAATCACTTACAGAGGCCTTGGCTCTGGCTCAGATCACTACACACTGCAGTTGGAAAGTAACAGAAAAGTAAAAATGGAGAGCAGGGAGGGAGAAAACCGTTAGCCTTTATTGGGTAACAATAAGAAGCAGGAGGAGAAGGGGAGAAATGGAAGGAAAAAAAGAGCAGTAATGCACATCTAAATAAACGATCAAAACCACAGTCTAGGAGAGAGAATATAAAACAAAATGAGCAGAAAGAGTAAAATAACAGATCTAAAAAAATAAATAAAATGAGCCACTTACCCACAGTTGCCCGGGACCTGGCTGAGTATTTCTTGATCTTGCTGCTGAGCGTGGTGTTGTCCCTCAGTGCTGTCTCAGATTCTCTCTCCACCAAGGAGGCCAATTCGTGAGCCACAGTGCTGAGGTAGGCCGCATTAAGGAAACCCAGGATGGTGTGTGGTTCTGCTAGTCTTGGAAGGACATGGAGGTCCTCTGTGAGGGCTTGGGTTAGAGCTGGGACCACAGAGCGGAAGCCCATGGTCAGTCTGTCAAAGCCAGTCTCACCGCCTGGGCTGGAGCTCAGGGCAGAGTGCAGAAGAACCAGCACAGATTGGCTTCTTAGGCTCTGGAAAAGTAAAATCAAAATAATATATCATTGTAAAAGTACTACTGTATCATATTGGTAAAGTTAGGTCACAATGTTAATCTGCAATTTAAGAAAACAACATAGTTCATGAGTAAACTATGCTTGAAACACTTGCTAACATGCATTCAAACACATTTTATTCGAGAATTATGGAATATTTCACAAGATTTTTCACTATTTTAATGTACCTGGTAATGTGTGAACACTTCCGACTCAGGGTAAAGAAAACAAAGCTGTTGCAGGCAGTGGACACGTTCAGTGATGGACAGAGCGGAAATTAGTCTGGGCCCAGGATGCTCTGGGCTGCGGGAAGACAGCCGGTCCAGCAGGTGGCGGCGTAGCTGGAGACGCACATCATCCCACACCTCCTGGATCTTAAGAAAATAATAAATTGAAAGGGAAAAATACAATGATCAACAACACCACATTTACAGTAGGAGGTGTCTGAATATTTCTCTTTTGTTGTAAACAGTGCCACTACTATTAAAGTACAAATATAGCCTGAGCAGTGCATCCTTTTGTCAATATACCTTTTTGTTTATTTGTTTATTTAAAGGATCCCCATTAGCTGATGCCATGGCAATCAGCTAATCTTCCTGGGGTTCACACCTGACATACTGTACATAACATATTACATGATAAACATTAAATTGCATTAATATACATTAAAAAATATCAATATATACATTAATATTTAAAAAAAATGCAAACTTGACATTGATATGTAATAAAAAATTACATTTATATACAATTAAAAGCCAGCCAACACTGAACATACAATAATATAGATGATATTTTAAGAAATGAGAATTATACAACTCATATGAAGCGGAACACAAATATTGAAAATTAGCTCAGAGTTATACCTCCTACTATTCACTCTGTCATCTGCATGCCAATAGATGCCTCTGCATATTATTTTTAAAGGATGATTTATTGTTTATTTGGCTGATATCAAGGGCTAAATTATTCCAGTTTGTTATGGCTCCGTAAATGAGGAGTTAGTCCTCAGTACTGGCAAATCTAGTGTTGTAGTCATGTGTGTTATTAGAGTAAACTATTTGGTTGAATAAAAATGTTGGCATCTTTGAATTAATGGTGCAGCTGAAAAATGTGGCCATGCCTGAGGAAATCCTTTGCACAATAGTGAAGCACAAGAGGCTGGAGTGCAACTTTTCAGTGTTAGTTCTAATAGAGCAGCCCAGAACAAGTCTAGCAGCCCTGTTTTGTGCGGCTTGTAATTTTGCAGGATTTGCAGATGACGATACTGTTAAAAATTAATGATTTGATCCAGAAAAATTGAAAACAGGAGTGGTCCCAGACAACTTCCTTGAGTTATACCACATGCTAAACTACTACAATTTGATAGACCACCGTTGTAAAAGACCTTCTGTTTTCTAGAGGAAAGATAGCTCTTCATCAAGGTAGTCGCAGATGGGCTAAAACATAACATTTGAGCTTTCCAATTAAAATATCATGATCAATGAGTCAAATGCAGCACTGAAATCTAACATAACTGCACCCACAATTTTTGAGTCATCAATCTCTCTCAACCAATCATCAGTCATTTGTATAAGTGCTGCACAAGTCGCGTAACCCTTTCTGCATGCATGTTGATATTTGGTAGTCAAGCTTTTGTTGTTAAAGTAGTCTTGGATCTGAACATGAACAATCCTTTCCATAACCTTGTTAAGCGCAGGAAGAATACTTTTCTTCTACTATTAGGCCCACTGAAAGGTAAGTTATTATCCTAAAGCAATGGAATGATTTTCCCTCCTTCCACAGTCTAGGATACACCCCACATAGCAGACATCTGTTCAATATGTGACTTAAAGGACCCGAAATGTTATCAGCAGAGATGTTTAGCACCTTGCTGTCAAGACTGTCTGTGCCTGCTTTGCCACATTCAGGAAGAGTTTTCAACAATATCTTAACATTTCTAGCCTCTACACAGTTGAATTGAAACATACATTTTTTTACCACCCATTATTTCATTACTTATCAGTTCACAAGGGTTAGAATCAGTACCTCCTAGGCTCTGCCTCAGATTGTTCACCTTATTGATAAAGAAGTCATTAAAATAGTTAGCGTTATCTTGGGGCTTAGTTAAAAACATACCATCTGATTCAACAAAAGAGGCACATGCATTTTTCTTCCTTCCCATGATTTCATTCATCAAAGTGTTTTACCATCATGTTTAATACTGTCAATTCTTTTCCTATAATATTCTTTCTTCTTCCTTTTGTTCAATTTAATCACTTGGTTTCTCAGTTTACAGTATTTTAATCTGTCCTCCAATAAACCTGATTTTACTGCCACCAATTTAGCTTCATCCCTCTGTTTCATTAAATTCTTTAGAGGTAAATCAATCCATTGGGCTCTGTTAGTTTTAGCTGTGAACTTTTTCATAGGTGCATGTCTATTAACAATTTATATAAATATATTCATGAAAGTAGTTAAGGAAATCTCTGGGTTGTCAGCACTGTACACACCATGCCAATCAACATTTCTATCATCCTCCACAAAGTGATAATTCGCAAATCTTTTGTATGACCGTTTATATACAACTTTGGCTCTTGCTGTAGGAATTTTAGCCTTTCTACTGAGAGATACCATATTGTGGTCAATAAAATCTACTGGCACAGAGAATGTATTTGAGCATAGCTTAGGGACATTAGCATATATGTGATCAATACATGTAGAGAAAGTATGGCCTGCTGGATTAGTGAAAACTCTCGTTGGCAAGGAAACAATTTGTGATGAATTACAAGCACTAATTAATGATAATATTTTTTTTCTTCTTTGGGCAGTTACTGGCTACACAGTCTAGATTCATATCTCCAAGCAAATATATTTCACTGTTCACATCAGAGACTCTGTCAATCCCTTCACATAATTGAGTGAGATAGTCAGCATCAGGAGGTCTGTAGCAGCAGCCCACCACTACTGGTTTCAGGTGGGGTGGATGTACCTGAACCCACAATGCTTCTACATCATTCAGCATAAAATCAGAACATAGTTTAACGTGAAGATGGCTTGTACAATCTTCCTGTTAAACTACCCCCCACCACCACGTATATTTCTATCTCTCCTAAAGAGGGAGAAACCATTAACCAATAAGTTCTGAATAGATGAATCTAAATGAGTCTCAGATACTGCAAATATATAAATGGAATTAGCAAGCAGCAGATTATCCAAGTCATGTATCTTGTTCCTTATGCTACAGATGTTCACATGTGCAATTACCAAGTCTTTGTTTGAGAGCTTTAAAGGACTCAATGTCATTATTTGGGAGAAGAAGCTGCCTTGGTCATAAAGTCAGACGTGCATACTTCAGGAACTTTTTCTGGGTTTGATGATCAGCGCTCAACTGCTGAATTGCACATTAAATTAAATAACCCAATAACTGATTAAATATTGTAAGGAATCAATTGAACTGTATTAAAAATCATGTCTTACCACAAATGAAGAGTCATCTCTGACTGTGTGTACCAAGTGGATGGAGGAAGCAGCTACTTGAGAATGAAGAGAGGAAGATGCGGAGGAAAAAGAAGGGGTACAAGGAAAGAAAACACCACACTGGGATGACAGATTCAGCAATAGTTGCAGTGTCACCTCCTCTCTCCCCTCTTCTTCAGACCTCAGGTAATCTTGCTGAAAGGAGCAGAGGAGGGATGGAAATGTTAATATCCTGAACTACCTGAAGATATGAACTGTGGACAATGCAGTCTGAATGACAATTTTATTAGCAGTGCAAAACTGACCCTACGAGTCAGAATAACAATAGTTCTCATATAAAAGTTATGAAAAATGTTCGCAGCCACATCCAATTACTAACTACAGGGCTTGTCAAGGTCTTGTGAATAAACAGTTACAATTTCAATAGCTGTGTGTCAATGCAATCAAGTGGGATATTGAGGTTTCTCCACAAAATCAGTGCAGATTGATAAAATCCTTCAAATCAACATAACCATCATGAGTTATCAGTAATCTTAGTAAATTTCTCATTTTAAAAAAAATGTAATTTGCTACTGTTTTATTATCTGCAAAATATATGATTATCATTTGGAAAATATTAATATTATTATCATCTCCATCAGTCAGTGTCATCATCCTAATGTATTACCAAGCCTCTGAAGAAGTCCATGAGCTCTTGATGTCCTGTGGTAACAGGCCTAACACTACTGTGCATTCTGAGGTTGAACCACTGCAGGCACTCTGTAGGGCTCGGCGGACGTTCCCCTGTCCGGGAGTCTCCCATTTTGGCCTGAAGCTCCACCAGCTGCTGTTCAACGCTGAGTGACAAAGAGATACGTACATTGTCTAAGAGCTGAAACAGTATACATTACCAAACTGGAACAGCTACTTCCCAATTTCCCTTAGATTACATTCAAACAACAAAAGAGAGGAGATAAATATGAAGCAGAGAGATGACATATTCAACGAGTTTGGCCCTCACTTACTCTCATTCAGTGTCTGTATCGTGAGAAGACAGATACAGAAGCATCAACAGTAATGAACACAGACATCGATATATCAGTGTGTGAGTGTGTGCTAAGCATCTGGTGTGAAGTGGCGTTACAGGCATCGGTAGGCATCTGAGACACATGCTTCTTGCCGTCTCATGTCTTACTCTTCCCCTTGACACACATACACACGCACACACACACACACACACACACACACACACACACACACACAGCTCTTTTGATTTTAACAGACAGCACCACCTATTCCGCTTCCCCCTTTAATATGACAGATTAGAAATGACATCTTTGGGCCCGACATGTTTAGTCATTTCCATGCAAATCAGTGCATATATATTTGCTAGTGTAAGACAGTGTGTGTGTGAGTGTATGAGTGTGTAGGCCTACATATCTGCATAATTAAACAAGTTGTGCTGTTGTGAACACTGCTATTGTGTTTATGTGTGGCTGTGCACAAAGCTGCATAAATGAAGGTGTGTGTGTGTGTGTGTGTGTGGTAGTGCATACAGGAGTAGGACTGAAATTAATAATCGGACGATCAACTGCTTGATCAACAAAAATTAAATAAGAAAAGAAACTCAAGAAAATGTATGAATGGTGATCAAGTAATAGTATTGGGATTTTCTGCATTAAAATATCAAGATGCTTTTGCATTTCATATTACTGTAATACCTCTGGGTTTTTTGATGGCTTTTCAAAAAAAAAAAAGCAATTTAAAGACATCACTTTGGTCTCTGTGAAATTATAATGAGCATTTGTCCTGATGTTTGATTTTATAGACTAAATGATTAATAAAATATTAGATAGTAGATTAGATAATATCAATAGATAATGATAATATTAATCAGTTGCAGCAATACATCTCTGTTTCCCAAACAACACTGTGTGTGTGTGTGTGTGTGTGTGTGAGTATACATGATACAGAGCCAAAGTGCCATTTCCCCATCAGACAGCTCATCCCCTACCGCAGGTCTATAAACTGCCTCCTGCCTGCTCCTGGGCCATGAACGCATCCAGATGTCTTACAATGGCAACACATTAAATAACCGTTCAATCTGACACACTTTCATTTCAGAGGGGGAAAACGCAAGGGGATAAAATGTTATAGACTGTTACAAACTGCTATCCTCTAGACTGAACACTGCCTAATGCTATCGTTTTCTCTCTTTAACTATCTCTTCCTCTCTCTCCTTCTTCTTCTTTAAGGCAGGCCAGATGATGCATCTCACTTTATTCTCTTGACACCAACTTGGTGACTGACAGAAACCGTGATTATAAAAGGTGGGTGTGTTTGATGTCAAGCAATACTTGTTACACAAGTGCAGAACTCTTTCATTAAAGTAGGTCTTTATTATGTTTATTTTTTCCCCCGCCAACCCCTGCATATGTCTGCATCTGTGTTTTTTTTTTTATTAGTGTGCGTGGTTTGCCTGCATTCATGTATGCATGTGGTATAGGAAGGATAACGCCCTGAACTTGGGACAGATTGTGCGAGTGCAGCAACTCTTAACTATGCTTGCCCAAAGCTCACTATAGCTGTAAAACACAGCTTCAGCAAGGTTCAAGCGTTACCAGCATGGCTTGGAACTGCTGACAGCACTGTGTGTAAAATTAATCGACACCACTTTAAACAACAACACACAGGACTTCAGTTTGTTTGTGTGACCTATGACTTTCCTTTCTCTTAAGAGAATAGAGCAATGACTTTCTGACAAAAGTCAGTGGATACTTGAAATCACAACTTTCCTTTTCCTTTTTTTGAAAATCACTCAAGGTAAACGAAATATAAGCGAAGAAATATACATTTAAGATGAAATTCAAAAGTAAGAAATGTTATCAACTGAATTATTTGCATAGATTTCTGTTTGATAGCATGTCTTGCAAAGAAATAGATGAAATGGCAGCACGGAGCCCTATGCATGTTTATAGTTGGTTCTGGGCTCCACCCCAGGACTTCACATAGACAGCAGGTTTCAAATGGGCTCCCATCTGTAGCTCACTTTTCACCGACTGTCAGAAGTTCATTAAAAACAGAAAACGTAAGTTGAGTGCACAATGGATATGTACTGTGTGGTTTTTCTCTAGTTTTACAACAGAACTGAGGTCAGTTTAAACTGCAGCTTCCTAGGACTCAAGGACATCCACTGTTTTAGCCTTGGAGTCTGTGAGATGTTACAGTGGTCTTTGAACTCAATTTTGCCATATGTGGACACAACAGAGAGAGACCGCTGAATTGAAACCCATATGAAGCCATAGACTGAGACAGGAGGGAGAATGTCTTTTAGGCTACTCTCACTCTAGCCCCACTCTCCATCATCTCACTCTTGCCTTCACTGAACAAAACAATGTACTCTAATGGCTACAGCAACAGCGAAGTCTTTTTTCCAGTTGCCTCTTCAGATACATTTTCAAGCCTTGCCTCCACAGTTTCTCTCTCTCCTTTCCCCCTCTTTCCTTTCTCTCTCCTCAAAACTCTTACTTTCCTAATTTTCTTTTCTTTACTCTCGCCTTTCAATTACCCCTCCTTAGGGCCCTGTGCTGTAAGTTGTAAAGTCAATGTGGATGGTCTGTGTCAAGAAGTCCATCCAGCTCTATACAATGTTGTGACCTTTTGCCCGCCAATGTGAAAGCTACCTGCAGCCTAATCAACTTGGCAGGATTAGCTCCGAACCTGATGACTTCCACTGCCAGCAGCTCAGACGCCAAGCAAAGAGACAGAAAGAGAATGAGAGAAGAGGAAGGTAAAAATGGGCAGAAAACAGAGGAGTCACAGAAAATAAAACCATTCAACTTTCTGAGTAAAGACGACAATGGACTAACCCGTAATGGCAAAAACGCCAAAGCAGAACTCAATAAAGGACCCAGAGAATGAGAAAAGAGGCAGAGGAAACTGTGAGGAAAGGATTCTTTAGGCCTCTTGACAAACATGTCAATCATCTCACCCTAACTGACACACATACACACTCTTGCATTTTCACTGCTGAAGTGAAATCTAATTGTTTCTCAGACAGGTCTAGCTAGACAGTCGACACCATAACCATACCCCCCCGCACCCCCCCCCCCCCCCCCCCCCAACCTTCACCACCGCTGAGAGAGAAAGGGAGCAACCGGAGGTCTTTTATTAGATATGATGGCACATTTCACAGCTCCCTGACTAACAGAAACCCAATCCCGCGATTAGTCAGCGCTTTGACGTTATCTTAAGTTCCTTGTCAGAATTAATTTAGTGTGGGTGGGCTGCTGTGGGGCTGTCTGTCTGTCGCGCTCCGCTCCCCTCCGCTCGCCTACAGGAGGTGGAGGGTTGGAGGCAATGGGGGCAGGAAGATCCCTTTCAAATAAGCCCCAGCTCCACTCAGTGCCAAACCGGCCGCCTGAGAACTAAATATCTCCTCCATCAAAGGGCCCCATTCTGCCATGGGAAAAGGAGTGAATGGGGTTGAATGAACAGGCTGAAAACAGATCCCATCCTGGCCCGGCCTGTCGCCCACTTAGTGCCCTCAACCCTCAGCCCCCCGGCCCAGGCAATGATACCGGAGAACCGATACAGCCGATATACTAACATAACACACGCGTCACGCACAGCTAAACACAAAATCAACTACATACTGTGAGGACTACAGATCAGTATTTTTGCTCATTGAAAAGGAACCTTGCACGATTTTACTGTGGCAGGTTTTCAACTCCACCTGCTTGCACACATATGCCAAATCCTGATTATCAGAAGCACTTGAGATACACACACACACACACACACACACACACACACATACACAAAATCAAATTTAAAATATTGATATTGTACCTTGATCAAGATTGGCAGGCGACTAGTGAGAGCCATTTACCTTGCCAGTGTGAAACTAGAGGCCTGTCTGCAGTCTCCTGGCCTGTGCTGACACTTCATTAGAGGTCTTTTCCTGGTGGCCCACCACTCCCCGGCCCCACTCCCCCACCCAACCCTGCACCGCACCACTGTCCCATCTGATGAAAACTAATGGATTACAGCATTTCAATTTGGGAGAGCCAGCTCCGTTGTCAGCCTATCTTAATCTCCTTCAATTAGGGAGCAGCTCTTAGGCAAATCTCTGACATCTGAGAACTGGGAGCAGGCCAGTCACTTTGACCCATAAACAGGTTGAAGTCCTTCACGGGTGTGGGCAGCTCCGTCTCCTTCATCTCTCGTCTTCCCTTTCCTCTCCTCCACTTCCGTAATTTGTCCCAGACACTGATAAGTCAATTAGGCAGCAGGTGAGTGAGCTGTGGATGTGTGTATATGTCTGCAGCCCACCCTGGTTGAGGCAAAATAGAGGCCTTGCAAGATTTTGTTTGCCTGGATGTGTCCTGACAGTGAAAGGGCTGTCCTAAAGTAGTCTGGGAGGAAGTTAGCTACAGCCTGACAGAGACACTGACCAGTGGTCCCCCACAGCGAGAGGAGGATTGCCTTATTTTTAGCCCATTCTCCATTATCTGGATGCTTTGTTCTCATAATGGTTATCCCTCTCCCATCTGCAGGAACACAAAATAACCCTTTAATGCTTAGAAAGCAGAAAAATGGCCCGGCCTTCGGTAATAAGCCTTGAATTACCTACCCAAGGGTTTTCGTTTCAAGATGTGGAATCTTCAATTATTATGTTCCCATTTAGAAGGAGGAAGGAAAGAAAGAGAGAGAAGGGGAGGGAGAGAGAGGGACAGAGAGAGGGAGGAAGGGATGAGTCCCAGACACTAATGGTGCCAGAGTGAGGCTTTGTTCACTTGCTACATTTAGCCTGTCCTTCATCATCTGCCCTCAGCCTCACAACGCTGAAAACGATAAAAGACCTGAAATATAGATTTCTCTTTTTCTTCTCTCCCCCATGTCTCACTCTTTATCAATCTATTTGTGCTATCCCTGTCTGCCATCATTGACAGACATCTATATTTCAGTCTTGAGTGACAGTGCACTGGAGAACATCAAATTTAAGTTGCTACACTGCATTTCTTCCACAGCACACGTTGAGAAGTTTTTTTTTTTTTCCTGTAATTAATGAAATTGACTCACCAAGACTGATTTCGTCTTTCAGTGTATATTATTAAATACTTGGCTTTAGATTTGTAAGATAAGAAGATAAGAACAATGTGAGATTCAAAGTTTAATGACCTCTTTATGAAAGTCAATACAATCATCCCAAATCAGCTCAAACACACACACAGACGCACTAGCATTTGTGTGAACAGAGGCAAGTGTATGTTCAGTGAATAGTTATCGCTTTTCTGAATGCTATTTTCCTATTGTGCAAATGTGTCTGAATTGTATAAACAGCCAGGTGTTCAGTTGTGGAAACAGACTTGTTCAGACTTATTCTAATTTCAGTGTCAGCTGTAATCAGACTCTGGATATAATTACTGTATTTTAGACACAAGAACATACAGACAGTTGCATGATCTTTCCATTCATTCCTCTGCACTGCTGCCACAATCATACTTAACCTGCATTTATAATGCATATCTATACATATAAATACCCTGTTGAAAATCTGTGTGTATATGGTCAAAAAAACTTTTTTTTTTTATCCAACAGAAATGTTGATTACCCCGGTTTCTCTTAATCCTTTACTCCAATGATGAGAATTAGGTTTCTCGCTTAAAAGGCATTTAAGAAATCATGTTACTGCTGGTTCCTTAAGTGCATTTATTGTAAATTTACACAGCTGAAATGAGGGATTTCTCTCAGCTGAGAACAAATATCTCTATTGTAAATAAAAAGTTTTTAAGTGGTCTAAATGTTGTGATGTTTCCAGCTGCAGGCATTTTTGGAGGGGAATGATTTTGTCCACAACAGATTATATATCAACAATGTCTGTGTAAATTACCCTGTGCTCTTTAAATTACTCTGGGAAAAAAAATCTACACACACACACACACACACACACACACCCACCCACAAACTCCAAATGGTTCCAAATTGACAACAGTCCAATGTAGAAAATGTGGCTATTCTCAGCTTCACCAGGAATAATGTAATTGGTGAAGACATCTTCATTCAGGAGATCGACGTGAATGAACTTTATGGACATTTAAGGGGAAAGATTGATTGCAAGAGAGAGAGAGAAAAAGAAAATAAAACAGACCAACAAAAAGATGGATGCAATTTTTCAGCTTTTAATTGTGATGTCATGTTTCTACCGTTGGAGCACTGCTGGTATCACTGCCACTGTAAACAATATTACTGGTGTGGGTTTTTAAGTCATTTCAATCACGCAGGTTGCACTTCACTTTTCACATTATTCCTGCTGTTGTCTCTGTACACAGTCGGTATAAAGAAATCAGACGTTGTTTTCCCACTCTCAGAATAAGCCATTTGTTTTCCTTAATCTTTTATCAGTAGGAAAAACAACTTCCACAGATGTGAAAACTGACGTAAAGACATAACATAATCCATCAAAGTAGCAACAAAGCTTTAATTATGTTTTGTCAAAGTTTTTGTTTCACATTTATTTAATTGTGCCAGTGTTCTCATACTAAACTGCAGATTGCATTGAGCTTTGCTTCCTGTCATTCACCTGACATCCACACAATGAAATGGAAGTCTCCACCAGGAAATAATCTCAAAGGAAATAACACTCTGACTTAAAAACTTCACATCCATGTCTTCTAATTTGGGGTGTCACTGTCAACTGGGACAGTTTTTAATTTCAATCCGGCTTTAACATCAAGCAAGTAAATGTAAAAGAACTGTGGGATACACTAACAAAAGATTGGGACACATGTGAATTACAAAAAAAAGGAGTATAACTCTTAATTACAGAACTATTGCAATTTAAAAGATCACCAGGAAATGTTAAGTCAATGCTTTTGCTACTCTAACTGACCTGTTGGCATTGAGTTTGAGTTTCTCCTCTGTGTCCTTTAGAAGCTGTTCGAAGTCCAGCTCACTGGCAACCCCTGGAACCACCAGCTCAACAAAGGCATGGTCTTCAGGAAAATCCCTAGGCCACTCCATACGGCTCTGCAGGGAGGAGGAACTAGAGGGAGAAAAAGGAGAGCGGTGGCCTCACTGTATAGCATGAAAAACACAACACGTGTTCCAGTTCATAAAGCAAAATAATGGAAAAGACAGCAATGGTGTCAGGATTAAATCAACAATGTAGACTGACATCAAACGACTGAGATATCTGGAGTGTTGTATTATCACAGCTGTCTGTCAAGAAACAAACCACAAACACACACATACTGTACACACACACACACGCGCGCGCAGTCATATGGACTGTAATAATTTTAAATTTCCTCAAACAAGAGTCTTATTATGAGGCAGAAATCAATTGCACCTGAAACAAAAGGAAGCTTCTCATCAACAAAAACAGTTTCCTGCCTCTCCTCTTCCAGTTCCCCTCCTCTTTCCTCAGAAAATCATTTGCAGTAGGAGGACCCCTGATCAAAATGCATTGCCTCAGCCTCTACCAGTTTCCACCTACTGACACTACAGTGAGTTAACACAGAAAAAAAAGATAGACCAAATAAATAAACAATGAGGTGAGATGCTCTTCAGTCAAGGCTTTAAATAAACAACTCATCTCCTTACGTCTCCGCCAGAGCTGAGGGCCGCCCCCCCCCCCACCCTGTGGTGCTTAACGCTCATGCTAACAGCCAATCCCACGCCAGTGCCGCGTTGCTGGGTCTCATATCAACATTGTCATCAACGCGAGTCAAGTGGAAGGTAATGGAGAGTGTCTGTGTCAATTTGGCTTTCTCACACTCCGCCTCTCACCCTTTCCTCGTCATCTGCTCTGATTTTAATAATCCCTGTCAAACTCCAAACAGCTCCCTGCACTCCGCTCGGCTTCTTCGCTGCTGCATACAGTCTGTGCCACTCTCCCTGACAGTGCAGACAGGAAGCTCAACATTCATTTAGCCTGCACAAAGGGAGGCCTGTCCAGCTGGACAAATATTATTTTCCTCCGCTGACAGCCTCACCAGTTAAGCTTGTCCTTTATTATTTCTCCCTCTCTTCTTCTCTCTTACTGTTTCCCCTCATCATCACGCTCCCTCTGCGCCACTGTCTGAGAAGGGGTCTATACGCAGCCATTGCTGAAAGGGAAGATTTTCAATCCATGGATTAGGAAATTCAACATTGTAATTATATGGGCTGAGCCAGACAGTGTGTGTGTATTTTCACAAGTGTCTGTGTGTGTGCTGTCGACAACACCATGCTTTAAGTGAATGAAAGACGGATAGACAGATGGACAGAGGGTCTGAATGTATACACTCTGTCTCTGCTGGGTGTTTTCCTCCTGGTCTGCCAACATGTCATCTGTTATCTTAAGCATGAGTGTGTACATGCAAGTGTGTGTGTCAGGAGTCTCCAGGCAGCACACAGGGCCTCATTAGTACTATACTTTAAATCATCCGGTCTCTATTGTCTTGTCATTAGCTCTTTACAAAGCAGATGTTGGAGGAGCCCCTGTGTGTTTCACAGTGTTGCAACAGGGACAACTGGGCCAAGCGCTGAGACGCTGCCTGCCTGAGACATCGACTCTACAGCTATTAGAACACAGTAAGAAACACACACACATCACTGTCCTATCTCTCTTGCTGCCGCCTGTCTACCCCAGCTAGGCTAACACACAGGCCCATTTACAGTAATGAGTTTGTCCTGAAATATTTAGCAGCACGTCCCCCAGGCCGCCGCTTTAAAGCCACTTAGAGCATGTCAAGTTAAAGTCAACATTATTTTAAAGGGGGTACCTAACAGTCTGCTGTAAAGGAAACATAATAAATTAAATAGGTGCATATTCTAAGATCACAATACTGCTGAGAACTATCTCATGCATGCCCAGGGGGGGAGCATGGCTTCACTGTTACTGTGCAACCACGTAGTCCTGCTACACTGCACTGCTTTTGACTGATTTTCTGCTTTAAAATAAGTCCTGTCTGCTTAGCGATGGCCTTAAGTCTCATCAGATTTGATATAGTGACATTTTTCCTGAATTTAGGAGGCATTAGTCCTGTTCAAATGTATTGGTCACTTTTTTTCTGTACCTAAGGGAAATATGTAGACATAACATCTTCTTAAAATATGTAGTGTAAGACTGTTCAGAAATTGCAACGCAACAACTTGGCATCATCATAACAAATGCCTATGTGATTAGCCTACACCGAGGGAATGAATAATACATGACTTAATCCTGATATTACTTGCTCAACATTCAACAGTATTAAAGTACCCTGAGCAATGAGTCAATTACAACCATTGAAAAACAAGACGATATTGTCACAATGGAGCAGTTCATATTGTGTAGCTTATTGTCTTCCAACTGCCATGATTTCAGTAATTGTAAACCTCTCCACTTATATTCTTGTAAACCTCACCACTTATATTCTGTAGGGCAACTGGTATACCATGTTGATATGGTGGTATTTCCTTCACAGAAGACAAAATATTTGTCAAGTACAAAAAGAAAATGAATCAATACATCATCAGCTGCGAAGATGCCTGGTGCCCGCTCAGGCTGCAGCGAATTATTTTCATTTCAAGTAAATCTAAACATTATTTTTTGATTAACTGATTCATCAATTTGTCTATAAAGTCTCACAAATTCCCAGACCCCAAGGTGAAATCTTCTAATTGCCTGTTTTGTCCAACCAACAGCCTCAAGGCAAAAGGTATTTAATTAACAATATTGTATAACAGAGAAAAGCAGCAATTAATCACATTCGAGAAGCTGGAGCCAGTTACTGTTTGGTATGTTCTTTCTTCACCTATGACTTAAATTAATTGATCAATTATAAAAAAAATGTTGTTGATTATGCATCTTCTGTCTACTGCCTAATCGGTTAGTGACATTTCATCATTAGGGCTTGAAAATGTATTTTATTCTCATTGATAACAGTCCTTTAGAGTATTGTATGGTGTTAAATTATAATGTGTAGGCAAGCAGCACACCTAAGAGAGAGTGACCTTGGACTGTAGTCCTAAAAGCTGTCTGACAGCTGTTGACTTTTAGCTTCTTGTCATGCTGGTCTTTGGCCATGTAACCACACACATCCAGACCTTTTAGATCACAGAGGCTCAGTTCTTTGTCAAATAATTGCCACTAACTGTATTTGATTAGGTTACTTTGACAGGTGATCTGTACCTTTTAATGCTGTCGATTCACGTGGTACACATAAAAAAAAACAACAACAACTACATCCAAGTTTTATTTTAAGCTACCACACATGCATCTGTGTATATCTTACCTTTCATAACATCTTTATACTCTTCTCTCGATGAAGTGTGAATCCTTTATAGGTTGGCACAATATGAACAGCGTCATCTGCAGCCACTTATTTCTGACATTTGTCTACGATACAGATGTGTAGTTATGACAAAACGGTTAAAAAAAAGACACTTCTACAGCAAATATGCCACCACGTTACAATAATAATTAAATGAATGTGTTGGATCTTGAAGCATCGCTGTAACTGAACGTTAACTGAACACTGCGCTGAGCAGTTGTTGTTGTTGTTGTCAACAGTCGTGCGGCTTCATAAGCAGCTTCTCTGTCAGAAATCACCTTTCAAAGGGATCGATCCATCAGATATTCCCGTTAATCAATCAGAGCTGTATGGTGTCCAGTTATTTTGGATATTTCCGGGACAGCAAGCGTCCGTGACAACAACCTGGAAGTAGCTCTATGAAAACTTCCGCTCGTTGGGAAAGTCCAACTGGCAAAGCAGATGGGGGGAGAGGACTCTGAAGTAACGGAAAAATACGCCGCTTTTACTAATTGTAGATATCATTTAACACAACACCTGATTTCAAAATTCTTTATGTATTTTATGTCAAAAAAATTATGTCGATTCAACGTTGCGTATGCCCGCCATACATATTACTATGTGAGTGAACTCCCCTCTCCAACAGAATTATCTTTGCCGTGAAGTTGTCAACACATGGCAGTTATGGGCGGTGAACTCGATTTAACACATATCGACTATTTAATTACACTTTTGAGAGACGTCACCGTGTGTGTCTGTTAAGGGAGTTGAACATATGTTAGGAATAAGCAGTCGGAACACGCACAAACACAGGAAACGTATTGGATGTCGGTGTCAGAGTTTTGGCGCGCCAGCTCGTCACTGGAAGACCACACAGTCATCGGTGGCATGAGAGAGGTATCTTATCGATCAGCTGTGTTAAAGCAACTGGAAATCAAATACTCATAAAGTAAAGACGAACCAACGCCGATCTGTGCTCATTTAGTCAACTGTGAGCCACACTGTATAGCTGTATGGTTGTCTATGTCAAGCAATTGTGGCAGAAAGTTTTAGTATACCCATATTTTGTTTTACATGCAATTAACTTCTCAAACTTTGTAATTATGGTGGCTCAGACAAATGACCCCCCCCCCCCCCTAAAGTAAACATAATGTGTCATGATGTGTAGTGCAGATTGTACAAATGTTCATCTTCCTGGTTTTCTAATAGTGTTAATTAGTAGTGAGAGTACATAGTCACGTAGTTGTCAAACAAGAATTGCAGCATTATTCTCTCCACTGAATGGAACGACCTGACTCAACTTTGATTTAGACTTATAGACTGGAAACTCCTCTTTGTCTCATTCTCTTCAGGATGGAGAGCTGCACACATGTGTTCCAAATCTCTGGGATCAAGAGCCGTGATAGGAAGAGAGTTTTGGTCCAGGGGATCCAGCAGCTGGGAGGAAAATACATCGGTGGCTCAGTGAGTAGAGACTGAGATCCTTCAAAAAAAAACATTTTAGGATCTTCATGGTTTTTTTTCTGACATATGTAAAAATTATTCAGTCTAAAGATTCCCTACTAGAGGCTAGAGTGAGTCTTAAAAGTTAGTCTCACCAGCAACCTTGAAAACCAAGCAATTCTTTGCATTTTAAAGAACCAGCAAATGTTCACATTTTTTTCTTATTCTTAAATGACGACTTTCACAAATCACGTATAAAAACTCAATCCAATTAATGTTCTGTTCAATTAATCCATCCACAGTCAGGCATTAGATCCGTCTACTACATGGAGCCCTAGGCAGGTTGTCTTGTTAATAGCCAGCCTAAAGGGGCTAAATCTAATTTTAAGACCTGAGACTTTGAATCTCCTTTGAATTCCAACTGCAGCCACTTCCTGTGAAAGCTTTTGATTATATTACTGACTGTATATGCTTAATAATATGAGACAGCAGGGATGAGCTACATTCATTCACAGGGACAATGTGTCCTGTTCTTTGTGCTTAATACAGTAGTTTTTACAACTCATGGACAACTGTAAAGTGTTTCTGATAGTTCTTTAAATACATACTGATGGATTGCTGCTTGCATCTTTTCCTTGTATGGAGTTTTAATCCATCATGTGGTTTTGAAAAGGTTAGTCTAGTGTTAGAAACTGTAGGTGATGTAAATTGGCCCTTCTTGTACTTAAAGTTTTAAATTGCAGTATTATTCTGACATGTATGGCTGGGGGATAATTCAATTATTATTCATCAACGTTTAGTGAAATGATTTGCTATTTTATACAAATTCTGTTGTCCAAATGAATGACTCCAAGCCAACTGTAATTATAACTAACAAAATAAGTTGTTAACACACAGGAAGAGTACTCTCTAGAATAATACATAACAGTGAAACAAAGTTCATTTATCAGTTGGATTATTTGATTCTTATTCGATCCATATCACTCCAGTCAGTCAAGTGAAATCCACCTCTGGTTTATTTAGTATGTTACATTTTCATATACTGATGCAATGATTATCTTCCAGGTCTATCAGGACACCAGCACCCATCTCATAATCCCTCAGGTTTTGTCCAGCGAGAAGTTTTTGGCAGCCTGTGCTGCAGGTCAGTCTTAATGATTCTGATAATAATGATGAGGATAAATGTTCAAAAATAAGTCATATTTGATTAGCCTAATTATACTCAGATCGCCCATCTAACTGAGCTACTTCCAGCACTTCACTGTAGCTCTCCTTTGTTAAAGTCTCAAGATTGTCTCAACCCCAGTTCATTTGATTTTTGCCTCATCTCGCCTCATCACTGTTTCTGCTGCTTCTCCTCTACCAGGAAAGTGGGTTGTGACTCCAGACTATATTTTGGCCAGTGTTAAGAATGGCTCCTGGCTCGCAGAGGGACCCTATGAGGTGGCCATTTCCACAGGTGGCATATCCACCTTCTACCCTGTCAGACAGTGGAGGGAGAAGGTGGCCAGTGGAAGACTAACAGGGGCCTTCCAGGGCTGGAGGGTTCTTCTTATGATCCAAGAGCCCACCCGCAGGGCCATGTTCAAACGGTGAGGTGTCATACAAAAATGCTATATCAATCTGACAATCATTCTGTCAATGAACACCAATGGGGGGGGGGGGGGGAATCTTTGCAAGATATGATAATAAATGAATCATAATTTAACTTCTCCCAGGCTCCTAAAAGCCGGCAGGGCCAAAGTATACCACTGTCCTCCTCCCTCTCATGCCTCCATCACTCATGTCATGGCTAAACCTGTTACAGAGGACTCCAACTCCCATAATGCTCCTTGCTATCCTGTAAGCCACATCGTCCAGTACCTCTTTGGGGTAAGTAAGTCTGAGAGAAGGATTTAACACTGGATTGGCCTGCTTCTATAATATGGTCTGAATTGATTATCAGGGCTCATTATGTTATTCTGTTATTTAAAGCTTTTAAAACGTAGGAATAAAGGTTTGAAAATCTTGTTGAAAAGTCTTCAACAATCAGCCTTTTTTTCCCTCTTTGGCAGAGCAATTGTGTGGATATGAATTTCAAAGTAATGAATGATCTCCCAGCTGAGACAAAGGAAGCCAGTTTTGTTGATGTTGACTTCTCTGAGCTGGAAACGGAGCTCAGGGACTATGTCATCAAACAGCAGGTGTGTGCATTACAGAAAAGCACTAACGGGTGATGTCAAATCATCTGCTCTACTTTCATGGTCACTTAAATGGGCTGCATTAGCTGCATTATACGTATTTGACATTGTTAATGGGGTCTTTTTCTTTAGGGCCGACCGAGACTGTGCTTCCTTGAATTTCTGGGTTACCATGACCCCCACCGTCCGCAGTCACAGGTAGACGTGCATACATACCCACCCCCCATCCTTGATCACTACTACACATCTCTAAAATAACTGTGTTTCATCAAGAAGATCAGGTCATTCAATTTCCTTTATGTCATACATTTCAATGGAAAGTGACATATAGAGCAAGGGCGCATCATACTCAGGTCACTGATTTAACCACCACTGTCAGCTGATCTGAGAGTTTTGATTGGCAGGCCTATTAACATTACTCTCCACTGTCCTGTCCATACCTTACCCAAGTGGATCTCCATCAGATTGCTATTATAAGTGCTCGTGTATTTCCATTCTGTACTCTCTGTACTCCATATGCTATTTGCCAATAGCTGACAGTCAGAAATGACCACAGGAGCCTTTGATGTCCATTCGGTTCCTATTTCCATTACCCTTCTGCCCTCGTTTTTTCCCCCTCTTTCTGCTGTCCGTTTCTTTGAGTGCCATGTTTTCTCCTCTTTTCCATATACCCGTTAAATTTCATCATTGTTCTTTTATTCCTCTAGGCAACAGAAACAGACTTCAGCAATGTTGGTAGTATGATAGAGTGCGGTCTCTTCATTGAAGCCTTGGACTCAATCAGAAGTGCAGTGTTCCCAGGTCTGCTGCCACCAGCGCCATACCTGGTCTCCCTCTTAGAGTACGCACAGCAGGTAGGACCAGAATTACCAGACTGCATTAATTCCCACGTGCTGCTGCATGAGCCTCGGGGCCTGTATGAAAGTGTAAACTGTTCCATAACATTTCTAGAATTTCCTTCTTTTCTGGCATTTTATCCGGGTCATTGTCATTGAACTAAACCGCAAATTGACATTCTTGCCGTACATCAAAATATCCACACCACTCAAACTGTTGTCTGTTTATTATGTCACAGGGTCATGCCACAACTCTCTTCCTGAGAAATTTCCAGCATGTCATGTATAGCCTGCTTATTACCAACCCTCCCTGGCTGGCCCCCAGCACAGTGAGAAAATATTTTACTCAGGTGTTGCAGTGTCCTCGGTGTAAGACGGGCCTGTGGCCTTTTCTAAAGACAGCCATCAGGTAAACTTCTGAACTTATAATATAACCCTCATTGTGTAATTAACAAATACTATTTGAAAAAATAGTAGTAATCTTTTTTTTTTCCATATGTACTGTTTCTCCATGTGTCCTTCAGTTACTGCCTGTCCAGTGAGTTCACATGTCACCCGCTCCCTGGACCTGCCCTGCCAACACTGTTACATTTCCACGGTGACCTCCTGGCATTTTTTCTCAAGCTCTTCCAGGGGGAACTCTACTCTGTCACCACTGGGTAACAACATACAGGGTTTTCCCTGCATTTTTTTGAGACCAAGGTGGCAAAGGTTGGAGAGCGTGTGTGGTGCGGCGTACACAGTTTGTGTGCGCACCTTTTAGAGTGTTGTGCACTCAAGTGATAAAAATTATGATTTGACAGTCATAAATTGTCTGCTTTTTATTTTAAAAAATTAACTGCATTAATTAATGAATTAATTAATTTGAAAACATCTTACAGTCCACTGCCTGTATGGATGAGGGGGAGGTGGAGTGCTCCGCTGTGTTATTAACATCATGTCTCCAGCAGTGGAGAGCAGCCTCTCTGCTGCACCGTTAGCTCCGGGGAAAGACATTGCTGTCCAAGACGCTGGCTGGGCGCAGGGTTTTTGAGGTGAAACAGATTGAGCAGCTGTGTCATTTGTTACTGCTGATCTCTGCTCTGCTCCGCTAACGTTAGTCTCTGAGTGACGGCGTAGAAAGTTCACAATATACTTCACGTTCGTCTCACAAAGGTAATTATTTAGTCATTAAATCAAAAAATCTTTGCAACCGCTGCATTTTTTTGAAGATGAACTACAAGATAACTCTAGCGTGTTTGCGCTGTAGACTGTCCGGGTGCTGCACTGTCCTCGCAGTTAGGTTCCGCCTTTTTCGTTCCATCAACATCACATGCCGGAGTTTTCAACAAAGGCGGCAGCCAGTAATACAAAGGTGGCCCGCTTTTGAGCAGGGAAAACCCTGACATAGAAACACACTATGGGAGATAGGGATGTCCATTCTGTTCATCAACAGAGCCCCTAATCTTTGATGCATGGATGGAATTGTGGAGGGATATTCCCACAGATACAACTTGTATATTTCAGAAATCCTCAACAAATCATTGCATTTTAACTGGTGTGTGCTGCTTCATTCACCCCTGCCTTTCTCCATCTTAGGGATTTTCTACTGCTTAAAGGAGCAGGAGTATCTCAGGTATCAGCCTCAGGCTCATTGCTGTACGGAACGTTCTGGACTGTGTGGGAGCGCTCCACCCTGTTGTCTTGTGCTGTGAAACAGCTTACCCAGCTCGTGGTACAGGCTGCCACAGAGGTAAATATTATGGAATTTATACATTGTTATAATCATTTAGTTGTCTCATATCACTAGTATCAACCAAAGTGGCTTCATCAAAGTTACAATCACCAAACAAAAGTGTAGTTATTCTGATTTTAGCCAGGGTGGTCAGATTAGTGATGTGACCTGAACAAAGTCTTCTTAGAACTTATTAACTCAATAGTGGGATATTGTTTATCTTCACTGTAGGACTACGCTGAGAGGCATGAGAAGCAGAAGCTGCATCTGGCGGTCACCCTTCTGGACCTCCTGTCTGTGTTGGTGGAGTTCTGGTGTCAGCAGCACTTCAAACTGAACCAGAACCTGGTGGAAAAGGGCCTGAAAGACCTAGCAGAGCATTTCGCCATTATCAGCCAGGGTATGAAAATACAAATGAAAATATAGCCGTTTTAAACCGTTTTGCGCTCAACAGAAGGAAGCAGCTCAATCGGCCAAAATTAAAGCGTCGAGCAGTATGTATGCCACTTCAGATTTTGGTTAATATTTGCCCCCAGAGCAGGCAGACCTGGAGAAATTCTGTCCACCAGGTTTTCAGATACACGTTTGTGGCATTTGTGGCACCCCCTATAGGTCGGGCTCAAAATGCTTTGGTAGACCTATTCTCAATCAAGGACTGAAGTTATGTACCAAAATTTATGATTGGACAAATAGTTATTGAGTTATGGCCAATTTCCTGCTAATCCCCGCAAAGATATTTTGTTTGATAGCAGCCATCTTTTTGGACCGATCTTGCTCAATTATAGTAGAATTGTGTATCTCAGTGCCCCAAGCCTGCATACCAAATTTGGTGTTGATAGAGTCAAAATCCAAAAAGTAGATGTCACATTACCGCTTTTCAGTTTATGGTGTGAGGGGTGTGGCCTTTATTACAGCGCCACCGTCTGGCCGTTTGGGCTCATATTTCTTGGGAAGCATTTGCACATCATTTCCAGTTATTGGGCCAGAAGGGTTAAAAAGTTACGTTAAAAAGTGCAATAAAGTACATGAACTAATTAGTCACAGTATTAAGCAGAAGAATTTGGATTTTTTTAAAAACTTTTTTTAATTATGCAACAGTGTAACACTATTATTATTATTATGGAAATGTTTTTCTGACCAAGACAGCTTGCGTTTTTAAGTCAAAAGTCATATTTGACCGTGTGGTATCTGATGTATTTTCCCTTTGTTCTGTCCGGTAGATGTGTCTCCAGTGGTTCTGGCAGAACTGGTTGTCGGAGTGTCCTCCACCAGACTTAAGTTGGTGATGGCTGATGCCATATTCAGGAATCTCTGCTGCAGAAATGGATTTACTGTGGGAGATGAACCCCTTTCTCTCAAGAAAATGGTGTGTATGTGTTTGGCTCTGATAAAAAAAAGTCTGATAAAACTACATGTTTGTAAAAACATAGCAAGTAATAAAGGATTTAAATATACTTTAATACAGATTTTAAATCTTTCTTATAAATACACAAGTACATTGTAATTTTGTTGTTACATTTTTCTACTGTGCTTTTATATTATGGTAAAGAGGAATAAACCACAGATGTTCTGCATTAGTTAACTTGGCAGTGTGAAAATTCATATAGATTACAGTTCAGTTCTGTGCCACAGAGACTGCTGATGTGGTCTCCCCATTATGTTGCAGTAGAACATCTGGCTTTCTCACTCACGGTTCGTGTCCCCTAAAGACACACAAACTTCTACTTGCACTATAAAGGCACTGTCTAACCTTGTGTGCGTGTATGTGTGACTTCTGACAGGTGCTGTCCTACCTGCCTGCTCTGGGAAGTTTAGCTCAGAGTCCCAGCGGTGCTCGCCGCAGGACTGAACCCACCTCCCACAGCTGCACCAGCCCGGGCGCCGGCTGCGGGTCAGTTACACACAGCTGTCTATCTATACCACTTTCAGTCTCAGGTGCATTTTCTCAAGAGCCTGAAGCAGAACATGTAAGGACATACGTGCAGAGGTGGGGGCTGCACACAATATCAGTTTAAGAGTCTAGAACTCTAAATACATTTTTAATCAACTTGCGACATTTTTTCCTCATTTGAGTGTCTTATACTAGACTACATCTAACCTGGAGTAAATTTATTTATGTTTAAAGATCAACCTGGGAATTTCAAATGGCAGTGTGTGCAGTTCATTGCAAGTCCATTGCTCTTCTCTGTCTTGTTCCCGCTCTTCAACATTTTCTGTGGTTGAGCAAAATCACTTAGGCCAACTGTTTTAGATTCACATCAGGGCGTCACTTTCTTCATCAGTGTGAGTTGTTGCTTCCTCAAAGGTTTATGGCACATTTCCCCTTCTAAGAAGTTAACAATAAGGCGTGTATAACAGCATTCATTCATGTTGCTGGTTAGATGCATTGCATGTCTAAAATAACAGAATTCTTTAACCAGCAGTCTATCCCTCAATTGTCAAGTTTCCACTCATAGGTGTAAGAGTAGAGAGCAAACCTTGAGGAAATCTGAGTGAAGAAGAACAAAGGAACACCTGGAGAGAGGGTGTGTGTGTGTATGTGTGTGTGTGTGTGGGTGTGGGTGAGGGTGAGGGTAAGGGGGGTGAGGAGCAGAGATGCATGAATGGAGGGACTGAGGGAAAGCTGGGGAGAGGCAAATAGAGGTCAGATGGAGCGTGAGGAGTTGGCATGTGATGGGTCATGCCCAGGTCTGATCCTATCAGTGCGTGCTTGCTGACAGGAGGGGTGCAAAGGGAGGTTAGACCCCTCCTCACACACACACACACTCATATACCGTACACTCACACACTGCTGAGCCTGATTTGGACAGGAAGCCGACAGATAGACAGACTAGGATATCCCATCAGGCCTTTGCATCTTCCCTTACGACCAACAGCTCTCAGCCTTCACCCCCCTTCTCCACCTCTCTTAATCTGCCCTCGCATACTAAATCCCTCTTTACCGTCTTGAACGCAATCACACACACGCACACACTCTCTCCATAACCCGTATCAGACATCTGCTGTTCCACCAGCAGGTAGTTGGCCTGGAGAAGGGCAGGAGTCACCGGGGAGCAGGTTCATGTGAAGGCTACTGGTTCATGCACTGACCAGATCCTCTCTTCCTCCCATCACTGCTCTCGTTCTACTTTATTTTTCCCCACAGTTTGAAGGGTTCTGTTTATTTGATCATAGACATGAGAAGAACCGAATAAAAACAAGGAATGCAATGTGTGTGGATGAGATAAAGAAATGCCAAAGGGTATGTGGAATCATTTGACCCTAAAAGAAAGAATGAAATCAAAATGACAAAGTCTGTGATAAACTGAGAACAGAAACCAAAAGAAAATCTTGTTTCTCCTTTTTCATGGTTGAATTCATTTTATACATATTGTCAGTAATGTTGACAATCTTATGTTGACACATTTATAAATCTGACAGACCCCTCAATCTCTTAAGCTTTCTCAATACAGTTCTCTATTTAGCTTCAGTGCATTTGAGGAGGAACTAAAATGGTAACATAACATTATTTTAAGAATATTTTATGTAAGAAATCAACTGTATTTATAGTTGGAGCACTTGTCAGTATTTCACAGTGCTTTACAAGACAAGTCAAAATATAAATAGCACAAATGTGATTGTGGTTTCAGAAGTACTGATGTTAAATGGTTCTGTTTTATCTGCCTTTTCAAAGTGTCAGTAGGACACAAGACAAAACCTGGGAAAGATGTTGGGTGTTGGATTTATGATATGAGCCGGAGCAGGTCTTAACGGTTGAGAGGAGCCACACAACGCCTTAACTGTATCTTTCATTTCTTGCTGTTAGGACACGTTAGACTGGTTTACTGTGACTTGAGGCTGCTGTAGTAGTGTATGAGATGATGGCGAGTGCGCTTCTTCTGTACCAACAGGCAGCCTGGCAATACAACACACATCTAAGCTAATCTGACAGGCCGGCTGATTGACTGACTGTTTAGATGGCCGTTTGACTTGCTGGCTGGCTGCGTGTCAGTGACTGTTGTTGCTGCTGTAATTAAACTTAGGTTTCCTCCTGCTGGCTTAATCACCCACAGTGTAGTGCTGTTATCTTTTCAAACCATTTGACTATGCCATTACTTTGGCTTCATCCCAACCAGACCTGCGTGTAGCCAGAGTCAACTTGTTTTGAGAAGAGCCTTTAACTAGACCAACTCGGCAAATATTTGAACAAAAGAGGGACTTTTATCCATTGATTTTTTTTTTGTGTGGCTTTTTTTTGCTGTGGCCTTTTAGTTGGAATTAAAGCAAGTAAAAAATGTAATGCATAGCTTCTGATGGCTGTGGCATTGGACATGCACTTCCATTATTGCTCACAAGTTTCTTGAGAGTTAGCCACCAAGGGCACATGCTGCCGCAGGCCCAGAATTGATAGCTGGGCCACTAACAGCATGCTGGTCTCCTAAAGTAGACCATGAGGGTAGGGGAAACCGGGGCATACACAAGCCAAGTACTGTCAACCTCCACAGCTGCCAGCCTATATGGACAGAGGACACTTGGTTGAAGTGGTTTGAGATGAGAAGTGGTACACACTCATCAGCGCTCGAAATGAAGGATGTCCTGTAGTCTGGGAGACAGTAAAAATAACAGATACGGTGCAGAGAAACTTATCATTACAAATGAAATTATTACATTTATGTGTTATGGAATAAATATCATTTTTAAATTGTTAGGTTCAAATCCGAAAAATGTGAGGTGACACTGGCACAAGCTCTACGCTACGTCACACTAGTGCTTACACACACAAAATCAATCATAGGGGCCTTTCTCAATCCCAAGTACGCCAAGTTCAGACTTGCGCATTTGCTTCGACTCAGGACACAAACTTCAAAGGACGGGAGGACGCAGTACAGTCATTCTGCAATTGGAACAGCAGCATACTTGCTGAGCATCAGCTCAGCTTCAACCAAGCGGCAACCTCCGGGGCTGAAAAATGAGGCCAATGCAGAAGTGCCACAGAGTGCAGTTCCTCGAATGGCCACTTGACACTGACTCTAGAAGTGAGTCAATCCCCACAGACCCCCATGTTAAAATTTTCAACTTTACAGCAGAAATAAACATGTTAACAGCCAAAAAACGGTTTTGGTCTCTATAGCTAATTTCCCCGTTCATGACAACTATACAGGGGTGAATTCTTATATAACTCACCCAAATTTTATTAAGCTGTAAAGTTATGCATAATTAAGGACGTGACCGCTTTGAGTGACAGGTCGCTAGCCGCTAGGTGGCTTGTTTCAGCAACCAGACTTCATTCAGCCTGCCTCAGCTCCACCTCTTTGCCCGTTTTGGATTAGCCAGGAGTTAGGCGGAGTCAGGGACTGCCAAGATGGCGACAGCCAGAACCGCCCACTTTGAGCTTCAAAACCGCTCTTCAGAAAGCAGTGGGTAACGTCATGGTGGCTATGTCCATATTTTGGCTTCAACACAACTACCTGACTGTACTGTGACAAAATAATCTCAACTCAAAGCTCCAGTAACACTTTTTCTCCCACAAAACAATAACCTCATTGACAGAGAGATGCAGTAAATTATGTTATTCAGTCTGTAATGTAGCTATAATAAAAATCCAAACTGTTATGTAGCTTAATAAAATAAAACAGAATTTAATATAGACTGATCTGTTCATTTTAATACATTAATATTTTCTGAAATGTGGTGATATCTGTACATATAGAGCTCCAGTGGCAGCGTTGTTGTTCTGTCCAGTAAAAACTTGAAGCTTCACTTTACATTCAAACTAACATTAATGTGACAGCTACAATTGTTAGATTTCATCTGTGAGACCAACATTTATCTTCCAAAAGGAATTATATCATATATCAAAATGCTGCGGAGACATTAGAGTCAGCGGTAAATCATCAAAGAGCTGCACAGATCAGTTCATCGGATCATGAAACAGGTTTGCATTTGCACTGCAGTTTGCAGTGATGCATCTATTGAACAAACAGTTAGAAAAAAACAATAAACAGTAACTCAACCAAAAGAATAATGAAAACCGATTGTGAACAGCCAGCGTGATTTTTAATTTTTATTCAGATATAAGTGCAGGGAACAACTAGCAGAACCTCCATGGTGGACCAGGGTGAGTCAATGAAGTGATGCCAGTTACTGAAACAAAGTTATTAAACTATATTTATTATGTCGAATGGGGAAAAAAAAAACTTCAATTTCAGACAATGGTTGTTAAGTCTGGGACAGTTGAAAGTAGAATTCGGGACAGTTGCGGGACACTGAAGAAAAAAGTTAATTTCGAGCCCTGACCCTCATCCCAGACACTCTTATGGACTTTCTCTCACACACACACACAGACACACAGAGCTCGTCTCATCTCTTCTCAGCCTTGTCCCTGCTAATAACAAGCAATGTGACAGGATGCGTGTTTCCTCCTCACTGCTGGGAGCTCCTTCCTGGCTTCTGAACAAGCCAATTACCAGGGAACAAGCCTCTTCCCTGTAATACGGATGGCACTCCGCTTCAATGCAGCGCACGTGCACATGCACAGACGTATACACACAGACACCTGTCAGGCTTCATGCAGGCAGATCTCCCATACCCACTCACAGGACTAGTGACAGCCCACAGCTATTAGCACGCCACTACTTTGAAGAGGCTTCACTTTCTTTTGCTAGTTATTCCTCCTAATGTGCTTGCTCACATCGAATTCTCCGTCTCTGCGTTTGAGGCGTTAAGTGGGAGGAAAAGTACTTTGGAGACGAGAATGGAGGATTGGGTGTGTGAAGTGTGTGTGTGTGTGTGTGTGTGTGTGTGTGTGTGTGTGTGTGTGTGTGTGTGTGTGTGTGTGTGTGTGTGTGTGTGTGTGTGTGTATGTGTGGCCAACACAGTAGGGGTTTGACAGATATTGTCAGATTTCATATGAGATGATGCAGAGCCATGAGGGATTCATTTGCTAATGGCACTTTTCACAGTACAGTGATGCCTGTTCCACTTTCTGTATCACTAGGTCTCCACACTGTCATACTGAAACGGTCAGTCATTGAAACTTTAGACTTGTTTATGTGAATCATGGGTAATCTCTTATTGAATTAGGCTTAACATGTCTATTTTCTCATAACCCCCTTGACTGTGTCCTTTGTCCTTGTACAGAATTCAGAGCACTGTGGTGAATGAGACAAGCGCTGAGAAAGAGAACATCCCTAGAGGTCTGAACAGAGTAAACGCAGCAGGTATGGCGCGTACAAACACGCATACACAGACCACTGCCTGATAATATTGCTGCACATTTGCAAGGAGTGGACTTTTAATGGACTGATGCACTGCACTAGGTCATCAGTAAAGAGGGACATGATAGCTCTGTCATCACTTTCAGTTTAATGAAGAGCACATAATGTATGGAGAGAGTGATTGATTTGCATCGGGCCACGCTTCCATCTAGTCAGCTGTAAAGGCAACTTGGATGCATAAGTAGGCCTGTCGTGTATGTTCGGGGCAGAGTTTGGACTGTATCACCACTTCTGCATTATGCCTCCTCCTCCACTCGTTCTACGCGCATTGAAATTCAACACTGCTCTTTGTTTTGTTTTGCTTTTTCCTCATGTCTTATTCACCTTTTAAAAAAGTAATAGATAAATAAATAAATAAATGGCATGGCCAGAACTAATGGGTTTCTCACACAAAACAATAACACATATTAGTACGCGCAGTGCACCTTAGATCTCCATTTTAGGGATATTAAATGCAGCAATTAGGGTAGCGCTGCAGATATACAGTGGCTGCACTGGTGGAACTTCCTGCAATTAGAGGCATGGCACTCTGTGTGAACTCTCGAAGGTGTCAGAGCTCATATCTTCCCCCTCCACCTGATCAGAAAGGCCCTGTGCTGGTGCGAAAGAGGGATGGAGGGTAAAGGAGAGGAGTGGGGGGAGTGGGGGGGAGGGGGGGCTGAGGCAGGAGACTCAAGGCTGTTGGCATGTGTTGTTTTTCCACTACGTGATCTCTATACCGATGCAGTCGGCATTAATTTTTGATGAACCATCGGCACAGCATCCTCCCCTCTCGCCCTCTCATCCCATCCCATCTCATCCCATTCTCTCCCTGCCTCTCTCTCTCTTTCTCTTACGGGCTTTTTCACCCACATATGTAAGCTTGCTTTCTTATATGCTGCAGTTCTTTGCTTTGGTGCATCTGTCTCGCCTCCATTAACCTTGGTATCTTTGTGAAAGTAACTGAGAAGAGTTGAGGGATTTCGGATGAACTTCTCTGTTTCAGTGTCTCATTATTCCCTGTTGGCAGAGTAAATGAGTGAATCCTACATTAAAGGGGACCTATTATGCTATTCTTTATTTTCAGTTATATATATAATGTTACAATGTTGGATATTCATATTAAATGTGGGCAAAGTGTCAAAATAATGAGGCAAACGTATGTAGAAGTAATCCCTGTTAGCAAAAAGCACCAACTTCAGACTGTTCTGAACACTCGGTTTCCAACGTTTTTTTTCTACTCTCAGCCCGAGTCGACGTTGGCTTGTGACAGATTTCTTTATATGGTCATCTGCTCCACACACAGCACACGAGTTCACTGCTCCGCTCCGCTCCGTTAACAACAAACAAGTTGTTTACCTGTTGGAGGTGTGCTGGTCGTCTGCAGCTCTTCATCAGACATCTCACTGTGTCTGTTTCCTCCCTGCATTATTTCTAACTGATTTGCCGAAGAAAGAGCTCCAAATATCTCCATACGTTGTTGTGTTGACTGGTTTTTAGCGCCTCTAATGAAGCTCCGCTAATTTGATGAGGAACACTTTTCATTTCCTGTAAGATTCTTCGCAATAAAAGTCTCCCCTTATTTAGTCATTTAAAAGCTTTTAATATGAAGTGGCAAAAGCAGGAAGTGTTGGGTTTCCATTGGCGGTAACTTAACATGACTCTGATACAGCTGCCCCTCGGCAGGCTTCCGGAAAGCTGGTTAATCAGAACAGAGTGGGCTCATCAGGAGGGGGGCCTTAAAGAGACAGGAGCTAAGACTGCCTGTTAATAGACAGAGGCTGAACTGAGGGGCTGCATAAAGGGCCAGTCCCAGTTAATTGATAAAGGAGTTTTTTGAAATGTGAAATATGCTAAGCTACTCAAGTGGAGTCCAAGAATAAAAATATAGAGCTGGAAATTAGCGTAATAGCTCCCCTTTAAAATCTTCACCAGTGGGATTTTTCAATGATGGTCAGTTACATTTAGGCCAGTAGTTGGTTTTTGGCACAATGAAAGCTTCAGTAATCTTGATTTTGGGGAACTGACATGTTGCCATTACTCTTAGCGCCAGCAAAAGCAGTAGTCTTCAAATTGTTTTAAATATATCCAATAACTGGCACACAATACCTTCCTAACACATTCCTGACAAATAGCATTGTTACAGGCTTCCAGCAGCTTTCTGGTCCAGGGATCGGCAGGCCAAGCAACACTTTACAGGAGTGTAGCGAGCAGACTGAGGGATATAAAGAGCAACACATACATTTAACTTTTCTATTAAAGTGTGAAACAGGGAATTTATAGAAAAGGACAGGCGGATTTATCCTTTCCGTGCTTGTAAATGCTGAGCATGCAATTACCCCTATAATAGAGGCGTTGTGTCCAAATTGGAGCCATTAAAGTGATTTAACAGTGCATGGATTGGCCCTGGCATTTGCGAGGATGTGTACACATGGGGTGTAGTGGAATGGGTGTTTAATCACAGCGTTTTAGAGCCCGGTAATAGCAGAGAAGTCCATGTAGAACACTGACGTGCCGCATGGTACAGCTTACTCATTAGTGTATGTAATTTTTGAGTGGGCTCCACCCTCTGTTTGGGTGTTTTGGATTTTTGGATTTGAAATATCGTTTTGTTTCATTGATTGACTTCATTATTGTTACTGATACTGTACAACCATTTGAATATCGGTTGTCCAATGTCACGTCTGCAAACAGCCGTGTACTGTTACATGGAAGTTAACATGATTTTACAGTGCAGCATATATTTTCAGAATGAAAATGAGATTGAATTTATGAACTAGCAACAGTGTTTTAATCACTGAGTGTAGATAAATGTTTAGTGAAATATCACCACAGAATAGTGGGTTTATGCACTGCATAGTGCCTTTAACTGTAATTTTGTATTGTATCTTAACATTTGCAAGACTACTGTGATATACACTGGGAATAATCAAAAAACAGTTTCAGACAAATTATTCCACGTTATGTAGTATTATAACACATTACTGTTTAATCACAATACAGTTACAAAAATGTCATTTTTGGAGTTGGATGTGAAAAGTTCCTACCCCACCTGACTATGAGCATCAAGCTTGCAGTGAAATAGCTGCTATCAACGCGTTTGTTTTTTAGCATTTATTACAGCCACTAAGTCACTATTTTTTTTCATCTTTCCAGTCTCCCTTCTGCCAGCATTGTTCATTTCAAAACCTTTAACAGCCTTCTCAATGACCACAGCAATATTTGTACAATATAACCCTGCAGGGTTAATTACATGACACAATATAAAAATTCTCTAAATCCATTACGTTTAATAGTTTCTTGTGGAGTAGTGCTTCAGTGTAGGATTACACCAACCATCCAGTGATTTTCAGGGTGTTTATAGAAGTTTGATTTCTAGAAGTTTGTGCAGCAACATTTATAAGTGACGTGTAGTGATATATTATAATATACTGTAAGCATGCATAATTTTATAAAATGTAGTTGTTTCTGAACTGGATATAATCAGCATTGGAAAAATGTTTGCCCTTCAAAACTTTTAACTTCCTTCTGTTTGTGAGGTTTTGCATCACATTTTTAGGGTGTTTTTGATAAACAGCGCTTCCATTCCCCCCCATTTTTTTTGTTTGTTTTTTTTTCCACTCTTCAACCTCTTTACTACCTGTGGATGGCATTTAATACATCTTCTGCATCCTCAAAGACACCTCCTGGAAGAAAGGAATTCTTCAGGATGAATAGGATCCAGCATTTTCAATATTTCCCCTACATGCTTTGAAATGCAGGAAACCCTTTCACTCTCTCCTCCACTGCTTCTTCTTTCTTGCCCCCCTGTTTTCTCCCTCCCACTCCTCCTCCACCTCTTTTTGCCCCAGTCTCTGCTCTGTGCATTCTGGAGTGGAGCCCCTGTACAGGCGTGGCGTCCTGGGGAGAGCTAGTAAAGCATTTATTACGGGCTTTGCAGTCCTGTATTATACTGGCAAGCACAGAGCCACTCATGCTTGGCCTTTAACTTCCCTCTGAAGTTCAGCCATACATGAAAAGAGGGGGCTCTGGCCCGCTAATATATTCCTGATTTAATATTGTATCAGAAAAAGTGAGGGACGGGGTAAAGAGGAGAAAAAAGGGGGAGGAAAATTGTGTTTAAAAATGTAAATGGAATCCTTGAGAGGTTTTTTCCATGCCTGTTCACTGGTAGTTTGCTGATTAAATATCACGTGGTGACACTGGCAATGCCCAGCGGAGCTTTTGAACCCTGGATCTGTGAAGAATCCTTTTCGAGGCTTTGTGCGTGGGCTGTCTACCATAACTTCCTCTCAAGTAACAATATAGGGATGAGCGGACAGGAAGCAAGACTACTTTCTCACCACTACATTCAATCACTCGCCGACTACCCCGATATTAACTTTGTTGGGATCAGGGTGTAAGTGGAAAATCTCTGTCTGTAAAAGAGGAAAAGAGCGAGGCGAATTTGCCCAACTCTCCATCTTTAATTTTTTTCATCCCTTTTTTTTCCCTTGAAAGATCTCCCCCTTTTCTCATCAGTCTTCTTAATTTGCATCCTCATTGGCGGGTCGCACTTTTTTAGGTCAGGCTTTTTTTTTTTTCTTTTTTTTTTTTTTGGTGGTTGGGGATGGCATTTTATTGGTGTGTTCACCATATGGAGGGGGACAATGGGCAGGACATCGGGCACACCCTAATTTCGGATTTCTCTCTTCTCTTCCGCCTCTTCTCTCTTTTGGGTGTGTTTGTCCGTTGTGTGTGTCCTGGACGAAGGAGAGACCCTCCTCCACAGAGCTTGCAAGAGGAACCAAGTGGAAACAGTGCTTCAGATCCTGGCGCTTCCTGGCACGGACGTCAATGTTAAAGGTAAGACTTTCTCGCTTTCCCTTTCTCTGTAACCTCTGTCTCACCGTCATCTCACTTCACTCCCACTGTTTGCTCTAGGGTTTCGAGGAGCGATTAACATTGGAGAAAAAAAAGAGGAGAGAAGAAATAGGAGTACGTGTGCGTCATCATTGAGGTTAACCTTTAGCTAAAATGTAAAGGGTGTGTCTAGGAAGAGTGGGATGAGTTTCTAGGCTTAGATTTATAGATGTACAGTCACTTTGCTAAGTGACTTGAACGCCTTTTGATATTTCAGAATGACTTTCTTTTGTCCCTTTAGGTCAAATATAATGACTTGTCCTCCTTTTATGGAAATGTTGTGCTGTTTCAAAGGTTTCTCCGATTTTGTAATCACCCTTTAATAGCAACCTAAATTAACTTGCTTCTTGGTAGGGGGCTTATGCAAGAGGTGATATCCAAAATGTGATCAGGCAGAACTATGTGCAAAATGGTAAAATAAATTATCGCTGTCACCTTGCAGTTGTCTGCCAAAACGAGGCCCGTGTTAATTGAGGCAGAACATTTTCGGTTGGAGTCCTTTCTTGTCAGATAAAACAGATCTACGTTATGATGGGCTCCAAATGGGCTTTTTTAATATTCCTTGGGTCTCATCTGTCCATTACCATTGTAATTTTTAAGTAAGAGTGTAAAACATGAAGATATAGGCTAAACTATTTGGATGTTTCTGGGAAATGCTGATATTTTTATAATTGTGTATGATAAACGCTGTTTAGAAACGTATTATTTAAACAGTCTAATGGCGCATTGATTCATAAACTTCAGTCCTTAGCAGCCTTAGTTCAGTCATGTTAATGTTCTTGGTATCATGGCAGTGGAAGAGACAGATAAGTCAATGATAACATTTGTTAAAAGTTCTTCTAAAATTTACTGGCTTTAATGCAGAGTATAAAAGCCTGCACCATTAGTTGAAACCATTTTTCAAGGTGTTTCTTGTCAGTTTCTCTCAATTTGTGCACAGAGTTCCTTGGTAGCTCACCTGTTAGCTGAGTTGTTAGCATTCAGAGCTCAGCGCTAACTAGCAACTTAGCTGTGACGCAGTGGGTTAACCTTCTCACGCCACAAGAAGTCTTCAAATCCTTGTTTTTTAAATTTTAAAATTGCCCAATACTGTAATTTTGATACCCATAAACAAAACATTGTACTTAAGCGCATTCTTCAGATATCTTAAAAGTTTAATTTAACGCTTTTAACCTTAAAGGATACCAGATAACAATTTGTTTATACCCAGTTTATTTATCTTTCCTATTGATCCTATTGAGTAAGCATTGTTTTTTGTGTTTGTTTGTCTTTGTATGTGTGCATTTGTTGACCATTTAGATCATGCAGGCTGGACCCCCCTGCATGAAGCATGCAACCATGGCAGCACTGCATGTGTAGAGGCTTTGCTACGTCACCACCCCGCCCCTGTCGTTAATAACCAGGTGGGAGGAGTCAGTCCTCTGCACGACGCTCTGCGCAACGGACACATGGATATTGCCAAAATGCTACTGGAGCACGCAGGTGGGTCAGCTTCACCAATACACATGAAACTCTGTGCTTTTGAGTGCGTTAAGAGTTGCAACATGACAGAAAGATTTACTTTTATAAGATGGAGTTAACACTGTTAAATATAAAATAACTCAAATATGTATAGTTGATTTAATTTCTAATAATTTAATGATGGGTAAATATTTATAAGTAAGTAAGTAATATTGTTCATGCAAAGCTATTGCTAAGCAGCACATCAGTACTTTTGTGAGTGCCGAGTGTTTTACACAGGTCTGTGGTGGTTGGCATCCAAGCTGTTGAATGCTGACATTCAGCAACACTCAAGAGTTGGCTGCAGTATTGCATTCACAAGCTAACATGTGATTAGCTGAGTCATTTTTGTAATCTATACAACAGATGGATGGAAGTACATGAATGTCTTTTCAGTCGCTCCATTTCTGCTGCATAGAAAATGATTATAGTAAAAATGCTAAACTATCCTCTAAATAAATAAAATTATAAAATGTATGTTGCTTGTTAATGCTCTGAATGTGACTCAGCCAATCAGAATAGGAGCAGACTTCTCATTTAGTTTAATTTAGTTAATTCTGTATTAGATTTTTAAACCAACCTGTGTCACTGTCAGTACCATTATATAAGCATGTTCAATTAAAAATGGTTATTCTGACTCTGTGGTACATGTTTATATTTCCTAATTGGATGGGATGTACCATATGTCTCCATGTAATCCATCTTTCTTGAAGCGATTCATTAAACCAAATGGTCCCCGTCACATTGATGGAATCATATAATGTTAAAATAAAACACCTTTAACTTGTCTGGCCAGTCAGCTGCCAAGAGAGCTAATCTGTAGAATTAGCTATTTAGCTAATGATTTACTGCAGTGGTGGGCTGCGTGTCACTGCTGCTGTAGCCAAGACAAGCTTTCAATTTAATGTAGCCGACAAATGTAGCTGAGCTTACTGACAGATTGAATGCTGCTTTCGACCTTATTAGCAAGGCCAGTTTTATCTTAACTAGCTTCATGGTAGAGCGAGGGATCTGTTGACGGTTGGAAATGACATTGAATGAGTATCAGACATGAAGTCTTGTTTCTTTTTAAAGGGGCACTCCACTCATTTTACACATCAAGTTTCAGTTTCATCCCAGAGAGTACTGTTCAGCCTGTGAAAACAGTTGTATAATGTCTTCTGTACCTCTGGAGGGAACTTCCTAAAGTCTGATTCAGCTTTGGCTTTGAGACCTTTGAGCCTGTGCTACAAACTGGGGGTGTGGATTTTAATGACATGGGCATTTGCAAGGCTGAGAAGTCTAATGAAAGCTGCTATTGAGTTGCATTATGGGAAATGAAGGATTCAGTGTTTATGGAAATGTCCGAGTAAAAGTCAAGATTTCTTAGGTTCTGCTGCTTGAATTTTGATCATTCTTTATAAAATCTATATCTCTCAACTGTATGGAAACACAATACCAAATCACTGGACTACCCCTTTATTGCTTACACTCAGTTGTTTTGGTTTTTTTATTGGTAGCATTGTTGTGAAAGCTATTTGGTTAAGACAAGACAAGCTCAGGTTGAGAAACCGATGATTTTAGGTTAGATACAAACACATTTCTATGAGAACTGGTACTTATGGTTACCTACAGTAACTGAACACTAAAGACTTATAGGCTGCACATATACAGTGCAACCAGGACAAACAGAACTGGTGCCGGGTCCCAGAGACCGTAGCGGTTGCCTGCTCCTTCGCTGTATGAATTCTAGATCATCTATATAATCTCTCCCTCTGCCCCCACTGCTTGTCTTCATAATCCTCATGCAATCCTGCGCTACAGTGTCTGTCCAAACAGATTACGCTATCACCTTATAAGATGTCTGTTAATGTCTTCTTGACAAGATTAAAGGAGTCAGGATCTGCCACTCGCGAAATTCGCATGCAGGTTTTTGTGGGAATGTGTCACAACAGAACTAGTTTGTGTGTCTGCATGTTCGCGTGCCACATACAGTCTGAGCTCAGGGGGGTTGAAGTGAGCGTGACGGGTGTCAGAGCTCAGGAAAGGGTGGCGTAGCTGGGTGTATGGCAGCAGGTGGCAGAGGAGGTGTGTGTGTATGTGTATTTGGTAGGGTGGAGGGGGGGGGGGGTGCCATTTGCCATAGTTGAACAAGTCTCTCATGTAACTTACCTCTGCCTCTGCTCACTTCTCAGTTTGACTAATTATAGTTAATTTGATTCGACTTTCCCATTAACACATGTACATATTCTGTCCTCAAAAAATAAATTAGACTGGGATTGTTTGGTCCCGGAGAGGAAACAAGTGAGCGCTCCCTTTTTCTTTTTTTTGCCCTTCGTCAGAAACGGGAGGTAGAGCAAATTAAAAGAGGTCAGAGGAAGAAGCAGCTATCTGTATCTGTAAAATTAGAAGAGAGAGAGTAAGTGCGTGTGTGCGTGCGTGCGTGTCTGTGCAGCAGACGTCTGGCCTGCCGTCTAGGCCAGGTCTCTTCGCGGGGACCAAGCAGAACAACAGGAACGAGAATACTCTCAATTTGAAACACCTGCAGGCTTGTACATTATACTTCTTTTTCTCACTCGTTCTCTCCTGACTGTTTGCTATTTCCTCACACCTTGATGGCGGGTTGTCTAAAGGCTACAGCAGGGAGTTGGTGAGGAGGTGGTCCTCTTGACTCCGGGCTATACTGTCTCTCATGGTCTCTTTTCCGTGATCTCCATCTGGTTGCCATGGACACCATCGATAGGCCTATTTTTTCTTCTTCTTTTTTAGGTTTTACTTTAAGTCTGTTAAATGTGGAAAGTTTTGGCTTTAGGGCCACATCCGACTTGGTTACTGTAACCATCTTTATGTTGTTGTTCATTCTAGTTTTTACTCCAAACTCCGGCAGGTCTTTTGTGCTTGTGGCTGCATTTCTAACACCCATATATCAGACTCCTTTTTATATTTTGGCCTGGGAGACTCACTGCACTGTCCCATGATAGGAATACAGGCTAGTGGGCCAGATGCATTTCCATTCCTCTCTCTCTTTATTTATTATATTCCCGGGTTGTTGTTTTTTTTTTTCGTCTTCTGAGTGCCCGCTAGATCTCCTGAAACTATATTCTTCATTGAAGCATTCACCCCGTTGTCCTAGTTGTTTCCAACAGACAGGCTGAACCTAGCTGCCAAGGTTTTGATAGGCCAAAGAGGGCAACACTGACACTGGCACACCAACAAAGCCTTTATTTGGGAGTGATCTCACCCCTTTGTAAGCCTGTCTGCTTGGAGGCCTGTGCTCTGGGTGTGTGTGTGTGCGTGTGCATTTTTAGGGGTGAATTGTAGGGGGGAGGAATGGATGGATCCCACCCCTACCCCCTCTACCTCAGTCCCTCCAGGCTTATGGAGCTGGCAAGGAAAGGATGCCATGGCTGAGGGCAAGGCTGACTCTGCTCTCCTCCCCTCCTCCTCCCATTGCCCAAGGCCGTCCCACATGACCCTGTGTGTGTGTGTGTGTGTGTGTGTGTGTGTGTGTGTGTGTGTGTGTGTGTGTGTGTGTGTGTGTGTGTGTGTGTGTGTGTGTGTGTGTGTGTGTGTGTGTGTGTGTGTGTGTGTGTGTGTGTGTGTGTGTGTGTGTGCCTGGCTTGTTTTCACACATTATGGATGTGGCCTTGGCTATATATTTTGGTGTGTATGTGTATGCATGCACAAATATTTTTCTGAATCTCAAATACTGTAATGAATGTATGCTGGCTTGCAGTTAAGTATCTGTAAGTGTGTATGTGTGCTGACATTCCCTGTGCTCCTTCCTCAGCTGGTAGGAGTGTTTAAATTTTGCAGGGTGGCCAGGGCAGCCGGTACTCTGATTGGAATGGAAAATGACCCGGAGCCTTAAGCTGTGCAGTTCAGACCTGGCACACACACACACACACACACACACACACACACACACACACACACAGAGGAGGCGTGTCATCGAGCGAAGGCGGTGGAGAAATAAAGAAAAGAGCCTTTAAGCTGTCATCCCTCGGCCCTGTGACCGTAATTGCTGATGGCGTCCTCTCAATACAGCCCACCATGTTAGTAAGCGCAGCTAGTCCACCTCAACTCGTAAACACACACACATTCACGCGCACACACACACACCAACTCATTTAGATGCTTGGCGAGAAGAGAGTGCAGGATCAGAAAGAATTGTTCAGGTATGTAAGTGTTTTTGTTTTTGTCGTTATTCTTTTGCCTAATTGCTTGACTCAGGTTCAAAGAAGGCAGCAGAGGTTGCTATGTACGTCAGTTTCTCTTTGGATTTTGGTGCATATCTTGTGCACACAGAAGCGCACACACGCTTGATGCACAGCATCCCGCAGTCCCTGCAGATCTTAATGTGAACAAGTGTTTGTGGAGCAGAAAGATGTCATTTGCTCAGTGGCACAGGAAACACACAGTCCCCTTGGACCATTGTAGTCAGTCATGGTTTGTCTGTCTGTTTGTCTATCTCTGTCATAGATACACGCACGCACACACACACACACACACAGATGGTGCTTTAGACACACTCAGGCCTCTTCACTGTCAACACGGTAAAGAAAGTTCATTCTGCACAGCACTTATTTCCCTGTGGGTCCTGAACTGGCAACTGCGAGGAGCTGAGCGCTCGTACTATTAGAGGTGAGGCTGTGTTTTGAGCCCTCGGCTTAACTCGGGTGTTGATGTTTCAACTGCAGGTTTCTCCAGGCTGTATTTCAAGGACTTCCCTCATTGGGAATTTTCAACTAGGTTCTTCTTGTTTCTCCTCTCTTTCTGCCCGTCTCTCACTACCTACCAATCCCCCCCACCCCACCGAACCTTTCTTTCTTCATTTTTCGGGTGGTTGCCAGGATTGTGAAGTGTGGAGCTCCATCCAACAGTCTCCCCCGGTTGTTCTTCACTGTGCTCGAAGAGGAGAGTGAGACCCCTTTTCAGATAAATGTGTATGCATACGTGTGTTTTATAAAGATGAGGGACCAGATCTCAAAGGAGTGGGGGTGATGATTTTATGATTTGTTACCAAAGGTTTCTTGTAGCCTACTTATGCTTAGCACTACTTTTATTTATTTATTTATTTATTTTTTAATTCGTTTTTTATTGATTTTTTTGTATAAACATTGTCACATTCTGGTCAACAATCCGAATGACTCCTATACATATAGAAAATAATAATAAGGATACACAGATCAAATGTGTATTCCTACATTAATATGCACCATAATCTCATCTGATTTGCAAGCAACAGATTAACTCTCAGACACAAGAATGTGTATGTGTGCTGTGTATGTGAGTATTATGTACATGGTGTGTGCTTTACTTCAATATCTGTCCACATTAACAATGTATGCCAAGTAGTCTCCTCATTTCACCACATATTTCTCAGTCCTGTCCTGCTGAAATAAAATTTAATAATAATAATAATTATTATTATTATTATTATTATAATTACTTTATTTTTATAGCACCTTTCATACAAGAAATGCAGCTCGAAGTGCTTTACAACAAAAGAAATTACATGCACATGAAAAAAGACATAAAATGAACATAAAAACACGTTAAAATACATAGAATGCGTACTTCAGTGGTGGTAATTTGAGACTTAATGAGCGAAAATTTAGAAAGCATTTCACCATGTGTACACAATCTATAAATCGGCGTCTAGGTCTTTGAAGCCATAAGCATAACAGAACTCATCACCTGTCTTGATTAACCGAAATAAGCCTCTTTCAGCAAATTCGTTTGTATGATGCCACTTTTGCCAACTCTGAACCATTCCTAGAAAGAGGGCTCACCTGGGTTTCTCCAGTTTCTTTATAATTTGCTTTCCGACCATTATACTGGTCTGAATAAAGTCAGCGGCTCCACAGTGAGACGTCATTTGTGGATCACTGAGAACATATAGCCTTGGGCAGAGCTCAAAGTTGGTTTGGTTAATGTTTTTTATACATTCAGGAACCTTTAGCCAGTAGTTCTGAATCATGGGACGTTCCCAGAGTAGGTGAAGAAGAGTCCCTTCAGAACTGCAGCACATCCAACAGTCAGAATTGTCCCTGAGCTTAAGCCTAAACAGTCTGGAGGGGGGTACAATAAAAGTGACTGAGAATCTTAAACTGGATTAATCAAATTTTTTTCTCTTGATACCCTCTTAGTGTTTTCACATACTGTACATGATCCCACTCTTTCTTTGTAACATCCGTGATCAAATCTACTGTCCAAGTTAACATCAGCAGAAGATACAGTAACTGTCTGCTGGAAAATCACTGCATAATAGACGCCTCGTGTCCCAGACCTTACCTTAAACAAATTACCTTTGTAGTCTGAGAGAGAAGATTTGACTGCTGAGGTGGATTTCTTGTCTCTATAACGTAGACTAGCAGGTGTCGGAGTTCCAAATACTTCCAGAGACTATTTCTGGGCAGACTATCTGCCTCGTATAGTTCAGCTAATGTTATAATTCATTTTTCTACCCATAAAAAGGAGTGTTTATCAGTTCCTAACTTTGTGTTATTCCAAATACAGGATTCAGAGTTAAGATAAACATTCAGATGATAAGCTTGAGAAACCTTCTTCCATACATTGTAGAGGTTGGCTATGATAGGGTGAGATTGTAATTCAGAGGGTATTTTGCTAGACAGGGCATTTATAGGGGCAAGTGGGGAGAACAGTCTCTGTTCAATCTCAACCAATGTCCACTGAGCTATATGTCTGGCAGAAGGCATAATGATAAAATACTAGTTTAGGGAGACCCATGCCACCCTTACTGGTTGGCACTTGAAGCTTTTCAAACTTTATCCTTGGACATTTACTGTTCCATAAAAACTTTTTGCAAATATGGTCAAACATTTTAAAGTACATACGGGATGTGGCAATAGAAAGAAGCAAGTAATCAACCTCGGGACACAGTTCATCTTCAGGACATTGGCTTTTCCCCATAATGATAAAAATAATGGTGACCACCTTTCCGTATCTAATGAAATTTTCTTAAAAAGAGGGTCCAAATTCTTTTCAATTATTTTGCCGGGGGAAGAGAATACCAAGATATTTTATATCTTCAGTAGGCCACTGAAATGACCCTGCACTGAATTGGAGAATTCTCCATATTGAATTAGAGAACAATTCAATATTATCCAACAGTGCTGGGACAGATCTAACTGGTTCCAAGGCAAACCACAATATGTCGTCTGTGTAGAGCATAAGCTTATGTGTAGACTCCTTAATTCTAATTCCCCGAATATTTGGGTTCTTAAAGATAGCTGCTGCAAGAGGTTCAAGAGTTAGTCAGAAGAGCCCTGGTGACAATGGTGACCCCTGCCAGGTCCCTCTACCAAGTGTAAAATAGGATGAAATGAGATCATTTGTTTGCACTGTGGCCTTGGGGTGTTTATAAAGGATTTCTATCGATCTCATAAATGTTTGGCCAAGCCCAAAAGCTCTAAGCCTGTGAAACATGTATCTCCATTCTATCCTATCAAACGCTTTCTTGGCGTCAAGTGAAATAGCTGCTGGTGGATAAGTAGTTAGAATCCCGCACAAACCACATAATATTTATAAGGTGTCTCACATTATCAGAAGAATTTGTATGTCTAGTAAAGCCCATTTGGTCCAGATTGATAAGTGACCTAAGTGTTTTATCTAATCTATTAGCGGGTATCTTAGATAACAGTGGACAATTAACTGAGATCAAACTTATTGGACGATAGCTTTTGCAGTCATTCAGGTCTTTTTTTAGTATTAGTGTTATAATTGCTTGATTTAAAGAAGGAGGTAATCTACCAACTTCAAATGCCTCTGCAAGCATCCTTTCAAATAATGTCAAAAGGTCTTCAGCATAACATTTAAAAAACTCAGCTGTAAAACTGTCTTGGCCAGGGGATTTGCCTGCTGTTAGGGCCTTGATCGTTTCAATTATCTCCTGTGAACTAATAGGTGAATCTAAGCCCTCTCGTTGTGCAATACTCAGCTTAGGGAGGTTTAAGTTGTCAAGAAATTATATTATCTCTTTGTCCGTGGCATCGCTTTCAGATGTATAGAGATTTATATAGAATTCCTTGAATATGTCATTTATCTCACTAGATTTGGTTGCCAAGTGCCCATCCCCAGCCCTCACCGCTGATATAGAAGATTTGGACTCTTTCTGTTTAATGTACCTAGCCAGAAATTTTCCCACTTTATTCCCTGATTCAAAAATAGTCTGCCTGGCCCTAAACAGAAGAAACTCAGTTTTCTTGGATACTATAGTATTGTACTCATACTTAAGGTGAGTCAATTCTTTTAAAACCCCTTCAGATACATTCCTTTTCAATTTGGCCTCAGTGTTCTTAATTTTCCTTTCTAGATCTATGAGTTTAGCAGCATTAACCTTCTTTTTATGAGAAGCATATTGAATAATGAATCTCCTTAGAAAGGCCTTCATGGCCTCCCATACCACTATGGCAGATGGAGCTGACATTGGTCTCTAAATGCAATCTAATCTGTACCCTAAGCTCCTCCTTGAATTCTGCATCTTGTACTAACGATGAATTAAAGCGCCACATCTGTGATCTCACCGTCTCCTGATATGGGATCAAATCTAGTCTGGACATAGCATGGTCTGTTAACATAATGCTATGTGGTGGGTAGTAAGGACCTAGAAATAAGAAAAAAGTCTATTCTTGAATAGACTTTATGGGTTCCAGAGTAGAAAGTATCATCCCCGTCTATTGGATGGTTCAGCCTTCACACATCTGTAAGGCCCAAAGAAGTACACATTCCTTTAACAGTTAAAACCAAGTCAGGCACTTTACTAAATGTTGGTTTACTGCAATCAAGGTTTTTATCTAAAACACTATTGAAATCTCCACCTAGAATTATGGGATAATATCATGCAACTTACTTTCCAAGACTACAAAGAAATTAGGGTGATCCGCATTGGGTGCATATACATTGGCCAGGATCAGGGTCTGCCCATGTATATCTGCCAGTATTATAACTAATCTGCCCTCCTCATCCTTAACCTCCTTCCTGAGTCTGAACTGCAAACATTTGTTAATTAATATAGCTACCCCTCGACCCAGCACTGAACAATACATGTCCCACCCAGTCCCTGAATAGGGGAGAACTATGTATTTCTTGCAAAAATACTAAATGTTGTTTTTAGTTTTCAAATACTTTTAAAATCTTCCTCCTTTTAATTGCACAACCTAGTCCATTCACATTACAGGTGGAATAGCACAATGTCTTCTTCTTGCTGGTCATTGACAATATTAGTGTATTTGACTGTAGAATGAGTGTTGATTGTTATCCCACAATGTAAGATCCATGGTGCACTAACAAAAAATATAGACATTACCAAAAAATTAACTGATGAGACATAAAGCAAACACCACAGTGACATCCAGAAACACCAGACATTGAACCAGTCTGTCATAAAGAACATTAGAACCAAGAAGAGTAATCCTCTAAGGTCCATGACTTATAGAACAAGTAGAGCCGGAAAGCCCTCTGCTTTGGATATACATATCCAGAAATATGTTCAGATAATGGATTAAGGAAAACATATAGGAGATTGGTGGAAAAATATCCACTGATTCCAGACTAGGGTCAACCATCCCTAAACATTCAACACCACCAGGAGATTCTGGCCACATAAATTCCATTAAATAATATCAACTCAAATGCCAGATACAAAATAATTTATGCGAGGTGCGGAGTGGGTAGCATTGTAAATTAACCTTTCCAGTAACTCAAGCACAACAGGGCATAGCAAATTAGCATCTAGATCCCACCACCTCACATATCGTAACCTGGTCAGAGAAGTCTTACCCGTACCGTACGGTGCCACTCATACCTAAGTGACCCTGGATGTATTCCCCTGCTTTCTCTGGGTTGTCAAACTCTCATGAGCTATTGCCACTGGTGAAAATATAAATAAATAAATATAAAAGTGCAGGGTGGAGCATGCCAAATTTAATCTTGTGCTTGTGGAGTGCTCTTTTGTAATGGTTCCACGTTAGCCGTTTCTTTTTCCGTGCTGCTTCCATGATATTTTGGCAATCTTTGTACCGCAGAAAGCGGGCCACGATCGTTTGACCGCTATTCTTGCCCCTAGTTTACAGACGTGTCCTGATCCTGTGAGCACGGTCCATTTCGATTCCACCCGGGGGAGGGTCAATACCCAGGGACGTTGAGATGAATGTGTTTAGAACACAGTAGTGTTGTTCTTTTTAGCCCCCTCTGGTATCCCGACAAATCTGGGGTTATTGTGTCTGGATCTGTCTTCAGCTGTAGCCAGCTTGTCCGTCAGTAGTTGTATGTCCGCTTTTGTGGACGCAGGATTAGCGTTCTCGCTGGCTTTCTCATCTTCTAGCCTACTCACTTGTTCTTCCACCTCCGTAATGCGAGAGATGAGGGAGGATAGCTTCGAACACAGATGGTCAAATTTCTTTCAGATCTGCAGTTTCCTCTAATATCTTACTCGGCATCATGAATCTGAGCCATATCGTGCTCTGTGGCTTTGCTAGCTGCAGGATCTTTATTATCCACTTCTCCCTCGTCCTTATTAGTACTAGTAGATACGTGGAGTTGAGTTTGGGCGGTTGAGCGAAGTTTTCTTTGTTCCATATTACTGCTAGAAGACGAACTTTTTAAGTCTTCTGACATGTTTTGGTTTCAATTAACCTTTGCCCACAAAAGTACTGATATCTGCACGCATTTGAGGATGAATAAAGGATATTAATCCCAAAGTCAATGAGAGCCATTGCTTATCCCTGCGTCCTGTGACTCCCACTCAGCACCACTTTTATAATGTACACACACACACATATCTTGTCCTTTTTTTCTTTTGATACATTTAGTGAGCATGAAGGCCACTGGGAGCTAGCTTATCTGAGAAGGAAAGGCTAGAGGCCAAGGAACATTAAACTATTTTTATTTCGCTAGCCTCTATCACCTACAAGGTCCATCTTGAGTTTTAATGTCATATATTTATTTGTAAGGACTACATGATAATTGAGAGTGGTGAACTTGTAAGTGTTGAAAACATGCTCTCTCCATCTGCAAACAAAGCCGAGTTTCAAGGTTTAGTTTATCTTCCTTTATATTCCTTTTGTTAGCTTCTGGGCTGATTGAAAGGAAAAACAGCATGGTCATGGGCCAGAGATGATTTTGTTTTGTTGGCCATGAAGATCATTATCTGTGTGTGTGCTCCAGCCCTGAACTCACATCATCATACACTCCATGAAAACAAAATGTTAGTACTCTTTTTTTTTTCCCCCTTTAAATTAAAACATTCAACAACAACTCAGAGAGGAATTGAATAGTATATTGAAAAAAATTATGTAGATAAAAATACAGGCAAGAGAGGACTTTTATCTATTTGAAAGTCATTAACAAGAAGTCAACAATGGGCATTGAAAGTCAACAATGGGGTGGTGTTTGAATTCTGGCGGAGTGGGTCATATAGTGAAAATGAAGTGTAGAAGTAGACATTCAGCAGCAGTTAAGTGTGTTTGCTTAAACCAATCTTTCAATGACAAGCTGAACCCTGCAGCGTGTGTAGAGTGTTGGTCTTTTAATTGTTACAGTTGTAAAGGCCACCTCTAGCTCACCTCTAAATTGTTAAACCGTCTCAAAAAAAAACAAAGGGTTTGGAGTGCTACAAGGATGTGCACACAGTGGAAGCAGCTATTCATTCATGAAGAATCTAAAGTAAGGCAGAAGTTACTAAGGATGACTTTCACAGCACAATGTCAAATAACGGCTTGATAAAAATTCAGAAAAGAGGCTCTGTTGTAATGGTGCCGTCACATTCAACAGTGATGTTGCCAAAACTGTGTATAAAGCAATAGTTTAAGTATATTATTGATAATAGGCCTTTCATCTTGTCGTAGTAGGAAAATCACAGCTGTTACTAATAACATTAACGATGACTCCGCTGTATTCAAGTGTCCCAGTGAGCCACGACAGTGTCACTGTGAGCCAGCATGCACAAGGATCCTGAAACCAAAGCAAATAAATAGAATTCAGCCATCGTGGATTTTATTATTTACACCTTTGTTTTTTCTGACTGACACGTCAAAATGTCTTCTGTCAAAAGGGCCTATCCTGTTTCCACAACTATCCAGAGAGAATTTCTAAAAGATTACTTCTTTCTTGACCTGCCCCCTATTTATTTTCCCCAGTTGAGAGGGACATTGTTTCTGGAAAAAGACTGCACTGTTGTATTTTTTAATGTCATCTTTCAATGCCGTGAGAACAAAATGAAATTCCACTCAGGCAGAGGCAGAAACGGATCACTCAAAACCTGGGCCAATAAAAGCAAAACTATCTGCATTTTTTAACTGACCCTTTAAAACCAGCCTTTATGGGGTTATTTAGCAGCAGCCTGGTGTTGATGAGATTTTGTGGCATTATTTCCAGAAGTCACTTTAAATTTAGTGGCTGCACATTGCTGTCAAGTAATGAGTTTCTGCTTACCGATGGAGTCACCAAATTATTAAGTGAAAGATGCCACTTCACAACTAAACTCTGCCTTGTGCTTTCTGATTTGAACAGAACCCCTTTATTGTTGTGTTTCCCCTTCCACCTTTGCACCATTTGTGCTGTGTATGAAAAAGATGAGTTCATTTAGGAGGAAATGATTGTGCCCATGAGAGCTTTACACAAACTGAATTCTAAAATCAGGGTTGGTCTTAAGGTGTCCAACCCAAGTGCTTGTCACATGGTCCAACAACTTCTGAAACCACCTTCCCACACACCTTCCTGACATCGGCGTTGGGGAAGGGGCTCTGTCCGACAATTTCTATAACTTGCCGAAACTCACAATCTGACATTCACGCCCACTTCATGCAGTGATTGGCCAAGTCTGTTGAGGTGACAAGGTAAGCAGGGTTTGACCTTCTCTCAAGCTCTCTTCTTTCTGTGATTTGTAGGCACATTTCAGTCTACTTCTATCAAATTAAGCACTTCATAGTTTGCGTAACTAAATGCGGCTGTGTGCCTCTGTAACAGCATCATAGGAAACTGTTAATCCGCTTGCACATGAAGATTCAGTGCATGACGTGGTTTTAGAGCCAACAGCTGATGGTGATGATTAGCCATTTCTGATTCAAGAGACCAGTTAAGAGTTCATTTAGGGCTCCACTCTGATCATTTAAGATGCTAATCGCCCACCGCTGATCAGCATCCGGTAAATCAGAGTATATCTGATGCCCCCTCTCACTAGAGGTGTTGTAGTGGCAGGGGATTACATGAAGCCAGCAGCTGGTGTCCATGCCTTCACATCCTACTGTACCTTATCACCCCCCCACACACACACACCTCCTGTAAAAGGTTATGATCTGACTGTAATCTGTAATCAGGCACAACCTATTAAACTGACAATACTTTCACTGGCTATGTTGAAATGTTCTTCGCCTAATATTAGTCAATTGTATTTTCCTAATATGTGATACAAGATATTGGCCCAACCGCTTCATCTAATGTACCTTCCACATTTTTCCCAGCCATATTTTTTTTGTTTTTATACTCTGAATATCACACTAGAAAGGGGGAGAGAGAAAAAAACCAGTGAGCATTCAGGCACTGTTGCTAAAGCAGAGAGAGATTTTAGCACATTCACATGTCTGGCTGGTCTTTCTTTTTCCTCTATCTGATGCCTCTCCGCTGGCTGCTCTGGTGCTTCACTTGGTTGGCCTTGTTGTTTTTGCTGTGGTTTCTAGTCGCTAGCTAGCAGCTCCCTGTGGATATGTGATGCCGTGCCCCTGGCTGCAGTTCGCACACTCACCCTGCCTCTCTTTTTCAGGCAGTGAGGGGGAAGAGAGAGAGAGAGAGAGAGAGAGAGAGAGAGAGAGGATGTTTACCATGCTGTGGAGCTGCCTGCTTCCCAGCTTGTCTGCCTCAGCCTCAGCCCCAGCCTCAGACCAGAGACAGAGAGAGACATAGGGGGAGGGAGCACTGCATCTTTCTTTCTTTCCTTCCCTCCCTCCCTCTTTTTGCACCAATTTTCCCCTCCTCCACTCTTGCTTTTATATTTCTTGTCTTCGCCTGCCCTCTAAAGGCCAAAGGGCTTTGCGCTCTGTATGTATATATATATGTGTGTGTGTGTGTGTGTGTGTGTGTGTGTAGACTGCATCTGGCTGGTGCATCAGGCAGTGGCTTTTGCTCGGCATGTGAATTCCCTCCCTCTGCTGTAGCTTCAGAGCTGAAGTCTTAGTGGGGCATTTTTGCATTCATGTACATACACACAGACACACACACACACACAAAGGATGGTGTAATTACCCTGTGCTCTCATGTAATACCCCAGGTGTTATATTTATCTCCACTGCAGCATATCTGACACCCAGCGCCAGCACCTGGATTCACTTCAGTCACTGTCCCTGCACCAAAACCATTCCCCAGCCTAGGGTCTCATAACTGTGTGTGTGTGTGTGTGTGTGTGTGTGCATGTGTGTGTGTAATACAAAATAAACAGCATGTGATGCTATTTTCATGACTTCTGTTAGTAAATGTGTCATTTAGCACTGGTTCTGTGCAATGACATCTGTATGTAGTGCAGTTGAGCTGTGTAGTAGTACATAAAACTTTAATTTCTATCCCATGATGGATGACAGTGAGGATTCTGTTGTCCAGTGTGTGAAAGAGTCCCATGCTGGCAGGGAGATAAATAAATAGACACGCTTAATGGAAATAAAGGAGAGAAAGTCAGGCAGGTAAATATGCAAATATGACAAACAGCAGACAGCACACATTGACACACACTGTTAGCTTTCAGGCAGACAGATCTACAATCAAACACGTAGCCATACAGTCAGTCGTACAGGCTTTCAGGCAAGCCGAGCCCAGGGCCGTGCTGCAGGGGCCCTCTCCTCCCCACACCAGTGTCATCCCTCCGGTTTGAGCCTGTCTGTCAGCTGGTTTTGACACGATGACGGTGGGGTACACTGGGTGCCTCTCAATCTTGCGTTTCTTTCTCTATCTTCTCGCTTGCTGTTGATGTAAGCGAACAGGGCTGAGGCTGACAGACATGACAGAAGGAAAGCTAGAAAAGAGGCTGTGCTAGGTTAGATTGGACTGAAAGACTGTAGCAGATTGCGGTTATTTTGTTTTGCATTTTTGTGTCATTTCCAATTTTCATCATGAGTAAAAGGGAACTTTTCCTGTTGGTCACTGCACACATAAAACACATAAAACACAAGTGCAGCAAGATTTCCGTTGATCAAAAATGCAGTTGTAATATGATATCTGGCTTGTAGTGTAAGTGCTGCTTTGTCTGATGCTTTGTGCTTAAATTATCTCTATTTCTGTGATATTCGTTTACATATCTTTGCCGCTTCAACAACCGAATTTCCCATGAGAGGAGAACATACTGTAGGAGTTTCATTTTACTTAACTGCAAGGAAATTCATGCATTTCAAGACTGACTGGTGTAAAGCAACTCATAAATTTAGTTTATGCACATACACTATGCATGCATGCATTTATTCTGCACATATCTGAGTATTAAATTTGAATTTAGCCTTGTTTTTTTTGTTCACTTTTATGTTCTTTATATGTAAATGTTCTTTAATTCTGTACTACATCCAACAGATTATAACACCCATACACATACACCATTTAAGACTGAGGAGCAGTTCAAATGGCCCTGTACTGTGCCAGGGGAAGCAGAAGTATTAAGTAGAAGTGAAAGAAGTCAACCTCCTCAGGTAGAACACACTCCATAAGGTGCTTAAGTTTGTGGCCCAGGCTTAAAGGCTCCTTGCAGAACTCGGTCCAAGGCTGGTCCTTCTCTAAGAAAGCCATAAAACAGGATGCACTATGATGAAAAACAACCTTCCAAAACCATCCCATCTTTTTTAGAGCTCATCCAGAAGCGACAATGGTGGATCCATTTTCCAGCAGACATAGTGTTGTGAGTGTCTGTATGGGCTACTATAGTGGTGGTTAAAACAAAACAAAAAAAAAACATATCCACATTCTGGTGGACCTGAACCTTTCTGCAGTGTGTCAGGCCATGGTCGGCTTCACACATTACAGTCACTCCTGCCGGATGAGCATAATAGTGAGGACAGCTTGTTATAGGAACCTGGTGATTATGACCTGCTGTGAGCAACCCTCACTCTCTCTCTCACACACACACATCATGTCGCTCTGTCTCCCTCTCCCTCCCCTCTCGCCTTTCTCTTGTGGCCACTTTGATCAAATCTGTGCTCTTACGTCCTTGACTGCTGCCCCCGACGCCTGACCCCTGCATTTGAAATTTCCCCGCTTATGTAAAAGTTTATGTAGATTAATGCCACAATTTATGCAGATTGAGTTTTTGCCACTCAGGCTTGAAGCACTAAAAGGTAGATGAGCGCTGACCTTCCCCACTAACAGCTACGTGAGCTCTCACCGATTATCTCATAACTGCTACACATAGTGTTAGTTCTGTGGCAGATGATGGAGAGCAATTTCTGAATTCATAACTTTCCATTTTTAACTTTTTTTTTTTTAAACAGTGTCATTTAAAAGAAGGCTACATTCTGTCCTTTTATCAAAATGGCATTTGGGAGGCTTAGTATGTGTGGTTTTATGTCACAATGCACCACACACACACACACACAATTGTCCCTCCTTTAAAACATCATGCTTCCTGCAGCCCCACAGTGTCTGTCAAAGAGGAACAACTGCCAACAGTGGTATCGAGCAGCCTTTCAGCCGTCTGTGTGTCACGCCAAACCTCCACAGAGCTGTAAACTCGCTCACAAGTGGCCGCAGCATTGCTGAGGTTGAACAGTCAAGTGCCATCAAGAGCAGTTTGCCATAGAAATGGGTCTATCTGAAAGCAAACAAAGGGCTCACACTTAACTCGACCCGCTCCATGTAGGCTAAGTGTGCACAGGCCTGTCTGACACAGGAAAATGGCTTTCAGTCTGAACAGACAAAGCAGAAGTGCAGAAAGAGGAGATGAAATTGTCACCGTTGTAACTTTTCTGGCTTTGAGAGAGGGGAAAAAAAAAAAAAACTTCCATTCAGCTGTGACTGTCACATTCAGTTTGAATGTGGAGAGGCAGGACTGAAAGGGTAAGGGCAAGGTTATTGGAGATATATTCAATGTAAACATATTTGTATTTATCGTAAAAATCAGTGTGCCTCATCTGTCTCTTTCACTGAAATATAACTGCTGATCTTTATTGAAAGTGCAAGCCAAGACACTATTTGTGCCGCAGTCACAGACGATTTGGATTAGTTCATAAACTTTGCTGGAACAAATCATCCTCACAAAACCACTTTTTCACATCTCTGTGAAGCGTGAACTTTTAACGGAGCAATTTTCTGATGTCACAGTCAAGGTCTGTTGCGAGTTTGTCACCCTCGGTAGTTCCCTGTGTTAGTGCTACTGTTGATACTGTAGCAATGAGCTCACTCGCAGCATTACATCAAAAAAAGCTAACAGGAAAGCGGAGCCTCCATCAGGTCACTAGCCCTCTGTGCTTTTTACACAAACACAAAGTGACCCGCCCGTCACACAGTTAAGACAAGGTGTCAGCTGAAGTTAGCACTGAAGTGAGCTAAAAGCCCTGGCTGGCACTGAGGCCCAGTGGGAAAACAGCTGTTCACTCTAACTCCTTACTACACTCTGTGTGTGTGTGTGTGTGTGTGTGTGTGTGTGTGTGTGTGTGTACTGTATAGCATATGGGTTCATGTGTGCGTCTGCACACCATTCATATCTGTTGCCGAGTCCTGTCATTGACCCGTGCGGTGTCTCTTCTGCCTTATTTGATAATGATGCTTAACATTACACTTATTAACCTCCTAGTCTTCCATTCAAAATCAAAGACTTAAAATTTGATCAAATCCTTCTGTACTGCAGCTTGCCAAAACTACAGGTGGATGTGACTAAATATAATTTTAAATCACCAAATGTCCTCTGTGCTAATTTCCTTACAAGCACTTTCAGGTGATGCTACCTGAAACAAGAGGCAACTTAAAGATGAGCTTATTAAAGGTAGAATAAATACTGGTGGGTCATGGTGCATGAATGTTTAAGTAGTGTTTGTATTTAGATTTTCTGTTTTCTGTGTGTGTGTGTTTCAAGACTGTGACTGAATACATGATGTGCTCGTATCCTTGCGCTTTCATGCAGAGTTGTCTTACTTCGATAGAGCTATCAGATCCTCTTAAAGACCCTCTCTCTGCCTTTGTACAATGTAGACGAAGGGTTCTGTGCAACCAGAACAAATTTGAGTTGACTTTTGAGTGTGTTTTTTGAAAATACTCATAATAACATCAATTCTGTAGCAGTGTAACAGTGCAAAAAAAAACATTTGCAGTCATGCTTGTCTCAGGTTGTTTCCTCTTGGTGCTGCATTTTGAAGGAGTCAGCAGAGGAATTTTGCACAACACACACAGAACCAGTCAACTTTTAAGAGGGAGGTGCTTTTCAGGCACAATTGTATGTACCAACACCTTCATTGAACATGTAGCAGCATCGAGCTGTGAGAGAAATGTCTTCTATTGAGGACAGTAAAGGTTGTGTGATCTGACTCTGTATACCTGTGTCCCCTCCAGGCTCAGTTCTCCTCCTACAGACAGATGGAAACGGGCGGACCGCACTGGATCTGATTTCTGCAACAAGTCAGAGGGAGGAGCTCCTCCACAGCGCGCAGGTCGGTGACTCTACCCTGAGAAAGAACGTGTCCAAGGTCTTGAACCTGCCCCTCCTGGAGGCAGGATCATCTCTGCTGTCACACCTCATTTTCTCCTACCGGCAGGAGAGGGGCCTGCCCGGCCACACACAGTCCAGCGACAAGACCCACAGTCTGAAACACAGGCTGGTTAGAGCCCTGGAGATGCACTCGCTTGAAAAAGTGACTCTGGGCTGGACAGACCAGCGGGCAGTGAGGCTGGTGGCGGATGCAGAGACACTGTTGGAGCTCGGCAGAGGGAGTTACCCGGGGCAGGTGTCTCAGGCAGTGAAAGAGTGCGGAGGAGAGAACACTGTGTTACTAATGGAGGTACTGGAAGATCTAAAGTCTCAGGGAGAAGCACTAGTGGCTAATCTGTGACATAGAATCAAAGGAAAACACATTGAAAAAGACATGAAATGCAGAAATAGGCAAGAGAATCTGATTGAAATGTTAACCCAAGTGCATCTGTGTTAGTTATATCCACCATGGCCTCAGTACACACCTCCTGGCCTTCTGTGGATGCATGCCTCCAAACTAATGTGGCCTTCTCCTGTCTTCCCATTCAGGTAAATGTGTAAGCATGTGTTTGTTTATTTAAGTTGACTCTACAGAGATACAGTTTCATACTCATTTGATTGTAGCTACAACATAGTTTGGTTATATTTCACTACCTGTTTTGGTGTCAAATATTTTATACTTTGCAACTATTTCTGAAACGGAAAATGTTCCTTTCTGAAATGGAAAATGTCATGGCAACACTAACATTTCTGTGTAGACTGTTACTACCTCAAGTTTGAGTTTTTCTACTTCTACTTTTTCTTAATGTTCAAAGGTTGAATTGTTTAACAGATGTTCCTGTTATTTATAACAAAATAAAGAAAAATAAGTTGAGTTTTACACTTTCATGCCACGATGTTAAAACATTTCTGGTCTAGTATTTTACACCATTAAGTCAGGGGGACACGGCAGCTGAAAGGCGCTCTAAAAAGATCAAATAGCGTCATGTGGGGCCCGCTGTGAAGGAGTAACATCAGTTCTCACAGAAGTTGGTCTGAGATGCTTGAGACACTCAGGGTCTCAGCTACACAGACAGCAGTGAGGAATGAGCCGCTTCCTGAAGCTGAACGTGAATGAGGAGAGGGGCTTAGGCCTGCGCGTTGAAGTGGGTCGAGTGGTGGGCGATGGAGCAACGGAGGTGAGGAGAGGGGGATTTGAACCTGAAATGTGAGTGCGGTTGGTGTTTGAGACTGAGATGAATGGTCTTATTCCCTCTGCTGTTACCGGTGTTCGCTTAAAAACGAGCTTGTCGATGTGGAAAGCACATTGTGCAAGAATCCAGACACTCTGAAGATGATAAAAAATATTTAATCTCATGTTTGTTTTTCCTTTTTTTTTTCTTCAAAATAAGCCACATACATCAGATGCATTTAATTTCTCAAACCAGAAATATATACATCGTATTTTCTCGTGACTTTCGCCTCTGCTAACCCACCCACGTCTCAGCTCATACAGTGTTCCTTCCATGATATTGGTCAGAACTGGGCACATGAGGATGATGTCACAAGCAAGCAACGTTGCAGGCGGAAAAAGACAGATCTCAGAAAAAATGAGGCAGGCATACACCTACTTTACAATATCATCACCAGACCATCAACAGGCATACTGTATAAAACACAACCATAAATTAATAAGTACTTAGCTATGTACAGTATCATTTAAAAAATAAATAGTCTCATTTCAAATTGGTGCAAGTAAAAGTTCTTTTTTTTTTTACAGCTGTCAGTCTGATACATTCCTTAATATAATTTATTTTCTCTGCATCATACAAAATAAAAACACTTTGGTTTGCTTGCAAACATAGCCAAAACCAAATGATAAATGACAAAGAGAAGAAACGGTATTTGGATGCAATACCACACAATAGTCACCACATTTTGCTGTAAAATAACTACACACAGTAGTAGACACATATCAGGTATTCAAATGGTCCCTTCAGGCATTATAAAAAGCCATCCTTCACGAGCCACAGAGTGTGTTTGTTGAGGAGGCTATAATCAGTCTGCGATGCTGCTCTTGGGGGACAGTCTGTTATTGTCTTTCAAGTGGATTCCTCAAAACAACAAAACAAAATCAATGGCCCTCTGGAGTGACAGATTCGAGCCTGTTGATATTTAAGCATGGAGATGGATGGGTAAAGAGGGAAGGAGGGAGCAGGAGAGGGTTAGAGGCGATGGCAAGCAGACAGACAGACAGACAGGGTAAGAGGATGATAAAATGGCAGAGGAGAGCTAGAGCTGCATTGGGGAGGGGGTTTCGAGCGATAAAGACAGACAGAGAGACAAACAGACAGACAAAGGGGGGGGGGAGAGCTGGGAACAAAAAGATGGAGAGGGGAGGAAAGATGGAGGCAGGGATCAGTAGGATGAGAGGAGACCTCCTCAAATGTAGCCCGAGCTGTGATCTTTCAACAGATGCTCAGCGCGAAGCCCAGGAGACCGTCCCTTCAGACAGGGTCGCAACCCTGCTCACTGACGAATGAGGGAACCGCAGAGAGAGCAAACGGAGAGAAGCATGATGGGAAGAGGGATCTGAAATAGCATAAAACACACACACACACACACACACACACACACACACACACACACATCCCTCCATCTCTGACATCTCAGGCCTAAGTCCCCTCAGAGCCTTGTCTTGTCACACAGCGACTTGCTGCTCATCTAGCTGACGGTCTTCTACACCAGCAAACCCCACACCAAATAACAGCTGGCACTTATGCTGCAACACACACACTTTTACATGCTGACACACACACACACACACACACACACACGCCGAATGAAGCTGCGCATCAGTCTACAGCTGGAGGGGAGATACAATTGTAACACACACCAACACTGAGAAAAGCAATATGTCTTTGATTGCATAAACGTGTATACGCAAACACTCTTACATACACAGTTCACATACACAAGCCTCTGTCTCTGGAAAGACAGATCAAAGTTGAGCTGTGGGCACAGGAGGTGGGGCAGATGGAGAGGGCGGCCAGCCTGGGGCACAGCATCACAGAAGAGCGTGTTTGTCTTTGTGTGTGTGTGTGTGTGTGTGTGCGTGCGTGTGCGTGTGTGCCTGAGAGGGAGAGAATGTGCCTACTCAAATGGGATGTTATGTTTTCATCTGTGAGCAAGTATGTACAGTATGTGTGACAGAGATCTCTTAGAGAGCCTGTGTATTCATGTGAGAGGTTGTCTTTTTTTTTTTTTTTTTCTGAGTATGCATGCATGCTTGTGTGTGTGTGCACGTGCGTGTTCCGTGTGTGGCCGTCGAGGCGAACGCGCGGGGAGATGAGAGGAAAGGAGACCAGCCTTTCAAACAAGATTAGGGCTGTGGCTGCCTAAAGGCCTGCCTGCCTTGCGACACTCTGCATAGACTGGGTGACATCTATATTAACACCATGACAGCAGGCCCAGTCTGCTGCGCCTCCTGACAGAGAGAGAAGGTGCCTCACTGACTGTCTGACTGATTGACTGACTGGAGATTTTGACATGTTTTTAACGGGTTAAACGAGGCTACAGCAAAATTATCTGAGCATTTAGTAGTAGTAAACATTCAGTGGCATCATGTCAACTGTCTCAACAGTGTTGTTCTTTTTTTCCACTGGGGATTTTTTTTAATGATGATTATATAAACACAATCTATTTTTAAGGAGAAGAAACTCACTGTACTTTAAATGAATACCACTGCCCACTGTTCTGTTTGTTTTGGAGTCAAATTTTGATAAAAGCAAATTTGGCCGTTGCATTAAAGCACAGACAGATACCACCACAAGCTTTCAGCCTGTTTGTGGAGAAGGACATATCTGGGGGCTACCACTGTAATTACTAATCAACTTGTCTGGCTGAGTTAAGTGGAGATGATCCAAATTACTGGCAGTGAACATAACATCATTACCACATCCAAGAGAGGAAGAAAAGAAAAGATACTTCAGTACAAAAAACAATTAGAAAATATTAATATACTCCAAAAAAAAATAATCATTTCATAACTACAATATTAGCTTCAAAAAATGAAAGTCTACTGCAGAGTGATGATGCACAATGTTAGTATAAGGCTTGTTTCCTGATAAACATGGACGCACTGAATATGTCGTTTTGGAGCGGCGAGTAGAAATGTTCAAATTCGTTTCACTCATTGTGTGACACTTGTGGCGAGCAAGCGGGCAGAGTCCTCCGAGCTGTCAGAGTGATGGAGGGAAGAAACGAGGAAGGTGGCTCACAACGGCTGAGAAAAAGGTCATTCCATCCATCCTCCCCACTCGCCTTTAAAATTAATCAAAAGCATAATGGTGATAACAAATAATTCAAGAAATTTCATGTACTTGCACTTGTCTTGTACTGTTTTTTTTTCTCTTTTTCTACAAAAATTACACTTCAGGAAACTGTACTGTACATCATGAGTAATTAAAGACAGAAAAAAGGTTTAAGAGAGGAGGAAAAAAAAGGAAAGGGAAAAAAAAAAAGGAAGGATAGCTGAGCCGAGCTGGTCCCGAGCCGTCTCCCTCTGCTCCTCAGTGTCCAGTAATAGACCAAGAGAAGAAAAGTGGAGAAGAGAGGAGTTGGTGGGCGGACACAGTCATCTACCCGGGGTTGTTTTTCTTCCTTTTATTTGGACTGGGATTAGGATCCAGTTTCAGCTCTCGGTACTGCACCTGTTAAAACACACAGAAACACATGCGCGCACGCACACACAAACACACACCACCCGGTCAGGTGGAAAGAGCAAAGGATGCTTGAATAGCACAGAAACCCTCCAGAGGCTCTCTGGGTCCAGCTGTGTGGAACCGTGGCCTCAGGGAAGGGATTACACACTGATTACAGCACACACTCACACACACACACACACACACACACACACACACACACACACACACACACACACACACACACAGATGCGCATAAAGACATGTACACTCACATGCGCACACACACACACACAAACACAATACATGTACACTGTTCAAAGCTCCACGTACACTCGCACACAGACGCGCACGGATGTACACGTACACACGTACTTCCACAGATGTGGAACGGTGGCCTAAGGGAAGGGATCACACAAACAAACAGAGAACAGGGCAAGGGCTCATGGGAAAGCTTGGAGAGACAACAGAGTCATCTCAGCATGGCAAGATGGTGAGGAGAGAAAGGGCAGAGCGATGGGAAAGAGAAGGTAAGGCACTGTAACCCTTACAAAACACAAGTCTGTGTTTAGCTGTCAGTTACACCTCATTACTGATCACATGTTGACGTTGTCTGTTAGCTTCATACATGCTGCACTGAATATCATGAGGTTTATTGACCAATCGTGATGAGTCATGTAGAATAAAAAGCTAAGTACTGTATAAAAGTCAGGCAGAGACATGACACATTTCTGACAAAAAACCCCAAAGTGCATCTGCACACAAGCACACTGTTTGCATCATTCATGGTACAAAAAAATAAACCAAAACATGACACTGCAGAATCTCTCCTCTGTTTCTCTCTCCACTCAGACTGGGTGAACTGTGGTTAGCCATCAGAAAGTAGTCAGTCTGTGTGGAGCGTTCCCTCTTCTCCCTCAATAATGAGTGGATACTAGAGAAAACCTGACCTGATGAGACTTGCAGACAGGTGAAGGGCCTGTCAGCCATCAGGAGCAGAACAGCAACACCAACTTGAGTGTTTCACAACTACTTAGGATGACTTTAACTGGCTCGGCTACGGACAGCAGGAGATTTGAGGGAACGAGGGGAGTAAAGTCTAGAATTTCTAGTTTCTAGTTTCCTTTATTTAACTTAAAGTTACTACAAGGAACTTTCATTTTGTGTTGATTTTAGAGGCCCCTGTGGACTAAAACGGTAGTGTTTTCCCAGAATGAAGACTGCATTTCCCATGAGCACCACCGCCTCGTGTCGTAAAGATCTTGGGTAGTGCGTGCATTTGTTTTGGAAGTGAGTGAAATAAAAGATGCTACTTATTTTTTATACTATTCTTCTTTTTTAAACACAGCTGGTTGCAGGATGCATAGCGATGAGGTAATGTATCTATTTGTGGCTGTGTAAGATTAATAATATGACGACGGTGAAGCAAAGTAAACTATGTTTTAGTACCATTCATATACCCAGGTTACATGTACGGCTGCATTCACACCAAATCCAGCAATGCGGCACCTTCCCGCAGGGTCGTGTGGAGGTGTGGGCGTGTTTATTTGTGTTTTACAATCTAACCGCTGTGAAACAATCAGAAAATAACATTTTATTTCTCTGATTCACTGCTTTCTAAGTGTACCTTGAACACTCGGGGAGACTTTCCAGTCGGCAGCCCCTAAGCTTTGGAATAGTCTCCCAATAAGCTTGAGGTCCTTGGATACTGTGGACTCTTTTAAAAAGCAGCTAAAAACCCATCTGTTCAGACAGGCATTTGGGTAACATGGTATGTTTTGTTTTAATTTGTCTCTTATGTATATTTTATCTGTTGTCTTTGTTTTTATTTATTTTGATTTAATTGTATTTGATTTTCTTTCTCTCTTTCTTTTTCTTTCTTTCTTTCTTTCTTTTGTTTTTTACTGTGAAGAGAGACTTCGCGGGGAATCCGACCCGGTGGCAGGCATCTAGAATAACTATATAGAAATAGCCAATCTTCTCACTAATGGTCTTGTTTGCTTATGTAGGTCATATAGAGGCATCAGAGGCATGAGACTGTTTCATAACCAGTTAAAAGTTCCTTGCAGTAGCTTTAAGAACCACTTTAATCCAAAGCACCCCACAGCGCCATATGTGCACGCTCTTTTAACAGCCCTAATGACGCGGTCCCACCACAACAACTTTAGTGCCATGTTCTACCTTTTGAGGTATTAAAAGCAAGATTTTACTTTCTTTAAAGCCTTGTGTTATGTTTTGTTGACAGTATGTAAGTAAGCATCAGCTGAGCAAATGTAGATTTTCTGCCTAAACTTAATCCGACGATTCAGCATTATAATTCTAATGACTACTTATGTGTCACTATTATGTCACTTATAATCAGACACTCTGGCGGCGCATTACAATAACTTCAGACTATGTTTGACACTATCACTGGGTTAGTGTCACCAATTTCTGTATTTGACATGTTGCTTTGCAAACAAAGTCAGCGAGCGGATCATTGAGAGAAACGCCTCTTAAGTGATGGACACTCAGACGCAAAAGCATGACAGTGGCTCAGCGTCAATAACCGCAGACTGTCACTCTAGCAGTCTCACTTTCAGATGTACGCACACGTGTGCATGCATACACACAAATACAGTCGCTAGCCGAGACAGATTCGAGATACTGACAAGCACTAGCCACTGAATCAGAATACTAATAGAGAGAGAGAAAAAAAAAAGTGATAACAGTCACAGCACCAAAGAGCCAGTATTGTCTGTGGGATCCCTCCTAGGCTGATGTACTGTAGGCTACTCTGCCTGTCTGACTGACTGACACCCTCTCTGATTCTCCAGGCAGACAACAAACTGACGTCAATACGCTTTCTCTGTTCTGTCTCATGGTGAGTCTGTCTGCTGTGGACGGGAACAGCAGCGTCTCTCAGCGCTGGCTAGGAACAAGCCTTTATCATCCATCTTCTACTGGTTCCCACTGTCGCTTCAGTGAAGCCTTCCACTATCCTCTAGCCTGCAACGTGCAAATCTGAGATGCAAAGAGACGTGTGTGTGCGCACGCAAAAGAACGAAGACACATGAATACCAGCAAAGGAAATGTACACACACACACACACACACACGCCCGCGCCTCCCACGTCACGCAAAACACCCTGCCATCCTTGCATCATTAAAATCCCATATAAATTCACACACTCCACACACAAATATACAGTGGGGAATGTCTGTTCTTTCGTCTAACAGTGGTGGTCACCAATGTCCCGTTAAAGTGCTTACAGAGTGGTTAGGCCAGCATGTGTTGTTCTCCACGCCTCACTAGGCAGCCAGACTGCACTGATTCAGATCTGGATGCTCCTCACTGTCCACAAGGCAAACTAACATCCTACTAAACAGCTGTACAAATACAACTGGTTTGTGAGATACATTGCCAGTGAAGAAGAAAGGCTAAGAGAGACGGCCTGAAAGACGATGATGAAACAATCCAGGTGGAGAAAACAAAGGAGGAAAGGAATGATGAGAAGCGAGATAAAGAAGGGACAGAAATAGACAGAAAGATCAAGGGAGGAAGGGCAGACACCGGGACAAACCAACAAAGGAAACAGGAGAGAAAAACAATGAGAGCAAAGAAGAGACTGGGTGAGATATGTGGACACTCGGGTGATGACAGATACTGTTCTCATGTGGGTGTGGATCCTTTTATAGCCCTGCCAACTAAAGCAGACAACGAAGCAAAAACCCAGGGGACAGAGAGGGGTTTATATAGCCCCATCTGTGTGTGTGTGTGTGTGTGTGTGTGTGAATGTGCAGTGGCAGTTCTGTTAGGGGACCATGGCTGTCCTGGCAGAGTGCCACATTGACTGCGATCAATGACAGTGGTGTATCCATGGATGAACAAGTGACTGAATGGTTAAATTATTATTTATAATTCACTCATGAGTGATGGAGTGATGGAGTAACAGCACATCTGCACAGAGTGCAGTTACGTGGACATACAGTATGTATACAGTATTCACAAAAAAATAGGCCCTTATCAAAATGTTTATATCTCCATATGCTAACTAATTTTCACTCATTGTTTTCTTCAAGCTTCAAACAAGCTACCGCAGATCCAAAAGTAGGACAGGTATTATACGGGATCACTGGCTGTTAGTGGTCCCATTATACGACCAAACCCCCTACAACAGCAAAAAGGAACACAGCAATTTAAATCTGCACATTGACATTCCTGTCCAAACAAAAATCTTTGTGAGTGCATACAAACAAAGAAAAGTTTGCATGTCAGTAAAAAGTAGGGTTTTGTTTGTCATGAAAAGTAGCGAGAGGGATCGACAAAAAGAAAGGGTGGGGGGGGGGGAACAATATCTCAATCAAACAATAGTTTTCTCTCTGAAGAGCTGCCAGCCAGGAAAAATGGGGCTCATGCGTCACAGGTTCAATTCCACCTTACAGGTGACAGGCCTGCCTGACGCTATACCCTTGGCTCCCTGCTGCAGACAACAAGAGCTAGTTAAAGTCAAAAACAGAAGAAAAGGCAGAGGAGGTGAGGAGAATGTGGGACGTTAGCGAAATAAAAGAAACCGGAATTGGGTGAAAGTAAAAAAGTGTGGTAATGCACATAAGCAATTTGGTAGCGCGAGTCGGGAGCTTAAAGGGGAACATCGACAGGAGAGGCAGTGGGTAAAGACCCAGCGCTGCTCAAAGGCTGCTCCACCCTCGCTCCTCTCCTCTCCTCTCCCAAATGTTGACAGTACAAGTGCAAAACAGGCTTTGAAGTGTGCTCTGCTGAAGGGGCGCCGTGTACCGTGCTTCGTTTAACGGTGTTACCCACAAAGCATCCCGGAACCTGCCTCTCTCCCTCTCTCGCTGTCTCTCATTCTCTCTCTCTCCCTCTCATATTGAACCTTTGACAGTGTTTTGATGATGCCAGTGTGGGCAGACAGACAAGGCAAAACCAGGGTGGGTGACAGTGCGCAAAAAAAAAAAAGGCAAATACGCGAGTAGATAAATGAAGTCAAGAAAGGCAAGGGAGCAACATTTTAATGATAATATGTTATTCTGTTTGCAGTCCTCTCCAGAGAGCAAAAAACTCAAAGTGGGTTTCATCTTATGTGACACCTAACAGAGCATAAGGGTTATTAAATGTTTCCAGGGAAACACCATTGTGTACAGTTCAGACATCTGCAGATTGTAGGATTCAGCACTCATGTCTATTGTTAAGAAAGAAAAGGCATGTCAAGGTGACATAAGCCAGTGAGCAAAAAAAAAAAAAAAAAAAGTAAGAAAAGTTTTGCCTATTAGCTGCAGTGGTACGACACTGAATAGTGACTAATTGGCCGCTCGCAGTGAAATGTTTAAATTTGTCACAAAAGTGGGGGAAGGACAAAGCGAAGGAGAGAGAGACCTCTAGTAGATGTGAGCGATGGCATCTGGCAACGTATCAACCTTTAACTATCCTGCCTTTGACCCCAATATACCCAAAGAGGTTTCATCCCTAACATAAATGTTGTCTAAAAATATTAACCCGACTCCCCACTGTTCATTAGGAGCTAAATTGGAATTCATGCTTATTTTTATACTGGGGGTTTGATCCAGCTCCTTTACACTGATCATAAAGGGCCACTTGGCATGCTAATTGCCTTGGCCCTACTTATGCACTCCCTAGCTCACATGGCTAATGGTGTCGTAAAACATACTAGTGCACTGACACCTCCCAAACGCCAGGTAGGGAATAGTTAGCACTATAAAGGTGCTCAGTTTGGCCTTGTTTAAGAGGACATGAAGGATTCCCTGATAATGACCATAAAGATAGCTTATGCTGGTAAAAGATCCAAACCAGAAACTCTTACCCAAAGAGCGACAGTGACTCTTACATGCACACATGTGACCCTGTACTCACAAATACCTAAGCCTTTAAAACCGCTTCTCACAAAGGGACATAATGATTTACATAAACTGTTCTCTGCTTGTTGCAGCTTACATTCACTGCTGGGGATTTAGACTATAAAGAGTGTTTGACAGTGCTAGGGCCCAGTGTCAGTGATTTGGAGAGTTTGGTTCACAAGACTGAAGAACCTGGTGAAAAGAGAGTGTTGCTGCTGCTAAATGCAAAGTTATATAGAAATGGAAGATAAGAAAACAATGACAAAAGCTGTTCCACAGTTGCTGTGGTGCTCTGCATCTATATATAATATATATATATTATGATGGACTGCGGTCCAGTATGGTTGCCCTTTGTAAATAAAGTCATTAGAACCTCATCAGTTCTGGCTGCACTGAAGCACCTACAAATGATGCGGAACACTACACTGAAACACCCCCAACCCACCTCACATGCACTACTGCTGGGAGAGCATGTGTACGTGTTAGGTCACACCGGGGCCCTGAAATAGCACTTCATTAGTCATCCAGGGTGTCAGGCACAGTGGGCCCCTGCACCAATGCCAGTGGGTGCCATGGACACGTGCCCGTGAGGGGACGCTCCATTTGGACCCCAGCACCTCTCTGCATCATCTGAGAGCCTCAGGGGCTTAATCTCCACTGACGGCTTTGACCCAGTAAGGTGGGGGCAGGCAATGAGGTGAACCCACCACCGGAGGAAGCGGTGGGACGCACCACGAAGCAGAACGTTCTAGTCTGTTTTTAGCCAACGACCGCAGAGCAGGATGTCTTCGCAGTGGGCTAACCTTTGGATTCAGTGAGAAAGTGATTAGTGCAGGTTTCAGTTCTGACAGAGCAGCAAATCTAAATGTCGATGACTTATCTTTTCGATACAAACAAAATTAAATTGTCCTAAATAATCAAACCAATCATCTCCATCAAACCATCAACTCAACTTCTCCCTTCTGTCCTCATTCCTTCTCCCGTATTTCTGCATACGCTTCCATCTTTCCTCCCCTGAAGTCTATTCTTACCCTCTCCCTTGGTCTTTCACCCTCATTACTCAGTCAGCCTCCAAACTGTCAGAGAAACCTGGCAACAATTACCATTCCAACAGCTGCAGCAATAACTGTTACAGTAGCACTTACAGTATTACTTATACAGTAGGCACAACTCCAGCAGCACGGGCACCAGACCAGGGCAGCATGTCTACCCCCACCTTTCCCAGCCAGCAGGCCCTCATTAGAGGCCTTGTAAAGGCCTCGTACCTGCCGGGCTTGGGCCCCTTCACTTCTCTGCTCCTTCAGGCTCCGGGTGTGTAAGGTGGCTGCACTTCACCAGAGGGGACAGCTTGGGCTCATTTAAGGCAATGGCTACCTGCCTTGTGCCAATCGCTACAACAGGCCCCAGAAAACTATGAAACTGTAAAACTGCACGGGGGCCGAAAGGGGGAGAACACAGGGGGCTGGCAGGGGTGTGTAGGGGAGCAAGGATTATGACCCTGTAAAGATGAAAGAAGTTGCGGGCAACAAGCGATCAAAGAGGAAGTGTGTCAGCACTGATGTGGCAGGGGATTGGTCGTATCAGAGGCCCTAGGTCGTACAGCCTCAGTCTGCACATTTGTGCATCTGTGCGTTCATGTGTGTGTGTGTGTTGAACTCAGCACAGCGGGGCTTAACGGCCACAGCGGACACCATCGGTGCTGGATAACACAATGACTTTCACAAGCTGCTGCTTAATTGCAGTTTAAACTGCACTTTGTCCTGGGCAGCACAGCACGTTACAGAGTTAACATACACACACACACAAGCACATTTACACACCTATATTTTACCTAACGAAGCATCTGTAGTCTTCAGCCACAAAGTTAATCTGATCTCACGGTTAATGTAGAAGCAAAACCGCATGGGGCTGGTTAACTGTTGGTTTACACTCTGTTCCAATTACTAGCATAGCTGGGAAACAACAGCTAACTGTAATTGTGTGTGAGTGTATGTATATGGAGTCAATCAACCTAGTTATATGCTGGGCACTAAACTCACTTAACCTTGTTATCTTATTACACAGCTCCAGCTATGTATGTGGAAATTGAATTAGACTAGGAAGCTACTAATAGGAAAACAAAGAAATGACTTTGAAACAATTAGATTAGATGTCTAAGTGGGTAAAACAATAGCCAGTTCACCACACAAGTACCAAAGTGCAGAGTATAAAGCCAGCAAGCGGCTGAGAGGAGGAAAAAGAAAAAAAAAACAGAGAAAGAGTAGGAAATAATAAAAGGAGCCCTAACCCTTGCCCATGTCTGAGACTGACAGAGGTAGTGTCAAATACATCTAAAAGATGAGACAAAGATGAAAGTGGAAAGTTCACCCACCACTTGTACATCTGAGGGCACTCTGGACAGAAAGTCTAGCAGCTCGTTGTTATCAATGGTGTAAGGGTCTCGCAGCTTCTTTGTGAATTTATTCACCCCTGTAGGAGAGAGAGAGAGGTAAGGAAGAGTTGGAAAAGAGAGGCTATCAGCACATACTATATGAATAAGTACTGTATATACCTATTCATGTAATTACTTAAACTTACAGTACATGTAAATAAACATTTCTGACATTAGCTCACCCCAGGCTAACACAATATATCTTAGAGGAATGAAGTAGATGATGATGGTTGCCACTCCGAGAGCCACAATGGCCAGCCAGCTTAAGAAAGGCACAGTCCAGTTAAATGAGCTGCAAAGAGAGGAAAAAAGGGTACTGTAAAAATTAGGAGAAAATGCTCAGTAAAGCCAAACATGCTGAGAAAGAGCAGAGAGCAGAGTCAGGAAGGGTATTTTAATACTTTTCTGCCCAAACAAGCTGATCTGGACACCCCTGCACTGCAAATTCAGTACACTCACTGGAGCCGAGCAGAAGGAAATAAGTTCATCCTATCTTACAGGTCAGTATTGCAGGGTGAAAATGGCCTGTGACTCAATGCAATTCACAACATCTAATCAGTAAAACACTCTCCACTTTACAGAAACACAGACCACAAACATTTGAGCTTAATTTAAAATGCTTTTACCTGGAACTGAACCTGCACACTGGCAGTCCAACTTTTAATCTAACAGAAATCCCCTGCCTTCACTTTGCTTTGTATATGTGTAAGTAAATGTTAGGACCTTAGTGTACACTAAATGAATGGTGTTGTGTGTGCGCGCATGTACAGTGATGTTTGTTTAAGGTGTAAAAGTTTCAGCTAACAGGAAATCATGGAGGATTAAGTGAGACGTGATGGACAGACAGCCCGTGTGTTTGTCTTTCAGGGCTGGGTGTCACACTGGCAGCGTTTCCTGAGAGCAGGGGTGAGTTAGACTCAGGCTGGCAAGTGGAAGCGGGGCAACCTGGCATTGCAGAAAAAAAAAAAGAAAAACACTGGGACGTGCGGAGCGGAGCAGAGCGCAGCGGGCTGTGTGCCGAAGAGCGGGCTTACGACTCACTTCTTTATCCTCTCGCCATAGGAGGCCACTTCATCCAGTGCATTCTGCACGCTGATGCACACGTCCTGAATGGCATAAAGCTTGTTCATGAAGCCCTTTCTCTCAGAGTCCTGCGAGAGCACAGATAGAGGGAGAAAGGGAGAAAGAAAGCAAGGGTGAGACAGGAAGAGATGGAGAGAGACAGAGAGGAGAGGGTGAGAGAGGGGAGGAAAGAGAAAAAGGAGAGAAAAGACAGAGGCTGGGCACAGGCATCTCTGTGCAAACAATACATTTTAAATAGCGTCAAAGATTTGGAGTGGGAAGCCAAATCACCAGATATCCTGCATGAACTGACGGAGTGCTCTCATTCCAGGCAGTAATAGAGATATAAAGTCGGCAGAACAAATCAAAATGTTTTCCTCCTTACAAAAGCTCACACAGGAAAATTTGAATATGTGAATAGAGAGGCAGAATTAAACTGAAAGCCGAATGGATACATCAATCTTTAGGCGCTCTTTCTCGCTCTCTCTGGTGCTGCCAAGTCAGCTAGGAAGACCAGGCAGAGCCCTCTTTTGTTCTGCTGGCTGGCACACTGTGATGATGTCACCAGCTGTGACATCATTATCATCCTTATTAAGGCCTTCACCCACCATGAAGAACAAGCTCCTTCCTTTTCAACTTTTGATGGTTGAGAACTTCAGAATATTGTGAGGAGCAGGGGGGGGGGAGAGACCACAAACTAGGCAGGCAATCTAAAATCTACAGTCCCCCCCCCCCTCTCACGAAACAAAGTGAAGAATTTAAGAAGTCATGCAACAGTCAACAAGCTGCCTGCCTGACTGACTGACAGGCAGGGACAGGATGGATCTGGACAGAATGAGGTGACGGAGAGTGATCGGGAGCCGTTGGGTGAGTGAGGACATCAACACGCGGACTGGTTGCGGCTGGATGTGATTGGTGGGCATGCTTGGGAGACAAAAGTGGGGCATAACAAGAAGAGCAGGGCTATCTATTACCATCACAGGAAAGTAACCAGAGTGTCCGGTGGTACAGTATGATCAGGGCTGGTCAGTTTACAATATACTGTAGTAATAGCAGAGGAAATTGAAAAAACAGTGGAAGACTTTTGTTATAACATCACACAGATCATCTAGTTCCGGTGCATTGGCACGTCAGCTAGCAAGCACAATTCAGCACAGGCGAAGTTTGGTAATTTTGCTTGTATGCTTGTTTGGATGAACTGATGTTTTTCCCCTGTTTCTAAGTATTTTTGCTGCCGAGCTGAATGGAAGATACCAGAGACCTTCATAGTTCAGATAAGAAAGAATCTGGATTTGATATAGCCGGGAAAAATAAGGACATTACACAGCAACGTAAGTGAATTAGTTGCAAAATGAACAAAAACAAAACAAAACAAAACTGAAGCTTAAGTAATAAAAGTTTAAAAAGAAACCAAGCGCTTATGGCACAACAACCGATAGCCACAAAATATTTCTTTTGTTAAGAGAGACAGCATGTACAGCAATGGCTGCTATTGATGAAAATGGATGGACATGGTTAGATTAGAGAGGTAAACCTCTGAGTAATCCTTATCATTATACCCAAAGAAGACAGTGAAGCAGTCAAAGATACTGAAACCTCCAGGACCCCAGAGGCCTTTACCACATTTCACTCCTTAAGGCCAGCCCCCCCACCTCACCACAACCCTCCCAGTGAGACTCAAAACAACCCCCCACTGCCCCCAAAGCCACCCTCTTCTTTCTGCTCTCTGTCCAGGATCAGATAATGTGAAAAATGAACCATGGAACAGTCAGGGAGACCACATGGCCTCCCCAGCAAAACCACACAAGACAAATAGATATAATTAGACAGCGTCCCTGGGTTATTTTTCTTTGCAAATATTTTACAAGACTCCCTTTCTTTCTTCCTCCCTCTCTCCTCCTCTTCTCAGTCCTTTCCTCACAGTCCATCTGTTTTTCATTGCTCGCTCAAACAAATCTCAGAGTGTGGAGGCTATTGTGATGGGCTGGGTTAGGCCGAGCCGAGACGGACTGGGCCGGGTCAGGCCATTTTATTTTCTGGCCCGGACTCAGGGGAGAGTGTTTGAGGGCCAGGGGAGTGGTGTGAGAGAGCGGGCGGGGGTGGAGAGGATAAGTCAGAGGTCATCGGAGTATAAACCATTGCCACATGCCCCTCGGACTGCGGTCTGACTCCTATTTCCTGTCTTCAAACACGGCTCGGGGAGGCGGGAGGTAGCAATAACACAGAGGGCCACGGAGAACCTTGTTTTCCCAGCTTCCCCGCACACTGCGCACATATGGAGCCAGGCAACCTGTTCTTATAATGGAACCTAATATGCACACAAACACACACATACACACACACACACACACACCCTACAGCTATTAGATAAGGTTGATCTGCACACCTGGTCTTGCTGTGTGACTCCACAAACGATATACACCGACACAGATTAGGCAATGAGGGCCCTTGACTTCTGAAAGCACTTTCTTTCTTTACAGAGCAAGTTTGAAGATTAAGTTTTTAGACTGCAATGTCACTCACCACTGATAGAAAGGGAATTGATACAGAATGATAAAGAGAGAGGCAGGGCACCCGCACATCGCAGTCAAGGTTAAGGAAAGCTTTCTTACAAATTGACTTACATATCAAACAAAATGGTGAAATATTTGAATCAGGGAGGTGAGTTTACTTAGACACATGTTTACACATCCTCAAGAGTGGATCCGTCACTAGCATAAGTTAAGTCAAGGACTCAGTTTTATCATGCTCTCTGTGGTTTAGTGGAGTATGTGTGTGCGTGTGTGTGTGTGTGTGTGTGTCAACCACTAGCTCACATGTGATACGTGTTGAAGTTTTCCAGTCCCGTCCAGCTCCCAGTCTCACTCAGGAGGAGGAGCAGGGTCTTTACAGGAGACTCAGGGCCTGTATTTCCATCTGTCTCTTCCTGTGTCTGTCAGGGAGACTAAGATGGTTTGTTTGGAGAACTGAAGGCAAGACTAATAAAATGAAATCTGTGAGGCCTCTCGCTTTGACTTGGCTACAGTTGCAGTCATGTTAATGCTCAAAGTATGCTACAAATCCCAGCACCTCTGACAGCAATGTTCTGATGGATGGTGCTGCACGGCTTGAATCATTCAGACAGATAGTGTAATAAGCTTGCCTAATGAGTTCAGCATCATGCATTTTAATAGACTGCAACTGTAGGTTCATCTGCAATGTGTTATGCTGACATGTTACAGTAACTGCCAATTCAGTCTGCGTATTACAAATTGTCACTGCAGTCAGATGACAGAGCATTCAATCTAGATAACTTCATCTACTGTAAGAGAGGCCTGGATCTATAGATATTATATGTATTCTTTACGGTCAGGTACCGTGTGTGCCAGTATATACAGTACAGTTTATGTAGAGTACAATACATAAACCAATGCATGAAATGTCATTAATGTTGGTAATAATCTCTGACTGTGAGGTAAAACCATTGGCTTACTATCTGCCAGAGTGCAATAAGAGTGCAATGTGAGTTCAGGGTGAAGTCAGAGTAACAGCACGCTACTGTGTATTAAATGAAAATCTGCACTGAGACAATCTGTTTACCCTGTGAATGAAATGTTTCTATGTGCAGCAGAGACTCCTTGACATCAATTAACTCTCATCAGGTCGGCAACAGAAATATTTAGTGAGTCAGTGTCCTTTGTTGGGAGAGTTGCATGTTTTAATTGCGAGTATGTCACTTAAAGGCAATAAATGCATCTTTCGTGGGTTATGTCCAAAGTTTGCATCATTGTGCGGAGTATGATATGAAATCTCAGCCAAGCAGCCATCACTTTAGAGCTCAGCCACCTTGTGTACAAGTGTGTGGAGCAGGTTGCACCACGGGACTGCTCCCATCAGGGGAGACAGACGAGGGAAGGCTCATTAAAGTGATGTGAGCTGTTTGCATGCGTTAAGGAGAAACAACCCTCAGTGACACCAGAGAGAGCCGAGGGACATGCGCTCCCTCACCTACACATACACAGAAACAGCCAAGTCAGGCTAACAACATTGCACTTGCTGGTAAATTGTGGTAAACAAATGTGGTAAACTCCTTGAAACACTTGATTAAATATTTAACAAAGGAGAGATGCGCAATGCCTCTGTGTACTCAACTGTTCCATTTCTCTTTCAGAGAGATAGCATCATAGCAGAGTACATCTATATGCAAAAGTGCAAAGTGAGCAGTTGTAAACTTTGCAAAGACAGTTTGTTCTTCACTGACCCAAGGCCTAGAGCTAAACAAGAGAGAGGTCACTGAGGACTTAGCCTATTATGATGGACTCAAATATCTGTCCTATATCTACTGGGTGGAAATAAAGAGAGCCATTTGAGACTGTTTTAACCTCCGATCACATTGTTCTCCCTGCTGGGTTACGCCATAAAAATGATAAACCTAACAGTTATAATGTAGCAGCATATATCCAATCACACCACAAAATGAGCCTGAACCACAAGTGGCTTCTGCTCGTTGCTGCTGTGCTAAAATTGCACCTGTTTTTCTTTGTTTTTCTTTTTGTCTCTCTCACTCTGGCAGCACAGTAAAAATTGAAATGTCAAATAAAACGTGACAGGATGCTAATATGTGGCTCCCAGAGGGCATCTGAAAGCGTGCTTGTTGATTTTGTAACTGCAGAGAGAGTCGACATCCCTCCCATTTCCACCCCAGGAAAAAAAAAAAAAAACACTGAAAAGTTGAGTCAAGTTGAGGAATGCTTTAGTGGCAACACTGATTCAATTTCCAAAGCTGGTGCAAGAATTAAAAATGACAGAATAATAAATAGCGCATACAATTAGCATCTGCTGTACAGTCTGGTTAACACTGAATGTGTTGCTATCTCTCCTCACAAAGTAAAATATGGGTAAAAGAAACGAATTATTCATTCCCATAAACGTTACATTTACCTGTGCCGAGCTTTTAAACATTTCTGTGAATAATTAAATATAGAAATAATTGAGTAATTGATGAAAGTGAAACACTGTTCACTAGTAGGAGGTGAGGCTTGTTCACATCAATCAATCAGTTCAATCTTTTTTTTTGTTGTTGTTTGTTTGATTCAATACATGAGTTACAATTATCAGTCAAATCTGTTAAATGTTTAGGTGATTGTTCATAATTTGCATTGCCGTATTTGCATTGCAAAGCATTTTAATTAGCTTGATGAAAATGTGAGTAACTGCTTTTTTAAACTAGAAAGATCACACATTTTGCCGCTTGTTCATTGGAATGCTTTTTCAGGTAATATAATAAACTAATTTTACAATTGACATTTTTTGCAGTAAGTACTTTATATCTGTGACACTGACCGTTTAAATAGTTCTTCTTCTACCACAGAGGGAATGTAAGCCAAATACAGGCCTTAATATGAAAATTAACGTGTCTGAATAGCGTCTATTCCAAGTAGTCCACTGGGGAGCGAGGAGTCACAGATTCCCACTGGGAGTTAAGAGAAAAAAAAAAAGTTGGGGACCCAGTGGCCTAGAAGAATATCTCCCCTCTGTCAGGAAATGACAACAAGACCAGACAAAGGCCCTGCGACCAGCTTCAGATACCACCATGCAACCTGGCACCTCGCCAGCGCCACATGAAAGAAGCAGATGTTCCTTTTTTTTTCAGGCTGTGGTTTTAATAAATAATTTATCCCATACAACAACTAATCCACGGGTGAATGTGGGGAATACATCTCTATTTCCCTCCCTCTCTTTTTATCATAAACACATAAATATCTGTTTAACTAGTGTGTTGAGATGCACTGCACGTCCTCCTCCTGGCCCTCATCAGGCAGCTCACACACACAAAGGCCACGTTAAGATGTGATGGGGCGTCCCACTCCCAAAGGCCCAAACGGATGAATGTGAGGAGAGTGTCTGTGTGCACACACAGACTTCTTTGAGAATATCTGTGTGCGCTGAGGGTTGCTCCCACAAAGCCAAAGTCAAACTACAGTTAAGACTGTCAGCTGGAGGTGGACCAGGCAGACACAATGCTCTCTAGTACTAATTAGTCTCTTCACCCAGCCTGGTCCCATAGCAAGGATAAATATATACATATGTAAAAGAGAGGGGGAGAGAGGGAACGAGGGAATAAAAGGACGAGGTGGTGGTGGTGACTTATTTTCAGTTTGACCTCTGCTTCCTATCCTAAAGAGAAAGGTTTCTGGTGTTATGAGAGTGCGTTTGTGTGTGTGCCTCTAATGTGTCTGGGTGGCAGGAGGTTGTTTGCCACTGATCATCTTTACCCATCTCCCCCTGGGGCCTCTCATCACCTCTACCACACCAGCCACTCCATCAGACTCAAGGTCGGGCGCACAGACACACACACACACATACACATAAATGACTACCACCACCCCGCAACTTCTGCGCTTGATCACTTCCTCTTCCTCACCTCCTGCCGAACGCCACCCGACCCCCGCCCCCCCCCTGCCTAATTCTCCCCCACCTTGCCTCACCTCTGCTCCCCTGCTCCTGCGCTCTCCTTCCCCTGTCCTTCCCAGAATCCAGCCTGGCAGAGTGTGATGAATGGGACAACATTACTCTTGTCCTCTGTTGGCCTGGTTTAGCTGCTCCAGCCCATCTCCCCCTGTCTGTCTGTCAGTCTGTCTGTCTATCTGTTTGTCTTTTTCACTCTCTCTGTCTGCGCTGGCTTACAACATATGGCGCTATGAAATCTAAACTCTGTATTCATTGGTTTTTGCCATGCCGCAAGATGAGAGTATAAAGAAAACTTAATAATAATACGCAAATGTAGATGAGGTACAGCTATTTGGTAATGAGGTTAGAAAGGCAATCTGTTTTAAAGACAAAAATAAGCATTTCTGATTCTGTAAGGTAGAGTTTTTATCCACAGGAGTTTCAGTTCTCTTCTATAAATCAAGATCCATACCTACATAATATTGCATAATTGTTCATTAATTAAATCATAGTAAATTACACATATGATTCACCACCCAGGTCTATAAAACGTGTGCTAACTCCGGTGTACCTTTAATTACATATTCATGTTCAGAGAGGCACAGGCAAGAAACAGCTTTAACATCCACTGTTTTAAACTTTGTTTTCGTCGAAAAAAAACAAAAAAAAAAAAAAACACGACAGAGCGAGAGTGCATCGCTATGAAGTGAAGGGATCACGTCTTCAAATAAAATATGCATCCTCTCTGTGCTCATTACAGATTTATGACTCTTGTTAAAAGAAAAGGTGGCGGCTGCCTTCTAACATGTCTGACTTTCAAATTCAGACGACACCGCTGTCAAGTGTTGTGCTCCACATTCTGTCCAATGAGAGACCGGGAGGGATGAGTGTTCCATCTTCCAACATCCTATTCGGTGAGGTGTCTCGAAGAGAGTTACTTTGGGTGGATGAGAGCACACAACTCCTCACCTACAGTGCAACGAGTGCTCGTCGTAAGCCTTTGATGCATAGTTCATCAGTCAAAAAGTTCAGTTGGTTCAGCCGCTCTTGTGTATCTGATTCAGAACAATAACAGTTGGGGGAGTAGACATTGCTGCATTAGGCATAATGAGCATTGGGATTTGCTCCAGCAATATGAAATAGTTTTGCTGTTTCTGTAGCAACTTTTAAGAAAAAGTGCTCACAAGTGCGTTCAAATCACCCCTCCACCCACAACCGCACACACATGCACACATATACACTTTCAGGGCTCTGAGAGTCCCCATTAGGAAATTAGTTTGTTAGGTGCTTATTATCAGTGACTCATGGGTCATAAAGTGTGAAAACAATCATTATTTTTAGGAGGAATGTAATTAGTGCTATTCAAAAACAAAGTCTAAAAGTATATTTTTGACAAGAAAGTACACTGTGCAACTCTGTGGTGGGATTTTATTCCCTTATGGCCCCTGTCACTGCACAGATTACAGGTTCAAAATCAGCAATCAGCAAAAACTTGAGTCACACCCAATGTCACCCTTTAGTACCTCAGAGCCTACGGTCCCAGTAGCAACACACAGTTAACACACTGTCGCACCTCAATCACCTTGCAGGGTAATAGGTCTGCAGTGCTAGAGGGAAGTCACACAAAAAGACAGCAGCAGCCTTCCATGCTGGAACCCCATTAGTGTCCCCATCCCCTTAAAGAGCAGGCAGAGGCGGAGGCCTCGAGGCGGAGTTGGGTTGGGGGCCGAGCGTGCAGAGAGCGGGTGTTTGATTGAGACGTGGACAGGGAACAGGTACTGCACATAAACCCCGACAGGACAGCAGACAGAGGCCGCCGGACAGACGATGAGCTAAGTAGGAAACCGGAAGACAGCGACACACACCATTAGGAGTTAGTGCCAGAGCCACACACATGCCCACTTACCACCATCGCTCGTATCCACTCAAAGTGCCAGGAAGCCAGCATATCCTCGAGGATATGGTTTTTATCACGGCTGTCCTCCCAGGGGCCTGGTTTAGGGTCCTTGTGGATAGATTACAGTAAGATTTTCTCTTTACAACCCGGAGAAATTAAGGTGCAAAGGTTAAAGAAAAAAAGAGGATGGTTTACAACTGGGGTCTTATAGTTGATGTTTTGGCCAATATAACAGGCTATAGGCAAGAACAACATTGTTTCACCACCTTCTCTGTAGAGCTTGTAAACACAAGCACTGCACTGAAAGCAGCTTTAGCAGTACAATGAGAGTTGTAATTGATTTTTTTTAGTATTCAACTTTGTTTAGTCCTCCAAATAAATGCTTTTGATAGCTGGGTTAAAGCTCGACTGTTTTAAAAGCCATTTGAGGCATATACTGGACTATTGCAAAGCTGTGTCCAGAAGAGCACCCATTTCTACAATCTCTACAATGACTGTGGTGAGTATAAAACTGTACTAACCTATAGGTATACTGGTACAAACTGCAAAAAAAAAGCCCTAAGAACAAAATTTAATGTCAATAACAAAAGGCCAGAGTTAAAGTAAAAGTGAAAAGGGAATGGAGCAAAGTTGGAGAATGAAGGAGAAATGAGAGAAAGCAAAAGACAAAGCAAGAGATATGTATCTGGGGGGAATAGAGATAGTGAGAGATGATCCACCTGATGTATGTGTGTGACAAAGAGGAAAAACAAACAAACAATGCAGTGTATTTTGCATAGAGAGACAATATCCCTGCATGCCTCTTTCACCCTCCTTTTTGTTTTCATTCCTTCCTCTATTAGCCAAACATGATTAAAATGCAGTTCCTACCAGTGTCACTGCTGAACAACGAAAAAAAAAAAAAAAAAGACAGTGAGATGGAAAGAAAAATGAAGCGGAAAAGTCAAAAGCATCTTTTACAGCGTGACGCTTTTCATCCTTCACAGGCAGGGAGAAGAAAAGAACACAGAGATTGAAACTTTTTTTTTTCTCTTCCCCTCTCCCTCCCTCTGTCTCTCTCTCCCATTCTCCTCAGCAGCTGAAAACCCCCCCTGATACCTGAGGACAACCCCACTGCATTACAAGCTCAATAGCCTCCCTAGAACAACATTTCAGTCACACTTTTTTTTTTCCCGGAGCATTGATATAATTCCCAGTGCTCTCTTTAGTCCAATTACATTATGCCATGTCGCTATCTGAGCGATCGGCGCAGTGCCGTGACTGGGACTGAGAGAGGAGTGCCGGGGCTTGGGAAGGTGCTGCGGAGCTCCATGTGCTATCTGCAGATAAGTCAGAAAACTTACACTGTTTTTAACCATATTCACACTGAGACAAAGTGTGCAAACCTTATTTAACATAACACGAAGCAGAGAGCCTAGGCACTAACAGAGGAAAACAGTAGCTGAGAAAGAGCTGGGGAAGAGAAGAGACAGGTAGATACAAAGAGAGAGCAGAGCGGTACTGTATGAAAATCAGTAGCTGAAAACAGCTGTGAGGCCTGCAGGGTGAGAACTGGATATGTGTGCTGATACTAGCCATTGGCCAGGAGTTATATACTTGCCAGAGAATTGATAAACACACACACATGTGCACACTTGTGTGTGTGTGTATGAGTCATGCCTACAGGGAAAGCAGCAGAGGGTGGAAAGGCTGTCTCAGCACTATAGATGAGAAGGATAAAGAGATATTGTGGTTTAGGAAGACAACTGTGTGGCAGGAGAGATGAAGACACAGAGGATCATGTACGCTCAATCTTATATACACTGTACAGTCACCTGCATTACAATTTGTTACAACCTTTTCGGACCACATCAACATTCGGTGTCATGCAATGTGCACATATATCACAGAAAGCTATCCTAAACTCCTCAAAATTGTATTGTAATTCCATATGGTTTACCTATATTCAGTTGGTGCCCCAATAGGTCAAAACAGATTTCATTGCTGGTTCACGCGGAAATCCTAACGGAATTAGGTCCATAAATAAGACTAAAAAAAGGACTTTTCATTTCAGTATAGTTATTTAGATTTTACAGTTCAATGCGTTCGAGCTAATGAATAATGTCCACTATATATTTATCATCAACTCTGCACATGAGGGAAGGAAAGAGAAAATGAGCGAGAAACTGGAGAATGGAAAAAAAAATTTTTTTGAAGGGTGCATGTGGTGTGTCTGTGTGTGTGTGAGAGCAAGATAGATAGATAGACAGAGAGAAAGAAAGAGAGAGGGAGTGCACCGAGCAGTAAGCCCGTGAGCAGGACATGATTGCAGTGTGTATCTTATCTGTGTCAGGTCCTCCTGAGGCTAGTGGAGCCTAGCTGAGCGGAGCACGAGCGCTTCAGTGACCAGTCAACCGTGTGAGGGTAATCTCCTCACTCTTTCAGACTCTCTCTCTCTCTCTCTCTCTTTCTCTCTCTCCCTTTTTCCAGTAAGCCCCCCCTCTGGGAGACAGCTGAGCCACTGCACACACATAAGCATGACGCTCACACAAAAATGCACAAACGCATTTACGCACACAAACACTCACACCCATGCTGAGCCTAAAGGTGATAGCTTCGTGCCGGCTCTGGACAGCGAGCCCTCAGGTGAGAAGAAACATCACAGGCTACATTGCACACTGAAGCCCCTGTAGCCAGTAGCCTGTAAATATACTGTGGGAATGAGCTGTATGTTGCTGCTATCTTACACCATCCATGTCCCACAATGTTACTTCGAGGTGTATTGGAAGATACTGAAAAGGCACATACAGACACATGAACCGAACTGTAAGTAAGATAGAATTAGGGATGGCTGACAGGAGGTCCAGGACACTTGGACATCCAGGAGTACTTGTCCATGTCATTTTTACACACTAGTTGTTGTTGTTGTGGCAGAGAAACCACAGGTGTAACTAACATTGATAATAGCTGCTTCCCACTTTTCCAGGGCCCTGATATTGTGCATGATGCTCAGTGTCATTTCTTCCTGGGGCTCCTACATAGAATGGAGCCGTCGTTAATGTTATTAATAACACTTGTGCTTTACCTGCTACGACGAGTCAAAATGTCTTCTGTGATAAAGTTTTATTACATTCTGCTGCGTGAAAACTCTCTTAAGATTATCTATGAAAAGAGAGTAAATCATTTCAAATGAAAACTACATGTCTGATAGCGTCCCAAAACTAGCATCCCGTAATCTAAAATCAGTGTACCTATGAAGGTGATGGATATAAACATGTCAAATTTAAGATCTACTGTGCAAATGAATACTGTTTGGGATGTTGACACTGATATTAGAGTGAATAATAAGATGTATTGAGCTACAGTGCATTTTCAGAACATTTTAAAATAAAAATATGTTGAAAGGTCTATGATTTTAACCTCTAATATTTACTATTATGAAAACCTATTATTAGATTAAAGTGTTGAGTCCAGTTGCTCTTGACTCAGCCCCCCCGGATAGTTAGATGATGATAATCTTTTGGCAGCATCATTAAATCACATCCAATACAATACACGCTACACTCTTGAAAAGTGTTCTGTATTATATTATTTGAATCTGAAAAACTGTCTTTACTTTTTTTTATTCTGCCATGCTGACATCTTTTCATGCTGAATATGTATCTTATTTGTTATTTCTAAGACTACAATTTCAATATGTGTGTAACTGCTTCTGTACTCTGTTGGTGAAAAGCTGCAGCTGCAACTTGCCACCATGTTTAAGATTTGTTTTATTGAAAACAGAGGTTCGAAATTTGGGCAATATACTGCTCACATATGTGTGTGTGTGTGTGTGTGTGTGTGTGTGTAGGCAATAAGAGTCGAGCAACATTCCATGTTGAAGATTAACGCACACACACACAAACACACTCGCAGAGCGGGAGGACGAGAGTAGAAGAAAAAAAAAAAATTAGTTCACGTCTAACATTCTTTCATCCCTCATGTGCCTGCCTGCTTGGCTTTAACAACTGAGCCGTCCCCATCAATTAGTCTAGATGCTGGACTTTCATTGAGATTAAGTGACTAATATCAGTGCTTGCTCACAAGAAAGACACTTTTCACGTCTGCCCAACAATCTGCTAAGTCAAAACACATGTGGTGATCCAAGGCAAAAAGCCTGCAAGGGGTCTTCTATGCAATGAAAAACAGGTGTTCTACTTTTTGGCCATGTAATACCCCATTTAGCCTCTGGAGCAAAGGTTATCCAGCTAATAGCTGCCTTGTGGTGCACTGGGAAGAGCCGTGCACATGGCCGGAGTAAACATCTGGGACGAATTGTACATACTTGCAACATATGCTTCAAGTTCAATTAAAATGAGGCCTTGGCACATTTATTAATCTTTTTTTTCCCTTTCGCTCTCGTTCTCTCTCTCTTCTTCCCTCTCTCCCCTATAGGCCTGTGCCATAAAAGAGGCCTCCTTTGACCCGTCCTTCATACTTACTCATACAATCTGAAGCTGTACCTCATATCCAATGTAAAAAAAACCTCATATCCAATGTAAAAGACAAATTTGTTAAGCCTTGAAATTCCATTTGTTCTGCACTTAACCAGGTTGGAGGGAGAGCAAAGGGAAGAGAGAGAGAGAGAGAGTACCGTATGTGTCAGGATGAAAGAGTAAAAAAAGGCAGGGAAGGGGACGATTGAGGGAAGGGTAGAAGGAGAGAGATATAGGCGAAGAAAAAAGAAAAATGCCCCCCTTTCAACTTTCCTACAGCCCAAATGAAATGCTAACAGTTGAGGGGAGCAATAGATCAAAATGTATGAAGCCAGAGTTGGTAAATTGTAGCCTTTGTGGCGGCTGTGCTATCCAGCATCCCAGCCCTGTGTGAGCACAGAGAGCAAGGCCTTCTTATGTGGAATAATCAGTTTGGCACCAAATCTGACGGAGGCTGCACAAGCTGCTGCTGCACCTCATTTCAATATGAAAGTCCAAAATGTATTTCATATAATCTGCAGCTTTTCAAATGCCTGTATTTTTATTTTTTCCCTGAGAGGAGGTAGGAAATGCAGTGATGGAGAACAGACGTAAAGAAGGGGTAAAAAAAGGTTCAAGGTTGCCTGGTGCATATCTTCAGTCAGTGGCCCCCTGTACATTTCAGCCTTGGAACTTCACAGCCATGAAACTTTGCTTCTGCATCACTGTGGGAGAGGATGTAATGCTCACGTATCTTTGTGTGCTCATCGCCCAACTGGCTGCCTGGCTGACTTATTGCCTGACTTACTGGTGGGATGACTATTTGACCATCTGCAACATAAGTGTGCTTTTTTTAACCCTTTTGCTGCAGACTTGAACTTACAACCCTTCAAAAATGGGAGAGGCTGCAAGCGAGGTTGGAATTGTATAAGAAAATTCAGCATTCAGAATGTCCTTAGGCAAAATAATTTTGAGATATCAAATTGCCTGGTCAAAGGCCTTTACAATTACCATTGCAAACAGCCAGAGTTTTCCTCCAAAAAGATTACTGAACCAGACCATGCAAATTACCACATCTTAGCCTACTAACCTTTATATTGCTGGAGTGTGGCTGTAAGGCATCAAGTAACAGCCAGACTAATTTCAGATTCAAGATATTTCCGTCAAGGTGCTTTACAGTTTTCACAGTTTAATATTTGGGCTTAACTTAAAAGCTCAAGTTAGAATTTGTCAGAGTAACACTTCCTTGTTTTACGACTGCTCGAATCGGATCGCACTGTGGTATCAAACTGAAAACTGTCTCTTTATTTCAAATGTGCCGCACCAAAACCCAGACAACCCTGTAGATGGTTACAGAGCTGCTGTAGCATTTCAATTACCATCCCCAAGTGGAACATTGACAAAGTACTGTATCCTAACCAGTGGCATTTGTTTCAGTAGCTGTTCCTACAGTGTAAACGAGCGGAGGCAGTAAAGCAGCCACCTGTTGTTACCTGATAGTGTCTGGACAAGCCCAGATGCTGTTTTACTGGGACATAAAGGAGCAGTGAATGGACCTAAATAGCTAACTAAGCACTTTATACGGGTGCATGTTCACAGGAAACAGGGCTGAAGCACGACTGTAGTAACGTACATTCTCCATAGTGTTATATGAAGGGAAAAAATAAGGATAGTGTACCAAACTGCAGTGAAAGACCAGAACAAAGCGAAGCAAGCCACACAGAAGAAAGGCGAGGAATGTGTGGTGCATATACCTACAGAGAAAACTTTTCAAAAAGGTTAAAAGGTTGTACAATCTTTGTACAAGTGTTTGTGCCTCAGGCAGTGACTGAACAGGGGAGGAGATGGGAGGGGAAGATCGAGTCATTTAATTCGTCTGTTTGTGTTTCCGGTCTATGAGGCAGTGTCAACTCCTCCTGAGGCAGTGTGTGTGTGTGTGTGTCTGTGTGTGCGCGCATACATTTGTGTATGTGTTTGTGTGCGAGTGCATCCCCGACACGAGACATAATTACCTTGTCATCTTTGTCAAAATCCTCATCCTCGTCCTCCAGCAGGTCCTCCATTGCTTGCTGACAGTTGCCGACGAGAAAAAAACAGAAAGAGAAATAAAAACGTTTATGTAACAGCTATGGTGCAGATAAACATTAGATAACACAGGGTTAACGTTGGCAGAACACCCAGAGAGGCGTATTAAAGCTGATTGGTTATGGTTATGTCTGGCAAGAGTTTGTTAATGAGTATGGAAAGCATTTAGATAGCACAACTATTGGATTGGTGTGTGCTAATATGTCACAAGCTTCAGAATGGTTTAGAATTACAATTTAATTTTAGAAACATTCTGTTGTTCAAATGCGTTGACACTTCGGGAAATGTAAGCAAATGCTCTGGCTTTGAATTTCAACGGGCTGAGGATTAAAGTCTATTCATCTACTCAAATCGCACTGCACAAAAGCATTCAAATCTTACACCATTCAGCAGGACAAGACAGCAGAACTCTTCTTCTTCTGATTCTCTTTGGTCTCCTCTGACCTCTATGACCTTTGTACCCAACTCTCACCTCAACCTCCCAATTTCTATACATTCATCAATCTATCGTTTCATATCCTCTCAGAGAATGGTGCTCCATGAAAGAAGAAAGAAGGAAGCCTGCGGCACGGAGAGCAAGTCACAAAGAACAGCAACTATGTGCTTCAGTGGTCCACAACCGATGAAACTGGAGCTGCTGTAGCTCTGAAGCCCCAAGATACCCCAATACATACTGTACAACACATAGAAGAAATGACAGAGACACACTCCTGTGCACACAGTCAGACACAGTCAGAGACACAAAGACACATATGAATACATACAACATACAGTAACAATGGCACATGCAAGTTGTAGCTTCTCCTGTTCAGTAATAGAAGAAAGAGACAAAATTATTTTTACATGCGCATTAACAGGAAATGAAATGTGGCAGGAAAAATGTCTTAATGGGAAATGCAGTCCTTCACATACATGTCAGAACTCAGCTATCTGTATGTGAAAAAGCAAGCAAAGTAATGTCTTGGCGTATATAAAAGCAACTTGAGCCACTGTGTTACTGTATCTGATTACTGTTTAACTGACACACTGCTTCAGCCACTGTGTGTCTTTGTGATTGTGCACAAGTTCACGTATGATGCCACCAAAGAGAAGACTACAGATCACCGCTGAATCTCTTATCCAGCCTCTTCCTGTCAATCACACATCAAAAGTTACAAGGTCATATTGTCACTCCCAATTTACATAAACAAATACCCGTATCATAAGCCCTACAGCTGTCAACCTCCCAACCCCCAAACCTTAAAAACCTTCACCCAGACTCAACGCCATCACAACCCCCTAACCACGTCCAGAACGCCATAGACTAGTTTGGAGAAATCCAAAAATCATTACTTAACGAGACAATAGCTTTTGTCCTTTTTGTTTTTCATTGGAATAAGGGGGAAAACTATGTGGCGGCTGACATAAGCCTCTTATGTAAATGCAGCTTCTCAACACAAACAAAGAGGAGTTCAGAACAGCAGAGTTGAGAGGGTAGAGTCAATAGTGCGCTGCGCACCAGTGCATGTGTGTGTGTGTGTGTGTGTGTGTGTATGTGTTCTATCAATAGCTCGGAGTGACTTGGGCGTGTGTGCATGGCACTCCTTGTTGAACTGTGTGACTGTATAGCAACTGGTTATTCCCCAGTTCACCGAGACTCCATCACTGTCTAGAAAAGTAAGCTTGACTGTTCACAGTTCACAATCTCTTTACTGATAGAGAATACATTCACTACAACGCTACACAAATACCAGAGAGAGAATTCTCGCGCTCAGCCGAGGCAAAAGATGTAGACATGATACTGTAAAATGAAAGCCTTCTGGCATCTCTAAACAAATGAACTATAACTGTTTATAAAGTCATCATGGTTCCTCCCAAATCCTTTCACCCGTGCCAAAATACAAACATAATGGATTCCTCCACACAGAGGCTTTACTAGGGCATGCCTGGCACACGCTCCGAACTTTAAACAAAGGGAATGAGCATGAGCTAGCAGGAGAAGCATGACCTAGAGAGACAGAGAGAATGATAGAGTCGTTTGTCTCCCTCTGCTCTCCGCTCTGCTCTCTCTCCTCTATCGCCTCTGGTTACAGAGAGAAGTCATGTTTCCTGTGATGAGACACAGTGTAAAATTAATAAATAAAAAGACATGGAACATGTCATCTGCCCTGAAGATTGCCACGGCTAAATGCGTGCACTGAAGCTACTGTCTCAGTAAGGGAGGATATAAATTACCTCAGTGCAGCCGATGAATTCCAAACATCTTCCTTTCTCTCCCTCCACCTTTCTCTCTATTTTTTCTCATTCGTTTCCTCTTTCTAAGACCTGTTTGGTGTATGATATCATTTGTCTGCTTATCCCCCCATTATCATGTTGTTTGAATTACTATCATTACAGCAAGGCAGCATCAAAGCCTTGCTGTCGACAGGATCGTGTAGAGCTCACATTGCCTGCAGAGCTGCTCCAGTCAATTCAATATCTACTGAGGTGGGGGATTAACATATTCAGACCTATTCAAATAATACAGGGATGATACAGGCTACTCTTACAGATTACACTGTGCACCATAAATACATACAAAGATGGTGATAATATAAAATACACACAAAGAATATGAGTACAATGACATTGAGAGTTCAAATGGCTGTGAAAGTATACGAATACATCTGTTTGGCCTTCGTGGCTCCGACCTAAAAAGCTGATTTGCAAGGATTAAATTTCTTTTTTTTTTTCTTTGTTTGTTTTTTTATATACACTTTGTTCTGGAGTGGTGAGACCTTGTCTGTTAATACACACATTGAATTTAAAAAAAATAATTATATTTCTGTAGCATTGGCTCATATCTCAGCACAGGCTCTGCTACATCATTCTGATTTTTCCCTCTCTTACTGTACTGCCCATCAATGCAAAGTACTGTCTGTGGAAGGAGAGAAATGAACTGGACTAAGTTTTGATCATGTGTGTGAACGGCTTTATCTTTTATCACACTATAGTCAAGAAAATGCAGCTGCTGAACCAGATCATAGAGGTAGTATCCTCTTGTTTAGGCGATACTCAACATCTTCATGTTATTTACATTCAGTGTTACAGAGCTTTTCTCTACCATTTACTGTTACTCTGTGCCAGTTAAAGTGAACAATGATAGCTAAAAATCTGCCTGGATTGAATTTGAAAAAGTTTAGCAAAAGAGATTGAATCTTAGGTAGTTGAAAAGTCCGGAGAGCGTCTGGATCTGATGCTTTCCTGCGTGAGCGAGCCCCTGCTGCACAAACTGATTGACTGAGAATGTGATGAAAATTTTGTTAGAGTGGTAAAGGGGAACAGCGGAAGACAGTTTTTCAAGAACTGTGTGTCTATCAGCAGCGGGGCGCAGGTAGATATTTCTAATACTCTGTTGATCCCCAAGAGGAGAATTTTTGTGTTCTCCCTTTGCATCCACAGGGAGCTTCTTGCACACATTTAGTGGCACAACAGCACCCCTAGAGTCTTTCTCAAGGACAGAAATTGCCTAATCTTGATTTACAGTATGTTCAGTTGTATCCCCCTTACTCCCCTAACTCTAACAAAGCTAGCTCCGACTTTGATGATGGAAGATTAGCAGCATGATGATGCTAGAAGATTAGCAGTATGATGATGCTGGAAGATTAGCAGTATGATGGTACCTTATAGAACTTACCTATGTGATACAAAGTGAAAAGAGCCAAAACAGGTCTGGAACTTAGGTTACAGGCAAGGATAACTACGCTGTATGGAAACATGCCGGAGAATTTACAACTAACCAAGTGTGTAGGGAAGCTTTCGAACTAAAAACTGTACTTTGAGAGGATTGCTGCTACTTTCATGGGAGTAAAATAGGAATGACCCTGTGTGGATCAATGAAACAAACACACAATCACACACACTCCACAGAGGAAAAGCAAAATTCCTCTACCTGAACTAGTAGCCACGTCATTTTCACCCTTCCTGTACAACACCTCTTTACTCGCCCCTCTCTTTCCCTGACCAGGCAGAGTTCTCCCATCCTAACCTTCCCAATGACAGCCGCAGGGGGAATTGACGCCAAGGCAGACATCCCAGCGAACATGAAGATATACTTTCTCCTCCTTTTTTCTCCAATTCCTCCATCCCTCCCTCTCTCCATCCTCCTGCTGCTCTTCCTCTTTGATACGTGAGGGGGTTTTAACCTCTCCAGCTGCTGAGGTTTGGCCGACTGGCTGGCTGGGGGATCTCAAGGCCCTACTTGGTATGCACTATCCATGAGCGCATGTGTGTATGTGTGTGCATATTGCCTACACCACAGTTTCTGCAGACTGGGGGAGGGCTGCGCGTCTGATAAGGGCTGCTGGCTGAGCTTGGCTGACCCACGCGGGCCCTTCACAAGCTGTCAGAGCCGCGGCCCTCAGAGGGGGGCCCTTCCATCTGCACTGCCCCAGCCAGGGCTCACCCAGCAGGGGGCTCGATAGGGGTGAGGCCGGGGTGCTACCAGGAGCTGGAGGCTGGGGGTGGGGGTGAGAAGGGCGGCTCCATATTCATGAAAGCAACACAAAATCTGCGATCATTGGAAAAGATGTGTTAGCAATGCTTATTTTACTATCTTCAAACTCAATGTACATCTCATCGTTGCTTATTTGCTGACAAAACAGCAAGTATGGTTAGTCAGAGATTCAGCAGCTATTTACAGGAAATCGCAATGATCATGATCCACTAGCATTGTTAAGAAACTCAGTAAATCCAGTAAATTCAATGACAAGATGTTTGTCATTGAATGTCATGATGTCTGCTTCTCAGACAGATGATACTGTCTTCTCTTATCGTTTTTCAAACTCAATTGTGGAAAAGAGACTCGGTACATACTTGATGTTCAATCAATTGCGCGCACACACACATCTGTAGGCTTAAGGCTCAAGGTTTAAACTGAAAAACTTGCAAACAGCTACAGTGGGTGTACTGTATAGACAAAACAACAAGCACTGAGGCAGACACCCTGAGCTGCTGACGCTGTTAGCAAAGAGCACAGACAGTTACAAAGGTTCAGTGTGATGAAGGGAGTTAGACAAATGGAGGGAAAGCAAGAGAAAGAGAGACAACATGATGAAAAGCGAGGCTGGGAGGATTCTGCAGTGGCATTCCTGATGCTCCCGATGCTCCCGTCCCGCTTCAAACTATGCCCGTCGCCTGTCTTTCTGCCTGCCAGCCTGCCATCCTATCTGCCAGTTTAGCAGAGACAGAGAGGCAGCGAGAGGAGCAGAGATGAGCGCGGTGATGTCAGGGCGGCACGGGGGAAATCAGCGGGGCACAGGCGCTCCCAGTTAAAAGTGACATGACCTTTTGATTTTGTCACCTGTCACCAACTGCCATGTCTGACTCTGCACTGAGGAGTGCCTGCCATCCACCGCTGCTTTCCTCTGCCTCCGTCTCTCTGTCGCTCCGTCTCTCTGAATGCCTCTCTGTCTTTTTTTGTCTCCTGCTCCCACTCCATCTCCTTTCCTCGTCCTCCTTTTCTTTCCTGAGTTGCGGCTTTATGGGGAAAAAGTGGAGGTGTGACTTTCTGGAGGAGTTGAGGTATAATAGGCTGCGTTCCCTCTTTTCCTCCCAGCTTTCTTAATATTTACTCTTTTCTACCTGTGTTGTGCATGGCTCTTAATGAGGGCAGATGTCAAGGCACGGTGTGTTTAGAGATGCAGAATTTTTTTGAGATGCAAAATCAGGGAGAAAATAGAATACATAAAAATGGCAATGAAGTCTTGTTCCAGAAATAATACAATGTTCAAATAAAAACCATACATTATTACTGTCTTGGAAATAAACCTGATTGTTGTTCACACTAATGAACAATACACTGCTGTCACACTGTGTGCATCACAGTCAGGAAAGTAAAGATTAAACTTGTACAAGAAGAACTACATGAATTTAAACAAATACAAAATAACACTATTAGGAGAAAACTTTAGCAAATTGTTTTAACTCAGGATGAAGAGTGGGTTGAAAACAGTCAGCTGTAGCTCGCCGTTGGAGGCATGTCTGTAAGTGTGAAGTATCTTCAGGCCATTAAGGTCTTCTCTTCCGTAATGGGTTAGCGGATTCAGTGGGTGAATCAATGTAATGGTCTGAAGCATGGGATAAAGAGGATGGTCCTCCAGTGTGACGAGGCCTAATTGCCCGTCATCCTGTGGTAGAAAGAGACATCACTGTGTTCCGTATGTGCCCTCTACGACAGCCTGCACTGAAATTAACACCTTCATAACATCTGGTAAGGGCCTTTCTGGGCCAACAGAATGCCAAGGAAGGATTTCTATTGGGATGTGTCCCTGCTCGTTAATCTCAGTGCCCATCATATACACTCATGCAAGCAGGCACACACATGAATACTACACACTGCTCTGAAAAAGATACGCACATGCGTGCACACGCGCCTTGCAGCCTTTTTCTCTTCCAGCCTGTCCTCTGGTTGACCGAGCCCATCCTACTGGCAGCTTTTTTGCAACAGGTTTGGGATGTATCTAAGCCCCAAACGGTTCCAGGTATCAAAACAAGATAGAGATGGAAAGGAGAGGGTCATGTAATTAAAAAGCTCCGCCTCCCAACAATAGGGGACTCCAGAAGACATGATCAGCCTTCCTTGATAGTACATTATCAGCTTCGGATGTCATAGTAAAAGCAGTATCATACTCTGCATAAAGTCAAAAGCATAAAAGGTCCTTCTCCCTTTGTTTGTTTGCTTTAGAGAGCATGTTACAGCATGACATGCAGGTCAGCTAACAGTGTTGAGGAGTCAGGGTTCACAGGTCAGAGTGCTACATGATAAGAGAGGAGGTCAGCGACCTTGCTGGTGCATCGCCTCCTTTAATCGCTGTTCTAAGGACGTTCCGACTGCTTAGCAGGTACCGGTCAAGGTTGGGGCGAGGGTAAGGAGTGCTGATCCAAGATCTGTTTGCAAAGCAGCATGTAACCACACAACAGGCAGTGACCCTGAGTGGTGAATTACAGCATGTAGGGAACACTGTGTTTGTTTATCTGCTATAGACAGGGCTATGGACTGTGGTTGCGGTGTAAAATCGGAGAAGGGTCCTCACATTGAACCCATCAGATGAAGCAAGGCCCTTCAGTTCATTAGGAAGTCTGTACTCAAGTGTATGCTTTTTTTTTTTTGTTTTCTGTCTTTCTCCCCCCACACTACCCTGCTCTCTCTCTCACTCGTCACAGTGAGTTCAGCAGAGATTCCTTTGGCATTACCCTCACCCCAGACTGTTGGAAAACCACAGCGCTCCGGATGCTGACCCTTGCTCGGCTCAGCACAATGCTTTAATTTGGTGTGTTGTTTAAAGTAATTAGAAAGCCTTTTCCCTTTGTTTTCTTTTCTATTCTTTTCTTTTCTCTGCCAAGTGCGGGAGGGAAACAGTGAGTCGTCCATGACTTCAGCTTGATAAAGAATCGGAAGAGGAATCCAAGGGATCGGGGGAGGAAGCAAAGAACGCAGATATTGTATGCTCTCGCTGTACCCACTTCCCCCTGCACCACCACAGATTGGGAAACTCTGAAAACAAACAGGGACAGGACTCAGGGGATGTGTCTGAAAGTGTGTGTTAGAGTGCGCCGCGTGTGTGTGTACAGCTTTTGCAAACACAAATACCTAATAATACTGCTTGCTTACACCATTGTATGTTACCTTTACTGTACTGTATGTATTCAATTTGTATTTATTACTATTTGTATGTATTTTACATAAGATAGTAATGTAATGTAAGAGGCAGAGAGTTGATAATGGAACAGAGAGAAAAGGTTCATCACATTCACCAATCCTGAGGCAGTAAGATTGCAACGACGAGACAAGAGACGCTGTGATTGTCAGAGAATCTTCTTTGTGTCGCTCCGTGCTGCGCTGCACTGTTCAGCACAACTGTCACAGCGGCAAGAAAAGGAGCATTAATGGTGCTAATCTTCGACAATTAATCCCACTTTCATCAGATATGCTGTTGCAAAGAATGTGTGCGCACGCTCATGCGTGTGCACCGCATGTATGCATTGATGCACACGCAACCAGTAGATAGAAGTACGACGCAGGTTTTATACACAGACACACATGGAGTACTTTTATCTCTCTATACACACACACACACACTCTATTTTCCCACACGCAGGGAACACACACACCTTTTTCTTGGTCTTGAGCGTTTTACACATGCAAAAGTGTGCGTGCGTAGTTGCATGTGCTGTGGTTCTACACTGATAGAGCCTGAATCATAACCCTGAAATAAAAGAGAACAGAGCGAACTACGTCAGGCAGAAAAACCACAAATCTAACACACCTGTACATTTACATACAGTACAGATGCACATATACAGCACTACCATCCCCTTCCCTTCCACTGCACATTTGCCTCGGACTATTTCACAACCAGCCCGTATCAACTTGTTTTTCAGTCCTCTGCATACCATCCACAAGCCAATAACACTTGAACTGTAAGAGGCACCTGTACAATGCTCTTGCTTTAAACCTCGCCCATTGTGCTCATGCTGAACAGTGGACAGTTTAATTGAAAGGTAAGATATTACATTTTGTAGCATTGCTCTCATTGTTAAAAACATTCCTGGCCTTGCTATTCATCCCAAACAGCCAAGTTAGAGATAAGTTAGAATTCAACCAAACACCCTCAAACCACACACTTTAAAGATGATGATATTCAGGCAACCTTCAAAAAATGGCAATAAAGGCTTCTGGTGGACTACAATTGGGCAAAGATTTCAAGAAAGAAAATACTTACAGGACACTGAAAAAGTAAATGCCATTGGTTATAGATGGTGGAAAAGGTCTCAAATGGTTCTGCTTTCATCAAGTGAGTTGAAAATGTGTTGTCCAGACTACAAGCCTAAATGTGGTAGTACATGTATATCAAAGCTAAGACAGTATCAGATATTGAGTACAGTAATACAGTACTGAATTGCCCTTCTGGGATAAATAAAGTTGTCTGAATCTGTGTAAATCTGCGAGATCCCACAGAAATGCAGTAATAGGTGTCCGTATCTCCCCTTGTCTCGGAGCACGGGACAACTTTGTAGAACTGAGCAGAACAGTATTGTCGCACTAAAAGGCACTTACCATACGAGTATCAACAGTATCAACATGTCTTAATGTCCCAACCAATTCCTGAGATACTTGAGACACAATAGTCCCTTTCAAGGAGGAGAGAAAGCAATTCTGCATGAAGTGGGAGTTACATGTTCTTAAACGTATGTGAAATGAGCGGCATATTAAAAAAAAATATGTAATCTTTGTTGCCTCGTTTTAATTAGGAAGTGCATGGGAAAAGAATATCATTAGGTCTGGATAAATACAAGCAGAAGGTAGAGGTGACAAATCATCATGCTGGGTTTTGTCTTAAGGCATGCCTGGTTTTTTTTTTGTCAAGCAATGTCGCCATCTACAGGTGAGGGAAAATATCCTCATTGTCACAAATGAAGTGTTTATTTTGTCTGTGAGTCTACTTGCAATTGCAAACTTTCAAATTTTCACTTAAATGACTATATTCAGGTTAAACACCCTAAATTGTGTACCACAGACTACTATATAACAGCCAGATAATTGCCAAGTAACAGAGGGTTTGCATCTGTCTCACAGGGGTTGTGTTGCTGATTGAATTGTTGACTTTTTAAAGTAACAAATATGGATATAGAGAATTATAAATAGAGAAGCTTAGCTCTGAAGACTTACAGTTAATCAGTGTTGTATGTTATGTACATTTACCAAATTCCATTCTTATGAGTAATAATACAATGACACACCAATGAGCTTTGGTTCATTATAATGAAAAAATGTAATATCTGTTCCAAATCCAATCCAATCTAACCCAAAGAATCCTTATGAAGAAATAAATACACACATATAGATGGCGAGAGACTGCAAGAAAATCTGAGGTCTGTTAACTGGTTATTTCCAACTCAGTCTCGGAAAAGGCACTTATTAAAATTAATCACTTCATTGTTCACGCTCACTCCATAGTCCAGCTCTCGCTCTCGTTTTCACTCTCTACTCTCCAAATGTGCCTGGCCATGATTAAAACATGTCTGTTTTCCATGACATTGCTTTGACATCATTTAATTGGTATAAGAGATAAAAAATAAATGAATTAAATAAATATACTACCAGGTAAGTGGCGTAACGTAGCTCAAGGTGACAGCCTATTATTTCTCCCTTTTCTTTGCCTCAAAGAAGGCAAAGTGAGAAATGTGAGATTGCACTGAGAAAGCAGCTCAAGGGGTAGATGGATTTTTTTTTTTTTTTAATTCTAAAAAAATCAGCTGATTATTTTTTTCTTAAACTCCAATTTTGCTCAAAGTTTACAACTGCAATTTAATCAAATGGTATATTTCAAATGAGTTTGTATTGTGTTCATCTTCATTGTTTCTTAAGAAAACTATGTATGAATGTTTTTCACTCATCTGTACATCTATACTAATAATACTCACAAATACGCCTCGCTTGTATCAAATCAAGTATCAATGAAATGGAATGTACTTAAATGTATTAACCCTGCATTGTGTGCCCTGCAAAGACGCATTTACAGTGCATTGAAAGAAAGGTGGAGGGATATCAAGAAGCTATGGGGTCACTCACCACGTCTTGCCTTGTATCCTTCCCCGACGCAATGAGGATGTAGTTCCAGGCCAACGGCAGCAGCAAAGCCAGGGGAATCATATAGAGTTCGAAGTTCCAAACGAAGATGACAAAAAGCTATAAAGAGAGAAAAAACAAAACTATCAGCAAAAGGAAAGTGAGAACAAAAAAGTGAGAACAGTGTGGTCTAGGAATGTATACATTCAGGACCCCATATTGACCCTTATGAGGCAAACGCCTGAGAATGTACGGCGACCATATGTGCGATTGGAAACGACGCACATTCAAACACATTCATATGCAGAATCATAACCACCATGGAACAAAGCGTAAAAATAAGACTGTGCTTTAACAAAGGTACAGGCCTGGTGTCGCCGAGCCTAGGTTCAACACCCTGACCCTCAAGGCTTTCTGGGCCTTCAGCCGAGGAGGAGGACGATGAGGAGGATGAGTACGAGCCGTCAGAGCCTCTTTCCTCCACGCCAATCATTCTAGGGGTTGGGGTCATGTACTGTTTCAGCTGCAGCACGTCAAAGCTGACCCTTCCATACTCAGCCCCAAACCCCAGCATCTGACCTCACACACCCCACACCCCGAGTCCCTAACCCTGTCACTCCAAGCCCCAATACCCTCTCTCCTACCCGAAAAGACTCTTATGCCCCATCTCTAACCTCCTCTTCACCCATCTGCCAAAACCATAACCCCTATACCTCCCCTCTCATCACCAAACAAGAAAAGTACCATCTGAAAATTAACCTTTCCTAAAACCCTGTATTCTGGTTTTGGCAGGGCTCTTTAGCCTCTGACAACAGATTATTGCGCTGGTTGGGAGAAGATATCTGTGGGAAAGTAAAATTGCTAATGATGGAAGCTTGCTATTTTATGGCGCCATTATGTCAATTGTGAAAGAGCATCGTGTCAATTGTCTCAAAGTTTATCTGGAAGAAATGCTATTTTGTGATATTTCATGGAAATAAAATCTGTTCGAAACAAATAAAACAATTTTTATCTTATCTTTTATACAGAGATTTTTTTTGTGATTACTTACTACCTCACCAGCAATTATAACAAATGCTGAAAATGCAAGGTATGCCTAATACTCCACCTTTTACAAGCAAGACATATATTTATATAATAATTCAAAGCACAGGAAATCCATTATTTCAAATGTGAGCAGAAAAGATTTGTAATGAATTATACTCTTTGCTGAAAATGCATCCCTGTTTCACAACCGGTTTAATAGGAACTTTCAAAAAGGGGTGAAATTGAGACTATTACTGTATAAAGCAGAGTTATTGGTCTGTGTACCAGTTATGGTCTATCCTGTTTGGCTGAAATCATCAACAAGAGAGAGAAAGATTAATAATCAACAATCAAATTGTTTTAGCCTGTTTATATCTCTCTCCCTCTGTGTGTGTGTGTGTGTGTGTGTTTAGTTGTTTATAAGGGAAAGACAGAGAGAGGGAGAGGGGAGAATGAAAAATCAAACTCTTCATTGTGTTTACAATCTAAGGTTAATACAAATATGAGGTTCAACAACCCCTCAAGAGTGTGCACGTAGGTCTGCTGTTACCGTAGTGGAGCCAGTCGGACACTAAACTGCACACACACACACACATTCGTACACACTGTGCCGTCCGTATTTAATTTTCTTTGCACCCACCCACACACAAACACATGCGTCCGAGAATCAGTGCAAACAACTCCTCATGACAAAAATTTTTCTCCTCAGCTTATCCCCCTCTCACATTGAAAAGTTTGAAAGGCTCATATCCAAACTTTTGAATAAAACTATAACTCCATGTAAAATTTACTAACAGACACTGCGTATACAAAGCAAAACAGAAATAAATTAAACATAACAAATGTCCAGTACATTTGCATACTGCTCACAGCAAAATGTATTTTTTCAAATAGACCCGAATGGCCTTGGTGCAACAACCAAATCTCCCAAAAGGATCAAAAGCTTTCTCTGCCTTTCTCAGGCTCAATTCCTCTTTCTCACATGTCTTTCTCTGATACAGCTGTGTAAGAGAATTGCAAAGAAACTACTCAATAATTCATATTTGTATACTAATAAGCACACAACCATTTCCTTTTCATTCATCATAAAAAGCTGTTAGTGCTGTGTAAGCTCAACAACAGAAACTCGCATGCAGACATACAGGGCAACACACACGTTTACACACACATTTTCTCTTCAAAATGTAACCACTCTAAAATTATCCGTCTTCCTACAAATGATTATAATTCAGAAATCTGCATGATCTGTAACACTGATAAACACTAGATTAAACTCTAACTAAACAATGTGCAATTGAGGAGCAGAATCATGACTTCATTCAAACAAACAAAGGAGCTCACTTGTTTTAAACCTATTCTGGTAGAAGCTATAAATAACAGCAGAATTACAAACATCTTCATGCAGACGTGCGCACACTGTTCATTTCAAATACCCTGCTATAAATATACTGTACAGTAGACATATATTGTACAGTACATATATTTAGCGTGTGGTTCACTCAGGAACACTCATGGTATCATTATCACACAATAGACAAGTTAATTGCACCTCACTGATATATATATATATGTGTGTGTGTGTATATATATATATATTTTTTTTTTTATTATTTTTTTTTTTTTAAGTCTAGCTTTGTACTCCATTTGCCTGAAGCTGTTTAACCTGTCGTCCCCCTTCATTCCTCCTCCATTTGGTTATAGTAGCTGAGGGCGAAGTTTTGACTGGCAGCTGGAGGAACCGGACACCCAGGCTCAGCAGTGGGCAGCCCTGCCCCGTCTCCATGCCCCCCGGCTGGGTAATAGGGGCCCTGCAGTGCCTGGACCTTTCCACCAGGACTGGGTGATCACAGCCACCCCCCATTGCTCGCTACACCAGATAGCAGGCTCTTCGCCTGGGGAAGAGGGAGTGGGAAGTAGCCTGCTGTGGATGTCAGTGACCAGAGAAAGGCGGAGGAAAAAAAAAAAAAAAAAAAAAAAAACACGATGAAAACGTGAAAACTGGATCGAGAAGAAAAAAGACGAGTGAAATACTAAATGAATATCCAGATGTAGTCTATGGGAATAATTTGTAGATGACTCTTTGTGGCCGGAGACACATTATGTAGTGTTCTGTGACGGTTCATTGTGAGCGTGCAAACACGCACATAGAGAGATGCTCACCATGCCTCATTCCTGCTCTTCTGTTTAACACTGCTGAATTCTTACCTGTGTGGTAATGTAAAACTGTTTATACAAGCTCATTTAGTGTTTTTGTCTCCATGTATATATTTGCCTCTTTATCATTTAAATTATGCAAACTCTTTAGCATTAAACAGCAGAGTAATGATGCAAATAAATGTGTAACATATTTGTCCAAAAACAAAAAAAAAAAGGAGTGATGTGCTCTTTTTCCACTCATATTACAATTGTATTAAATATTATTCTGTGATTATCTGAACTACTATTGAACAGTAGTGATCAATATATATTTTACAGTTAGTTTAGCATTTGTTCCATGGTGGACATTTGATTTTGTCAACATAACTACTCGCTTTGGCAAAATAAAAAGAAAGAGGAATTAACAATTTAAGTTTGCCCACCAAATCAATTTTGCCCCTAAAAATGTATCCTAATTTCTTATAAAGGACACATGCTTCGGCAAATCTTTAGTGAAAAACAGGACATTTTCTAGCAACAAAACTATTCACTTCTCATAAAACAAAGTAAAATAATAAATTCTACTGTCAAATCTGCGGAACCATTTCAAATATAGTTAAAGGCTACATTTGAACTGGGCAAGCTTCATCTGAGCACATGCTGAAATTTAAATGAGAATGATAATTAAAATAGACTATCACATACATGAACAAAGCACAACCATGATGGAATAATTTGTGATATTTTGGCTAAAATACCAATAGACAAAATCAGTAAACTAAATTATTTTGACAAGTCTCTGTAGTTGGATTTCATTGCAGTTAAAATCTTTGATGCTTTCTTCAATATTAAGAAATCCCCTGAACAAAAGAAAATATATTAAAAATGTTAACAAAAAAAAAAAAAGAAAAGTCAAAATGATTTATTCAAGCACTCAGCGCACATTGAGAGTTGAATCTTGTATTATTTGTTTCAAAACACAACCTGCGTCCTTACGGCTCTGAGCCGCGGCACTGTGGGAGGGTAATATTCAGTACTTTGGCTTACATTAACCACACACCAGGCTAACTTTCCCCCTGCTCTGTCTCAGTGGAGTGAAACTGAAGTTTGGATTTCAGAGTTCCCCTTTATCTCTCTAACATCAATTTCCATGCTGGCACTAAGTGTTGCCAGATAGCAAGTAGAAGTCCTGTTAAGTTCGAAGGAACTAGAGAGGGAGGGAGACTGTGTCCTGTTTGTGACCGGACTACCTACCCATCATTCAGTGGTGCTAGACTGCCCCCTGCTGTACTCCTGCAGAACATACTGTACATCTACTGCACAATTAATGCTGTTCATCCGATAAAAATCAGCATGATTCACTAAACTGAATGTGTCAAAGCCGGTCATTTTGTAATAATATGGAAAAATAAAATAAAGCAACTACTATTTTATAGCCATAATGCTGTAATTGAACACAAGTACCAACGACGAGTACCTGTGAGGATGCTATCCCTGACTCCTTAACAAAAGTCCTTATGCATTTTCTGTTGAGTCTCTATCTCTGGTGATTAAACTCTGACTTGGTATTCTCTGTTAGTCATGCCACTATATTTCAACTATCATTCATTTTGCAAATCATGAGAGCAGTAAAATGTGAAAGTATATCTTTCAAAGCTGTCCCTTGCTGTGGGCAAAGACGAACTCCAGACTCCAAAACTTTTAAAAGTTAGACAGGTTCTTTGAAGAGAAGTCAAAGGAGCAATTTAAAGAGACCTGGAGTGGTGTGTACCACTGACTGCTATGGCATCTCTACTCTGTGCGTGTGTGTGTGTATCAAACTGCCAGACATGTGCAAACACACTCACAGATACACACACACACTCCAATAGTTGCTTCTTTACCTGTCTTTGCTTTTTTTTCCCCTTTTTTATTTCAGCAGGGTGAATTTTTATCTAAATGCAAAGCAGGTGATAGGTGCTCCAGTTTCCTCTAGAAGTAGCTCCCTTGTCTGGGCTCTCTTCCTGATAAGAGTCCTACTTTGCCTGACATAAAAGAGCCTGGTATCATTTCCCCTGCCTCCCCAACAACCCCCAGCTCGCTGCCCTCGCCCTTCCCCGAGCTTCACAAAGCTGCCTCTATTTGCTCCCAATTCAGGGCCCAATTGCAGATAAAGTTACAGCAAATTTGTTTGGAGGAAGAGCTGCTGAGGCCTGCGGTCCCTCGGGCAATAACAGCCTTGTCTTGCAGGGGCCGTGGGGAGAGCTGGCAGCAGCAGGAGAACAGAACCCAACACCGCTCAGCCCCACAATGGCCTCAGCTCTCCGGGAGGGAAGGCAAAGGGAGGGGAGAGGAGGGGAAGGGAGGGGAGAGGAGGGGAGAAGAGGAGAGATAAAGAGGAACAGGGATGGATGGACAGATAGAAGGCAAAGACACTCAGCTTGCAGGTGTGGAGAGAGGAAGCAGACGCTTAACCCCGAGACAGGGAGACGGAGACACTAAGACCCACCCATACACACACACACACACACACACATACACACACACACACACACACAGACACACACAGACACACACAGACACACACAGACACACACAGACACACACAGACACCACCCATCATGCAGGACAGGAGGTAACTCCAGTCCCGTCCATTGTGCCAACGCCTCAGGCAAAGCTGCCACGGTGGCTGATTCACTGTCGGGATGGGTGGGTGACAGCAGTGTGGGTGTGGGAGAGAGAGGGAAAGGCTGCATGTGAGACTATGCGATATCTCTCTTTCTCTCGCATGCACAAAAAAAACCACACACAACATACACACTAATCACAGCTGGCACTAATGGGCGATGTGTACATGCGGCTGGCATTGCAGAATTGGGCAGAAGGAGAGTAAGGGACCATGAAGAAAATTTTGAGCGTTTTTGCGGAGGGAATGTTGTGAAGTGACACAGTATGACAACTGCATTTTGATGCAACGCCGTTTACAAAATCCCACAAATATGTGAGCCTGCGTATATACCACCCCCTCAGGCTTACTAAGCAGTTACGAAGTTCACACATTTGTAAGTTTAGAGGTTGAATTGCCCACAACTCCACCTCTGCAGCTAGAGCCGTGTTGGAAAGTTAAGTGTAACATCTGTCTAGAAAGACAGCCAGACAGAAACACACATGCACATGTGAAGACACACATGCCCATAATCACACACAGCCGTACACCTTCATGAACGCACCACCTTGGCCAGATGGCCCCCCATAAAAACCCACTTACAGAGATGAGCGAAGTGATTAAGAGGCCTCTCAAAGTGAGGGAGAAATGAGAGAGGGATGAAGAAATGGAAGGGAAGGGAGGGAGGGTGTACCTGTGTAGAGGAGAGGTCCTAAATACTCTGATGCTTTTAGCTAAGTGCATACTCCTACGATAACAGACTCACAAAAGAGCGAGGGAGGGGGGGGGGGGGTAGGAAAAGCACAATGACACCTAAATTTCAGACTTTCTATAAACTATAAAACATTATGTCCTTGGCCTAGATACATCCTTTATCGTCATCTGAATACTTTGAATTTAAGTAAGTACAATGAGAATATGAATAGTCGGCACTGTTACTCAGAAATGGATGTACTATACGCTGTATTTTCAAAAAGAGTGAAGAGCTATGCAAGGCATGTGCGTGTGTGTGTGTGTGTTTGTGTGTGCTGGCATGGAGGCTGCGCTATCCAAGGCTGCATGCTCCCCTGTCCATTCACCATGTAGATTGGCAATTCTGAAGTGACCTTGTTTTCTGTGAATTCCTTGACTTTTTTTTTTTGTCTGACATTTTCATTTATTTCTAAAAGATAAGACATGAGGACTCGCGCCCGGTGCAGCCTCACACGAGAGAAGATTCGAACGTTCACGCGCACGCCAGGCTTGCACACGGGTCCGCTCGCACACACGCAGAGGAAAAATGTTAACTGATCAATACTATGTCTCTTCTGACCCATGTCTTGTGATGACACCGTGACCTGATGTACAATCACACACACACACACACACACACACACACACACACACACACACACACATACGGCCTCTGCAGAGATGAAACTGGTGTCAGACAGCCAAATGCGGCTAATGTCTGCTATGGAGACACTTAGTGCCCCCATAGTAAAGGGCTGGTGGCAGGGCGGGTCCACCTATCCTGTAGCTACTTAAGTCAGGACACCAAACCAGACAGGATTAAATGCCTGCTCTGTCATCTTTAGGGTAGGAACCTCCACGCAGCCACTCACCGCCCTGCAGGAGAATGTCTTTTACTGATAGCTCTGCTGTCCAATTACACTTCACCTTTTAATACCAGACGGAGATGACAGGTGGAGAGAGAGAGGGTGGGGAGAGATGATGAAGAGGAGGCTGATGGGAGAAGAGAGAAAGAAGCTGCCATTTCCACTGTCTGCAGGAACATCTTGTCACACTCCAATAGATTGGAGCTGCATTTTATAAGTATTTGGATGTATGAGGGCCGTATTTAAAACTGTTTAAGCTACAACACCAACTCTCCACTAATTTCCAGCATGTGAGACTCAAAACTGACTCTTACAATATACATATAGATATATACATATACACACACACACACACACACACACACACACACATATATATATATATATATATATATATATATATATATATATATATACCATGTGTGCTCAAACATTTAATACAAAGCCAGAAAGAAAACTGAATCAAGTGTGTCATATTCAGATATTTGAGTGTGTTATAACACTCTGTAGTGGGGGTTTCAGTGTGTGAATGTACTTAACTGTGCTTGAGACATCAGCAATCTCTTGCGTTAGAGTGTACAATTACTAGTGAAGGATCCATACTTTGTGCGCAGAGGTGGTCCTCTTACCACATGTTACTCTCCTACTGTGTGTGTGTGTGTGTGTGTGTGTGTGTGTGTGTGTGTGTGTGTTAACTGCAAGATTTAACTGCCGATCACAGCCAGATAAAAAAAAAAGTGTAACAGATAAAATATATGATTATGATTAATTAGTACAAGTAGAATAACTGAATACTCTCTAAAATGATAGGGATTTTTAAAATACCTTTAATGTGAGGTATTCTGTCAACTGCAAAAAAATATGTCCAACTGCATTTTGCATCTAATACCAAAAAAGAAGAGACGCAGCTCCTGTTTCTGTGCTTTGTCTTGGGTAAATGTATATTTTATATTTGATGTGTTAAAATGTATTGTACTGTATATTTAAGTGCACATCTACATACCACAAATGCACAGATGCTCCTCTGTGGAGATTCCCATTCGAAGCAGCTGTTGATGTAGCAACCTGTGTTGATCAGGAACATGATGCAACGCCTAACTCGGTTGAAGTTGCGCAACAGCAGCTGGGAAGGAGATGGATAGAAACAGTGAACATTTAAGGTCAGAAAAGTGCTTTAGCAAGGAGAACAGCATGGTGTTATATACATGATCCATCACTCCATTGTGAAAGCGACATATATAGTCCATAAACATATGGACACCCTATAAAGAAGACATATTAATGTGTTGTATTGTGAATATAAGGATAACTGATGAGACTTGGTGTGACAAAAACACTCAAACACATTTAGGGCTGGGCGATATGGACAAAATCAAACACCACAATATTTTTTACCTCGTTATTGATATTGCGACAATATTGTAGGGATGACTATTGGTGCTTTCACAAAATATTTACACATTGAGATTTTTGATAAATAATCATCAGTAATGTGGACATAATGAGTAAGTGGGTGAAGACAAATAATAGAACAGCTAGAACAGTCTGGTAAGTTCAGAAAATTACATCTCTTTAAAAAGACACTCATGCCATATCATGATATTACCATATCCAAAATCTAAGACAATATCTAGTCTCATATTACAATATCGATATAATATCGATATATTGCCCAACCCTAAACACATTAGAGTTTTATGACTTTTCCACATTAGCTGTACATATACACTTTTAGAAAAGTTAGTAAAATGCCTACAAACATAAGGTATGGTATATTTGTGATCTAGAAGTTTGTGAGGATATACTGTTAGAGGTCACTTTTCTCTTCTTCTTAAATAGTTAAAGTGTGAATTCATTACAATTTAACAAATTTGTTTAAATCATATAATTTGCACCTTAGTTTAAATGACATACTGTCAGCAGTCTTAATACGGTGGGTTAAACCCTGTAGCCTCTCATTCTGATGTCACTTTGTAAGGTTAACTAGAGCATTTAGTTACAACTTGAGATTTGCAGCTTTGACCTCACTTTGGCATCAATACGACAGCATTCCAGCACTGAGTACACCATGAGTACATTAGCATGTGGATAGCTATATATGGATGTGGATCAGCGTGTAAAACAAACCACTGCTTAAAGTGTGACAAGCTGACTCACAATGTTTCTTTAAGTCTACTATCCCAGTGATAAAATTAAGTACAATAATAACAATTTCCAACACAGTCCCTGGATTCTTCTCCCTGATGGTTCTCCCGGCATTTGGCCAGAGATGAGAAAGAACTGGCTAACTGCTGTCCTCCCCCTGGGTTGCCAACCATTCAGGGAATAGCATAACAGCGGCGCAGAACGCCAACCACCCAATCAGGTCACCACCAGGAGAAAAGTGCTCCCAAAGGATAAACTGTCTCTGCAGATCGCGCTTCAAAAAAATTCTAGGCCATTATTTTACTCTTTGGAAAATTGTGTGTGTGTGTTTGAATGTGCGTGGATACTGTGGGTACATAGTACGTGTTTGTAGCACTACAGTAAACTCTATTGTCTGTATGTATGTGTGTTTGGATGTGGTTAGGGGTGTCTTGGCTGCTTTGATGCTAGATGAGAGGAGGATTCCTTCTTCTCTATGTATAATTACATGGAGCTTTTTGTTGCCAAACTGAGGATGACTGTATGGTGTCCTGCTGGGGACACACAGACCCCTAAGGACAGCAAGACTGTAAATCATCCATTTCCACGTTCCTCAGCGCATGTACTTGATGTAAATGCTGTACTCTTCTTGGCTTATTATTGCCATAACTGCCTTGATAAGACTATTTCATTTTTCATGAATTATTTCACAGACTGCCTTGAGTTATTCCTTCAAAACACTTAGAAAAGTGGTAAAGTCATTTATCAAGTCAAATGTCATAATTACAATTAAATGGTTGTGTTTGGCAGGCAGCTTATGTGTTTTTTTCTTTTCTTTTCTGTGTGTGTGCGTGTGCGTGTGTGTGTGTGTGTGTGTGCGTGTGCGTCTGCACACTAAGCAGCAAGCAACAGCAGGGGAGCTGCTACCACACAAAAGAGCCCTCACGGGGCAATCCCTCCAAACCAGCCAGTGACATCATCATTGCGAGACGCTGACATGGGTCATCTCTATGAGTCAGAGGTGAAATGGAGATTCTGCACTTGGGAGAGAAGTGTAGAGTGGGCCAGCGTGACAGAGAGCAACACAGAAGGCAGAAATAGTGAGGAAAGCAGGGAATAGATGGAGGGTCGACAAAAGGGTGGTATGGGAGCTAGTGTGTGTGTGTGTGTTGTTCTGCGCTGTGCTCGGCTGTGCATGGCGCAGCATTGACTGCTGAGCCCAAACGGTCACTCATATGACATGTCTGATGTGGGCCAGCCCCTACTATTCAGTCCTTTGTGATGCCGCCACACTGAGCAGCGTGACAATGAAGTGCAAAGCAGCAGTGGCAAAAAGGGCCAACTATAAGGATGGCCAATCTACTTATGCACCCCAGAGCTGACAGCTTGACATTTCTATTCACCAGTCAGAGTGGATGCGAGGGGGGTGAGAGATGAGAGAAGGGAGAGAGGAGGGAAGAGAAAAAAAAAACAAAAAAACGAAATGCTGTTTTTCCTTCAATCACCCTGTTGTATCTTGCCCACACAGTTGTTGTGCTTTAAAAGACACCACTCTCCAGGCTTGTTGGTATTGCTTTAGACAGTTAGTCAGAATAGTGGATACAGTGGTGGACACAGATAAAAATGAGGTGGAGTGGAAGAGAATAAGTGTTGGCCGCTGATGTACCTGCTTGGACACTCTGGGCTCCTCCTCGATATACTTCTGCTCAATGGGAATCAACGTCCTGAGACCAGCCTTCACCTGGAGGATGGAGTGCACACACACACTGTCAAAAACAGCAAACGGTGAGACTGAAATGACACTCATTCAAAAGGATGAAGATGAATAAAATGATAGAGATGAGGATATTGAATTAAAGAGAATTATTTTGTTTCACACGCATTATGTAGTGATATAACGTGGCAGCACATGCACAGAGTGTGCCCCATGTCAGAGGATAGGGAGAGCTGGAGAGAAAGCTGTAAGATGGCCGCTATAGGACACACACAGCGATAGTGAATGGGCGAACAAAGGATGCTGAGAGGGAGTCTTCGATAATTAAAGCCAAAACGAGGACGAGGGACAAGGGACGAGGAATGAAATGGAAGCGCGGGAGGGGAGGGGGACAAACAGAATAAAGACAACAGCAGCGTAAAGGGGGGAATGCTGGAGAGAACAAGAGAGGATAATGGTGGGTGGGGGGCAAAAAAAAAAAAAAAAAAAAAATCAGGGAGGAGAATCAAAAAAAGCAAAAGAAAGACTTACAGCATTAAAAATCACGTCTATTTCGAGAAAGATGACCCCTTTTGTTGGCCCTGTCAGCTCCTTGCTTTTCAAGGCGTAGGCTTTGCGTTCTCCATTTTGGATCTGTGGGAGAGGGACATGACAGGCGTCTGTCTGGCAATACCCGGCTGAATCGGCTCCCCAGGCCACCTTTGAACCCCAGCTGCTGGCGCTGACAGGGAACCCAAAACAACTGTGGCAACTCTGACAAGTACCTGTTCATTACCCACTGCAGCTCGGCTCTGTCAAACAGAAATTAACTATCCTGGGGAATCATACTGTACAGCAGAGCATGGATATATTAGACACACAGTTCTTTCTCAGGATATCTATATTTTTTCAAATATAAGAGACACTCCTCTGTCTTTCTTTTGCTCTCCAAATCGTGTCGTTCCGTCTCTTGATCAGTGTCATTTTCATATCATCTCTCATTCCCTCACTTTCTTCCTTCTCACCCAATCTCTTTTTTTTTTCCCCCTTAGCCAGTCTCCCATTTTTTTCTCATCCCTGTCATCTCTTTCTCTTTGTGAAATAATAACAGTCTCATCTGTGGAGTTGCAAAAATAACCTCTGCTTTTTATATCTTCCACTGTGTGTTTTCATTCTTTCCGTTCCTCTATGTTCTCTATATTATCCCCAAGGGAATGGAAAAAAAACACACGCAGAGAAATCTGCCTTTGACTCACATTTAGTAAAGGAATAGCCACTTTCCCCAGGAAGTCTGCGCTTCTGTCTCGGTCCTCGTCGTAAACAGTGACTTCGAGTACTGAGTGGATGTCCTTCACGTTACTGGACCACACACGAAGACAACACCAATGAGGTATATACTGAAATAAGCTACAAATTGAAAAAGTGTGAAAGCTATCATGTCTCGCACAAGCTTCTTTAAATATTAAAGACACGCAGAAAAGCAGTTTAAAATCTGAAATGCCCCAATGAGGCATAGCAAATTCCTCATATCTGAATACCCTCTAATACATTAACATAAATGTTTAAAAATCACCATTAACATGTGTCATCTGATATTGCACTACATTACTGCACGAGCTAAGTAGAACTTGAGTGTGAAGTACAGACGTGTCATCTTTTGAAAACTAGGCTAGCAAGAAGATGGCTGATGTTATGTATAGAAAGGAGGCTATGAGAAAAATGTGCACTCAAAGAATGACTAAATTAACCTGTCCCATCACTGGGAATTATACCAGTTAGGACTCTGAAATAAAACGTATCTCATATATAAGTAATTATGTAGCGTTTGATCTTCATTGACATTTAACTATAGCTATATGTATGTTTATAGATTTGAAAAACATCTTTATTGAAAAAGGAAAAAATGTAATAAGCCTTTTAATTTAATGTCTTCTTGGATTTTTTTGGATTTTTCTATTTCTTTGCATACAATACATTTTAAACACTATAGAATAAGCTGTTGTATTTTCATTGTCTGTAAATATATTTTTAAGTTCAAACACAATAAACTGTAATCAATACTTTAGTGCAGAATGCGTTTTTAAAACCACACAAAAAAAAAAACTATAGAATGCTGTGAATCACAAAAAGCCAATTATATTTCTTTATAAAAATCATTTTAATTAGATTGTGGCTCTGACAATATCAGACTTAAATTGAAAGATAAATGTCGGTGAAAATTAGATTTTTATTATATTATTATATTGTATGTGTCTGTGTGCGTGCACAGACATGTGGGTATATTGTAAAAGCCACTCACAAAGTGAAGACCTTGTTCCACTCTGGATTGAGGTTTTTGTAGACAGTGTGCGTCTGCAGCCGATCGTTACTCAGCTCCACCACACAGAATGGGTCACTCTTACCTGCCGAGCAAAAAACAAATAAACAAATAAAAAATACATGAAAGACCTTCTTAGTCAAGAGAGAGACATAAATACAATAGATACTAAACTTTTGTTACCTTGAGGAAGGAAAAACATGAATCTTAAGTAATTTTTGTCTATCTCCAATCCCTCATGTCATTAGGACACAGTATATAGCCTCCCCCTTATACTGTACCACATGACAGCTCTGATATCCTGGACTTATCAGAACTGTAATAACACGATATTTCATTTTTAGCCTCGATGGCATATGTATTATACAACAGTATATCAGTGAAACAGCTGCAAGTTTCTATCCACACCCTGGGAACATGGACAACTAAAAGATAAGCTTCAGGACAACTATGCCCTGGGCAGTCACAAGGGGGGGAAGAGAGGACTTTGAGAATGGATGGTGCTGAGAACACAGAGAGCGATGTGGCTCTGAAGGCCAGAGAAGTTCAGAGTAGAAGATAAAGACAGCCGAGCAGAGGTGTGATAAACGTAGTTGGGTCCGTGATTAGCGATTCCACGCGTGCGCGATGAGGTGGTAGCAGCAACGATGTAATGAAAAAAATGAGTGAAAGATATGCATGCAATGCTGCTTTGTTCTAAATAAATAAATAAAAACTGTGTTAAATTTAACTCTTTACATTTTTAGGGAAATCACTGCTGGAGTTTTATACACTGGCTGCAACACTAGTTTCATCAGTATAACACAAGTGACAAAAGCTTTAACAGTAATAATAACAAAACAATATTTATCCAAGTGCAGACTTACCCTGCAGAATAAATCATTTTAAAAACTCAATAACCACATATGAAATAACTTGAGTGGCCCGTCACTGCCAAAAGATAAAACTTTAATACACTGTGTGAGAACTTTAAAGACCCTTAGATGTTATACACCATAGATGTGATATATGGTTCACCATAAATCACATTCATTAATGCTAATTCATTCCAACAAAACTTTCAATTCAGAATTTACTACGGTTATGTAACTGGGTAGGAAGAGAGTGAGAGAGACGGAGGAGGAAAAAAAAACATTATTACAGAGTTATGTACATCTCCTGAGAATAGTATACTGCACTATAATAATCAAAACCAGTAATGTCCTATATTTTCTATTTGTTTACTAACGTCTCACATTTAAATTTCTTTGTACACAGAAAGGAGTGAGACTAGCTCCCCACGCCTGCCAGCCCACCTCCCTTCAATTGCCTTAAAATGAACTAAAAACAACAAAACTCTTAATTCAAGCTTTGATCATTATTTTTTATTAGAACTGTTGGGAGCCGTTTGTGCTGTTTGTTTAAGCTTATCACTTGAAAAGGCTGGGTCAGGAAGTTAAAAAAAAATATATGTCCCGCACAAATTCCCAGGGAAAATATTGAGAATATTGGAATGCTAGTAAAGCAGGAATGTTGCATAATAAGACTCCATAAAGTTGGGATTCAGTTCAAAGCCCCCCCCGCCGCACTTGTGTATGCGCTTGTGTGTGTCCGTCTGTGTGTGTGTGTGTCATGGAGAGCATGCGTGTGTGAGTGTCATTGATTGGTGTGATTTTCTTCAAATGTTGTGACAAGGGCAGGACATTTAGTGGGTGTGCAAAGTAAATGTCACCGTGATCAATGCTGAGCCGTAGGTGTTGCCTTTCATATCTGTTTGTGGCGTTCTATTGATGTAGAGTGTTTGAAGTGGATATTGACAGCTACGACTCCTACGATAGAAAACAGGATACATTAAAATAGACAGACAATGGACTAAGGAGCTTACTTCTCCATGCGTCTCTGCGTGGACACTTTGTTGGCCACATTAACTGTCTGTCATTGCTGATAAATTATGTATTATGTGTTAAAATGCAAATTATTCATCAGACCTGTTATCAATCTACAAAAAATTACAGATTTTAAAACTGTAAACAAGTAAAAGTAATATTTTAGCAGCATTTTTTATTCAATATTTTTACAGTAGTGAATATAGCAAATCCTCCTTAATTGACCCGGAGCTCCCATAGCATAAACAATTATGATGTTGTCCCCACAAATCAAGTCTGATTAAATTTAAATGCAATCACCCAAATTAAGAGATGGAAATTATTTCTGCAGAACGCCGTCCCTCCCCCATTTTCTGTCTAATATTCTGTTTTTAATGACATGGCAGGCTGTGTTGCCACAGAGAGCCAGTTGTCATTGGTGATGAACTTTCACCTTATTGGCCGCCAGCACCAGAGGCGGCTGTCTTAACCAATTACACGCTCAGGTTTGAGCGCCACTCAGCGATCATCCAGGTAATGTCCGAGCAAAGCTCCTCCCCCCTCTGGGTCCCGTCTCTGTGGCGCTTCCAGAGGGTTTGCAGCAAGGAGCGGGCTCAAACTCATTTCTGGGTGCCCTAAGATAAGTGTGGAGGATGAATATGGTACGGAGATGAGAGAGCACGCTGTAATTGCCTCGCAGGAAGCTTAGAGTTAGCGAGGAGTTTGAGGTTGGAGAGGGAATGCACGCTCTCATGTTTCTGTATAATCACAATTAATTATGATTCAGACTTTAAAATGTAAATCAATTGCATGTTTGTTGCTTTTCTTTTTGTATTTCTTCATCGCTTTTAATAGGCTGTACAAGATTATCTACAGTATTCCTCCATGTGTCTACTGATGCACAGTGGAAAATCAACACTTTACTTGTAGGTTTTGTTTTGATATTGACTGAAAAAGAATGAAGTCTGTGGCGCTACTGCTGGAAGTGCGTGTGTGTGCGTGTGTGCGTGTGTGCGCGCGCGTGCGTGTGTGTGTGTCACTATGTTCTAACAGTATAGCATCCACTCAGAGGGACAAGAGCTGGCAGACAAAAGGGATTGTTGGTTTTAGAGACTATTTTCAGTTATCCTACTCGGGCTGGAGAGGAGCTACTCCACAAAAACACTTCAATTAGAGAGAGAAATGGCCAGAGAGTGAGAGAGAGAGAGAGAGAGAGAGAGAGAGTGAGAGAGGGGAGAAGAAAAGACAGGCAGTGTGAATGGGAAAGAGATGGTGAACTCTTTCTCTCTTACTAACCTCCTCTCTTTCTCTCTCTCTCTCTCTCTCTCTGTCTGTTTGTCTGTCCGTCTGTTTCTCTCTCACCTTGCTCCTGACCCTCTCTTGGTCTGAGCTGTTAAAATAGGGTGTTTATGTGGTGAGGGCTCTTATGTGGCTCTTACAGAGCTATTGTTTCTGCCAGTGACACACGCACACAGACACACATACAGCGTCAGACTCAAAACAAGAATAAGCCATATAGAAACAGCCCTTTTGCCTGTCTGTTATCTGTATCCGTTTACCTACTATCTCTGTGGGGTTAGACGGCTGAGAGAAAACATTTTCTGGGCAACAGAATAAAAATATTTCCTTTGTGTTTGCAAGAACATAAAAATTCAAATAAGATTAAAAATTGGATATGAGTTCACTTACAAAACTGTTATATGAGAAAAGCAAACATGAAACGAAAGCACGTTTTTTTCCACATGTTCACATGTACAGTGTACTACAATCCAGCATGTGATATCAAACATGTCCATGTGAAACACATATGGCAAATGTTTAAATGTGTATGTGGAAAAAAAATGTATCTAATGAATTAAAGTTTCACATTTTAAATAAAAACTGGAGAGTGAAAACTTCTTGGAAAATTTGTCAGAAACAAACACAAACGTTCCCATATAAGAACTCATGTTTTGTTGTGAGTTTTCAAATCTGAATTCAACACTTATTTCCAGTTGTTTTGTGCCTCGCCTCGTAGTTTGTATGTAAAATATTAGCCCTGGTTGGCACCACAACACATGCTGCACTTTTACTGTGGAGTGAGCCTGTAGTTATAATTTCAAATCACCACAGGCTGTAAAGACACTGTTCTGAAATCAAACATGTTCTCTATGACTGCGTCAAGCCAGCAGAGACAGAGCGAAAGGCAAACAAACAGCCAATAGACATTATATTTCCACAGTTTTACTCTTTTTGATTTTTTATTTTTTTTTTCCTTTAGAAGGAATCCATGATGCTCAGACTGAATGATGAGCTCTACAACGAGGTCACGGAGCAAATTCCTGCTCCGAGTGAAATTCAAAAGCCAGAGAGCCATTAGCCCTGCACTCCGGCTGCTCCGGTCGCTCCACGCAATAACCCAAATCAACCAGCTCCACTCTGTATTGGCTAATGGGACTGTGGCTGCTTCAAATGGAGAAAAACTCCAGACTTTCTTTCTCACACACACAAACACACGCACACACAAACACACACGCACGCACACACACACACATTTCCTTCTCTCTCTGCTAGATAATACAGAGTGAAAAACTAGGCCTGTCCACTGTAGACCTAATTAAAAGTAAGAATTAATGGAGAATGGAGGATTCAGAGAGAGCAAGCAGAGAAAGAGCAGGAGGAGGGAGGAGGAGGGAGAGAGATTTGTTGGTTCAAATGTGTACTTTTTCTCTATTATTCAAATGAGCAGCCTGCATCTTTTCTAAAAATGCAGAGACAAATTTAGCGTCCTGCACAAAGTAGACTTTAACTCTCTCTGAGGATTCTCACAGAGGATCGTCCCTTAAACCAAAATTACACCCTGACTTTATCTTTGGGAAGATTTATGGCACATTGCTGGTGGAGGAAAATGTGCCACAGAAATTGTTCAGTGTCTGGATGCAAAACTCAAGCAAAAGTTATTTAAAGGAAAAAAAATAATACTGTAATTGATAGTGCAGCTATCAGATGTTTAAACAGTTTTCACTCTGACGGCAAAGAATCAACAGAAATTCAAAAACAGCAAAAATGGAGGCTTATTTGTCATATCATTTTTAAGTGTACTAATATGTGAGCATGCATATGTGAGTGAAAAAATAAGAAAGTAGCTTTTGAGAGTGTATATGAGGACTGCAGAGGTTATAGTCCTGCTGTTTGGACTTAAGGTCAATGTCTTACCTGTGACATCTGCCGCCATCAGCCCCTCAGCCCGGATGACTTTCACCTGCACCACACCGACATCTTTCAGGTTGTGCAATGACCTCCACAGGCTCTGAAACATCACAGGAACAGGGGTGAAAGGTCAAAGAGGATGGCGAATTAGCATTTAAGAGAAAGGCAGGTCAATATCCTGACATTTCATTAAGAGAGGAAAGGGTAGAATATGTCCTTTAACAGTCCTTATTTGAAAATGTACAGTAGCGTTGGCATTTATAGTCAAGTCTAACAGAGGACAAATGACCAGATTTAATTTCACCGAATAGCTGTGCTTGCTCGTTTGAAATGTTTCCAAGCTTTGTACTTTTTTAGATAAAAATGGAACTTAACTGATATTGGTAAAGAAGATGAGACATTCAGGAATATATTGTTAAAGGTAACAGTGAAGAAAAATAGTGTGTCGATGGAAGTAGAACAAATAGGGGTCATTATAGACAATAGGTAAGCTAAACACTACAGTATAACATGCTAAATAAATCATAGAAAGTATTAAAACACAGTATAAAGGCTGGCTTGAGGTGAGAATGCACAACAAACTGTCTTTATACACAGAACTGTCCAGAACAGTTTGGACCTCCTCCCTCCATCCCTAACATGAGCAAAATGCCGTTTTGACCAATAGCTGCAACTTTGATGCATGATTTTGTGTGAATTGTACGTGAACGTGCTGGCACCTTCCCCACGTGTTGCGCTTAGAAAAAGGTGTCAAGAGTGCAAAATAGCACCAAGACTATTCAGCATGTAAAAAGTAAAATATATAACATGTGAAATTAAAGACATCCCAAGAACATATGTGTGCAATATGTAACAAATGTGGATGAAATGTACAGAAAATGACAGCACATAATGTATGTACGATTAAAAAAATGTGATCTTATTGATATTAATGGCTCTGTAGAGGGCTCACTGTGTGCTGCCACTTGTGTCTGTGTGTTTGTTTACTCTATAGAGAGACAGAGAGAGAGTATTAGGCTGATAATATAATAATAGAGATATTGCAGTGAGAAGACACATCCAGTGAAGCGTGAATGGCAGTGATATCATAGTTAGGAGACAAACACACACACTGACCTCTGCACTATCCAGTTTACACCACATGTAAACAAAAGAGGAAGAACGCTCACAGTAGGTAAACACAACAGTAAAACAGTTCATCACACACACTAAATCACACACCATAAACTTACATTTACATACACTGTCAAGAGATGAGAGTGTCTAATATGAGAAACGCTCTACTACCATACTTTGTACAAGGTTTTAATAACTACGTACAAGGTTTTAATGACCATGTACAATGAATTAATAATGACTGTAAAAACTAGTTTGTAAATCTGTTGAATAAAGGAAGACCTGTGGAGATCAACAGCTGGGCTATCACGCACCGACACACACACACACACACACACAAACATAAACTCGTGCTTTTGTTCGCACCCAAATACTCAGGTATAAACACATGCATAGAAAACCTACACTGAGGCCAAATTGAGTAGCATGTCGGCGTGTCTTAAAAGCAGAGTGGAAATGCACTTCACTTCAATTTATTTCTCTCTCTCTCTGGCAATAACCCCTTCCATCCCCACAGGAGTAATTATAATTTAAATTTCAGAGTCAAGGCCAGGCTACAGACTTAATTCATTATTACCAACTCTGTCAGACTCTGCCTGTTTCCAGCGATATCATTGTCCAAAAGCTCTCTAAAGGAGATGAGAGGGGAGAGTGTGTGAAAGAAAGAGAGGGGGAAAAGAGTGTGTGTGAAAGAGAGTAAGAGAGACATACACAGAGAGAGAGAGAGAGAGAGAGAGAGGGGACAACTCTCAATTTTAAGGCATGATTTCTCTGAAGATAAAGCTGCTTGTTGTGATTATTGAGGAGCAGCTCAGAAGAGAGACTCGGGGAGAAAAAGAGTCAGAGAGAGGGCTTGAGGGAGGCGAAAGACGATGAGACGAGGGCAAACTAATGGCTGACTAGTTAGCGTGTTAGTGTTCAACAGAAGAGTACAACAGGATAACAATTTCCCAACTGTAAAGCTGGGGATCGAATGTCAATACTGGTACTGACTGAAATGTGTCTGTAGAGAATAAAAAATTTTGAAAGTTGGCATTAAATAATTAATTTTGTTTACTATTGTTTAATCAGCTCTTCATTTGAAGTCCCCATCCATTAAAAAAGTGTTTTTCTTTTTGTTCCTTGTTTGAGTTTCACTGAGTTTAACACTAGACGGCTGTTTGTTTTTTTTTACATTCATCTGCTGAAGGGGGAAAGTATCTCTCTGCTCACCTTAAATACCCACGCACTTCATTTGTGACACCATTTGGAGCCAATCATGGCCCAGTATACAACTTACACAAGTGTGATGTGGAAACTTGAAGAATCCAGTGCACAAACGCTGTGAATGGATTTTAGTGAAGTAGGAGACATCTTGCATCCAACAATTCAACTTTTAAAAAGAAAAATATTTGCATTTTCTAGATTGTTTTAATTAGAGAGGAAATAGATCTAATTTTAAAAAGGTAACTGAACTTTTGTGGAAAAACTATGCCAGTGTATTTTTATGTCTTAAATGTGTTTGAATAAAAACTTTGCTAATGACATTTGAGATGTTTGGCTTCTTTTGTTAAATGAAAAAGGCTTTTTATAGAGAAACCTGTTTATATTTCTCAAATTATGTCATTAAAAAAGTATCTTTTGGTACCAAAACTCAGGTATGCTACTGGCTCTAGTGTTAAAAAGGTCCATATTCAGTATTCATACATAAAAACACAAAATGGCACAGATATCAAACAAAAATATGAGACAAAATTAAATCTTTAATGTACGGATGCAAAGATATTTTTTTCACCCTCCATCCCATCCTCCACCATCCATCCCTTCCTCCCACCGTACTGACTCCCTGAGGGAACATTTAGGGTTCAGCCTCGATCCATGACTGCTGAAGAAAACAAACCCATCCTCCACGAGAATTTGAATACTCATCAGAAAGATAGCCGGCAATAGATGGACAGACAGACAGGTAGAAAGAAAACGAGATGAAGGGAGGCCAAGACCAACCCCCACTCCCTCATTTACCACTACCCACACACACACACACACATCAGCTCTTATAGGGTTCAGCAGCACGCAGGTGAGAAAAAAGGATAAGTAGATAAAAGGAGGGAGGAACAGAGGAGCGAAGAAAAAGATGGAAGGACAGAGTTGGCTTTCATAAGACAAACCCTCGCCCTGTCTGTGATTGACAGACACTGTCACTGTGACGTTTTCTTCTTCCCATCTCTGTCACACAACACAGACACACAAACGAATTAGAGCCGCCATAGGCTTATGAATCGCTGTCATCTTTGCATCGTGTCACCTTTCATCAGAGCTGCAAGTAACATTTCGCACACGCACACACACACAGAGCATCTGCCTACCAGCCGCTTAGTTCGGGGGACATTTAATCAAATGACTGAAATGTTGAGATACAAACCAAATGCTAACATCTGATCGCATTATAGTTTTTGCAGCTAGTACACAACAAATTAAGCTTTCTACATTACTGAAAGAAAATCACACAAAACCTTGCGCGATGGATGTTATATCATCCTTTTCCGCAGCGTATCGTAGGACAATAGTGTCCACCCACAGCACACTCAAAAATCGACTGTATTTAGTATGTATATTGTCTGGTTTGAGTATACTGAGTGTGTATATAGTATGGATTTCAGACACAGGCACTGTCTGTCAAAGTTTGTCTCAAAGTTTACTCTTTTCCTGTCCCACACTTTACTGCAGCCCCTTATCTCACTTCCTGTCCAGGCTGTGTCCTTTATTAGTGGGTGGGAGAGGTACTGCATGTGTGTATCTGTGTGTGAGTGTGCGCGCACATACATGGGGGTGGGTGGTGAAGTGCCACCACTTCAGCAGAGGTCACCACGTCCTCCTTCTCTCATCCACCCATCTTGCGGCCACCTCAGGCCCATTAAGAGCCATTAGTGTGTGTGCTCCTTTGCCATCATAATACATAAATCTCTTCCTCTCCTTTTCCCTCTCTCCCTCTGTCCCTCTCTACTTCTGGGAAACAGTAATTAGGGATGAAGGAAAGGTTACAGTGAGCAATAGTACATCTAAGGCAGTGAGTGTATTGCACCGTGTTGCATATAGCTCTGCCATCAGCTGCATTCAAAGTAGTTTGCAGTAGAAATTCATGTGTACTCATTCACACGCATACATGCAAGTGTACACAGGTACACAAAAACCTGGCAGACATACACACACACACACACACACACACACACACACACACACACACACACACACAGTATGTGAGAACAGAAACCTGTCACAATGCAGAACAGCTAGAATGAGAGAGACATTAATGAGCTCGGCGCTAGCATCAGAACCCAGCACTCAGGTATCTATTATCTACTTTCTTTAATGGCCACAGATTGGGATGAGGGAAAAAAAAAACACCTGCCAAATGCAGCACAGTGACCTCACTGACACTATATGAGGTATGGTGTGCATGAGAGAGTGACAACAAGGACAGCTCTGGGATTTAAAATTAGTAATGTTGTCACAGAGACGCAGGTTATTAAAGTGAGTGTGTATGCATGTAGGTGAATGTGTGTGGTTTTTTTTTTTTTGTTTCTCTTTACAACATCCATACTTTGCAATCCACCGCTACACACCTCACTAGCTCAAAGTAATCTTGCCTATGTGTTTTCATGACTAGCAGGGTGAGCCAAGCGGCTGAAAGCTAAGAGAAGCAAAAGGTTTCAATTGTCTTGTCTTCTTCATCCTATTTGTGAAGATATCTGCTCTTTAAAGCCGTGATGATGACAGCACGGTACTTGTATTGCTCTGCCAACCCCCTTCTTTTTATTAGATAGCTGTCGCAGGTAGGTACTGTTTTTGCATGTGTCTGTCTATGTGTGCCTGTGTGTGATTAGCAGTAGTGGATGCTTTGTGCGGGCTTGTGTTGGACAGCTGATTTCTAGCTGATAAAACCAGTCAGTAAAAATGTGCCCGAGCACAATAACATACACCTACACCGGCACATGCACACACTCTGGGCAGATTAGTGGGCTTTGAGCAGCACTGTTATATATTAGTGGTGGTACTTGGTCTTATCAGTGCTCTTTGATAAGGTACATCTTTATTAAATTCTCCAACTGAAAGACGGCCAGTCTGGAGAAAAGGAATATGTTAATAGGTAGAGACCATTCAAGTCTTCAAACCGACCTCGCTGTGCCCCTCCATTTGCAACCCCCCCACCTTCTTCCACCCTCTATCTCTCCATCCCTTCATCTAACGGGAGGGCCACAGCGGCGACAGACAAAGAGCTGATGCTGCCGGGAGAGCGGGACAGAGATGGGGAGTGCAGGAGAGAGAAGGAGGCAGGAAAAGAGGTAGGCGATGGAAGGAAAATGTCTCGCCTTCAGCCGAGCAGAAAAACGGGGTCTGCACGAGTTGTGAGAGAGGTGAAATAGCTTTTTCTTTTCATTTTACACGCCTTCCCTTCCCGGTGCAACCCTCACCCTTTACCTCTCGCCCCCTATTACACACACACACACACACACACACACACAAACACACACACATACACTCACGCTCCCTGCCCTCATTTTGTGACTGTGAGAAGAGGCACAGCGTGTGTGTCTCGGTCCTAGAGCTCCCCCCTCTGATCTTGGGTGGTTGCTGCAAGCGCGGAGGAGAGTGGTCGACCTCCTGTGGCTAGCCAATAAGGCACCGCCACGGTTATTTAGGTCGTGGCACCCGTGTTTGGCCTGTGGAGCCTCGCCGCTGGTGCTTACGCACACATTGAAAGACGCAAACACACACACCAGCTGGGACGTACCGTTAACTGAAATTAGAGCACATCCCATAATCACACTGATTCTTATAAACACAAACAACTACTTATTATAAAGTATGTGATCAGGCACGCACGCCACACACAAACGCATGTAAACGTGTTTCAGCTACTCGGTGCAGTAATGATGAAACACTCTATTCTCTATTATTAAAATGAAAACAGCAAAGTTTTCAGCATCTTACATTTTTCTATTAAAATAAGTCATGACTGCAGCATTGAGTGACAAGACTACAGGACATTCGGTTGATGTGTAAAGAAGTGTTACATGTCAATGAAATCTAATGAAAGTGTGTGCGCGAGCGTGTGTGTGTGTGAGTGATGTGTGAGTGATGTGTGAGTGTGCCTTTGTGGTAAGGAGTAAGGATGACAGGGTGTGAAGGGTTAACTAGGCTAAGACAAAGACATAGGCAGAAACCATTGTGTTGAGTGGAGGGCCTCCGGAGCAGATGGGGCCTCAGGGCTCTCGCTTTCTCTCTCACTCTAAAACTAAGCTCAAATCAATGACAACGAGCCTAACAAGCCGAGACATTTTACACACAAATAACTGAGCCCACATGCATTAATCATAAATGAACACGCGCAAATCTCTGTAGGATGCTGATGCAAACAAACCAGCCTGTATCCTCCAAACAGTTATTCCCATCAGCTCGTCTCAGTTGCCGCCTGTTATAGACTTGTGATCTCCCCTCTCCTTCCCTGACCTCTCAACCCCTCCATTTCTTCCTTCCTTCCCTCTGTGCATCTCATCATTTCCTTCGCTCTCCACTTCTCCAAACTTCAAACCTTGCCCAGTGGATTTTCTGTCAAATCTTAGCACATTTACTTACTCCTTTTCATGAATAAGTGCGATTCTTCAGAATATTTAAATAAACTGTGACTTTATAACAATCAGAAGTCTGCTGATGAATGTGTGAGGCAGTTGTTGTTTGACTCATGACACAAAAGAAACAATAGTTCTCTTTGTCTTTACAACTTGGACATTTCGGCGCGCGTCACACAGCCATCAATTCAAGCAAGACGCCTCAGTGCCAGGTAGATGGACAGTCAGTAAGGAAGGGGCAACTGCATGAGATTCAGCTTACTTGTGTGTAATATTTGCTGTAGATGTGTGTGAACAAATGAAGGCAAGAAAATCAGATACATAAATGGATTTCAAGTACTCCATGAAAGATTAAGGGAACTGCACCATACTGGTCATTGTGTAGTTGTATTACGCTTTTTTTTCTGATTTTATCTTCTATCATTTTATAGCATTTTGTCTGGAAGAGTGCAGTCGACAACACAGCATTGCTGGATAGGCTTGACACCTTTTAAAAGCTACAGCAAGGTCTTTCTAATAGGTCTTTCAGTTGAGCTCTCCACTCTGGGTACTTTCCTCTCGCACATGTTCACTCAATGTAATCTACCTTATCCTAAACTCATTCACACAAAGTGAAGCCACTCTTACAATAATACTAACTCACATATCTCTGCATGATCTGGTGTCTCTCATGCGGGTCGTCCAGCATGTTGACTGACAGGTCTGAGATGGAAACGGCGGCGGATGCAGTGAGTGTGACCAGCAGCACCAGCACACCTTCGCATTCCTCCAGCGGCAGGTCCAACTTGTGTGTGTGTTCCTTACTGAGAAGTGACAGGTCGATTGTACACCTAAAGCACACACACACACACATAGAGTATTGTACATATTTTGTGGGGAAGTTGACTTTGCTGAAACATTGGCTGATAAAAGAGGAAGCTGAGCAAAGCTACAGAGAAGACAATGAAGACTACACTTAAACACTTAAACACTTAAAGAAATGCTCCTCTTGTCATTTTGGGTATGAAGTTTGCAGGAAAATTGCCTGTAAAGTACTGTCATAAACAAATAGTTATCATCTCATTAAAAAATATAATGTATGTTGCAGTTGAGCATAGCAATAGCAACACCTTAACATACACATAGCAAGAGTCATGTGTGTAGGATATACAATAAGTAACTGCAGACAACCTGGCCAAAGCTGACACAATTAATACCTTTAAGTAGGCACTTGAGAGCATCTTCTCTTGGCTGAATTGATTTTCTGGCATTCCCTTAATATATCTCTAGTTAATATCAAGGCAGGCCAATAGTAATTATTGGACTTGGGTCAAAGAGTTCAAAGCAAAGCCTTCCTCAAGTGCCTTCATGCTGATGAAAACTATGAAGAATTCATTTCCACAGGAAATGGCCTAATATTTAGCCAGGGTTTCAATTTTCAAAGGACTGCCATACTTTGCAGTAATCAACTGGATATTGAACATAAGGTAAAAAATGAGTAAATCCAGAATGTCATTTTGGACTAATGTTACTGGTAATACTGTCATTATGCAATCTTCCCTCTGAATGGGACCTATAATAAGTCATTAATTTTGGTAAGCTGTTCTACCTATATGATCTGACAGAAGACTGAGATATATTAACACTGAAAGAGATCCCTGTACCTTCCCATGAAGTCATCCTTCTTGCCAGCATCTTTGTCCCAGACTGTAATATCCACATAGCCTCCCTGCTCCTCATACAGGTGGAAGTCAAACTGCTCTCTCCACTGAGGATTCAGCGTTTTGGGAATTGTCTGAGTTGATGACAGAAGGAAATACATTGTTTGTGTCTGAGTTGTTTATATAACATTTGTCAGCAAATAACATGTGGATGGTTCATAGACTGCATGGATCCAAAGTCATCAGTTGCAGATTTACAAGACAGTGAAAAAAGCAAAAAAAGCACACAGAAAGGTGATTCATGACATCAGAATAAAGAGAAAACGTGAGAAAAGATTTTTGGACCTGTCTAAACAAAGCACCTTATCTGTAATTAGACAGTGATGACAGTCAAATGAAAATATTCTCAAAAAGGAGTGCGGTTACCTTGCTCTTGTACTTTTGGTGCCCCATCCTGAATTTGACGTAAGGGTCGCTGAGGCCGTTGGCATCCATGGGCTGGAGGCCGCGACCTTCTATCAGACTGATGCTGACTATGCCTCGCCACAGCTGGGCTTTTCTGTGCACATCTGACAGACGCATACTCTGATACTGCAGTGAGTAAACACACATTCACAGAAACATTTACACACAGAGACGTTCGTACGGACACATGCAGGTACACGAACACCCACAAACACACACACACACATACATTAATTAACCGCAAAGATATAAATTTTAGGCATATATACACTTTGTAACCAGCAGTAACACCAAAATACATCAAGACAACACAGAAATGAGCAGGCAAAACACACATGACAACACTAGAAAACAAAATAAGATAATTCAACACAATTTACCCCTGAGGTCTGAGCTCACCTGACATGCCAGATCATCACCGAATGACAAGACAGGGTGTCCTACTATTCAGTCAGCAACTGTTTTGAATCCTGAATGATTTTTAGGGGGATGCTGAGAAACTCCATCACTGTTACTTAGTGTTACGTAGCAACAATCTGCCTATGTTGAAAAATGAAGAACATCTACTGTTCCCTCTTTCTGTCCTTCACGAGTAACATGTTTACTTTGAATTCATTGCAGAAGAAACTGCTCAAGGTCTGCACAAGACTATATACGTCATTGCATGTGTGTGATCTTTTTTGGGTAAAAATTATAAATATAATAAATAACTGGGAGGTAAATGACTTATCCAAAAACAGGCAGACTGCTGAGAAGCAGCATTTCTTATTACAGCTGCCCGTACTGTAAGTTGACAGCACTGCAAATTCGGATTGATGATTTTATTACATATTTAAGTCTATTTTTTCCAACAGTTTTCTCACCACTTACAGGCCTATTTAACCTCTCTTTGAATCATGTCAGTATCCTTCACTAAAACAAAGAGCAGGGTATTTATTTGTCAAACAAATACACCCCTCTCTCACTCCCTCTCTGCCTTTCTCTCTCCTCCTTCCTCGTTAGGGAGAATTTATTAGCATAGCTTTTGTTTTGTGGGTGAATTTCATTAAACTCTGAACAAACCCTGCCTTGCAAGCGCAGGCCTTTGATCTGGAGACGGAGCCTCTTAATTTCCATTCTCCAGACATTAAACAATGCGAATGGCCCCCTGCAATACAGCCAACCTCCCATACAGCAACTCCCACCCTCTTTCATTTCTCCTGTTCACTTGCTGCTAACACACTGTATGCTAATGATGAGAGGTCGCCGTTATGTCCTACTCGAGCACAATCCTAATTGTTGCCTTGTTTTGTTGCTACATATTTCTTGTTACGGAAAACCATGGGCTATTTGGATTGGAAGTCCGTATCCCTCTGCCAGAGCACAGCAGGAGAGAGATCATGCACAGAGTTGTTCAGACGCTTAAAGTCTTATAGCAGATACTCACATTAAATTTAAGAATTAATACACGGTTCAACTTTTGTCAGCCCTTTGGATGAAGAAAAACGTTTGAAGTGCCAAAATAAGCATTTTGCCTGGTGCTGAAGTTAGAGAGACCTGGATTTAATATGCCTCTGACTCATAATTATTATCTCAAACTACTTCTTGAATAGTTTGCATCTTCTACTGTGGGTTCAATACTCATAGATGCTTCATTAAAAAAAAGTGCTTGTGTAAAAATAACTGTGTACTGTAAGCAGTCGAGCATGGAGGCAGGGAGGGACTCAGGAGCAGCGCCTTTTTTGGTGGGGTAGCACAGTAGCTAGTTAGTTAGTGTTTGAGCTCATTCCTGAGTCACAGGCGGGGTGGCCCAGTTTGGAGGCTTCAAAGGCTCGATTATGGGGAAGCGCGATACAGCAGGACGTCTGCCCAGCTCCAACCAAGCACACTTCAAATGTGTATCTGTGTCTCTTGGTGGTTATCAAACTTTTTACTGTTAGTTAAGGGAAAGTGAGTACCTCTAGGTGCAATTTAGGAGATTGACTGAAAGTAAAACTGAGTTTCCAGCCACTGTTTCCTTCTCGATGGCGACTTTTAAACAGCAGAGGAAAAGATACCAAATTACCTCAATAAATGAGAATTATAAGCAAACTTATGTGAGTAAATCAATTTATGTGCACTAAATTGTTTCCGGATAAAAAACAAGCTAGGTGCTACATGCAGGAGCCAATGAGAAGAAGCAGATCCTCAACCAGCATGCTCTCTGGTCAACCTGACAGCCCACAAGAATAAAAAAAATAAATAAATAAACCAAAAGGTAGCAGTCTCTTATGTATGGCAAGATGGGAACTCAAAAGAATATGAACTCCAAGGGTTTCCACTTGACGTAAAGGGGTCTAAGAGTCATTCAACAGAGTCAACAATCAACAAGCGTTCCTTATTGCACAGTTGATTTGCTGTACAGGACTCCCTTAAAACCCCTAAAAGCAAACCATTTGCTTTATTTTCTCACACAGCAGCTGCAATACACCGTGCAGGTCAAAGGTGGAAGAAGCATGAATATATTGTACTTGGGGCTCAAGTTGAGCAGAAGCATTGCACAAGGACAAAGCTGGAAATACTAAATATGTTTCGAAACATAATCCAAAAAGTGAAATACAACAAAAACAAAATCACTGTAATGCATTACTTCCACCCTTGGTGTCTATTTATAGAACTTTTGTCTTGCCTTCACACTTGTAAATACGTACAGGCGTGGTGGCACATGCAATTCATAAGAAAGAGTTTACATGACCTGAGGTGATGTAAAAATAGGCGTTTTGGTGGTATATTGCAGCCTGTGGAAAATAAGCTGGTGACAATGAGAACCAAAGAACTGATAAAGAAAGAAAACTGCTAATACCACTGTGGGAGGAGGAAAAGAAGGGAGGAAAGGAGAGGGCCAGGGAGACTCCATCCATGTACCAGGACACCAGTGAAGAGTGCAGGATAGGTGAGGTGCAGTGCGGTCGATAGTGGGGTTACAGTACAGTTGGAAGTTTGCGGGTGGGGGGGGGAGTTACATGCTGTTTTAGTTTACCTTACTAGATCGTTTCCAGTTCCTTCTCAAAAGCATAATCTGTAAATGAGACAAAGCGGTTACAGAGCACCCCCCACTGTCTCCCACTTAGAGCTGCAGGGTCAGAGGTTAAAGGGCATGGGGGTGTATGAAGATCAGATGTTAGCCCTGGCCTGGTGCAAGGGAGGGTTAGATAAGGAGTGGGGCAGTTGTCATTCATGCAAGTTAAGAAAGCAGGAAGTGTATAAGAAGCGCTCTTACTTGTCATATGGTGTTATGAAGTATTTGCATACGCAGACATGCGCACACACAGATAAACATGTGTACATTAGATGCAGTTTGTGCCTCTCATACTGTATAATCATCATTTTTATACTTGATTCTTTAACAAAGTGCATTTCCATTCCTAGAACCAAAGAAAGACGGCAATTGATGAAATGAAACTGCTTACTTGCTTTACTTGGTTTTTACTTCTTTGTTTGGGTCCATTAATGACACTTTGAGAAACAATTAAACATTGTTCTTTCAAAGTTTCAAATATAAAAATAATCATTACCCAAGAGGACTACTTACATGTGCACAAATAAACTCACATAATGTCCAATTTCCACTGTCATCCCAACACTCATCAACTTGAAAATAAGCACTGTATAAAGCAGATAATCATGTACAGAAACACTGTTGATGCTGCATGATTACTACAATGACCACATTACTAGCAGTTTAACAGAAGATTAAAGGTTCAGTATTCTTCCCTTACCATACCAGTAGATGGCAACAGAGTGTCATCTAGAATGCACTGGTGTAACCTTGTACTCATTTTCTTCACAGTTGGAGAAAACCAAAATGATGCTTAACCTAAATAGAGTTTATTTGTTCTGTCAAATGTGGACTCTCTGAACTACAGTACTAAATAAGCAGCAGAATTAAGACATCAGATCAAAAGGAATAAAATATTTCCCCCATGACTCTGCCTTGTTCCGAATTGAGCATGCAGGGGTCCAATTAACCAAACAAATAATTGAACAGAAATAAATGCAACTCTGAAACACCGAGCACGTCCACAGAGGCACCAGCCAACATAATTAGGAAAGAGAATCCAGTGCTCTTTGAACATGGAACTTTTCCACAGAACATATTAATTACACTTGTGTTTATGCATATGTATTTGCTGAGTTGAAGAGTTTCCAGTAACTGAGGATGAACGAAGCCAGCACATCCCAGTTCAACACAGCCTGCCTGGGTTCCTGATGTACGAGGACAGAGTTCGCTTAAACTAAAACAACATTGTTGCTGAACTTTGATTAAGAATATTATAAAACTGATTTGTTTGGTTTCTTATCAAAAAAGCAGTTATGCACGACTTAATTCTTCAGGTTTTCTATACTTAGCTACAGTATATCAGGCATATGATTCCTTATCTTGGTGTAACATTTCAAAGATGATATACAGTAGGGGCAAGTTAGATAGGGAAGTATGATTCCTCTTAATGAGAAGGAAAAGAAGTGTTTGCAGGAAGAGTGACGGAAAAAGAGATGAATGAGTAATCTGACTGAGAGTTTATTTAGTTTTCTTACAGCATCCCTCACGTCTCCCTCCTTCGGTGACAGAGTGACAGCTAGCTCCAAGCTGCCAAGGTTATGTTCAGGGTACTGCGGGTCCTTCAGGTCCAGCGTCACATCCAGTGTCCTACAGGGAAGCACAGTTAACCAGGTTCACATAAAAAGCCATACTATATAAATATTGTACATTCATAGCCATACAGTGTATTGATTCCACATTCATGTACATAAATAAATGCATGCAGATACGAACAACCTAATCATCTTAACACAGAGGGAAGACGTATATTTAGTCAGTTAAAGTCTGACTCAATGGATGTGGAGTACTGAGATAAGCCGCCCCACTAACTGATTACTACATTCTGCTACCTTCTTTCCTTTCCAGTCTTCACTGCTGTTTGTAGCGAGTAACAACGACAACAATCAGTCAGCCGAGCCAACAATCCTAAATTATGCATAAACTGGGTAATTATTAAAGTAACAGCGAGGCATGTAATTACTATTAATGAGAGCACACAGTATTTAACAAAAGTGCTGTGAGCTTAGGTAAATTCAGGCCTGACCATTCTGAATGGTTCAAAGTCTTTTTTTTTTTTTTTTTTAAATGGGCACCGAAGTACCAAAACTAAGAACACAACACTGAAACTAACTGATTGACATGTGTTGTAATACAGGGATTAACATTATACAACAGCAAAAGTTATGTGTGTGTGTTTTATGGTGCTGTTTAGTCTTTGGTTAAATCGGTAGCGCTAGAAAAACATCAGATAATCTAGTTCTAATGAACAGGGTGAGCTTAACTTTGGAAAAAGATCATTTGACATTGTAACATCCCTCCCTCGCTGCCTGCTGCTCGTGTGGTTGGTTTGACTTGCTGTCAGTTTGTAGAGGACATCAGGAAACTGCGTACACCAGAGTAAATTGGGCCTCAGCCTATTTAAGAGGCTTCATTTCTAACATCTCTCTCTTCTCTTCCTCCCAGGCCTCCACCAGCCAGTTCGGTTAGGGTTTTGTGTTTTGTTTGCACACGTCACACGTTACACTCATCCACACACTGCATTCATTACTGACCAGGCTGACTAACGTTATTATTTTATCTGAGCTCAAGTTGACAATAAATGTCATTTTTAGAACCTTAATTCATGTGTGATTCCCCTTTTTTGTCACTGACTCTTGGCCAGTTCATGATACAATATAATGTATATGGAAAAATGGAAATGTGGCAAAAATATTTGACACCTTTCTAATAGAAAAAAGTGCATAAAGTGAACACATTGAACAATGTCATGTTAACATTACAGTTTTTTCCCCAACTGAGATATTCACACTGAAAACCTTGACACTAACCCTTGCAAGGTGATTTATGATATAAAAGAGATTAGGTAATACGTCTGTGAATGACAAAATGATAAAAGTTAATAAATGGCAGATTCTCTGCATAGCAGAAAATAAACGACTTTTGATAACTATAAAATGTAATTTTGGAAGAAATTGCGTATGATTGCTGAAAGCTGAAATTGATTGTGCTGCTTTGCTGGAAGCTGAATTGCACTGACTAATGTTGGCTGCAGGTGGGATCGAAGCTACAAGCTATTGTTTTTAAGAAATCAATGCGATGCACTGTGCTTACAATTGACACAGCAAACTGTGAGCGAAATCAGATTTTCATATTTAGACTTTTAATTTCATAAAAAAGTAAGGGTTGCAGCTCTGACATTCTTATAATATTAAAGGGCACTGGAGTCGCATTGAATGATGGTACATAATAAACATATAAAGCAACTTTTTTCATAAGCTAAAAGTTATGAGGAGTACTCCCCTGAGCAGGTTTCAAACTCAAAACTCTGTAATCTCACAGTGAAACTGACCATGAACAGGGTTTAACCACTGAGCCAGCAAAGATCCCTGAAGCGTAAAGCACAAATTCACATTTTGTTGAGGAGAAACTGATTTGCCTAAGACAAAACTTCAAGGTCAATGATATGAACATTATTAGTGGCAGCAGGACTAGCTGAGCATGAGGATGTATAATATGTATACACAGTGTTTGAAGGAAGAGAGAATCTGTAAGTTTAAGAAACGGGAGTGAAAGGAGACACACAGCCTGCTGATTGTACTGCAGTCAATGAGCGCGTGACACAGCCCTCTCCCTATCAATTAAGGTTTAGATCTCAAAAACTATAACTCCTATGGGTTATATGTTTACATTTTGAGAGAGGGGAGGCTTGTGGCAACATTTTAAAGAGTGATGTGTGCTTAGAGAGTTAAAATTGTGGGAGTGAGAAATGTTTAGAATATTTTTTCTGGTCTAAAAATATATCTCTGCTCTGCCCTGTGCCTGATCACATGACATGCTGAAGAGGTCTGAAAACGGCTGTAAAATCCCTCACTTTGGACTTAAATTACTCCAAAAAGCAATCACACAGTTAAATTCCTCTTCATATACTTCTCTATGCTATCAAAATCAAATTTAGCCCTCATGTGCTTCATGAGGTTTCAGATGAGTTTCCAAAGGCTGCCACAAGAGGGAGGCAAATGCAAGAAAAGAAAGGCAGCTGCTTGAACAATCCCTAAAACCTGAACATTTATTGTCTCTTGACACATCACAGGGTTATATGCAGCTAGCAACTCAAATAAAATCAGCAGCGACAGAACACAGGAGGGTTTAGCAGAAAGGCAGGAGAGAGATTAGAGGATAAGGGAGGTGTTAATGGGAAAGAAAAGAGGGAAGAAGAGGGAAATAAGCCAAGGCAAAATGATAGAGAGACCTCTGATGCTCCAGTGACTCCAGGTAGAGGTACGCTGAGCCCATGAAATCATCCTGAAGTCCAAAGTCATAGTCAAAAACCTACAGAGACACAATACAGCTGTAACTGTCAAAAGAGGATCCTTACAAACCACATTGCAAATGTCCTCTGTCTCTGACATTATTTGCACATTGACTTGTCATAACTGGTTTAAAGAAGGAAGCTTACAAATAATGGTGTGTTCGTGTCCAGTGAGACTTAACAGTCCCCCAACAAAACATCAAGTTATATTAAAGCAGGATGACATTTGATGCTCAGGATTAATCTGCTGTACCTTGACATACAGCGGGTCCCTCAGGGTCTCCACCAGAAGGCTTACTCTCTCCTCCCACACTGGGTTGAGGTTCTTATGGATGGTCTTACTCCTGAACACCTCCTTCCCCGCAATCTTAAACTTCACATATGGGTCACTGGTCCCTGGGGAGAAAGACATCAGACACACAGGATTAAGCTATATACTGTCTATTTAACTATCTACAGGGTAAAGCATTAGGGTAAAATTGAAAGTTTAAGATCACCTTCTTCAGCTGGTCTCATTTCAAATTGCAGTATCTATATCTATAATTAGGATTGTGATTCAAATTAGTCTTGCATGCCGATGGTCAAAAAATACAAAAATACTTTATTTCTCTCAAATCATTTTTACAACCAGAAACACAAAGACAGTGACGCACGCTGCTTTGAAGGTCTAAGGAGAGTATCAGGCGTGTCGTGTGACTCGTGTTCTACTGTGGATGATATAACTAGAATTTTACTATTGAAGCTGGGTCCCATACAGTGCCTCTATTTGACCACTAGATGGGAGCATTGATTTACATTTGTATTATTCTGCAAAGGTACCAGGTGATCTTGGTGGAATCTTTCTTTTTGATATGTAATAATGAACACAGATTGGGCCTGCATGCTTACAAACATTTCACAAATAAAAATAGTGTATGCACAAATTAACACTTGATCTAACATACATAAATGTAAACACACAAATATGAACTAAGGCCCACAGTATATAACACACACACAGTGCATTTGGTGAGATTTATAGTTTCTATGCATTCACCATTCATCATGACAAGATATATAATTCTGAATCTACATGTTATTGATAAATGTGCATTAATCCTCCTGTTCGTTCCATTTCTGTCTGATTCTACCCTCCTATTCCCAAAGGTCCATTAACTTCAGAATAAGTCTACTGGTTTGACAGGCAAAGAATAACAGAGACCAGATAAAAACACACCGTAAAGGCAGAGAAAACAATTTAAGGATTATGGAGACCGTGCAGGAAATTTAATTTAATTTAATTCTATTTCTTAATGACATTCCAGCAGACAAATTCATAAGTTTACTGCATCTGAATAAAAATGACAAGCCACAACACAGCTTTAGGGAGACTGGGAAGTATTCATAATGGCAGCGGTTGCATTCAGAGCCATGTTTGTCTTGGAGATAATCAGGTTTACTGACTTGGCAGTCTGATCGCGTCCAGATTCAGATAAAAATAAAATGGCCAAAGGGAGCTAGACCGGACTAACCACAGGCATTTCACATAAATACATATTTACTGCAAATGCACACATACATAAAGTACATAGAAGCTACACAGGGGAGCTCATTTCCTTTTATTTATGATTATTTTGTACCAGCGCTATGTTTCTCCTTGAATAGTGTAGTGCCAAGAGACCACAATGTTTCGCATTGAGTTACAGATACTGCATGTGTTATTAGTATAGTAGGTGAGACACTCATTGTAAACAAGACATACAGTAAACATGTAAACATAAAAGTCACATGAAGATAAACCTGAGCATAAAGAGGCATGTGAACACAAAGATAATATTATAGATAAAAACATGTCAATACCAGTGCCCCAACAGGGTACTTTACTGTATATATCATGTACTTTTGCTGTACATGACTGCTCTAAGGTCGTGATATGACCACAAAAGCAAAATACATCACAACTTTTCCTCCCTTTCAAAATCTACAGGTACTACTTTATGCTCTCTCTTTTATCTGTTGTCGTTCCCTCCATCTTTGCCATCCTTGGATCCCAGTGCCTTTCATCTCTGCTCCTTGCAGTATTTATGCATGTAACTGTCAAGATGATAGGCAGGAACCTCCAGTGAAACAGTACACTGAACTTATCTGTTTGTTTGCGTGTGTCTCAAATTGGTGTCACGTTATCATCCACTGTGACAAAAGTGATTACCAAGTAAATCTTAAGGGAGGGAAGGTAATCCTATCATCAGACAATTCTCACTTTGTGCCTGCGGTTTATTCTCTCTGCCAGCATCTCTGGGAAAAAAACAAGAATGTAAGTGAACATATAAACTACACTTTATAGTTCAGTATATACCATATGTTGACTGGCTGTGAAAATCAAAAGCAACCATAAACCTGAAGTATATTGTTTACCTGTTGTGATAATCTGCCTGTTTTCTGAGACAGCCATGAGGGCGGCTGTGTTATAGACAAGGCTGACAGCCAGGATACTTGTTGATAAAAGACTGAGCTCTCTCAGTGTTTCCACATGTCTTTTCAATTCAAGAGGGAGTAATGCTCTATCATCTCAAGGGGAACAAATTCAAATATATAACTCTCACACAATGACTTGACTGATGCTTTTTAAAAGGCAATAAAGGGTACTAATGGCAAGACTGGCATGGGTTATTTTCTAATTACAAGAGATGTGAGCAAAAAGATATGGCTCTGCTGATAAAGAGCAAGTAATTATCTGGAATATTATACTATTAACTTGTCATTTGGATCTAGAATTAGTGTGTCATTGACAATATTAAACACAAAATCGGCTTGGTGTGAGTAAAAACTGCTGACTTGATTCTCAGCTGCCAGCAAGCTTTGGTGTGAGAGTGGCAAAATACTGTATGCGCTAACACTGGCCTTCTGGGAAAAGATGTCCACTTCTTCACACGTAAACAACATAAAACACCCTAATGCACACCAGGAAAGCGCTAGAAAAACACACATACACACACAAACCCGTTTACACCCTGTTGCCCTTGACATATCATTGCAAGACAGCTGCAGCAAGGGGACACAGATGACAGGAGAAGAAAAAAGGAGTAGAAATGAGAGACAGCTAGAAGTGTCTGGGGTGGCATCTTCTGTTTGTAATGTTAAAGCATATAGCAGAGTAAACAGAAAAGACAATTCGAGCATGAAATACTCAAACAGGAAGCAATTCCTTTTAAAAGAACTAAAGAGGACTCTAGGACTAAAGAGAAGTGGTCCTGTACTGCATCATGGAGGCAGTAGCCTCAAATCTCTAAACTTCTTTTCTCTGTGTTTTTCTCTCTTTCTGTGTCCCACCAGGTCGATGTTTCCCAGACACATATCACTGGCTCTGAGCCTCTGCATCCCACAGTGCCAGCTTTATGGTGCCATAAACACACACACACAGGCTGAAAAGTATGAAATGGAGAAAGCTGGTGCTGTGCAGTAGGTGGGTGGTGGCTGAATATGAGTGAGCGTGGGTACAGCGCAGAGGAGTGATGGCAGAGGTGCTTTCTTGGAAATCAACCACCATAGGACATATATATCATCTTTCCCCACAGTTGGGGGAAAGAAAGAAAGTGATTGTATGTCCCACACAAGGGCTGGTGGGTGGATAGGTCAATAAGCAATAGGTATTATAAGATCAATAGGCCTTAGAAGAATTAATAATGGTTGACATAAATGCCTAAAACCAGTTGGGGTTCGAGACAGAAGGTTTGATAGATTGGTGCACCCTGGATGGTTGTCCACCTTGCAGGCAGAAGGCTATCAGATGGAAGTGCTGGGTAAGGGGAGGAATTGGGAATAAGAAGTCGATCTGTCAAATACTGATAAACTGCAAAGTAAGTAAGTGCCGTAGGTACGAATGGAAGCGCAGCTGTGGAAAGCAAACAGCGATTTTCTGTCTTTCTACCATTGAGTGGCATTAGTGTTGATGCTTGTGGGCTAAAGACAGGACAACACTCAATTGACACTTGATATGCAACACTCAGTAATTCAAGTCTGTTCTTTCAGCTTTGCATGTTGAGATTAACACTTTGTTAACAGGAGAATCAACTGAAACAAAAGTACGTCAAAACACAGCAATTGTGTGCTCCAATAAAACACAACTTATCCAAAAATAGAGTTCAAACTTAACATGTTTTTATTGCTCAGACCTCAAATACACAAGTTCACTTTGAAGGAATGAGGGTCAGGAAAAGAGACCAGGTTCAAAGATGATAATACTGGTTATAACAAATTACTGATGTTTATTTTAACAGCAGTTAATCTACCACATATAATACCGGGTTATTTCAGGGCATAAATTAATGAAGGAACAGACACAGACATAGTAAACCCAGTCTCTGGAACAAGGGCTTTTCTGTGAGCCCTGTTCTTAGACCCGAAAATCCAGGATTTCCCTTAATTTTGACATTTAAGATAGTTAACTTCTTTATCCTCCTTTCTGGAACAACCCCCCTGGTGGTGAGTGAGTGTGTGAGTGTGCGACTGTGTGTCATATTATTCATCTTCTATGATGCTATTGAAACCAACCACTAAACAGCGTTATAATAGCTGAGAGCAGAAATAAACGTGTGTGAGAAGACTCAGCGGCATACTTAGCAGGTAAATTTGCTTTGGGTGTGGCACACAGGCAGATCTAAAAGCCCCTGATAGACTTATTTTTGAAAGCTGCTCTCTGTCTTCCTGACAGGCAATTGAAAACATAATCCACCACACATTTATCTCTACTACACACCTAATGGGCAGCGGCCATAAAAATACTGCTCACTGCATCTGCCTGCCAGTAAGCCAACTGCCCTGTCAGACACCTGAGAATGCAGCAAACTAGAAAGAACAATCTGTGATCCAAAATCCATAAAAGGGTAGCCCAACTGTAGTTTAAATCTAAGTGGATTTTAAAGTACATTCCTTAACTATAACTCTTCAGTTACAGTTCATGTGAATGCACCTCAAAAATCCTCGCTTAGGCTTTTAAAGTTCGGTTTCAGTCGCATGCAAATCCAGTCTGGAGTGAGTGAGGGTAACAGTGAGGGCAGGTTTGGAGGGTAAACCTATGATTGTAGTTGAAACAAGCTTGAGTCGACTCACCACTTATGTCTCATCATACATTTTCACAGTCCACGTACTATCAGGAGAGGCTTCCCACTGATAAAATCATCACTACTTAGTGCTTCTCTCTCTCGCTTTCTGTCTTACTTCATTGTAGTACTGTTTCTTGTTTTAAAATTAAAGGATAATATCTGTGTAGACACAGTAAAACACAGCACATTTAGAAATGTTGATACTATTTACTAGGATACAAGAAACAAAGCAAATTTCTACAATCCAGGAAGGATTTAAAGGGTTAAAACACAAACGGGCCAATGTTTCCCACTAGGCAAATGTCACAATATGCGTAATAAAACTGATTACCAGCATGAAAGACAATTCTGGATAGTGTGTTGTTCCATTAAGAACATACCAGCTGTCACCGATGGGAGGCAGTGTGTATCTGCCTCCCATCCACTTGAGGGACATGCATGAGTTCAATCCATCTTTACGTAATTACTTATTTCCTAACAATGTTTGTCTTTCATCTGGGGAAGCTTTTACTTTTATTGATACAATTGTGTATAATTGTGATATAGGCCTACTGCATATTTTTGTTTTGATCTTTAAAAACATATTCACTTTCTGTAGTCACTGTACCTCATGAGCTTTATTGCATCTGTGACGACTACTCTTCTTCTCTTTCATACAAATGCATCCTTTCGGTCCTCCATCTCACCATTTTCCTTCATTTGCTTTCACTCCCCTCCAGCTCTCTAAATTAAAATTACCTTATTAAGCCTCATCACACTTTTGTGACTTCCAGTAGATTTCTTTCCTGCCCTTAGAGAAAGTTATGGCATTGACATATTGTCACCGCATCTTCCGACAGCCTGCTCAATCATCAGGAGGCAAGATTTGCCTCAAGGTACATTGGAAATAAGTTTCAACTTGTTGTTTTTGGTATGCAGTAAAAAAGGAAATTGATAGACTAGGTAAGTTGAAGTAAGTAAGTATACGGCACAGTGAGGAATCTTGAAAGCATCAAAATGGAGCTATGATATGGCCATTTGAATGGCTATGTTAACTGTGGAATGACCCACCTTAGCATCCTTCAGGTAACCATGAGAACCTGTCACTGAGAGGAGGGGACACTCCCTCTACCATTCCTCATTTTGACCAGCAAATAGGTTTCCTGAAGATGTAATAGACAGTGCACCCCCATCATGCTGGGTAGCAGTGGACGGTTGAGTAGCTAACTCATCACCCTCACCATAGGCCAGGAGTGGAGATTCTTAGCAGAGGCATTTGTAGCAGAGGGAGACAAACTTAGAAGCCAATGTGTGTGCTAAGGGGCCAAAGGTTCATCACACTTCTGATGATTCTTAGAGAGAAAATTAGACTGTTTCATTGCAAGTGACTCTGAGGTTCTGCATGGTTAGTCGAGAAGATGAAAAGAAGACAACTGCTGGGTGTCAGGCTCCTTTATCTGTCTCTTGCATCACCCAGTTTACACATGTGACTTTACTGCTCATGTGTGCATTGGATATCCAGGTGTTACATAATATCTCTGGTAGTCAAGAAGAATGAAATACAAACATTATTTGCCAAAGCAATACAATTAGACACCATTTGACCTTGTCAAATAGTATATGACAGTGGTTTTCAATCTGGGGTCCGGGGACCCCCAAGCGTCCTTGAGGAGGTTCCAAGGGGTCCCCAGAAAAATGGGGAATATTTTAATTTCACTATTATTTCATTGCGGCTTGATGTGTAGCTATTTGGGGGTCCTTGACACCAAAAAGGTTGAGTATGCTATGTCTCGAACATAAAAAAATAATTTTTTTTTTTGATTAGATTTTTTTTAACAGCTTCTGTTTCTCTTTATTTGCAAAAAACTGTTATATTATTTGTAAAACTACCTAATTTAAATCCAAATATGACCTTTTCAGAAAATATCTGGGCTTTTACTGAGTGATCTTTAGAAGGGTTTGTAAATAAATGCACAGTCAAGTCAACTTAATGTCCATTTAGGATTGAGAAGATTTGCTGCTGTGGTGTAACAGTCAAAATACAGACAAGTTAATCAAAGGCTAATGCTTCCATTTAGATGCCAGTGTTGCTCTGTGAGTCAGCAATGGTCCAAGGACATGCAAACATGTCTCCCTATGCTCCAGACAAACCCCAGAGCAATAACTAAAGATTTATCTATTTCACACTTACAAGAAGAACTCATGAAGGAGATGAAGAACTTTGTTCCTGCCTGTGTGTGTGTGTGCGATTTTGTGTGATGTGTGAGGGATTTATTTCACACACCCAGACACACAGAAGTGGTCATTTCATTGACAAAAGCACCACCACTCTGCCTCTCTCACTCTTTATTACTAACTCACTATCTTCCTCACACACATAAGCATTATGTATTTAGTCATTAGCACTTTCAGTCACACAAATAACACATGCACAAGCAAGGCCGAACACCTGCCTAGTTTATTGTCATGAGAGGCAGCAGCGCAGTAAACCAGATAGAACTTTTGACAGTAATGTCAGATATGAGGCCCTGACCTTGGATAAAAAATCTGGCAAAACAAAGGATGACTCCTGCCTGTCTGTGACAGTAGTTCTGGCCCCAGCTCTGGGAAATGAATACTGACTCACAAAAAAGGTAAAGACCCAGAGGAAGTTGGTAGTTACAGATCCATTTTGCTTCTTAATGCAGACCAGAAGATCCTAGCTAACATTTTAGCTAATAGACTTAGTAAAGTAATTGATAAACTAATCCTTCAAGATCAGACTGGGTTTATTCCTAGAAGGACCTCATCACAAAACCTCAGGCGTCTTTTTAATATACTGTACAATTTCAAGTTTGATTGTGAAAACCTTACTATTATTTCACTGGACGCCGAAAAGGCATTTGACCAAATGGAATGGACTTTTCAAAGTACTCAGAAAATTTAATCTCAAAGAAAATTTCATTAGATGGATAAAATTATTATATCAAAAACCTGTAGCCAAGATTATGACAAATAAAATACTTTCCTCCGAATTCAATCTGGGTCGGGGCATGAGACAAGGATGCCCCTTATCCCCACTCTTATTTGCTTTGGCCATAGAACCTCTTGCAGAATCGATTCGTTCTGACACACTAATCCATGGTTTCAAGACAGCTAACGCATTTAAGAAATATCATTATACGCAGATGACATATTGTTATACATTATAGGGGTGTAATGGTACGCAAAATTGACAGTTCGGTATGTACCTTAGTTTTGGGGTCACGGTTCAGTACGTCATCTGTACAGCAGAGAAAACAAAAGAAAGGCAGAAAATAACATTTTGGTGCTTTATTTTGAAAAATGTAAACATCCAACAATGGCTCTTTGGCCAAAACTATTACTGAAACAGTGTAGTTGTGCTGCAGTGGAAAACAACCTCTCTGTTTCTTGCAAGGAGTCAGGCCACCTGGCTGACAGCTGTTGCTTTCTGTTATGCTGAAGTTTGATTCATGGTTGCTCAGAACTGGTTCTTACAGTGTGCCGTCCAACCACGTCAGAAATCAAAAGTGTTTTTATAGTTGTTCCGAACAGTTTCAAGCAGAGAGAAAAACCGCCCGTTACAGAGAGGGGAGGGAGACGGGGAGGGGGACGGGGGAGACGCAATATCGTTTAAATACAGCGATAATGGCAAATATTTAATAGTATTGCACTCGGTCAGTGTTATGGGAGGATCATCCAGCTCTCTCGTTTGTCATTCTGACAGCAGCGACACTACATGAGAGTGGGTAACCAGGCTAACTTGGCTAAACCGGCCAGCATACATCCATGAGCATGCTATAGCTAAGTGGTACACTGCCATAATGTTACAGCTGCAACTAGTGCTCTAGAATTATTGTTCTGCCCATCGGAGTAAGTGGATTATAAAACTATTTTGACAGTAATTGTTGGTCAGGGAGCATATCGAACTGAGGAAAGTCGCCGAATCAAACATCCTGTACTGAACAGTTGAGGATGAATACACATACCGAAATTGAATAAATCACAACAACAAAACAACTTCTTTCTTATTGTTTAATTACAGCAAAGAAACTGCTTCTTTTGAAATGGAATAAGGAAGTTGTTCCCACAGTTGTTAATTGGAGGAATAAACTACTGACATACTACACATTGAAAGAATAAGGCATGTTGTAAAAGATAAACTTGCTATATATTATCAAATTTGGGGGCCTTTCCTTGTTTTTTTGGTGGGGTAGTTAATTTTTCTCAATTTATTTATCTATTAAATCTTATATTTATTTATTTTATTTATTGCATGTGTGTGTATATATACAGTGTTGCGGGGTGTGTGTGTGTGTATCTGCACTACTTTTACTCTTATCCTATTGTCTGTAACTGTTAATGATTCAATTATGTAAAGGATTTCTTTTGATTTTTTTTTTTCCCCCAGGGATTTTCGCTATCTGCTACTCGTCATCCCTGACGGACTTCCACCATAACCTATGAACTGTGTAATTGCAAGAGCTGGATCTCCCCTTTTTGTGTTATGTTTTGGGAAGGGGGCTTGGAGGTGTGTGGGTAATTGCACCATATTGGTGATTTTATGTTGACTGTATACGGTATAAAAATTTTCATAACAAAACATATTTGAAAAAAAATGACATACTATGCAGATAAGGTCATGTTCAAACTTATTAAAAAGCAGTCTACGTCACTTGACACTATCTTGGTTAAAGGTACTTGACTGCAGGGTGAAAGACGACAGTGATATAAGGTTGTGATTAGCTGCAGATTTCTAAAATAAAAAGCTCTTTTCTGTCATATGGCCTCACACTGATGTGCTGAACAATTCATTATTCTGCTCCTTCATTTTCATCATCAATCTGTAGATACTCATTACACATTCATGATCAATAACTTTCTGTGTCAGTACAGGGCAGACAAACGGTCCTGAATTATTAACTGATAATATATGAGCAGGTAATTACATTCCCACTGAGGCCGGTGTGATATCATGTACTAAAAATAAGGATTATACTCCATGAGAAAAAAGTTAACTCACTGTTTTGGATATTAGGTTACTGAAGTAAAACAGACCGAGTTCATGTTTGTACATTATAATTATCTCTAAATAGACAGTCAAAAATACAAAAATAGAAACCATGTAACAGCACTGAGTAAAAAGCAGCAGGGGGAGCCCTACACACACTGAATCCAAAATTAATTCAAAAACACAAATATTATTTCTTATTGGTAATTCCTTATTGATGAAAGAAAAATATAATTTGAACTAAAGTAAAGCCTTTGCACAGTAGATCTGAGACTCACTCATAGCATTTTGAGTATAAAATTATAATGAATATGGATGACAAGCCGCCTACTGATAACATTAGAAAGCCATCAATAATGCATAATGTCAGTATGAAATCAGTGCTGTTTCAGTCCAGCACACAGAAATGCACAGCAATACAAGATGTTTCTTATGAAGTGGTTGGAAATAATAGCATATATTAGAGTAAGAGTAACATTCAGTGTCATACAGTCACCATTATATCATAAAACAGGATCTTGGTCTTTCACACTGCACTACACTGATCTGTTTTCTGTTTTACAGACGCTGAGATCAATAACACTGTAGTGCAGCTCTGAAACCAACATTTCTTATGTTTCAGGTAGTTAAAAACTGTTTGTTTGCAGTAAAAGTATGCTGAAGATTATGTTATTAGTTACCAAATGTCTACAGGATCCATGGCAGCTTCACTCAAATGTAGTAAAATACTAGTTTTCAAAGATTGATGGCTGGTCAAACAACATTTACACATTCGTTTACACTGCACTTGGTAACTCTGCCAGTAAAAATAAATTAGATAACTGCAGCGTGACACAGCAGAGGCATGTCGCCTTACCTGACAAAAAAAAAAAACAGCCTCCTCTAAAATCAGAAGAAGTCATTAAACTTCTGAAATATTTCATTAACCTTAAGAGCAGAGCTTAACACTTCTGCTAGTCAGTTAGCTGGGGGAAAGCCTAGATAACAAACATCTGATACACTTACTGGATATGCAAGCCATGGCGGTAAAAACAGCAGTTTCTAATAACAGACCTTTTTTCACTGCAGACATTTTGAAATGTGGCAACAAGAAAAAAAACACAGGTGTAGTTAATAATTAATAACAACTACATTACATTTAGGTGTAATGTTTCAGCACAACAGTGGCTTACATGGACCCTTTATCGAACTAAGCCATTGTTAATGTTATTAGTTCCACCTTCCACCACAAGCTTCTCTTGTAATGTCAAGTCTACCCTGAAAAAGGTCTAATATAAAATTGTTTAAAATGTATTTGTTCTTATAATTGTACTGTTTATTAGTACTTATAACTAACAAAATTGCTAATTCTGGAACAATAATCACAAAGTATAAAACCCTTGGCAGTGGAGATGTAATGTATTTCCAGTATCTTCTTTTGAGAGGAGCTGCTTATGATCCCAGAGAAATTCAGTTATTGAGCAAAGTTGGGCTAATTCGGAAGAAGTAGGAAGCCGAGCCCTGAACTCCATGACAGCACCGAGCCACTGGTTTAGATATGTGGATGACACGTGGGTCAAAATAAAAACCCAGAAAGTGGAAGCCTTCAGAGAACACATTAACTCAGTGGACAGTAACATCAAGTTCACACGAGAGAATGTCAGGAACAACAGCTAGGCCTTTTTGGACTGTGCCATACACATTGAAGAGGGCAGGCGCCTCCACATTGGAGTATACAGGAAACCCACACACAGAACAATACTTACTCTTTGACTCTCACCACCCACTGGAGCATAAACTAGGAGTTATCAGAACCCTGCACCACTAGCTGATAATGTACCAACAAGTGCCCAGGCCAGAGAAGGAGCACAAACACCTGAAGAATGCGCTTAAAGCTTCCAGATACCCCAACTGGACCTTTATGAAAACAGCCATAAGAAACTGGTCCACCCGAAAGACAGCACACCAAAACACAAGAAAAGCAATCTAGTGTTTGCAGTCCAATGCAGTGAGGAATGCACAGACTTGTATATCAGAGAACCTAAACAACCGTTAAGCAAACGCATGGTTCAACACAGGAGGGCCAACTCCTCAGGTCAAGACTCAGCAGTTTACCTACACCTGAAAGATAAGGGACACTCTTTCGAGGACACCAACATGCATATTTTGAATAGCAGGGAGGACAGATGGTTTGAAAGAGGAGTGAAGGAGGCCATCTACGTCAAAGTAGAGAAACCATCTCTCATCAAGGGAGGAGGTCTAAACACCACTTATGCCCCACCTACAATTCTGTCCTTTCATCCCTTCTTTAACAACCACTCACATTTTGCCTAATGTAACAACTCCAACAACTGTTGTTTACACTTGGCTTCAGGTGACTCCAATGACTCCAAATACCTGGGACTCCCCACCAGTCAGTTAGAACTGAAGAAGCCCCTTGGATGAGAGACAAAGTCCAGTTGCCCTCGATTCAACACTCCTTGGATAACAATGACCTGGATGACTGAGAATCTTCACAGATGGCTAATATAACATTTCACTATAAACCTTTTAACTGGACACAAAGACATAAAAAAGATTTTGTCTCATCCTGGGAAGAAGGAATAAAAACAGTCAAAGAAGAGACTAAAATTAAAGAAGATAAAATCTCACCCTATAAACCCTAGTATTATCCTTAAAATGGTCATACTGAACTTTTCCTTCTTCTTTGCTCTCACTGCTTCGTGAATATACAGTGCAGCAGGTCATATTCAGAATTGGCCAGCACATTGCCTGTCAAAAAGGCTGTTATTAAGAACCACAGCAAGGAGGAAGCTTACTGATGCTTGTCATAAGATGTGAGAACAGGAGAGGAGAAAAATGTGGTAAAGCTGCCCATAAAATAGTCAGTCATGCTCGAGCTGCAAACCTGGAAAAGCCTCTCACACAACCACAGATTGCGGGCACTTTGTGCGGCTGCAAGTGTGTGTGTGTGAGTGTTCATGGCCTATGTGTAGTGTCAGGACTGACGGATGGTTGCAGCACTGGGGTTACCCATTACCCAGAATGCAATCGTCTCTAGAGGATGTATTGAGTAAGGCTGCAGAGACAAGACATTCCATTATGGGGTACTGACAGATGGGTTGAGAGTCTACCTCATTACAATTCCACACAATCACACACTTGCGAGCCTCTGCTTTATACCGAGGAGTTTACTTTCCTATCATCAGCTGACATCTACCCCAAATGAACCTTCTTTAATGTGCAACACGGTTTTGCTGCAAAGTGTGAGACACCATCGCAGTTAGATGTGAGAAAGCAATGAAGGCGACTTGAAATAAAACAAAAGACAACATGCCGACGGTGGTGGCTCTCTCAATGTTGTGTGGGAGACGAGATGATTAGACAACTAATCACTGTAAACCTCCACACTAATATTAGTCCTTTAAACATGCACACACTCTAGTAGACAGGACACACACAGAGCCATATAATGAACAAAGAATATGCAAGTATATGCAAATAACAGAGACTACAACCATGTAGCTAATCATTGCTCAGTCTCATGGGGATGAAAATGGTTTCTAGTAGGGATATGTATGGACTACAAATCCGGCTATTGTTACACATAACCAGCTATCTGTTCCACTGGTTTAACAGCTTATAGCCAACAATAAACATAAACAAGTCTGCAGAAATATATGATGCGGAGCTTCTTTCATATCAGTTGTGGGAATATTGTGTCTAAAGCCCTTTTCTGACATGGAATACGTAACACTGCTGGCTTCATCAAGCTGGTAAAGTGATGGCATTTAGTCATTCAGATATAGGTGTCTTTTATTTTAATGCTCCTTACAACTTGTGTATGTTATCACTTGTACCTGGTGGGTGCATTTCAATAATTATCCTTAATTACATGCAAACCAAGGAGTGGAGAGCAGCAGGAAAGGTTGTGGTCTTAAACCTGAGAGGATGGATATCAGCACAAAGAAGGGCAATACTCCTTGGAGATAAATTGAACAAACGGAGATGGTACTATACATTTATGGCATTGAAACTACCACAAAAACACAGTCAAATACACACCCCATTCAGAGGAATTAATCAAGTTTAACATTGAACATTGCATCTTTATAACTCTCTAGAGTCAAACATTGATTGTTTATTTGTGCATATCATTATATAGCTTGTTACACATCACCACATAAAGCACTGTCATAAAACCACTGAACTTTATAAACTGAATCTTGAAAAGGTGCTGTGACAGAAGTTGAATACATAAAAACAATATTGGGCTCAACCAGTCGAACACAGCAAAGTTATAGTGTGCTGGGAAATTTCATCTGTCGAGCTGTTCCATTCCTGGTAAACACACTGTCTCACTGAAGTGCTGGATAGGCATTTCAAAATGTTGTGTAAAGATTTAGCTGAAGCAGGAATATGCATCCTCTACATCCTTTCTCTCTCTCTCTCTTCCACACACACACACACACACAAAAACAAAGGCATTGCAAGATGGGAATAGAGAATGTTGTGTCAGGTCTTGGACTATTGACAAGCTTCACCTTGTAGTTCCTCACCTACAAGGAGCTGGAGGTAGAGAAAGAGGGCAGTATGTCTCCACTGGTAGCACATCATATATGACAGCTAAGACAGGGTTAGGGTCCTAGGGCCACAACAATGTCTCTTATATAGTATGAGGTGAAATTCAAAGCAAGGGTATTTGACAGATAGAGTTTGCTTTGAATGTCTCTCCTGTGGCAGTTTTACCAGCAGAAGCAGGTGTGTATATGTGCACAGAGACGGGATTAGATGGGAAACCATAACATCCGTGTAGACACTTCCTTTGTATAAGCCATACCTTGTTACAAAAAAGCTGCTAAATATATTTATTTACTTCACGTCTACTTCATTCATCCATATCCAATATGTATTTTTTTTGTTATCCTGTCATTTTATTAAATCATGTCACAGTGTTGTTGGCTGTCTCTCCTGGTGACAAACTGTGAAGTGGTTTGATTCTGTTCAGGCTGAGGAAAGACTAATGACAAAGCAAGCAAGCTATTGTGGTCATATCAAAAACGCTCCCAAATGGGTCTTGTCCATTTAACACCAGACAAGTGAGCAAGTGATATTTCCTTATACCTATCAGGAAGCCTTGCACATTCTGAGGATGAGGAAAATCTCTGTACTGTGATGGCTCAGCTAGGTAACAACCAACCTCTGATCACCAAATGGAGATAAATGAAGAGTAATCAGGTTCCTATTGTCAGTGGCTATCCTAAATACAATTTTACCCATAGATATACAATCACATGCATATTAACATACTTTGTGTGTGTACAGTAAATAAAGCACTAAAAAATTTCAGGTAAGATGAAGAATAAGGTTCATGTAGTAGTGGTGCAAAACCGTCATCAGTAAAAGCTGATGGGTGATTACAGTACAACACCATGATAGGGTGACACATAGGTATAATGATGCATTACTCTTCCAGTTTGTCATATCAATACCTGCTCTGTCTCTGACCCAAATTCAGGGTCCTCGCTCTGCTGTAAGCACTGAAGCCTCACAGACTTTGACAGCACCTGCGTGCTAAGCATAAATGCCTGAGTGCAAGATAGTAAAAGGGCAAGAACTGAAAATGCTTTACGAGGAACGTGACTGCACTCGACAACTGGAGCAGAGGCTTTTCTACAGCCAGCAAAGAGAGGCTTGTATTTCATGTGTCGTTTAATTAATTGGAGTGCTTGGATTGGAGTGTTCACTCCCATTTACAAAACAAAATATGTGATGACGTTTGATCAAATCAGATCCAAATCATATTTGGAAATTGTTACTATATCAGGTCATCATAGGACAACAACTATATATAGTGCTTGTACTGCAGGTGAGATATGAACGTGTAATCTTGTTCTTGTCAGTGCTTTAAGATGATATAAAGTGACCATAAAGGGCTCAAGCACTGTTGAGGGAAAATAACTAAGGCTTCATAGACTGTTCGCAAACAGGTGTCACGTCTGAAAAAGCACACATTGGGGGTGCATTTGGTCCAGAATTAAATGTTTGCTTCCTGTTCTAATTTTTCTGTTCTAAAAATTCAGTGATACCCTGCTTTTCAGCAAGGGTGTAAAATGCTTGCTTCCAGCGTGATGTGTATCCCATAATGTAACGTGACGTTGGAGAGGTTGGTTGCTGAAGGTGCGTTATGAAAAAGAATGCAGACAAATTCACAATGTAAAGTTAAAGTTAGTGAATTTTCTTCTTTCATTGTCTGTTCATTTACAATGCTGCATTATGGGCAGGTTGTAGAAAGGTTGTTTTATCATTTTAATTAGAAATTGATAAATCTGCCCTAATTAATTATAATAAAGAAAGTGAGGAGTGCTTCTTGTTAAAAATTACATGGCTCAAAGAACAGTTGGACAGAATTTTATTTCTTATTTCTAATGTTTGACTGTCTTTACTTCTGCTTTCATCTGCTCTAACTGAGGGAATTTTGTTGTGGCAAAGCATTCTTTAACTGTCTGTGAGGACTTTTCCATTTCAGCTTCGGTTGATCTCTTGCCTTTGTTCCCTTGCTCGGGCACCAAATTGCTCCCATCACTTAGAACTTCACTAAAGGGACATCAAGAGAAGACAATGTGCTAATGTGAAACCGGATGCCCTTTGTCACTGAGCCCCTCTTCCTCTCCTCTTTTGAGTCTGACTAGTCACCCTAGTCTTTGGGAGCATACATCACTTTGATGCATCAGGGCTGTGATGTAACACGAAACACTCCACCTTATTTGTTTGCTACCTGTGTGCTTTGGTTAGCTCCTTGTAAAGCTCCACTTAAGTCTCCCTTAAATTTACCCATTACGTGTTGCTGTAAATCCCAACACCACAAAATATTTCAGACTGATTCATTTAATTTAACTGAAAATACAATTAATATACAGATGTTTTTAAACCATTCTACATGTTGGTCAGAGAAATAATTCCAGTGTTTTATGGTGTTTTTGTGGTTTTTAAATCTGTAATGATACTCACATTTCAAGGTACTGAAAAAGCAGTGTTTTGGGTATCTTGGTATGATGCCACGCTAGTTTAGGAAATAATGAAGTGATTAGTATGCCTGCCCGCATGTTGAGCAGTTATTTCCAGCGTGGTTATTTTTGTTTCACTTACACGTTGAAATTTCATATTCCAGAGGTATTTCTGAAAAAATGTAGCTTCAAAATGTGTTGCAGACAAAACTGAAAACTATTTGTATCATTTATAATTCATGTCGGGGCTTTTAGTGAATCAATAGGTAGAAGAACTAAATTGCTTCTCCCAGCAAACTACTTCCGTTTGACATCCCAACAGAGACTGGTTAATGGAAAATCCCACCAATTCCATGTCTGTCTTCTTCATCCCTCGCCTGCCGTAAAACTGCAGCAACATGTAAATGACCTGACAGTACTGTATCTACAGTACATTTTAAAATTCAGCATCAAGTTGTATTGTATTCATATTCAGAAAAACCCCTGTATGAGCAGTGTGACAAAACAATTTGTGTTGCAACACTGATTGTGATTATTGCTCACATTGAATTTGTTATATATATGTTATTTGCCTGTGTCTCTGTCTCTCCCTCTCTCTAATGAGCTGTCTTGATGGGCTCAGGACAGGACAGGTGAGCTCTGCACCTTACTGCTCATTATCCGGAGGGACAGGTAGTCAGGCAAAATGTACAGGAAAGAGCAGGGCTGCTTATTCATATCTGTCGTCATGGTGACTGCTATAACAGCTAATGAGACCTCTGCATCCGTCACAATCCAAACCGCCATCTCGGAGAGTTTATAAGAAAGTCTCTGCCCTTGCTTGTTTCTGCTGGCTGGCCCACTATGCCAGACATAATAACCTCCTAAAGCACAGTATAAGAGCTGTGTTCAGACAGCTTCCACTGTAGGCATAACGCTATCTGTCTTGCACTTGTGGTGTAATCACTATCATACAGCAACTCTGCAGAAGCAGCAAATCCTGTTAAGCAGAATGGCTTGATATGAGATAATAATATCATACTGGTACATAGAGATAGATAGATAAACTAAATTTCTTCCCACAGTGGAAGTTGTTTTGAATTTGCTGTGTATTGTCTGTATTGTTATCTATCATGCTGTTTACTTAAGGGAAATACAATATGATTTTGTCAGATTACACACAAGTATGCAGGGGGGATCATACCACATCGACCGCCTCGGCTCAAAATGTGACAATGTTCTAGCTTAAACCAAAGCTGGATTCTTTTCATGCCTAGATGCACAGGAAATGTGTCACATCATTCCCAGTAATTCCATCTCACTTCACACATACAAAATGGAGTGAGCTGCAAGAAGAAGATGTGTGATTTAATAAAACCCAAACATGAGGAGACAGATAGAGAGAAGAAAAGAAGCGAAATATGAAAAAAAAATGAAGAGGTGAAAGAATAAAAAAATGATAGTGCCCAGAGAAATATTACATTGACAAAAAGAGCCATATATAAAATTGGGGAGAGACCCCTAAAGCAGTAGAGATAGCAGATGGATATAAGATACAATGAAACAAAGACATAGATAGTTCAGTTCTTTGAGCTCTATATCTGTGTATAGCACTGCCTGTGCCAGTGACAAAATAAATGAGGCAGGTGGACAGAGGACAGAATAGGGAAGCTTTCTTTTGGTGGGCCTGACAAGGGCAACATAAAGCTGTTGAACCTGTCTCTCTACATAAACCTCGGCACTATTTAAGTAACAGGATGAATAAACAGAGCCCCTACCTGTGCGATCTCGGATGGCCAGGTTGTTCCCTTTCTTTAGGACGATATCCAGCTGGTACATGGCTGGGCTAGGAGGTCGAGGCGGGGGCTCTGCATTACTGGGCCCCACTATGTTGATGCCCTGTAGAGAGAAGAAGTAAAAAAACAAAATAATAAGAAAATGAGGCATACAGTATAAGCCAGACCCATCTGTGTACTTAAAAACTTTGGTCATCAAAGAGTTAAAAGAAGAGAAATGGACACAAACTAAAATATTGAAAAGGCTCAGCATTAGTGGACCCAAAAATATTAATGTCTCATGTGGGTATCAGTAAGCACATGTGAGAAATCCAAAATTGAAAATTGGCCAAATTCTAATAAATATTTGAAGATTGACAGCATAATTTTTTTTTCATGAAAGGCAGATAACTTAAATTTTTGGTTTGAGTCAAGACACTGAATCTTAAACTTCAGGTTGTTTTTTTGATTCTTTGTTAAGATTCTTTTTCTGCAGCATCATTATGCTCTGAATAAATCACATTACGTACAGAACAACCTTGGGAACAGACTGAAAAGGTAAACAGAGAGAGCAAATGAATATTTGCACATTACATAGTAAATACTGCTTGAGTAGTATGTTAATTAATCATAGCAAGCATGAAATCTCCTTTGGAAGCTTCTGAGCATGAGGTTCTTGGAGGGTCAACTCTGTGGTTTTGCATGTTACACTGTAGCCCTGAGGTCAGTGCTGTACTCCAGAAGCCCCCCACTGGCTCTCATCATGGCTCCCATTGGAGCTAGAGGCACATTAGCAAACCGCATGATGAGCCAAGATATTCTCTGAGATCCACTACAGCTTACTTGCCTTCTCTATCTCTTGCTCATCTTATTCTCCCGCCCTCATTTCTTTCCTGGCCATTAGACAACCCGTGCGTGGGCACTCCTGTCATGCCTGCCCAGCTATCGTACTCTGAGATGAGGCTAAGAATAGCTATAAAAGAGCAGAAAAATGCTAGTGGGCCACTGGGAGGCTACTAACGGTCTACCAAGGCTAGCATAAGAGCAACTCCCTCTTGAGAGAGGCAGAAGAGCAGAGAGATCTCAGAACAGCAAATGGAAAAGAAAGAAAAGGAAGATCCCCAAAGGAGACTCCCTATTAACACTGTCATCATAACATTATTTTACTCCAGCATAATGCCTGGCTGTCCTTAAACACAAACTGACTGCAGAGAGCAATTCTAACCTATTTTATCGGTTTCAACAAAAAGTATTCTAACAGTGAGGGTTGGAAAAAGCAACACAGAGGAGTCCCCGGTATTTCTGTGTATGATGGTGCTATGAATAGTAGAATATAGTAGAATATGAGTATATTCTGCCATTCTTTAGGGACAACCCTGTACTGAGGCTACTGGTTAATAATGGTGAGGATAATTACACTTTGGTCCATGTAGTCCCACTGTAATACAGCAATTATCCTGTGCTGCCTTCAAAAGAAACAAGAAATATTAAGCTACACTTTGAGGAGTATCAATATAGAAAATGTTCTTAAAATAAAATAATAATTTCAGCACAGGCAGCCAACTTGTTTAAAAGAGTGTCATTATGCTGTCACTACAATAAGAGCAGTAATTAATTACGTAATCATTTATACATCTATGACTGTGGATATCACGTTTATGTGCAGAGCATAGTGCTTGCTTTACACAGCAGAATTAAAACCCAAAGCAGCTGGGCAAGAAATGTGGTGCCGTTTAAAGCTTGGAACTCACAAATCTCCACGGTAAAGTCGATCCAAAACAATTTCAGCCTGACAGCACCTGCTGTCTGCTGAGGACTGGGGAAACAGAGTTGATCTTTTGGGGAAAATGAAATACTAAAATAAATCTCAAAAACTAAATCTAATCTGCTAGGTAATAGGTGGCACCAGCTCAGCAAATATCTGGAGAAATATAATGTGAACATTCGGGGACAGACAGAGAAATAAAGCTGTATGATTGGATAGGATAAACCTGGGGTCAGCAGTGCATGTAATTCATTGTAATTGATCTCTGTGTCTGTGTGTGGATGCTACCAACAGGATTGAGCAACAGTTGGGGGGGGGTCTGACCCTGTAACATTAAGCCCTTTTGTCAATAAATGTGACTATCAAACAGTGACACAGAGACACACAGTCTGCAGCACAATGTTGAGTCGGGTCACTTCGTTACACAGGGGCAGGTGCTCAAGCGAAAAAAAGAGGGCACTGATAACTGAATACATGAATTCACATTACACGTCTGTCGGGTCGTCTCATTGATCAGCAGGCAGCGCAGCGACAACGCTACTGCAGTATAAACACATGCACACACATATGCACGCACAGACACGCACAGTGAGCGGAGGAACCAACTGGAGCAACTTTAATCACTTTTACAATCAATAGGGAATCAATCAAACTGTCAAACTGCGTCTCATCAGAACAAATCCTGCAGTTTTTTAAGAATAAAATCAACCTGAACTTGATCTAAATCTACACTTTTACACTCAGGAAGTAAAAGTTCATCAGGTTGACCTTTAAGTCCTGTTCACCAATAAATTCAGACTCTTTGAGTGGAAACTCCTCAGAGAATTAAAATTAAATTAAATTAAAATTAAAATTAAAATTATCAGTCTTGTTGTCCTGCTTCAGCTGAACCAGAGAGGAAACTGCAGACAGAGACAGGATGGAAAGAGGAGGAAGAGGAGGAAGAGGAGGAGGGAGTCATACCACCTTAAAGATGGCTTGCAGAGTGTGATTTAAGTGCAGGGTGTGAAGGGGAGAGGGGAGGTGTGTGAGTGAGGTTTGGGGGGGGGGGGCCTGCAGCTAATTGCTCCGGTGGCATCTTAAAGCCCGTCTCCTGAATACTGCTGCTAACAGAAGAGGAGAGGAGGAGGAGGAGGAGGAGGAAGAGGAAACAAGAGATAAGGAGTAAGGAGGAGAGGAGAGGAGAGATATCCAAATACAATTGCATAGACTATTAACCACGCATATTTGTTTCAGTTGCCGGAGAAAGGAAATAACTAGCTTACTGGAGTTCACTTGTTTTCATTGACAACGATATTTTACACCAGACTAGCTTGATTGTTGTTAAGCTTAATGTTTGGCTGTTGCCTAAATTAGTTTGGCTGTTGTATTGAGATGTTTTAATAGTCGTTTAATTTCACACCAGTGACAAAGAGTGCCGGGGCTTAGGGCAAACACTATTGTTACCTGGCTGTCACCAATATAGGCAGGTCAGGGAGACGTGGATCATGCTGCTCTCTCAGCAGGGCGCTTGATTTGCGTGTTAACTGTGATGGCTGTGACAAGTCAAAGAGGGAGGGGCAGGGGCTCGTGCGGTCTCACAGAATTAGAACTCAAATGCAGCTGTCGGGCATTACAGAACGCTTTTAATTGAGAATTGATGCCATGGGACAGATTTAAAAACTAAAGTATAAAATTAGAAAAAGAAATAGAAAAAAAAAAAGTCTCGTAAAAAGGACACTTAGCTAGTCAGAGGCCAAGAGGGCAGGTGCTTGAGCACCACTATCTGTGGTCTATCTGTGCACGTGCCTGCACAGCGATTAATAAAATATGGAAATCCCCAGACTTACTGTGCCCACAGAAAATGCCAGTGCGTGTTATTTTCTTCTCTGTGGCACATGTATCCAATGTTCAGTACTGGCTATTTTTCGTCAGCATCTTTTGTGTGTATAAGCTGTACAGTAATACTAACAGACACGCGAGTTAAAATTCAAGTCGAGCACAGACACACAGACGGACACAAACATAAGGAGGGAGCACAGGATTTGAAATGGATTTGCAGATAGTATAAGCTCTTTGAGTGAGCGACGGTACACATGATAGGATCAATGAAGTCTTTGCTAAAACGAACAACCAGAGAAAACAGGCCATGTAAAGGAAAGACAGAAAAAGCACTTTAAGACTTGCGTGTGTTGCATGTCTAAAGTCATGACCAATGAAAGTGACATTTGCCCCCCATTGGGTGAGGAGGGTTGTTCTGGTGCCAGGAGCAGAATAAAGCGTGTTATGTCATGAACATTAAAATCCCACGAGGAAATTTCCATTTCACCCTTTGCCATTTAAAATCTCACTGTGTTTTTGACAGAGATAAGAGCAGTTTCTTGCCTCTGAGTGAAACAGAATAAACAAACATTATGAGAAACTGCAAAGAAAGCTGATTTATTATTTTCTCCTGTCTTTCATGTGTTAAACAGTCAGATTCTGATGGAATTTGAAATACTAAATGTTTACACAGTATTGGGGATTCAAAATAAGGCTGCAACCAATCAATTGTTTAATGTATATGATGTTAAAAAAAAAAAAAAATAGTGAAAAACAAAAACAATTCAAGGTTAGGTTTTCATATTGGTTGTTTTGTCTGACCAACTCAGTCCAATCCAAACATATTAAGTTTACAATTATATAAAATAGAAAAATCGTGAAATATTAAGTAAATATTGTACACAATTAATACCTAAGGATTCCATCCAACAAGAAAATAAACAAAAAATTAAGTACAAGTAAAGTAAAAATAAGTCTTAACAGTGACAAAGTGACACACATACTTACACACACGCTTTCTTTCTCCCACACATACACACACACACACACACACACACACACACACACACACACACACACACACACACACACAGACTCTGGGTCTTGAACCAGTCATTTTGTTGACCGTCACTCTGGTCCATCCTTTGGGACAGACTCACAAGAGAGGATTGACCTCCATCCTGTCCCCTAAGTCCAGGAGACCTCAGCCTTACCCTCTGCACACTGTGGCCTCAGTGACGAGGAACACACTAAAAAGACACGCTACACAAATTCACAATGACAGATATGGAGAAGAGAAGAGAGAAAGGAAAGACAGCAGAGGCTCTTCCCACTCCACCTGCTGCGTGTTTCACGATTCTTTGAAGCTGACAGAGAACCAAACAATAGTTATCACAACCCAGTTTTCAGTCTCTCTCCCGTTCCAGACGGCAGTAAACACTCTGGCAGCAGGAGACTATACAGATCAACAGAGTGTGCTTGTTTGGCCTACGCTTCTTCGATATTTATTTATAATGCAAGTATTCCAGTGTTACACATGGTGCACCCAGAAATATAGAGCTTATGTGTACAGTTTCTGAGTACAAATACGATTTTTTAGATTTACCTATTGTACTATTCACAATTAATCATCATTCAAAAGTTCCAGAAATTGACATCTTTGCCTATTCGTAGCCAAAAGTGTGTGTGTGTGTGTGTGTGTCTGCATATTGCCCCATGCAATGCAAATACAGGATTAGAAAATAGTTCCATTACAGCAGCATGTGGCACCACTCCATTAAGATTCAACTATCAGAGCACTTTACATTTACATTAAATAATCCCTTGAGAACTACACTGTAAAGTGTATTTGGATACAAGCCGTCAGCATTTCCCTTCAAACCCTTTTGACTGATTCCCAGCTGAAACCATTTAAATATCAATCAATACCAATTTCCTTTTCCATTAACTAAATGCTACTTTGATGGGATAAACGGGGTTCAATGTTGTAGTGCAAATATTGATGGCAACATTGCATCCTACCATCATCTCCTGGGGGCTGTTTGCATGTGATTACATGTGCAAAGAGTGTGTGTGTGTGTGTGTGTCCGTGCTGCCTGCTCCTTCATTTTTGTGTTATGTGTGTGAATGTGTAGGGTTATCAACAGTCAGTCGTAGAAAGGAGAGCTGGTCCTTCAGCAGCTAGTAAGACAGATGTTTCATGCTTCTCTCAAAGGATGAGAAAAAATATTCAACAGGCTATTTAACACCAACAGACTCCAGCCAGACACAATGAATTTTATCTGCTTACAGTTAAGAGGGAGGGCACAAGAGTGTTAGGAGTAGATTATCTGGATGTACTGCATCGAGCTTCAGATCTGTTATAAAGCCATAAAAAAACAAACAGCCTCACTTCTACTGACTCCCATACACCTTAATTAAAGCTACAGCGTGCAACACAAACCCGCAAAGACCCCACACACACCAGCAGCAGGTTCTATATTGAACTCATCAATTTTAATGCCCTGATAAATTTTTTTGGTTTAGTTTATTCGGCTTTTCAGTGACACATTTGTAGAGCAAACTGAAATTCAATCAACATCTTGCACCTGAGCATCCAGTCTTAGCAACAGTCTCGAACTCATAAAAAGGAAAAAAAAGAAATGTAGTAAGCTCAGAATCTGGCGGCTCATAATGTTCTATTTCTTTCCAGTACCTCCACATGACCCACAGTAACTTTCCCCTCCCTGCTAAAGGAGCTCCTCAGGCTCTGGGAGTTAATGGCAAGTTGTAAAAGGTTCAGCTGGTTGCTCAGGTACATACTGTGATAAAAGGTTATAATGTTAAAACGAGAAAAGTCGGAGTATTATCTAGAAAAACATCCCATATTTTAATTAATTTTCATATCAGTCAAACATCCTTAACCGAAGCTAGACAGTTACAAGACAGGGTCTCGTCAGAGCTTCTGGCTGAGCTGAGCCCAGCAGGTTAACCATGATTGCTGCCAAAAACAGCACTGGGAGAGTTTTATGAAAGTTCACATTTCACATTTAAAAGGAAAACTGGTATGTAGCACAACTGCTTAGAAAACTTCCCCTTTGGGATATCAACCAGAGTCATATATTTCTTTTCCTAGATTATATGTCATGACAGTGGTGCCTTTATGGAGGAGGAAGCCTGTATTTAGCCCAGAGCTAAATCACTCAATGCGGTGGCAGGTAATTTCCAGGCTCTGCACCTCTGTTCCTACATTACAATAACCTCTACCTGCTTTGCTCATTAACAAGGACGTTATGACAGTCCTCCTTCTTTTAGTTGAGATGCCACTTCCTTCTACTTATCATAAAACTTTAATTCATTCATTAAGCAGAAAAGTGTAAACAGTCTGGAAAGTATTCACAAATTCAATATACTGTATTATTTTGTTGTTAATCAGATAGTCTTACTCAAGTATAGATGCATGTTGTGTCTTAGATCATGCTGTTATGCAACATTGGCTGAACTATGCAGTTTTATCTCTCGGGGTCATGTGTTTAAAAGTAAAATCAATGTATTTCAGTGACTCTGGCCCCTAAATGGAATTAACATCTTGTTAAACGCCTTGACAAAATGACGAATGAAAACATGTGTCCTTAATAAATGCAAGTGAACCTGCAAACAGGAAGCCGCACATGTAGGAAATGATTAATTATTAATAAAAAACAAAAAGAACACTGAAAATGAAATGTACCTTATATAGCAGATGTCTGTAAGGGGAGGTCAGAAAAACTGGCACATACTACTGAAGTCTGTTATCGCTTCTCGAGTCTTTTAGAACTTGTTTCCTTGAGGGTACACATCTAGGTTTTGTGCTGGCAAAAAAACATAAAATACTAGCTGAGTGTTGCTTCGCTACTCCAGAAAAACTAAAAACCTCTGTGTTATGTTTGAGGTTTGACATATCCCCATGTTTTCCGTAATGAACACAAAATAATGTATAAAGTGGAGCTCCCAGTCGGAGTTATTTCACAGGCTAATACTATGATCCTATTATTTCTCTTTATAGATTCGTTTTCAGCCACAGAGCCTCTTAACAAGCTTTGCCTGCACAGTCATCCATCAAAGAGACATTTCAATGCGTCCAAGACAAAAGCATGTAATCACAGCACCATATGCATGTAAAACACCTACACACATTTTTGCATGTACACATAGAAACACACATTAACACACACTAGTAAGGCTGGGCGATATGGACAGAACCAAATATCACGATATCTTTGACCAAATACCTCGATTTCGATACTGCAACAATATTGTAGAGATGACTATTGATACAAACAATATATTACAGACAATATTTTGTCTCATATCACGATATCAATATATTATAGATATATGATCCAGCTCAGCTATATGACCACAGAGTATTAATATTAGCTCCCTCAGATACTTTAGAGCTTAAACAATTAATCGATTAGTTGAAGAGCAGAAAATTAATTGACAACTGTTTTGATAATCGGTTAATCATTTAAGTCATTTATGAAGCTTTTATGCCAAATATTCGCTTGTTTAAGTTTCTCAAATGTGAGGATTTGCTTCTTTTCTCTGTTTTATATCATTGTAAATTGAATGGGTTTAGGACTGTTGGTAGGCCAAAGCAATGCATTTAAAGACAGCTGGTTGGGTTCTGGAAAATTGTGATTGGCTTTTTGCACAATTTCTGACGCGATAGACTAAAAAATTGAACATATAATCGTTAATTTCAACCCTGTTTACAATTACTACCCATAGCCTTTGAAATACCCACAAATTACAACATGCACATCAATGTCTGAACACAGTCACATGCACATACAGTTGTAATCATAGACACATAAGGACGGTAAGGCTCTTGAGGTCTGCCTGTGAGGTCTGTTGAATTTCTAGAAATGCATCTTTCATGTACTCAATCTAATTATAGCACATATGGGGGTGGCAAACACTGGAAAGGAAGAGATTCAGGCTGAGGTTGTTTTCAGCTATATCTTACAGTACACTACAGTACAATTTCCACAAACTCTGACCATGCTATAGTTTGTGTGTTAGAACCTGCCTGAAACGTCTTAAATAAAAGTTGCCACACGGCCACCTCTAGTTATTTAGCCTCTTTTAGGCCCCATTGCCACCTGGTATTAACATGCTATCTGTATCTGGATATGGTATCTAGGTAAAAACTCACATTAATGCAAGGTGTAAATGCACTCAGGAATGCAATCACAGCGTGACTGCATTCATAAGGAAAAAACTGGCCCAGTAAGTTGAAGGGTGACCTAGCTAAACCTCTTGCTGCCAGCTAAAGCAAGCCCTGCAAAAATTACAAGTAGTAGCAGCTAGAAGTCTTCCCTCTCAAAAAGTGATTTAGAAATGAATGACGTCCGTTCGTAGCAGCAGTTTCATTGATTAATTTCCATATTGTGCACAACACGGACGCAATTGAAAAAGACAAGAATGCATTGCAATAGGTGTAAATGTAAAGGCCTATGGATCGAATGTCACTATCCAGACAATGTATCCCGATACAGATTACATGTTAATACCAGGTGTAAATGGGGCCTGAAAAAAATCATGGCTAAAATTACTTTGTAGAAGTTGGAAATATTTGTATATACCTTTAAAAAAAAAGTTAAAAGAATGCTGGAGAATGTGAGCATCGCATTTAAAAAAATCCTACTTGTGATTCACCTCTAGACTTCAATTAGACTTATTTGTCGTCTACCACGTAAAGAGGAATAACTGAATTAAATACAGTAAACAAACAAACAAATTTTGCACTTGAAAACCAACACATTGATGATTGACTCACATTTCCATTCAGCCAGCATTAGTCACAGATGGTAAAGGTGTTTGTCAGCAACTCAATAAAGTCATCGCTTCATCAATGACAAGTGAATCACCGCCATTCTCCACTGCCTCTTCCAATCACAGTCATCTTCTCTCTTTTACTCCACTTTCTTTCTCCTCTCACCTGATAGTATCACAAACACAAAACCACTTCTCCTCTGCCATTTCTGAGACTCTTCTCAATATTATATTCAATTTCGTATCGGCACTACATTGTTTTTTGTTTTTTTTTTGTGCAAACTGATGACACAGATAAATGTGCACATATTTCTTGCTCTCATCACACAGTGCCAGTCACAGAACCTTGACAAATGTTCTCCATTAAACTTTCCCGACCAAATAAGCTGTTCCATTAAATACCACTATCTCAGGGCTATTATTGAGTCTGCCCTCTCTTGAGTGTGTGTAGCTGGGTAATGTGTAATGTGACAGAACGCAGAGCCAGAGCAGGACTCAGGCAGGTAGACAGCCAACACCCACTCAGCTAGATAATGAGGTCTCTTTGGTGTGTTCTTTTCTTAATAACAGTCTAGGAGTGCACTGTACAGAGACCGAGCTTCTTCACTCTCTCTTATAGCATCGTAGATAAAGCGGGTCTCAGACTGGGGTAATGAGTCTCTTGATGCAGCAGGTATAATGTCCTGCTGATAACAGCTGAGACACAGTTTGAATAGGTGACTGTAAAACTCCTGATCAGTAGATGAGTCGACAGTGACAAAATATAGTAAAAAACGGAATTGAATCTGTCACATTATATTGTCATGCATGCACCGCAGACCTCAAATTTACAGACTTACACTCACATTTATGACTGAATGTCACTGATTTTCCCTGAGACAGAAGCTAATGTCAAAAGTATTCTTCCTCTCCTGTCCCATTATCCTGAGGCTAAAAGATGATTTAACAGGCCAGATGGTGATATTTCACCGTCTATCAATTGTTCATGATCACAAAAGAGAATCCCAGTGAGGGAGAGCCAGAGTTCTGGAGATAGAAAGCAATGATGTGATTAAAAAGTACAGTGTCGCTGTAAATAAGAAGGAGAGTTCACTTATTACATGGCAGTTGAAGAAAAGAGTCGCTCCAACTCTCTGCCTACTTTTTAAATGCTGAAATACCTAAAATTCTGCATATAGTTGGTGAGAGGTTCTTGAAATTATGTTTTCACTAAAACTGAGGTTGTACGACAGCTCTGGTAAGACGAGACTTCAGTGGTACGGTACTGTAAGATAGACAGGGGAGCTGCTATCCATTGGAGTGAGATTGAATATCAGTACATACCACACCACAAATGTGTCAGTCTTAACGTTTAACAACACTCCCCCACTGCAAATGACAAAAAAAAACATGGTATTTTAAAAAAAGAGAGAGAGCATCATTGTGCTGCATCCAAAGCTCCATCATCAGTCCTTTCCTCCTGCGACGGTCCCGTATTCAGTCTAATGATAGTATGTCTGTGATGTCTAAGGTCAAAAAAAAAGTATGGGTTTGGCATCTGTACTGAAACTCAGCTACTGTATCAGCATTATACCCAACATAGTTTGAATGCCATCAGCCAACTCAAGATGGCAATTGCCGATGTTATACACTTTGATTAACTTTTAAATATTCATTGGCTAGTGTATCGTCCTGCTACATTGTTTATACAAACACAATGTAGTTGCAGTTACAGCTGACAGTGATACGCTCAGGTAAATGTAGCATAAAAAAACAAGCATCTGTCTTTAAATTGTTTATTCATTAAAATCCCTGACTTGGTCTTGATCTGCTGTTCAATAGTTATCAGATGATTGACTTCCAGAGGATTCTTTTTTTTTTGCATCCATCCATTTCAACAATCAATAACTCTTTATATTGGTGACATAAAAGAACTACTTCTGAGGAGATGAATGAACAGCCGACAGCCTCTTAATCAAATAATGGCTCTTAAGGAATTGTCATTAAACTACCAACCATTAATCTTTTATAATCCTGCAGATATCATTACAAGAAGAAGCAGTGGGCATTAATCAGGTAGACGTGAGCTCCATTGTGTAGAGCACGGTGAACGATGAGAAAAGGAGAATAATTACTGTAAATGACTTTGAGTGACTCAACAGTAAGCACAAAGAGAAACTGCTCCTAAACAAAGACGGAGAGAGGTGGGGCCTAAATCAACACATTTTCAGTGGCAATCATGATCACCGAGGACAAGACTCCTTCCCCTGTCTGTTCTTGTTTAAGGTGTCCCGCAGTGAGACGTCTTGATCAAAAGAACAGTACAGTCTCTCTTCAGTCTGTGGTCAGTAGCAGCGGTAGCCTTTAACCCATTCATGAGCTGAATGCGTAGGGGAAGCCTGTCTTACTCATTGGGGACAAAGGCAGGAGAACAGTGAGTCAACTGAGGACAGAAGTGTCTGACCTGACTTGTGTTCTCTCACTGTCTCCTTTGACATCCTGTACGGAGTTGAAGGAGTGCTACATACATTCCTGTCAAATCAGGTTAGAATATCCTCAGCGCTCACCAAGCCCAGAGGACAACACTGAGCTTACTGCTGGTGGAGAAAACAAGTAACTTTGTATTGCCTTAACACACAATGCTGGAACTCAGATGTAACTAAACACTGGATAAGCTGTAATTATGAACTCAGAAAGCTGTAGGATTGGATCATGTACATGTAAAGGCTTCACTGTAACAGTGATAATAATAATCTATTGCATCTGCAGTAGTTGCATGTAAATAAGATCTTACAAAAGGAAAGAAAAGAGAAAAACCAAGAGATGAAGACACAATTGACACACTCTGCGTGTGTCATACAACTTGTCTGAATTCATTAAAGTGATCCACCCAGTGAACCTAAAGGCTTGAGTGTGCAGACAGTAAATGCAGTAGAGTGTGTTTATACGATTATGTAATGTTTTCTCTTGATAGATTGTAGCAATGCTATGGGGATTGGTTATTATAAGAGCAAAGTGGACATACTACAAAGCCTGGTTCATGCCCATGTGAAAAACGCCAAGACAGAGCAGAGAGAAGGAGAAAGATGGTAGAAGATGAAGGCTGAATGATAGATAAAACAATAAAAACATCATGTCTTTCATACTGTCTCTTTCTCTGGACCACAATAAGGTACCAGACTCATCACAAAGGAGCAGCACGCCTTAATGATTATGTGCTCTGCTCTTTCTAACAGCCCAGACATCATCATGACGCTTCTAAAGCTGGAGTCATGTTTATCCAAAGATACGTGTTAACATCATAAAAGCTACGCAGAGAAGGGTGTTATGGGTAACTCTTGGTCACAGAGCATCGCAGAGGAGTCAACGTGCACACCCTCCAAATCTCAACAAGGCATCTTGCAGACCTGCATATCAAGCAAATTGATTGGCTGATTCCATTTCTGCCAAGAAGAAGCTCACAAAGAGAAACCAAAAAAAAAAGTAAACATACTATATACAAGTACAAACATCTCCAAGCAACCAGTTTGCCTATGTGCAGCCCAGAGAAGTATAATTCCAGCTTTAATGTCACCCCAGCTGCCCTCTGTGTGCCTGTAATCTACAGCACTGACCTCCATACCCAGTGGTGTAACCCAGTTTCCATCCTTCCTGCCAGCTGTGTCAAGACCCTCTTCCAGTCACACCAGATGTTAGAGTTGAGCCTGCATGGCTTAGCCCACTTTGGTACGTGGTTAAATGGGCGGTTGACTGATAAACACTGAGTCGTATATGACAGCAGTAGAGGGGAGCCTTTTTCATGCTAAATCCCATGATGAGCAAGATTAAGTTGTAGTCTGTGAGTGTGTGTGCGCGTGTGTGTGTGTACATTTACAGTATCTCTCACACAATCCACAATAAACTTGTATTGTACTTGTAAACATTACATTTTTGTTCAGAGGGTGTTTCATTGTTATCATGAAGTCTGCTCATCTTTTGCTGTAATGGAATTTAATGAGGCATTACTTAAATCTCACATTCTTTCACATCTGACCTGTGATTTGTGAATCAGTGGTCCGCTCTGTGTTAAAGAAAAAATTTGCCACTGTGAATACGATGATTTCTTTAAACTAGGTCACCTATGTAGTAGAAATGTGTGCAATTATTTTTGAGTTTTGTGCCCTCTGGCTATAGAAAACTAAGAAAAAGTTCCCCATACTGCTCTTAAAGGGGAATAATACAACCAGGATGCATTGCACACGTCCCATCCAATCAGACTGACTCACTCTACTAACAGTGTGTTCACATCCAGCGAAGCACCAAAGACAAAGTAAGCAGAGACAAAGTTAGTGAGCAGCAGCATTATATCTCTTTACTGAGGCTTATTTTCATTTACAAAACGTTTTTCCTCATCGAAGATAAATCACACCCGTTTTCAAAGGATCATAAAACAAACCAGCATGCTGGAGTCAGTTAACGTTATGTGGATCAACTTACCAAGTGCTGCACAGTGCAGCTGGATGTAGCCTCGAGTACAGGTAATACAGTCACTGTTCACGGTTCTGTATTCAGAGTTGGCAAAGTCCGATGTAATATTCTGTCAGAAAACAAAGTCAGGTTCACCAAAGCAACGCAAAGTTTCCTGTCGGTCTCCCAGTGAAGATCCCGTGCACCCCGGCGGTCATGACGACACTGTTGTGTCTGATTCAACAGCGCGATATTTGGCCTCGTATCATGAAACTAGTTTTCTTCCAAATATACTGATATGTTAAAGTATTTAGTAGTATTTTGTGTCTGCTTAGCACAATATCTGCTAGCGTAGCATGGGACAGGAGTGTTTTGGGAGACCCACATTTTACCGCCCTTGAAGGCACAACTACAGAAAATGTGGAAACGTAGTGTGTAGTCTAAGGCAGATCTCCATTGTCCGGACATCTGCAGGCAAATGAGCGGGGAGCTCTGGGTGCAGGCAACATGGCAACACAATTTCAAGGTTTAGTTACTGTCCACATTTTAATTAGATTATACTGACATGATTTTCTTGTGTGGTAGAAAATGTGCTTATTAAGTGTAAAAGGTGAGCTTTTTGTCTGTAAAAAGATTAACTGTGGCCGAATTGAAAGCATGACAGTGTGTGACAACTGTAATGTCTGTTTTACAAGATTTGTTTTTTTTGGATTTTACAAGAAGTAACATCAACTTTATTGTCCCCAAGGGGAAAATTTTGCAACGGACTTTAAGTAATATTTTTATTTGAGTATATGACAACAAAGCTCGATACCATACAACAAAATCGACCAGTAAGGGAGACAGTACAAGCAATTTATCAAACACGAGCTGAACAAGCAGAACATAAACTCCTGAACCCCTCTCACCCACAGCCAGTATGTCACACAGAGCTTCTTAGATTAATAACAAATTGTTACTGTGTGTAGCAAACACTAACCGTAAAAGGCTTGAGCCTAAATAGCCACGATTCTTCCAGCTCCTTCTCTCTATCAGGGGTAGCACTTTACATCAGCAGCCGACGGATGATGAGAGGAAAGCATGAATGACGTCATGAGTCCACGTGGCTTTCGGTAACCATTCAGTATAACCGTTTGTAAAGTTAGTCTACAAATTAAAAAAAAAAACAAAAACTAAGAAGTTTAACTAGTTTAACTCACTGTGTTACCGTAGAGATGTGTGTCAGTGCGTCAAACTCAAATGGACACTCTAAACACATCTCCCATAAATTGTTTCAGCTGTGAACTACAACTGCTAAATGTGTTAATACCACATCCTGATGCAACCGTATTAAACTTCCCTTTGCAACACATTCTGCTGAGAGGTAACACATGATGACTGGTGTGACAAATTACTTTCACAGGAACTCTGTCAAGGACATGTTTTACTTTCAGAACATACGAGACATGAATGTGGCTGCAATTCAGTGCAGGTTAAGGCCAGAGAAACAGCTCTCTTGGCTGCTGCATCTGACAGCTACTGTACATAACGCAGTCACACTCCATAAATAATGAAGAGGAAAGATCTTCCACAGAAACACAGAGGCAGAGGAGGTGGGAGGAGGTGAAAGAGCAGGGGTAGAACAGAGTGAGTGTTCACGGGAGGAGGAAGAAGAATGGCAGCTTCAAACGGATTAGTGTAGATTGATGAACAGCGAACTAGACAGAGAGGTTATGACGGCGTGAAAGATGGAAACTGAAACGAGACGTGGGGGAAGGAAATTGGAGACAGGTAGATAGAAACAGACAATGAGACAGATAGATAAGCAGCCTTTTTGGGTAAGTAAACACAGACTGACTCAATAAGATTGAGAAACAGGAAACATCTCTCTCAGAAAAAAAAAAACATATTGGCAGCCTGCAGAGCATTAGCAGGTTTTTCTCATGTGTTTGTCACCACTGAATTGCGTGCGGTGACAAACCGAGCTGGGAGCATCAAGTGTTGCTGACATCGCAGACAGACAAGCTGGTCGCCCTGCTGCCAACCCAACCTGTCAACCAACCAGAGCAACCACCAGCGAGTTAATGCAAGTCTGAGATCACACTGACGTGCCTCGCAAACAGAGCACAGTGCAGCTCTGGAGAGAGCGGAGCACATCCGTCAGGAACACGTTGATCCACGCTTCCATTTGCTGGCTCAGCAACTGCAACAGCAGAACAGAACCACACTAAAAACATTGCTGATGTGCTTTTTTTGATGCATCGCGAGCTCATATCCACCACAACACTGTACATATATATTTTGGGCTTTCAGACTTTACTTTTTTTGGATTCCTTTTAAATTAATGTACTGCTGTGATCAATATCACTGCTGACGTAACAGTAATTACAGTCATGAAATGTTGAATGCTATCTCTCATTAACTGCTTATTGTATCCCTCATGAATATCTCTAATTAGTAATGGCTAAAAGAGTCACAAATCAGTGTAATAAATGAAACCACTCAGCACAGCGCTCATTCATGGCATCTGCATTCTCTATCAATAGCTGTAGCGATCTAATCAAGTTGGTAATTTGAGTAAAGTATTACTTTCTCTTACTTATAATTACTGCTTACATGAAAATATGATTATTAGGGGAGGTGTCACGTCCCATTATGACTGCTACAGTCATGTTTTTGTGCGTCTGTTAACAAACATTAGCCACCATTAGACACTAATATGACCAGACACTGGTATTTTTGATGGTGACAGTGACCCATCCACCCAGTTATTATAAATGCTAATACCAGAGTGAAACCACCAACAGGAAGACATTAATCACAGAATGACAATCACTTCATTGCAGCTTTGGTTTATGAAAATGAACCCCTGCTTATAAGCCAAATAGGCATATTGCTTCATAATGTCTTGTATATGTATTTGAATGAATGAGGTGAATATCAAAGAGTCATTTGAGCTATGTAAATTAATACGAACGGGTTTTTTTCATTTTTTTAGTTTAGATGAAAAAAACAAGTCTTTCTTTTTTTATCTTGCTAGAATCTTGTTTTGTTTATGTGGATGCTCCTGTGAGTCAACCTGTTGGGCCCTGGTTTGCTGTATATGACTTATAACACCTGTTTATGTGCCACTTGAAATATTCATAGAAAATCAGCAGTTTAATTGGGAGTGCTGTCATGGACAACATTCTCCACTTCTACTGTTTGTTCATTATTAGCGAACCTCTCTGACTTCATATTCCTGTAAGATAGTTTTCTCCAAATGTGAACTCAAAGTGTGGAAATAAACAGGCTCTTGTCTCATTTTGAATGCACCTCTGTGTGTTGCTGTTCCCCTGTGAACCATTGAAAACCTCACTACACTGAACAAAAGCTCACAAAGCCAGTGGTGGTATTAGCATTTTTTTCTTGGTGTATGCTGCACCTTCTCCCGTACATACTAATGAGACAGGAGGGAAATTCTGTCCATAATTTTTTCTAATTTCTTACTTTTTTGTGATATTTTCCTCCCAATGTGGATTCCCTCTGTCAGACTGGGGAGGGTGTAGGCTGCTATGTGTTACCAGATGCCCCCTTTTTAATTAGGTTCACAGTAATATATTGACTATGTGTGACAAGGCATGGCCTCTCATCAACATCTCCTCCCCCCACAGCACCACCTCCCTTCTGAGTCGTGATGCTGAGTATAGATCTGGCCTGAACAGCATCTTCTCAGATACTACTCTCTGCACATTGCTTAAATACTGTCCAGCATTTATTCAGATTGTTAGATTTTTTTGTTTTTTGTTGGGGTTTTTTTTTGTTGTGTAAGATGTACAGGTTATGGAAGAGCAGTTATTATGAAATAATAGCAAGCTTAAGTGCAATGTTAACCTCTTGTATGTGTTCCAACACCACCTGCTCCATAAAAGGTGGTGGTAAGGTGGTAATACTGACCAGATGGCATCACTGCAGTCGTAATCTACCAAAGATCTTATCTATATCTCCTTCCTAAGCACGGAACTAAATTTATTTATGACAAACAATTATGCAATAGATTTCTACAATATGTGTCAAATTAAATATCTAATGAATCTCGATTTTCACTACATAAAGAGGTTTGTCTCTGTGCCAGCTAGTGCCATCCCTTCCCAACACGAGGATGATGCTGATCAAAGACTCTGGTACCACCTCCACGCTAGCAAAGAAACCAACTGGCAGCGTGACAGGAATGTGTAGCCTTTACACTGTTAACTTTGCTAAAATATGCTAAGACTGAGAGGTGAGAGGAATTGCAGTTGTGATGGATGAGAAGCGATGTGCTTCGTGAAGGACAGAGACAGAGAGAAACACAGAAATTGTGAGAGCAAGAGAGGGTAAGAATGACTCAGATTCATACATTTATACAAGCGAGGCAGACATTATCAATTAGTGTGTTTTTGTACTGAGAAAGCTTCATCTGAGAAATGCAGAACCTTGAGAAGCTTTTTGCCACTATATGAAATGCAGCATATTGTATGAACACTTAAGTACCAGAAAGCACCTGAGCAATATCCACCTGATTAAGCGTCCCCCATATACTGTGGCTCTATTTGCATACAGAGGAAGGTGGATGCAGATATTCTTCAACCCTCAGATAACACTGATCGTGACATTTCAATCAACACTAAGAAATTAGCCTGTCCACAAACCGATTGAATGCTATGAAACTCAATTAACTAGCAATCTGCTATATTAAATGTGTTTAGTTTTAATGGTATAAGAACCAATGAAGTATTCTGGCTACTTTCACGCCGAGCCACTCCAATTCAGCAACCAACCAACCACACTGAAGGTTATCGATCACATCTGCAAAGATCAACAGCCTCCTTTTTCTCCCCAAAAGTTGGCTGCTGCTGAACTGTGTGTTGACAGGTAATCCGTCATAGTTTAGAAGTTCTTTTTAAAATTCTGAAACTCAATTTGGGGAGCCAAAATAGCCTAAGTAGCTGATGAATGCTGTAATTCAGCAGAGACGGCTGGTTGCTTATAAACACTTTGTTTCCAAGGCCGAGTTTTTCCTTTCTTCTTACATGAATGACAGACTCCAGTACATCCTACACACAGCGGAGATGATGCTGACACAAAATTGAAATCTAGATGATCCCATCCCAACCATGTATGTATTTATTTTGTTATGGGCTTTTATGTGAACTCAGTACAGGAATGTATTGAAAAGTATTCACACTATGTTGTAATGCACACATTACATACAATTCCACATGACAAAATGAATGATTTAGTCACACTTCAGAAACACAACATATAAAACCCCACTACAAATGCTGCACTTCATTTTAAAAACACATCACTCTCTCCCAGGAGAACTTCATAGTGTGCATTATTCATGTTCTGTACTGGCTATACAACCAGTAACAAGAACACTATTCAGGAATTCAGACAGAAGTTGCTGCTTTTTTTTGCAGTCCTTCCTAGATAGGGAATGGAAATATCTGATGTTTATAAGATGACAGTCATCGTGTGAAAATGACAAATTACAGCTTTTTTCATAACCTTTTTTTTTGCCATGAAATGATCTAGAAAATCGAGAAAAAAATGGCACTTAAACAATCTAAGAACGCCTGAAGAAACCCTGCAATGGATCCAGCTTTTTGAGATTGTCAGCAGGGAGAGATGCACTCAGGTCTTCTCATCAGACCATTCCTCTTCCCCCTCCTCAGGCTATCCCCTCTATTTTTACCTGCTGTAGTTTTTTTTTCTCCCCCATCTCTCTAATCTTCTCTATTCCCATCTTGTCTCTGTTACCTTGCCTCAATCTTACTTTCCTCCTCCATCACTTACTTTCCTGTTCCCCCCTCTCTCCCAGTTCTGGCTTTTTTTTATGTCATTCTGAGCACGTTCAGCACCCAGCCCTTGAAACAGGAATTAAGGGAAAAAGACTGCGGCTGGAAAGCCAGGCAGAGGGGTGTGGACCAGGGACATGAGGGGTGGGAGACACATAAGCCTTCTCTCCCCACCCAGGGGAATGGTCTCCTACAAATGTATCTATCCTTCCCTTTTTTCCCCCATTACGTTATCTGGTCATGACGGTTGCACAAACTGGAAGATTCTTCTTCTATTCAACTGCATCAATCCGTCTCACATTTCTGAAGTCCTTCCTAACCTTTTCCCCTCTCCCTCACACTTATGTACCCCTGTTTTTCCTTCTGTCCATATCCTTCTCCTGTTTTCCTCTTCTCCCTCTTCTCCTGGAGTCTGACTAACAGTCCCATATCATGTCATACTAGCAGCAAGCTCAGGTTCCACACTATTGGAAACTGGACACGACACACCCACTGCACCTCCACTCCACACACACAAACAAACACATGCAAAAACACCTGCACATAGTGTAAAGATGACCAGTGTTTTCTATTGGTGACACGCAGCGCAAATCACCACATAAACAAAGCAGGTTTATGAAAATGAGCTATGCATGCAAATCTATGAATGTGCCAAAGTGATGGAAACATTTTGCTGATAAATGGCACATTTTAATCCATTCATACCTCAGCTGTCCAATCCTGTGTACTAAAATACTCTTGGAAGAAAAGAACGCTCCTAAACAACCACTCTTTCCCTTGACACTGAATACATCAACATATATGAGAAGAAGAAGAAAAAAGCAGTGTACAGAAAGCAGTAGCCGACATGGAAAAACAGAAATCAACATTGTGTACTGTGTGTGTATCTGTGTGTGAGTGTATACCTACAGTAAGGCTTCGTCCCGTAGCTGAGAGAGGCAGCGCTAACATCCAGACACAGATCACGCTCCACTGTATTACTGCCGCTGCTGCTGCTGGCTTACTCTCCTATGTGAGCCACACACACACACACACACACACACACACACACACACCGGCTCGCTCTGTACCTTGCTTACACACACACACACACACACACACACACACACACACACACACACACAGCAAAGGGCAACCAGCTGTGAGGTTCTTGCATACCCCACAGGAAGTCACAAACCCTCACAACTCTCTCTCTTTCTCTCTCTCTCTCTCTTTCTCTCTCTCTCTCCCTTTGTCACTCACAACTGTGCAGAGATGCTCACTGTAGACCGACTAATCCGCTGGGATGGAACATTGTCAAAAAAAAGTTGACAGGGGCAAAACCAGGATCCCGCCACCAGCTGCTGTCTCGAAGGTCTGCAGATGTTTAGCCAGTGAGAGAGCTCATTTTTAAAGATTACATATCCACGTTATTTAACAATATAACAAAGAGGCAGTGACGGAAAATACTAACAGAGAGAGGCAGCCAGGAAAAAAAAAGAAAATATGGATAAAATAGTAGCAGTAATAAGATATGGACTGCATTTATGTGGCGCTTTTACACCAAAGTGCTTTACAATGTGCTTCACATCCACCGACACACATACACCCTGATGGCTGCAGAGCTGTAATGCAAGGCACTGGCCTGGCTATGAGGGGCAGTTGGGGTTCAATGTCTTGCTCAAGTACACTTTTACGTATAATGAGGGGTCTGGGATTAAACCACCAACACTATCATACACAGCCGCCCAGATACTGCACTGCATTTACAGATTTTCATCCTGCAGCTCCTTCTTCATCTTCCCTCCAATTCATACTCATTTCACCGTATTTGGCTTTTGCAACGTCTTTAAAGCCCCCGCACACCCATAGCCCACCCACACAGGTGTTTTCACTTTCACTGTTGCCTGATTCGACTTCTTCTCAGCAATGTGAAGACAGTCTTATCTTTGTTGCAGCTATAGGGCGGGACAATACTGCATTCACACAGTAATGGCAGAATGGGAGAAACAGAAAAAAATCCAGTTGTTCCAAGACGGTTGCCCCCGCTGCTACCCTCGTAATGACTGCATCTAATGAATTTAAATTGCCTAAATTAGCTACTTTTGCTGTGTTGCCTATTCGGAGAGGTTTGTTAACGTGAAACCAGATACAAACAATCAAAGTATAAGTCCTCTTAAATTAGATAAATGATGATATTAGTGTTCATATTAGATTTTATTAGGTGTAACTGCCAGTATTGCAGTTATTTTGCCATCGGTTTGCGAACACTTCCTGTTGTTCTTTTCGGCAAGTGGGATCCATTATAGCTATCGTAATATGCCGATATCTCTGACTCACAATTGCAACCAGGAGCCTGAAATGAATGTTTTTTCTGACATAGCTGCTCGTAAACAATATGACATTAAGTCAGCATTAGTGAACAGAGTTTGGTAACATCTCGTCACAGCATATCACCCAACGTCAACCTGACTGTAGCCATAACGAGTCTGAGTAACTGAAAACATCTGTGTGGGTGAGCAGAGCAGGATTAATCATAAAACTGGGTGCAATAAATACTGTTGATATTGCACAAATATCTGTCATCACCAAACTGAAACTTTCCTTTTTTTTTTAACCCTCTGCTGTACATACTTCTGCTACCTTTATTCTTCTTGTTATTCATGACAAACGCCAATCTGCTCTCCCTTCCTGCAGCTGTCTGTTAAAAGTGGTGAAAATAGTGAAAAAGCAAATTAGCTGTGGTTCTGGTGGGGGTGTGCAATCGCTTTTAACACCATGACAGGCACATGACTGAATGCCAAGTCAAACTTGTGGCAAACTAGACCAAACAATCATTTACTGTTGAACAATAGAAGGGCTAAAACCTGCCCGGAAACCAAATACCATCAATGCTGTGGAGCTCAACTTTCCTGCTTAGTGGGTACTCCCCCTTCAGGAAATCATGTCGAGGTAGTTCAGGTTTTTTCACTTAGGTGGCCAATCAGTGTGTGTGAGAAAAAACAGAATTAACAAAAGTAAATTTGCATTAATCAGGTTACTTATTTTTGCAATGTTCAGTAATAATGTAAATAGCCAATGAACAACAAGATACATACATAAATTATATCATACAAGATAAATGTGCACAATTTGTGTGTGCATACATCACGTTGCAAATGTCCCAGCATGCTTTGCTGATAAAAGTATCATGTCATCTCCTCTTGAGTATATAGTGTAAGCTATAAATAATGTAAAGGCCAGTCTCTCCAACCTCTCTCCTTCTCTGTCTCCCTGTCAGTCCCATTCACCATGCTTTTCTGCCTGCTCGCTATTCATATCACACACGTGGTGGGCGCTCCTCACCAGGAGCTATCAGTCCAGAGGAAAAAAAAAAGAGAGTCTGGCTGTGGGAGAAACTGAGGAAAGGTGCACTCCACGAGTCAGAAAAAGAGATGTGTTCTGGAAAGGTGAAGCATTAACGAGCGGGTGAAAGAGAAGAGTACAGCGGCGTAGATTGCTGAAAGATGAACCAGCAGGAGAAAGAAGGAGAAAGGAGGGAGATCGGATGGTAGATTTAGAGAATATCAGACAGGAAAACAGTTTGACAGCAGCGTAGGAAGTCACAATAAAGGAGAAAACTGATATGGAAAAAGCAGCAGGAGAGATACAATATACTATATATGGTACAGGAAAAGAGGGATGGAAATATAAATAAATAACACCTGATGGCACAAAGGAAGGGAAGGATGACTCAAACAACAGGGAGCATATACATTTCTCACTCTTTTACTAAAACATCTTTCTGATCCCCTTGCATTTAGGAAGTGAAACAGGGTGAGTGTTAGGCCAGACAGGGGGTACTACAGCAGGGAGGAGGTGCCACTCTGCTTCCTGGCACCGACAGCTCTGCAGAGTCACGACAAAACTCTGTCGAGGCACAGTGAGGGGAAGGGAGCAGTATGAGTGTGTGTGTGTGTGTGTGTACGTTCTTATATTACAATAAAGTCAGACCCCAGGACACGACAGCTGTCCCTTTCATGTGTGCTGTTATATGAGGCTTGTTTGGCGTCTTATCTGTCAGCAGGTCTGATGACTTCAGTTGCTGAGTTCAATCCAACGCTACTCCCCTCATCCTCGCAGCCCAGAGCGTGACAGAGAAACTGATGAAACGAAAATATGCCCTCTCAAGAAAAAAACAAAAACAAAATGGGTTTCGATGCCTCAGTGCACGCAGTATTAAAGCATGTTTTCCTTAAGCCAAAGCAATTCTGACAGGTTTAAAACTTACATAACCGAGACCTGTGGGTCTCAGAGAAAAATAACAGTATGTACAGTATGTGTGCGTGTGTATATACACTTGTAGTTAATGTTTATTTAGAGAACATGTGGCGATTGTGTAGACATGAACACGCACACAAATGTACGGTCACCTTATAAAATGTGTCAGGTTGTTTCTTTTCTACACATACTTATGCATGTGCATACACACACGCACATGCATGTGATAAACAAACACACCCATGCGATGCCTCCATCCTTGCCTGAATCTCCTGTGTTGGCATGTCTGCACCACCAAACCCTGGAGTGTGCACCATCTGTCTACTCATTACCCACCACACATCGCAGAGCATACACATACTGTGTACACACACAGACATGCACAGCAGAACATCAGTTAAACACATATACATGCACACGTAACATTTCAGCCAGAAACACTGCGTAACAAGACTGACGGTGGAGCTGACACAAGCTCTTCTACTCCTGCGGTGTTACCACTGGAAGAGATGGGGTAGGGGCTCTATCAGGGCTGGAAAAAGCAGGGTAGCCTCGACAAGCAGGCAGACAGATGGGCAGGGATAGAAGTGGCAGAGGTAGAGAGACTGGCAGGCAGACAAGCGCACAGACACAAAGGCTGATTTATTTATTTTCATAGCCCCGTACCTCTTAGTGAGCTTTTGATATTTACTCTAGAATTCAAATCGATAATCAATTAAACAAATGTGAAGAAGCCGCCGCGAGTACGCTGTGCATACAATGACAGGGATCAACTAATCTCTATCCCAGCAGGAAATAGAGGAGCACACAGCAATCAGCTTGCCACAGGTGGCACACACACGATGCTTTTCACAACTTCTGCCCTTTTGTCTGATTATTGTCCACCCCCCCCCCCGACTCCCCCCCCCCCCCTTGCTCTCAGTCCTCATCCATTTTACTTTCTCTACTCTTGCTTTCTCTCTTTCGCCTCTTCTTTGTTTTAACCTGAAAGCATCCACCCTCCCCTTCCTCTCATCTTTGATTTTTTTTATTTTGAGGTCTCTGTTTACCACAAGAGGATCAAAAAGTTGGCTTCATATTTGTTTGGCGCTGTGTGTGTACCTGATACTGCCTGGAGCCCTCTGCATGTTCACCTACACACTCATTGTCTAGGACACATCTTTCTCTCAGATCTGTGCACAGTTGAGCTATTAGATGACTGTAAAGACACTTGCAAAGATTGATAACTGCGTATTTTCACGATGATATGATTGCCAGCAGGGTAGAGCTTAAACTAGAAGATGATTGGAGAAGGGGATTCCCAATCCAACTGTTCTCTACTGATACCGATTCTGATACGTCAACTCAGGGTACCTGCCAAAACCGAGCACCAATCCGATACCTGTTCTCTCTATTTCCCAAATTTAAAATCTGAATGCAGTTGCTAGTGGAAACACTGAATTTTATCTTAAAGTTGACAAATTTTGTGGATCAATATCAGATCCACTTAAAGGAATACTTTGGAAAATACCCTTATTTGCTTTCTTGCCGAGATTGAGATGAGAAGATTGAAACCACTCTCCCATCACTAAATATAAAGCTACTGCCAGCACCGGGTTAGCTTAGCTTAGCAAAAAGACTGGAAACAGGGGGAAACAGCTAGCCTGGCCGCCAACCAGCACCTCTAAAGCACGCTAATCAACACAAACAAGACGGTGCGTTGTTACAGGAGGTTGTAACTTCCCTGGGGTCTTGTCGTCACAGAGAGGTTGCCGAGCAACCAGATGAAACTCCAGGAAGTTACCACACCTGATCTTCATTAAAATTAGCTTGTGATAGCTTTGATGACATAAGCCAAAAATCTAGCACAGCAGACAGGCCTCGGTAGTGATGTAAAAAACTGCCAGTGGCATTAATTAGAGACAAGAACCATCAGTACTAATACAGAGCAAGATGAAAAAAAAAAATCACAGTAAATAATAAAAGAGGCTAATTAAAGTAAATTCAACAAATATGCAAATGAAGCTAGTAGAACAAGGCCACAAGACCAAAGTGCAAACATAACAGAACAAAATGAAATCCGAAGGAGAAATAGGACAAATTAAAAGAACCTCAGCAGAAGTGGTGGAATAAAAAAAGAGGTGTGGACAGAGAGAGAGAGAGATGAGAGGTTTAAGTCAGGGCAAAGAAAGGATAAAGGCATGCAGTGATGTACAAAGGACATAGTCTAGTTAAAAGCTGAGTAGCCCCAGTAGCTGCCAACAGAGCAGGCTAACACACACCGGGAGCCAGGCCAGACACAGCATACCCCCTCCTGGGAGAAGCACTGCTTCCCCTGGATCTATAGATGGATTTATCTCACTGCTGTTTACTTTTGTCTCTGTCCCTGTCTTTCTCTCTCTGTCTGACTCTCTCTCTCTCTCCCCCATTCTTGACATTGCTTGCTCCATCACTTGCTACTTACTATACTACCGCCACCCTCCTGACTGTGTCGATCACATGTCCAACACCGTGTCTCATTTCCCCCCTCGAGCTGTCGGTATCCTTGGGCAGCTTGTGTTTCAGCCAGATTGCCAATTTGCCCGTCTCAAATTGAGCATCACAAAGACAAATGTGAAGACAAACTAAAAGTAATCAGTCACCTGAATTAGAGGACACTGGAGGAAGAAAACCCTGATTGGTAGAATTAAACTTGTATTCCTCACTCTGAACTGCCTCGAGTAATTTGTTACTGGAAATACATTTTAAAAATGAGGATGGCTCCCTTTGTGAATTACACATCTCAATTCTCTAACCCATTTCATGTCAAGTATCCGGTCGTTTTAATGAAAAAACAAAGGAATAAAGTTTTTTTTTCTTTTTTTCCTGTTTACCTGAAAATTTTGACCTAATCAGTGCATCTTTAATGAAAGTAGCTTCTAGCAAAAATGTTTAATATACTCAGTGTGATTCTGCATTATAAACTTACAGAAACATGGCGAGATTTCAACTCTAAATTCAGCTTACAGATACTAAAACAAAGACACCAATTGCAACCCTGTAATAACGTCCCGTGTTGTAGTTTAGTCTTTAACTTCCTGTCGTCTTTCTTTCTCTTTCTTTTAACATCTGTTTGTATCGCTGAAATAAAAATAATCTCTTGTCTTGTCATCATTATCAAGTCTTTCCAGTCTCTCAAAAACACGTGCATCCATGCTGCACACACACACACAATAGATTTATGACATACTGTATGTAACTCGTGTATGTGTTCCTTGCGTCTGTGTATGTTTTATTTTATGTGTTCCTCTTTGCATTTCCAGATCTTCCAATTAAACTGTATGTAATCTCTCTTATTGTGAAACTGTATCTATTGTTGGATGACTATAACTTGAGGCAACAGGCAACAGAGGTCATGACCTCGTTAAAACAAAGCTAATCCCGACCATTAAGTCACATAAGCAGCTGTCTCGTTGTTGTGAACGTGGCTATGGCTTGGAGGAATCCTGGAACGTAACATTGCTCAGTTCTCAATATGATTTAGCACGATGCTGGGTTCACATTATACGCTTTTTAGAGAGCTAAAATTCAAACAAAGTAGTTAGTCCATGAGTGAAGTTTTAGGCAAATTACTTATTTAACGTTATTGAATTCTTTGTGCTGCCAGAATCTGAATTACACTCTGTTCCCTTTATTTAATTTGTATCTGGTGTCTGCAGATCAATCGTGACCAAGCTTGGGCACATGAACTCAGCCTGTCCATGAGCTGAGATTGTACACTCCATCCTTTTATAATACATCTAATGGTACAATATTCAGCAGGGGCAGCAGTCAAAGGCCTACCTCTTTACTGTATGATGTCTTTTATCTGGGACAGAGACGTAAGTGTTCAGGTCTATCTGGCCATCCAGATAGACTGACTCACATCCCCAACACACAAAGCAGTGCTGGCACACAACCCCTCAACTGAAGACAGGAACAAATTGCCACAATTAATCTTTGAAAAACCAAGCGCTGACTTTTGTTTTCCTCTCCAAACTATTTAATGTTGTTAATAAAGCCTCGCTAATTGCTTCACAAGGAAACAGAATCCCAAACACAAAAACATTTTAATGAGACATTTATAGTTTTTGCATTATCTTATCTTAATCATTCATTAAGTAATTTTCATCTCCCCAAAGAAATCACCCAGAATTGGCCCAACAGTTTATTCTGTAATTAAGAGAGCTGTGAATTGCATTTGTGGGTGAAGAGAGTAAGTTTTTACAGTTGAGCAGTAATAGACCCGCAACGATTAATCCATTAGTTGCCAACTATTAAATTAATCGCTAACTATTTTGATAATCGATAGTCATTTTTTAAGAAGAAAAGTCCAAATTATCTGGTTCCAGCTTCTTAAATGTGAATATTTTCTGGTTTCTTTAGTCCTCTATGACAGTAAACTGAATATCTTTGGATTGTGGACAAAACAAGACATTTGAGGACATCATCTTGGTGTTTTTGGAAATACAGCTCTAAGCGGTAGTAACAGCTGTGATCTTTAATCACAATCTAGTACATATAGAGCAGTGAAGTCATTACTCGCAGCCAGGGTTTTTAGATTTAAAAGTGCAATCCTTTTCCTGCACAGACAATATTAGATGGCCGGCAGTTGGATAGACATAAAACTAACCCGAGCTGACTCATCAGTATAAACAATGAGACAGTGAGCAGAAAGAATTCTGGTTCATTGATTAAAAAGGCAAATTAAGAATGTGTGCCTCAAAAATGTGAAGATATGCCAACTACAAGTCCCAAGGAGATCTGCGATTATCCAGTACAACAAGCTTAAAATTCAGTAGCCCGTGTACCAATTATGGCTGGGCTGAAGTTAGAGGTTGACATCTGCATAACTCATCAATACATGTAGCATTTTGACTATTCCACTGTGCTGTGTGGTTGCAGGTATTATCACTGTCCACTGGGCAGCAGTACATCCAACTCCTCTTTGATGATTTCTTCCTGCGTGACTGTTGGTGCAAAATTGTTGAAGCCCTCACTTTTTGAGCGCGACTGACGTTTACCAGTGTTTTCTGCTATGAAGCTCCACTATAGCTGGTTTACAAAAAAGCTCGTTATGACATCAGATTATCTATATTTGCAAAAAGACACCACTATATCTACATTTGCGCATTGTCCATGAGAGCAGAAATAACTACCAAACAAATATAGACCCAGAAACGCAGGATACATCACAAAGGCTACTTTCAAAGTTTTAAGATAGGAGAGGCTTTTCCTCGAACAACCCGGGATTCTTCCCCCACACAATGTGTCATCACAGCAGCCTACACTCCAGACCTGGAAAGAAGCCTACACTCCAGACCTGAGCGCTTGTAGTAGCAAACCTTACAAGTTTCACCCTGTGATTCATCCTCTTTCATTAGAACTACACCCACATGCACACTCATACGGACACAGGGTTTTATTATAACCACTGATAGCAAATTGGTCCCATAGAACTCATTCTGGTGCATTTTTCAATAATTAAAAAAAAGTTAGTCAGTAGAGTCTTGGTCAATTAGTCTATGAAATCCCTGAGTATTAAACAAATAAAAACTTGTTAAGGTGATGAGTAAGGTCTTTTTAAGGAAACACATTTAAGGCAGCCATTATTATAGAACCGGAGGACCACTTGATACAACCCAAGAGTACAGTATATCTTCCATGACCTGCTATGTAACCTTGCATTATTTTCTCTATATATAATATGGGAGGAAACGCATTTCTCCTCATGGGAAAACTGAATTGTGCTAATATTGTCAGATGGTTAGGTTCAGCCCCATTGCCCGCTGTACCGGCTAGTGATTCAGCCTTTACAGACACAGTGTTGGGTGATATAAATGCTTTTGCCATTGATGTGGACTGCTGCAGATGTATTAAGGAAGGCCAAAGTACTCTAGAGATGGAAATATCTACCCTTATACAAAAACCAATCACTTTCATTTATATAGATAGTTACCAGCAGGCACACACTGGCCGCAGTGCGTACATGTAGGTGTGTACACACTCAATGTGAGATGCCTTATTAAATAGTCACGCATTTCAATTATTATTTCGGCCACACTAGCGGCTCCGTGAGGCTGTGCTTGGGTACAGTGGTGCTAAATTTTAACATGCTGATGTTTAGCAGATCACATATTTAACATGTTCACCAACTTTTTAGGCATCTAAGCATGCTGTCATTTGCTAATTAACACTAAATTAAAAGTACAGCTGATATCAGTCAGGACCAAAGTGGTGGACAAGAATTCCTATTTGAATGAACACAATAGAAAATACAATAGTAATCCTCCTAGTGATGCATTAGTGTGCAAAGGGAATAAATGAGTAGGAGCGACAGCAGAGACTTTATGATTAAATCTCAAAGCAGATGAAGAGACAGACAGAAAGGGATAAACAGATGGCTGCTGGGAAGAAACATTCCCAGCTTCCAGACGATGACTGACACTTCAGTGCCACTGCTAAATAATAATAATAATAAAGCTCTCTCTCTCTCTCTGTCTGTCTCACTCTCTAACAGATAGCAAATGATCACAGATTTAACTGCCAGAAATGTCTCGTGGGTATAGCTGTGTCTCCACTGCTTGCTATAAATAATTTATTGACATTAAGTGTGTTTCCATCCACCTGTTTTTATGTGCATTTTCAATTCTCACATAAACCTAAGTGGAAATGCCAAATGACAAAACGGTTTAAAGATCGCAAAAAGTTTTTAGGCTAGGCTGGGGAGGAACACTTGATGTATCGATAAAAAGAAAATGAAAGTGCAGTGGAAATAAACTTTGGCGAATAAATCATGACGTGTATGAAACTCTCCACTTCACCGGAGAGACGAAAAATGGCAGCAGATGAAAACATCAGATCTGTGTGGACCAATGAGGAGGCTGTAATGCTCTTCAAAATAATCCATTAAACATAAATGCCATATTTCCACATGGTTTTCCATCATTTGAGTTTTGACTGGCGTTATGTTTTTGGCAATTCAGTTAAAAATTGCGCTACATTTGGATGAAAATGTGGCTAGTGTTTTGATTAGTGTACTTGGTTGCATCGTCGTTTGTTAACGAGCATTTCTGATCGCTTTGAGCATTATTATAAAAAAAAGATTGTCTTTTCTTATTGCAGTGAGTTTACACTAAGGCAGGACACAGTATACTGCAGCATCCACTACATAAACAGTACCATCTGTTACATAAACACACAAACTGCATTTGTGCTGCATGACCTCTTATAAGATGACACATCCATATTGATGTGTTTATTTCTGAGATGTAAGGGTGTGTGACTTCACACGCAAGGACATAAAGAGATAACTGAGCTGGGTTTGGATTTGCCAGTGCTGTGTCTGTGGTGAGTGGCTACTGTCCTGTCATTGATGTAAAGCAGAGTAGTAAACATATCACATCAACAAAGCAAGACAGAAGTCTCTATTCATTTCAAACGTGCTACGCTTCTCATGCGTGTAATTGGCAACCAACGTCTCTGTCAAATGTGTTAAATTAATTACACAAAATGTCAAACTTTGATCTAAAGAAAATTCTGTTAATACAATTTACATCTATTCTGACTGTTCTGTTTAAGACGTAGGTAATCAAAACTGATTTTCCTCATACAAGATCTCAGTTCTCAGCTCAGTAATAATATACAGTAGTTATAGTAGTACAACAGTTAAAATCTGAGCCTTAAAATAAATGACAGTCACACCATCAAGATATGAAACTCACCGCTGACTCTGTGGAGCTCATGGATGAGAGTCTCACTTCTTTCACAGCAGCATAGAACAGAAAGAGGACGAATAGGGACACTTGGTGTGTTTCTATATTAACGTGCATGCGAGAGTATTTGTGTCTATGTGTGTCCCACCGTTTCCAGTACGTCAGCTGGTGTGTCAACAGCAGATGCGCACACCAATGGGAACAAGAATCCTTGCTGAGGCTCACAGCTTCAGAGGTCACCATAGAGGGAGCAAAGTGCTAATGTCAGACCAATGAATTAACGCGTTTGTCGGTGGACGCGCTTCGCGCTGAGAGACCAGGATGAATAGGAATACGATCCTCCTCACACTTCTTAGCATGGAATTTTACAAGTCAGCAATACTCCCCAACACCTCTGCTATTAGTCCTTGAGATGGTGAATGAAGATAAAGAGATGGAGACAAGACAGAAAGACAGAGTGACAAATGAGACGGAGAAAAGAGGCAAGCATACAAACAGAGCTAGAACGTAAGTGACAGGCGGTGAAAAATGAAATGAAACGAAGTGAAATGCCCTGACGTGGCACGCCTTTTTATAGAGGCTTTGTCCTCTGGTCATAATCATGACTTGGAAATAGCAGCCACCTGTTAGAGGTGGAGACTCCAGCACAACACGGACTGGCTGGCAGGCCTCTGATGGGAATTAGAAACAACCCTGATTTACACACCCTGTCACCACTTGTCATATAGAGACAGAAGGCCGTTCATTACAGTCATTATATTAAGATTAGAAATAGCTACTTATATTACATATATGTGTAATTCTTTATTAGAGGTGTCCTGAGACAGCCCTAAGGATCGGGGCCAATTCAGGCATATGTTAATGAACCAGTCCATGTCAATCCTACATTACTGTACTGTACTGTACTGTTCCCCTCTGTGTTTGTCTACCTGTCGCAAAGCTGCTCTCCTTCATGACAGTGCGATCATTTGACTTATGAAAACGTTTCCTGTTTCACTGTGAGTGACTAAACTCAAAAGGCAAACAAATCTGTTATCTGCTCTTTATAGAATAGAATCAGCAAAGAGCAAAACATTCAGGTAGCAGCTTCTCATTTTTTTCCAGTGACAGACATTGCTGCGGGCAGGTCATATCAGCTGTCACTAATTGATGTTAATTTCAGGGGTCACTTGATGCAAAAATCTTACTTGGCTGGTTTCAGGCTTGCGAGTGGGACTTGTGGACAAAGTAAAGTAATGAAAACTAAATCAGTCACTTTTAAGTTTTAAGAGTGTTAGAAATAAGAATTATAATGAGCATGAAGAGCAAATTTGCACATCAAAGAGAGGCATCTGCCCAAAATATCAAAATTAAAAAAAAAAAAAAAACAGCTGCGTACAGTAATGACTTAAATCTTTTGACAAAACATGAAACAGCCCAAACAACACAATACTGCCTAATACAACCTTATGTACAGTAGAATAACATAACACTACGATAACAAGAAACAATAGGAAAAAATAATATTATAATAATATATCAACTGAATTTGAATGTATTGGGTAGTTACATGGCAACGCAGTTCAAATATATACAGACAATCATCAGTCTGGTAGGTGCAGCTACATGAAGAAAAATTTCAGTTCCTTGTTGACTAAGGTAGGTTCATTTATAGAAACATCTTTCAGTAATTACATTCAGTAATGTGTGAGCCTGCATGAAACTGAGCAAACTAACCATTTTACTCGATGTAATGTTAGCTGGATGCTGTAGTGACCTCTGTTAAACATTTTGTTAGAAGCTAACAGTATTTCATAGCTTCTAACAAAACAAAAAATGAATCATTGAATATTTGTACAGCTACTAATAATTCTGATTTGGTTTGTACCAAATCATTACAAACATGGAGGGTATTATCCTGCTTATACCGACCGGCAACAAAATGCCATATGTAGCTTAATCAAATTAAAAGTAGCTGTTCAGTTGTTCATTTACTCAAACCTATAACAAATTTTGATCTCACTTTTCAAACTTCATCAAGTGTAATTTCTGGGCCTCAGAATTCCTGCTGTTTGCGTTGCTAGGCAATATCTAAACAGGAAGGGATCAGCTAATTGTAAAACCATCGCTAAGGTTGTGTGTTAAGTCTTTCTTAACTTCTTAGTGACTACTAACGATTTTTCAAAGTTAGTGATGTACTAAATAACTAGTAATTTACTAAGTCACTTGTTGTGTTATGTAGCAAACACTTAATAATTAAATAATGTGTGAATTGGTTGCTGAAGAAGAGCACGTAGCTCGAAACGTCACTAGTGGATGTCTCCTTAAAAGTGCATTGAAGGGAGCTACACTGTGCGGACTTTCATCTTTCTTTTGTACATTGTGTCTTTGGTCCAGCACCTGTTTGAAGTTTATTGGATGTGTGCATCTACTACACTTTTGGAATTGGTTGCTAGGAAACATCTGTAACACTGTCCAATACGAAGCAACAGACTACCTGCAGTATGTAAACAGGAAGTCACTGTAGCATCACAAGTGTGTTTTGGAACTAGTAGTATTCATACTGTTTACATTGAGAGGGAGATATTGAATTATGCTAACCCAACCTACGATATTTGAACATTTAGTTATTGGAATAACGTTTATAATTTTGCGTATATTGTGTTTTTCCTTCTATAAAGTCATATATGATCAAGCTAGCGTTAGCTTTGTCAGTTGGTTCATCCAGCTAGCTTACACAACATTTACACCGTAATTATCTAGTAACAACTAATCTCTGCATAAGAACTAGTCTGTGTGGTGCAACTGATTTTAATTTAGTGATGCGTAAATCCTCACTTAGTAAACACACCAGTGCCAATCAGGGCATATTTTAATGGATTGGATAAAATAAACATTTACATTATAACCAGGCTTGTTTGAATGTTTGAACTTATGAGCAGCTGGTGCAGTCGGCTCCAGGGGAGAAAGAGAAACAGATGCATGCAAATACCCAATACATTTGAAATTCAATTTGCGTGGTTCTCTCTCTCTTGTTTTTGGTATAAAAGGTAAAAGAAGACCTGATAACTAAATCACCCAGCTTTTGTTTTTCTAAACAGAACATGGGACACGGAGATATGCTGATGGCAAAATCTGGTAGAAAGACACGTTTCAGTTTCTCTCCCTTCAGGTACAATTTTTACTTTAATTTTGCTGTTTCTCATCTACCTTTTAATTAATCTTCTTTGAATACTCTCTGGAACATACAGTATATGAATAATGCAAGAATGTGATGTAGCATTACTGGAAATTTCATCAGTTCGATGTTTTTCTCTTTAATGACCTACTTGTCCTAATGACTTGTCAGATGGAGACAGCAGGCGGCAAAGGAGAGGAGGTTCTGTATCTTATGGATCAACAGAACGGTGAATAAACAGGTGGAGAAGCAAATCGCAGAGCTGCGGTTGGAATTCCTTCTCATGAATCGACACTTAAGAGAAGAGATGTTGGCTGCACTCCATGAGCCGCTCAGACCGCTGGTGGAGGGAGAAACAGAAGTGAGATCTGTATATCACATCAAGCTGGACCGAGAGAAGACGACGACATCAAGGTGGCTAAGAGAAATGGATGAGGACTGTAAGGATAAAACCAAAGAGGATGAAGAAGATGAAGAAAATTCAACCTCAAGGAATATGTTAGATGCCTCCAATGATGGCTCACAAACGGCTAAATGTGAGCAAGAGGAACCCCGATTGATTTCCTCAGATTTCGCTGAAACCAGCCAGTTGATGAAGGAATCAGCGGGACACGAGGAGGAGGAAAGCTCAAAGTCACACGCAAAACTCTGCTTCGATATGGGGGAAATAAGAAGTTTGGAAGAGGGCAGGGTCCAGGTGGATAGAACAAAAGAGGAGGAGGCTCCGCTGATCGAGAGACAATGGAAGGAATGGATGGACAAACAGGAAATGACAGTAAACCAAACGCAAGTGAAGCCAAGTGACCAACAGAGTTCTGAAAAACAAGGGGGGGCATCACTTCCTGTATCAGAGAAACAGATGAGACAAAACGAGAAAACGAAGAAGGAGTGGAAAATTAAGACCTATCTCAGTGACCTTTTTAATCCCAATACATCTTATAAATGGGAGAGATTTGAAGATGAGGACTGATTGACTCCACTCAACAAAACGTTTATCCTTTTGCCGTGCTTTCCTGAAATTTCACTATTGTGTTATATTCAGTGAATAAAACATTGTGCATAAACACTACTATCTCCAGCTTTAATAGATAAATAATGCCATCTCTCCCTCTCTGCAGTGTGTTGGTGCTGCAGTGTGCATCAGTGTGATTTATGAGTTGGTCAGTGGTGGAAAATGATAGTGGAATATCTTGGTTGCTTTCTGAGCATCATATAAATGTGCCTGTACCCAAATTACCTCCTCTCCTCATCCTACTCCCACCTCATAACACATTAAGGAACATTAAGGTCTTATGTTCTTCAAGAAGAAATCTGAAGTTGTGAGATACAGTCAATAGTTCACCAGGGAGTTCTGATGCCAAAAATGTGTGGCAGAGATTCAGATTGAATGTTTCCAGACGCCTACATAAACTTTCATCTATCAGGGAAAAAATATCTTGACACATTTGAAACCATCCCAGCTACTTAAATCACACACTATTCAGTGTTCAAATCTCAGTTGCAAAGCAAGTGAAGAAGCTTTCAGACTTTCAGACGTATATAGCTGATCTCTCTGACAAAGAAAAAAATTTAATCAGTTGATAAAAAAGCATGGCTAATTTAAATTACTTCTTAAAATTGATCCTTTTCCATTAGGTAGACTGAGGCCAAAGAGGGACAGCCATTGGCAAGATAATTACACAAGCTTTTTACAGTGGAGAGGAAGCGCAGCAGTGAAGCTGCCTGAGCCTGGGTGGTATAGCACTCAGGATACAGGCCAAGATGTGAGATTAGGCTGAGCAACACACTGAGACTGGACTCTGGTGTGAATGAGAACACTCACTTATTTTAGCACAAATCCAACAATATCACCAACTCATAAATGCAAGCACACCTGCTTGTATGCACAACACATGCTTGCATGCATCAAAAGTTTTTAATCAAAATAAACCTGCAAAAGTGTAATTGTGCACCTGTTTCTCACCAAATCCCTCTCCACAATTAGAGTCATATAGCAGCCAATACTCATTTTTCTTTCATTTAAAAAATCTGATAACAATATATTGGCTAATCATATTTTTTTAACATATACAGATTACATCAACAACAATTTTGATACAGAACCCTTAAGATTATTTTTTTAAATTTTTGTATACTCTCTATACACACGATATCTGCAATAAACATATAGGCAGAAATCGAAACCAGCCTGACCAATCTATCTGTCTAGCTGTATAACAAATCAAAATATTATTAATGTAATGTTAATGTAATGTTTTTTCCTGCCTGTCTATCAATGTATCTCACTGAAGAAGAAAGGATGAACTACCCAAAGGAAGAGTAGATAATATAAGTACTAATAGGACCTAATAACACTCAACACTACAGACAATGTGACTTTTGTAACTCAAATATGTGTTTCTGACCTAATAGTCTGTTTGGCTACAAACTGGTTTGTGAAACAAGATAACAAGATGAGGTTACAACCACATTTCATTAAAAACACAACAGTCATAATTGTATATTCATTAGAATTACTTGACTTCACCTATGTAGAGTGAATATGATTTATGCATGAATGATGCCCAATAACAACAGCCTTTTGAAGCTTTTGTACAAGTGCCTTTTAATCTCAGAGAGAGATTGCAGAGTGTGCAGAAAGTGGCCTTGGTTTGATATTAATGGAATACTAAGCATCTCCAAGCCAAAAACCACTCTAATCGTATCCTGCCAGTTTCCTCACTCTCCTGAGATCCACATCAGCTTTGTACCAGCAGGTGGCACCAAGTCCCTTCCATGCTGGAGCCAAATTCAGCAGCACTATCAGTAAGGCCTGTAAAGGCACTTCATGTTGATGATTTCTCTCTGAAATATGACAGACGTTGATTTTAATGCTGTCAGTTTCTGTACTAAACAGGCTGAGCTGACCGTCAGCATCCTGCAACAGCCTACAGCATCCCAGAATGAAAACACTACTGATGTTGCTCTTTTCTTCTCTGCTGCGGTTAACACAGCATAACAATGTGATGGCCATGTGTCAAAATGATGTTGCTCTCACTCAGTCAGATCTCTAAATAAAAACACACCCGAGGGATGACTTCACAGGGACACCCACAGAAACAACATTTATGAACTGATGATTTTGAGCTTTTGGACATTAAATGACAGTTCTAACCACAAAAAAGTGTCTAAATTGTCATTTATCTAAAGCAGTGAATTTAGAGGACCTATAAAGTATGTTTTACAGACATGACATGTGCAATATGAACATTAGCTGCCGTATGCACAGCTGTGCCATTGTTGTTTCCAAATAGATTTTCCAAGTTTATCCATGCAAGAGCATCTGCATTCAAAAACATACAGCAGCATCTCAGATTATTCACAATTTTATATCATTGTCAACTCTAAAGGTCCTGTCCTGTCTCACTGAAGGACCAGTTTAGATGTGATGAAGGTCTGGATTTTAGATGACTGACAGATTTTGCCTGGCTGCATGTCAGCTAAGTGACCTGCTGTTCCTAAATTATTTCCTGTAGTCATTACACCCTTTTGATTTCTTTGACAAAATACCTCAGAGAGAAAAAAGCATATCTTTCAAAAGGCCAAGTCAATTTCAAGTGACACTGGCTGGCTATAAACATCATTGGGCACTGAGCCTAAAGTGATGCCCCTCAATCAACAAAATACACACACACACACACACACACACTTTCTCAATAGGTTTTGTGATGAGCCACTGACAAGAGAAAGCCACAGCAAGGTGAGAAATGTCTTAAATCATACTGATCTCTCACTCTAAGTCATAAGTTATGAAGCAGTTAAAATTGTGTCACTGTGTGCTTTATAAAAGGACACATTGATGAGCATCTAACATGCACAATGATTTAAATAAACAAAACAGGCCTTCATGTGAAAAATTCTCTATATCTAGCTCTACCCAGCCATGATGGGGTGCATCCTTCCACACCAATGTTTCAGGACAGCAGCAGTCATGTCTGCAGACTGTCTGTTTGCTCCATGGAGGGATGAAAAGCCAACAGGCAAAGAATCCAAAAGCTGCTTAAATTGAGTTAGTCTGAATCTCTTTTGTCACCTTTGTAAGAAAATTTAATTTGCCACATTGTCTGATGTGCTGTGTTTGACCTGTATGTTTCATGTCAATAACAGAAAAAAGGGTTTGGTCAGGGAGTAGTGGCCCGCATGATCCAATTTGTCCGGTCTGAGCAGTCAGAGAAAGAAATAAAGTCCACCGACTGTTCAATCATGTCCAGTTCTGTAAATATATTGTCTGTTCCACACATTTTTTGTGCTATTCTTCTGCCTTAATTGTTTTGTTTGTCTTATTGGTTTGATACACATAAAGACAAAACACATGAATGACGTTTAAAAAAGTACATGTGAGAGTGTGGTAGAAACCTGTTGTGGCTCATATGAAAACCACACCCAAAAGACATACAAAAGGTAAAATACAAACATACAAAGTCACCAATACATTTTAAATATAAGTGTTCAAAAACTGCACTATAAAATAAGTGTAGAAATGCAGAGAAGCAGGACTATTGAAGGTATTTACAGTATGAACTACAGTTACTAAGAGTGATCATTGTAGTTCCAAGTCAAATGTTTTTGACAGAATCCATTAAATGTACATTTTCACTCCACAAGATAACTTCACAATATTTGATAGAAAACTGACCCCATGATGTTTTATACAAAGGACGATTTTTAGCCTGTCTCATTGGATAATTATGAAATTGTGAATTATTAACAAAATAATATCTAAAACTATAAAGTAAATCTGCATTCTTATATCTCACTTTAAAGACAAATGTAAAGATTTGAAGAATGTTAATGTCAAAAATAGAGGTGCACTTGGTACAACAGCTTTGGAAAAAGTTTCTGATCTAATAAACAGTTTCTGCAGCAGCAATGTTTTGTACAGATAAGTTGGAAAAGTACTTGCCCATACAATATTACAGTATGTTAAATAATAAATTAAACTATAACATAATGTTAAGAAACATGTGTTCTGTACATGTGTCTTATTTTTCTCAAAACAAAACCAACTTCAATCAGAATACCTAAAAGACATGTTGATGAAACTTTGATTATTTCTTCATTATCAATATGAAGTTTAATTTGTCATATTTCTTATTTTCTGCAAATAACATGAAATTTGACTAAATTTAATGACAACTTATTTGTTTGAAACCATATTAAGTGATTGAGAAGATCCTGATTTAGTTCTCTAATGAGAGTTGTTAAATCTCTATTTGAGACATAAAGGTTGGTGTCATCTGCAAAGAGCAATGGGAAAGTGGTGTTAGATACTGCAGCAAGATCATTTATATAAATAAGAAATAATAAAGGTCCTAATATGGATCCTTGTGGTATACCATATTGCATTATATTTCTTTTTGACTCATGACTGTTTATAAAAACATATTGTTTTCTATTAAGAACATAGTTACTGAGCCACTTATAAACATTACCATGAAAGCCATATCTATACATTTTTGAAAGCAAAATAGTAGTTAACACTGTCAAATGCTTTTGAAAGGTCTAAAAAATATACCTATTGCATATTCATTATTATCTAAAGTTGTATAAATTATATCAGTTAAGTTCTAAAAGTGCCATATAAGTTGAATGATTTTTACAGAATCCATACTGATGATTGTACAGTATTTTGCATGAGTTCAAGTGTTCCAGGATTCTTGTATACACTAGTTTTTCCAAAATCTTTGAAAAGCATGACAATATTGAAATTGGACGATAGTTTGTAAAGGATCCTGGATCACCTGTTTTAAATAGTGGAATAATTTTAGCCATCTTTAGGTCAGAAGGTATGATGCCAGTTTCCATGGATAGTGCAAAAATGAATGTTAAAGGCTCAATGATAGGAGTCATGACTTTAATTAGAGAGGTGCAAATTCCATCATGACCTGGAGCTTTTTTAATTGTAATATAATATCATTCACCTGCTTAAAGTCTGGCAGATCAAAATTACTAAAAGATGGAAAAGAACCATTTATATAATCTAATGGATTAATTTTTGTATCAACTATCTTTTTGGTAAGAGATACACCAACACTTGAAAAAAATAATTGAACCTACAAGCTATATCAAAAGGATCAGTGAAAGTAGAGCTTCCATCTTTAAAGGCCTTTTTTCTTTGAAGTAGCTGATTAATAATTTTCCATGTAGCCTAGATAGTGCTACCAGATTTTTTCAATCCAGCAGAAAACCAAGGATTATTATATTTTCTCCCAGTATCAACAGAACAAGTAACCAGCGGAAAACATTTTATGAAAATTGAATTAAATAGTTTCATTAATGGTTGATAAGCTGAGCTTGCATTGCTCTCCCTGTATACCTTTTCAAAGGAAAATTTCTTTAAAGTGGACCTATTGTGTTTTTCCTTATTTTCAGTCATATATATAATGTAACAATTATATTGTAATGTGGTCTAAGTGTCAAATAATTGGTATATTAATAGATTAATATACAAATGAATAAATATATAAAATGTGTAAATATATAAATATATATAAATGAATAAGAAAATAAATAAATACAGTTTAAAATTTAACTATTTAATGTCTCATTTAATTTGTGATTTATTCAGAGATCAATTCTTTGGCTTCCTGCCGAACAGATTCTGAGTAGTCTTCATTAACAAAGATGTTTGTACCTTTGAGGTATTTCACTTTCTCCAGTACAGCAAGTCTATCCTTATATCTGAGAAACTCCTTGGCCAGGTGGTTTCCCAGAACGGTGGGCACGCTCTAGTTCTATATGCCTGTGGTCAAATATCAAACTGTTATGGCAAGAATGATTTTCCAAGTAACCAAGTAATAATTTGATCTGTTTTATTTTAATACTCTGCGTATCTCTTTATCTTAAGCAGTCACTCAAGGGTCACTGAAATATGTTGTAAGATTAACAATCAGGGTATTTGTTTGACTCTTTTTTTTGCACTCCACACTACTGACTGCAGGTACTGTTGATGATTTAGGAGTTGCTAATTTTAAGTTGCCCTGGGCATTAGTTAAGTGCTTAAAATGTAAATGTTGGGAATCATTACAAAGTAAAGCCTCTAAATGTAGAATTAGAAAGACATTTAGGTTTGCCTTGAGCAAAATAAACCCCACTGTGGAATCATACGGACTTCAACATACAACAGTGAATCAGTCCAGTAAACAGTTAATAGATATTTCGTAATCTAATGAGAATGCTATCCAAAACACCCAGACACACTCTCTCTCTCTCACACACACACACACACACACATACACACACATCACTGAATGAAAGGGTGAAGCAATTCAATAGCTAGATGAGTGGACACACAAACCTAACCTCAAACACTCTGACATTACAAAATGCATGCATATTCAAAAAAAAAAAAAAAAATGAAAGAGAAAAAAAAAATCATTTTGATCTTTCTCATTAAACAGACAAAGACACTTTTAAGATAATAATGTTGTCGAGTTTAGTACTTGTCACCTCTCATTCAGGAGTGAATACATGTTGAAAGAAAAGTCCTAGAAAACTAATACCAGCCAGATCTTAAGATGCTCATTTGTCTTGGGGCATTTCTTGTGGCCAGTTTTTCACAGCAAATTGAGCTGCAGTGAAAATTGGCGGTCAGCTAACTCTAAATCAGTGCTATACTGTAGCTGCTCAGTTCCACCATCTGTAACCACTAAATTCATTGAATGCTGGGCAGACATTATTGAAAAACAGTCAAATGAAAAACACGTGTTGTGGGTTTAAATAAATGGCACCTCTTGTAATTCCCCACACTCATACTTTATAATGGTACCAACAAGTTTGTCCCCCTCGCTCTTTCTCTCTCTGTCTGGATCAATACAGTGGCCTTTCAAGTGATTACAATGACTTCCCAGGAAACCATATAGACACATAAAAATGTTCCCTTGAGTTCAAATGGCTGCTGACCAGGACCAAAATAATTCTGTGTCCTGAAAATATTAAAGCATAAAAAACTCCACTGTCCCGGTTCTATGTTATTTATGTTTACAACTTCAGTTTACTATTTTGCCCCAAATCCATGTCAATAAATTAAATGAACAGCCTTGTAGTAAAAGAAAAACATAATAGCTGTTCTGACAAAGTGAATCTAGGCATAAAATATATATGACATAAAGCATCATGCCCCATTTTATCTTTCACCTGATGCCATCATTCAGCCACAGATAGGCATAACTTATTGCTAGAAACAGTACAGAACTGTCAGGACTAAGTACACTAATGTGAAACCCAAATGCAATATCAGGGTGACAATAAATAAATCAGCTCATTTAAAAGTCTTGAATAGGGATGACAGGCACCCATGTCCTCTTAATATGCAGAACATCCAACATACAGCCAAGCTCCTATATTGATCTTAATGGGCTACAGGAACACTTATGACTCAGTGACTATTGGGACAGATTCATCTTTGCTGCAGGGAAGCTCATTTGCAAATGTTCAATATGCACTCACCACTGAGGAAGTGGGGTCTACATTGAGTTGCAAATGATCTATGTTTGATTAGCATGGGGAGTAGGGAAAACATCCCACAGCCTTTGGTCACCATGTGTTGTTTTGACCACAGACAATGGCTACAACCCACCTGTGCCATACTATTGTTGTCTGTCTGCCTGGGTTTGTCCTCGCTTTCATCTCATGCAACCAACCCACTTTTAAAAGCTGTCATATAGCTCAGCTGCTCGGTTGTTAAATTTCAAAAGTGTCGGAGGTCAGAGAAGGATACAATAAGTAGTTTGTTTGGGGCTCTTAAACAAGAATATTACACTGTCACTCAACGTGGCCTTTCTCTCAAATGACACAAACACTTGTCTGTTTTTCTGATATTCAACAAGTATCACATAGCAGGCTATTGTTGGACGTCATCTGTAATTTGACCAGCCTCCCTACTCATAGACACATATCATCTTCCTACGCTCAGCCGCTGCTTTGTTCTGACTCGATCCAGTGATGATTAATCTATGTGGGAGGGCAGCATTAAGAGTTAGAAAGCTAATTCCCAAGCTCCATCTATTGATTTAAAGACTGGGCTGACCCATCTCTACCAGCTCTCTCATTACTCTGACTGACAATCATTTCTGCCACTGCCTCTGGCCTTTGTAAATATGCAGTATTCACCAGTACCATGCTTGATCGCCGCATGTTACTGTAATAAGAGAGAGGAGAAGGAGGGAGTTTGTTGTGAGAGTGATGCCAGAGTCACATCAGTCTCTTTTCTCTCTCTGTGTGTAATGCTGCCATTCAGGAAGGCGCATTGGCACTCCTGATTCATTGAGGAATCTACACTGTCATGCTTAACCTTGTTTACAATAACACCCAGGCGCTCAGACTAGTGAGTGTATGTCTGTGCATGTATGTGTATACCTTAGCTGCATGCGCTTAAAGGGAAACTTCGGTATTTTTCAACCTGTTTTCCCATCATCAATTCGACCAGTACTGAGTGAGAGCTCTGCAACCAGCAGCTGCGAAATGGGCTGCAATGTAATCCTTTGGGGCAATAGCGCCCTGTCAATGTACGCCCCCCTAAAAGTGCCACTGACAGGCTCAGATTGTTATTATTAAGTGTCTGACAACATTATGGAAAGAACCATTCAGAGAAAAAAAACATTTTTCTTTATATTTCGCTTGATCCGGTCTGTGAGTCGTGTTGTTGAGTTGAAATCAGCTAAATATTCAGCCATGACTTTGAAAATCTTTTAGATAACACCAAGCTACGCTTTCTGTACTCCAACACAACAAACTCTTCCAGGCACTCCTCTCTCCAACTCTGTCAGGCTGAATATTTAGCTGATTTTCAACAACAGCTCGCGAGATTTCAGAACGAGACTTCTCCTTGAGCGAGACTTGGTGAGACACAACAACAAACAGACCAGATCAAGCAAAGGATAAAGAAGTTTTTTTTTTCTCTGTATGGTCCTTTCCATAATGTTGACACTTATAATAACAATCTGAGCCTGTCAGTGGCAAAAACAAACACTTTTAGCGGACGTACTATTGCCCCAAAGGATTACACTGCAGTCCGTTTCGCAGCTGCAGTCTCGCTCAACACTGGACCAATTTCAAAAAATTGTTGTCCCCATTAGTCACTTAGACACAAAAAGATGGGAAAAAAGGCTCCAGGTTGAAAAATGCCGAAGTCTCCCTTTAACAGATGTATGTATGTGTATATGAGGCTGTGTAATGGGACTGGCTGAGACTGGAGAGAACAATGCTGGAGGGTAACACAATGTCACAGTGCAGAGATCCCATCTTGCAGTACACAGACTGGTCTTCTGACAGGCTGAGATATATTTTGGATTTGTCCTCAGAAAGCTCTTGTAAAGGGAAGAGTGTTGCTATCAGAGAGGCTAAGACTGGGATCAGGGGAGAGATGTGAGATAGATCAGGGACACAGTGCAGGTAAGGTTATCCCTCAAGGACATACTGAGGGCTGATGGAAGGAAGGAAAAGGAGAGTCAGTGAGGGCAAGGCCTGGCAAAAACACATAGTTTGTGACCTTGCTGGAGGAACACTTCAGACAAGGTACTGCATGACTGACAGGAGGAGACGAGCAGAACCAAAATAAAGTAAAAAGTTGCTTTTGATGATGTCAAAGTTTATCTGGCTGTTAAATTTAGAACTGAAAGTCTTACATGATAGTTGAAAATTAATTAACAATATTTTTTTAATTACTATTTCAGCCTCAACACAGTGAGGGTTTGCAGCTTTTCCATATCTCAGATAATATCTCAACAACTTTGATTGTTTTCTGTAATCATTAGTTACAGTCATAGTTGAATTTGATAGCGTGAGCAAAATCCAAAATGTAAAGTTTGTACACAAATACAGTTTATCTTTATGGATTATATTGATACCGAACCTTGAATATTGAACCTTTTATTTTGTGTTTCTAGAGTTTTTGCGGACATGTAAGGAATTGTTAATATGTCATATTTCTTTAAGGGAGTTTGCTGTAATATTTTGCCCAGAGAGCGCAGGGAGCTTCAGTTTAATTCAAACTCCTAATATGTATATTTTTGATGTTTTGTCACCACCAGGTAACTGCTAAAGTATGATAAGGTTGTCTGACGTTGACTGATGTTAGTTATTGGTTTGATTAATGCTTTCTGACAGCTGTATGCAGTAAATAGTCGCCCTTTGTGTGCGTGTGTTTAAAATACTTTCCTAACATGATGTGCTTGATGGTTTTATTAATGACTAATGAAACTTGAAAGCTCAGCATTCTTCTCGCCTTTTAGCTTCCTTTTTATAAGTCACATGAACTTTGATTCACCCAGAAAAAGCTAATATTTCTCTATATAATATAACCTCCTCTTCGCCAGTTGGAGAAGTTAAACCTGTGACTTTCTGCCTTTGTATAATTATTCAGGCTGCTGCTGTTTCTACTGTATTTCACTCAGTTTGCAGGGTTTAAAAACAGAAAAACACCAACATCCAGCAGCTGAAAGTGTCCAGATAGTTAATGGTTGAAGGTGGTTTCTGTGGGCAGCTGTATAAACTGTGTCAGGACGACACCTTCTGAAATGTGATTGTCTTAGCTGATACAATCTAAGAAACGTTAACCCAAATATATTTTTATTCATAAAAAAAAAAAAAAAAGTTAAATGAAAATGCGGTAATAACAGGAACAATCAGCGTGTGGTGTCTGTTGTTTCTCTTCACAGTTGTTGTTCAGTTATAACTGAATGAATTAATTCATTTACATTTTCTTTTGGCTGGTTTTTCAGAACAAACCAGTGCACACACATGGGCAGCTTCTGTTTCTGATCCATTGTTCAACAGTTATTTAAGTGTTTCCAATATCACTTATGAACATTCAGTCACGGTGAGCTGCTGACTCTGTTTTAATGCCTCAGAAAACCTTATATAAAGATTATTCCAGTGAGTTCAACACAGTGAGGTATACAGATTTTAAAATTGGGGGAAAACGGAGCACTTGTTTCACATCAGTACCTCCTTCAACTAAAATTAAATCTACATTTCCTGCTGATAATTGCACTTGTCTACAGGTAAAACCACTCGATTCCTCTATGACACGTATTTCACAGATGTCCGTGGCAGAGAAGAAGGCACACACAGATGTGTAGGAAGCAGACACCCAGCACTAAAAGACACTTAATCACAAAGTGAGAGCTAAAATCCATCAGCATCTCCAAATGGTGTCAGTCATACTTCACATCCCCAATGTGTTTTTCTCCAAGTTCCTGTTGCCCAGACAGCTACAAGGTCAGCATCAATCATGTGCTTGTCAGTGTCTGTTACGACTGTCGGTCCTCCCGGCTGTAATGAATCCTAATTTAAGCTGCCATCAGGACACTTTCAGAACGAGGCCGCGGGCTGTTTCCAAGTGGCCATGATGCGGCTCTAACAACACAAATCAGATAACAGCCACAAAAAAAGGACACCTTTTCCTACAGCATATATAAACATGGCTCATTTCACAGTCATTGCCACATCAAAGTGGACAGTATCGAAAACCAGCCCAAAGTTATCTGATATGCAAAATGTACAGAGATCTATTAAGCTACTGTATATTTCACGGGTCAGATCAGTTCATTAAAAGTAAAGTGTTTAATCAATTGTCCAATTTCTCTGGCTTTGTCAGCCAAAATCTAACTTTTCCATTTGAGAATTTTAGGTTTTAGTCAGAAAACATCAGAAATTCCAGTCTTTAGTCTTGGCTCATGCAAATAGTGAAGTTCAATGACATGAACATTGTCAACGACCAGGTGCGCACCAAACATCAAGCAGCAAACTGGGTAGTTAGAGTCTAGAATTTTTGCAGACACGTAAGGAATTGTTAATATGTCATATTTCTTAAAGGGAGTTTGCTGTAATATTTTGCCCGGAGAGCGCAGGGAGCTTCAGTTTAATTCAAACTGCTCATATGTTTGTTTTTGATGTTTTGTCACCACTACAGAAACACCAGGTAACTGCTAAAGTATGATAAGGTTGTCTGACGTTCACTGATGTTATTGGTTTGATTAATGCTTTACAGCCTAATAATGTGTGTTTGTATTGATTACTGACGGTGGCTGATTGTACTCAGTTTCTGACAGCTGCATGCAGTAAATAGTCGCCCTTTGTGTGCGTGTGTTTAAACTACTTTGCTAACATGATGTGCTTGATGGTTTTATTAATGACACTAATGAAACCTGAAAGCTCAGCATTCTCATCAACTTTTAGCGTCCCTTTTTATAAGTCACATGAACTTTGATTCACCCAGAAAAAGCTAATATTTCTCTATAAAATATGACCCCCTCCACTTTAGTCTTTTCAAATTCTTTTCATATTCTTCTAGTGTATGGCAGGCATAAGCCCAGCAGCTGGACTAACCAACAAGCTACAGCTACAAAGAGTGGACTTGGAAAATGTTATGCCTCGCTTCTTCCCACAATTTGTAAATCTTGTGAATAACTATTTAAATGAGGCTTTACACACAAATCATGATTCTAAAATTACAAATTATTTATTATTATATATTATTTATTCTAATCAGTGAAGTACTAACTAAAAGTGTCCAGTCAGTGATATACAGGGATGAAGCTGTTGTCCTGCTCATGTTCAGGCAAAAAAAAACAGGTGTATTCTCTCCAGGCACTACCATACACTTTATCCATGAGACACTTACATGAATGGGAATACCCACCATGCATCTTTTACATCGGATATATTTAGCATTAGATTGTGGGTGTATAGTCTCTGTGACACAAAAACCTACTTCCCTGGTTCATAAGTGTTGAATATTTTAAAGTACTCCATATGAGCTGAGCTGAGCATACGGGAGGATGAAGGAAGGAGGGGGGGGGGGGTCTGAATGAGCGTGGCAAGCAGAGGACTGAATCTCTCTGTTTTGTTTGTCTTTCATCTAAATAAATATAGGTTTCATGCTGTATACTAAAACCAGTGGAGGAAGAAGTATTCAGATCCTTTACTTAAGTGAAAGTAGTAATACCACACTGTGAAAATACTCAATTACAAGACATACATTGAAAAGATTACTTAAGTAAAAGCAAAGTATTATCAAACTAAAAGTACTCACTATACAGAAAATTGGCCCCTGTGAGTGTTATACTCTTATATTTTATATTATTGGCCTTTTATTACTGATACTGTATAAGTAGCATTTTACTGTAGTTGATCAAGGTGGGACTAATCTTAACTATTAAGCATACTGTTCAGTTTAATCTAACAATGCATCATATTATATAAGATCATCACGTTTTGTTTGTAAAATATTAATCTGGAAAATAACGAGTAACTTTAGCTGTGAAACAAATGTAGTGATGTAAGAAGTGCTCTACGATATGTCCCTCTGATTGGTGGTGGAAGTATAAAGTAGCATAAAATGCAAATACTCCAGTGGAGTACAAGTACCCCAAATGTCTACTTGAGTCAATGTACTACAATGACTGAAACTACACAAATCTGAACACATGAGAAAAGCACCAAAAACTGCTCTGATATAAAGTCATTACGTGGGAGACAAAGTATGATACAGTGAAATTGACTGGAGCTGAGAAGAAAACTGGACCCACTCAGCTTGATAAATTCATTTTAAATTGGCATTTAAAACTTCTTAAATGTCCATTAAAGAAGCCTGTTAGTGTGGCTGCAGCACCGTCAGTCTCAATACAGCCACATTTCAACACCATGGACAGCGACACTTCTATCCAGTGAACACTGAAAGCAGGCAGCTTGAGAAGGGGGGTATAAATCACAGCAGAAAGCACAAGAGAAGTACATGCTGCTCGTAAAAATAATGTCAAAGCTTTAACTACTCACCAATAAATCAAGTCAGTGTTGCGCTAACCGGACCTTCCGTGTGTGAAACATGGGTCGTCGAAGTTTGGTGAAAATGCCTTTAGAGGCACCGAAAGTAGCTGTTTTCCCGGCCAGAAAACTACAAAAGTAACGGTGGGAAATATAATATCCATCTGCTAAAAGCTCTGGGTAACTATTTGGATAGAGTTGGTTTCCTATTTGTTAGCTCCAAATAGTCCAAACAGGTGTTAGCAGCAGATCAGAGATGCTAACAGTTCACCTGCCGTTTTCCCTCGCTTTTTAGGACCTGAATACTCTCCAGGTGCAGCAGTTTCTGGCTTCCCTACTGGTAGAGTTTTTTCTTATGTAAGGTTCCGCTGTTTGTTTGTTTTTCTTAAATCCACTAGTTACTTGTCACAAAAATGATGTAGTGGACAAAAACTACGGACGTGGTTTTCATTGATTGTTTCTCAAATTTAGCTACGCGATTTCATTTTCAAGTAGTTATTTATTCATAACTTGTTTCAAAGATATTGAATGAGCTTGATCACTATTTTAGGTCTTTCTACCCTAATAATTTAAGAGTTAAGATGTAAGCTATAGCCTTCCAGGGTACAGTGCACAGCTAATGATTAAGAGTCAAAATGGGGATGACCGGCTTGATTGCTTTATTGATAAAGTAACATATTTTGTTAATGAGGCCAAACTCATTTCAGTTTTAATAGTCTATAGTGTGTTTTTAGACCTAATACACAGTACTATGGTAAAAATATTCATTTTCAAAGCCATTTTCAGTGGAAAGAAAACAATCAGAGGGAATCCCAATGGGGAAGAGAAACCTGTATCACACCAAACATGATACTCTGAGTGGCAAGAGATGAGTGCAAGTACAGCTCCAGTTGGCACACTGGTCTAAAAACCAGGCCACAGTCTAAAGCTTTGGTAAAGATTATTTACAAGGGATTTAAGTTGCCTCCCTACTCTGTTAACACAAGGCTCTACATAGGTATTATAGATAAACATATGTATTAACTCACTGGCATTTAGGACCTGCTATTACAATTATTTTTGTTGCAATCTGGTCAGGGTGGGCTACAGAGAAAATAAAGCTGTCCCCAATCAATATTTAAAGTAATTTTATACAGGACACAGGGCTTCAAGAAAAGGTCGGTCAGATAATGATAGAAGGGAAACTCTGCTGCAGACGGAGGGTTAGAGAGTTAACCACACCAGCAGCTGTACGGAGGGAACGGAATCGAGAAAGATTAGCTCAGTGAATATGACGTATGCATTTAGCAAAGGTATAGGGGGTGACATTGGGTGATAATGCCCCACTTTGTTTCAATACAAAGACGAATGTATAAAAAAATGTATTGAAATCTATGTAAAACCAAAAGAAAACTAATTAAAATATGAAACGGAAGAAGAGACCAAAAGCAAAAAAAAACAGATTTAAAAATAGATATCAGGACATAATGTGGACTCTGTATGTTGCTTCATAATGTAAGCACCGTGAAGCCCTTTCAGACCACTGAACAAAACATGATTTTGCACATGATTATGAAACATAACTATGGCATTTTACTCATGCCATTTTAACGAAATATACAAATATATACAAACAATATACAAATATACAAAATGCACCCAGGTAAAGCCATTACCCCTTATTCATTTCACAGTGTTACAGCTACATTTGATGTATAAAAAGAGAAACTGATGATTTTGAAAGGATTATTGGGCTTTGAGACAAGTGAAATGTCCAGTGACAGCAACTTGATATCAGGAAGATGACTCTAACAATTCAGCAGGTGCTTTCCCCCTGTTGCAGGTTTTTAATATAGCCTTCACACACACACACACACACACACACACACACACACACACACACACACACATAAACATATTCAAATCCACCTGCCCTGCATTGCAAGCAGCTAAAGTAAAATGCGTTTATTCTTTCCTCCAACGACTCAATAATGAAATGACTCCCAGAACTTGGCATTAATCCCCTCCATCATTCACTTTCCAAATCTTTATTTAATTTATGAAATTGTGGCTTGGAGCTCTCTGCTGTAATTTCAGTAATGAGGAGTGATATACACTCACCTTATGCTGAATTGGTGAATGACTATAATATTTTATTGGTGGTAGGAAAGTGTTTAGGCAGCACATACTGCAAGTGCATTGTTAACGTGCACATGCTCATATACAGTATGCATATATCAGTATGCAGGCACAGAAATGCACATTCACCCATTTGCAGTTTTTAGGTAGATTATCTGCCTGTGTGCTGTGACTTTGAGAATTTCACTGACTTCCTTCCCACATATTTGATCCCCCGACACACACAGGTATTAACCTCATCTCATCTCTCTTCACCTCATCTCCTTTCGTCTTAATTGTCTCTTATCTCAATTCACATCATCTTTCATCATCTCATTTGGCCTCACCTCATCTCTTTATCACCTTTATTTCTCCCCATAGCCCAACACCTAATCTCCTCTTTCCCATTTTATTCCTCTAAACTCATTACATAATATAGAAAGATCCTACTGATCTGTGATTGTACTTGCATACAATCAAGCTAACAACAAATAACTTCCTTATCACATTCCGACAGCCTGAGAGGATGAAGAATTGTTATTGTAAATTAGTGGTTACCACTGCTCTCTTCCTTCCAGGCATGTGGTAAATCCAACAAACGAGCAACATACGCTTGGATAAACATGGCAACCACAGAAAGTATTTAATGGCTCACCCTGAATGCTAAAAGTTTATTTGGCAAAGTGTGATATCCGTGTATTGTGTAAACTGTACTGGTGTAAAGTGCTGTGATGAAGTGGCAAGATCTAATATCAGTGAAGTCATTACAGTAATACTTGCTTTCTTTTACCTCTTCAGCTGATTGCAATGAACTTCTCCTAGAGATCTAATGGATAAGAGATCTTTGGCAACAACTCTGCTGGAGAGAAGTGTACTTGTATGCTATATCACTTTTAGACAGCAGTCTGGATGGTGCTCAGAGCTGTTCTGGACCACCTCAAGAGTGGTGAGATAAAAAGCTTTACAATACCTGCTGCCAGTGAAAGAGAATCCATTAGGCATTCACAAATACGTTATATATCTTCAATATTATTTAATAAATGACAGTACTATCAAATATCAGGACAGTCTGTCTGAAATGGCAAAAACCCACTCTGAGATTAGTGGATAGGATTATCACTAGGGGACCAATTGTGGGTCCAGACATGATGATGAACTGAAAGCATTACTCATCAGACAGCATTTTCCACATAATTGAACCAGGACTTTCTCCAGACTCATGGAGGTACATGTCGTTACCTAGCCTACCGTTCATAGCTTTTCCTGGGGCATACTGACTCAGCATGTTGGGTGGTGAGGGAATATAGATGCCATCAATCCCCCAACACTGCTGGTGGCGTTCCTGTTATCTTGTTGCCAACTGGCCACTTTTCATGAAAAGAAAGGACATGATGGACCCTTGAGCGTACGTATGCCTGTTGCAGCTTCTGTCCACAGGCAAGGGCACTGTGACAGATGGACTGTAACGCTAGGGGACAATCCCTTTACTGGAAGAAAAAGGATGTGAGCAGGCTAACTGAGGCTGTTAATGACATCAGAGCATGTAGTCTGTGTTAAAATCCTACCAGTGACACAGGCATTCTTTGAAAATAACCTTACAGAGCCAGGATATATGGCATGGGGTGACTGTGATGGTAATATGATGCCAACCAAGCAGCTTGTGATGTAAGCTTGTCGCTGGTGATCACATAGGCATACACTGACACCGGTTCTAGTCATCTGGCCCATACAGGCGACAGGACAGAGTAAAGAACGCCGTGCATTGACAAATCAATGAGTGCATCACATGATATGAGCAGCGAGCACGTTGCAGCAGCAGCAGCATCATGAAACTTGTCTCTTTTATTCAATTTCCAGGGCAATGTAGCTCAGCCCACCTCCTTATGGATTTTAATTCTTTCAAAAGCTTTGCCTGGTTTTAAAAGATAATCTATCAGATGAGTGTTTTACCACATGCGTCTCTACTCACAGAATCACTTGCGTTTTTACGCAGCTGCTCCTCCTCTCCCATCACCGCGGCCGGGTCCACCACCAGTTTCTCGAAGCACGCCGAGCCCAGAGAGGAGCTCTTCTGCTGGTACATGATCAGCTGGGAGACGGGGAGTTTGGGGCTTCCATGCGCCGTCAGCTCGGGCTTGCTCCCCGTGGCTCCAGAAGCTGCGCCAAGGGGCTGCCCGTCGCCGCTGGTCCCGGGGACAGAGTCACTTCCAAGAGACTTGTCTCCTTCAAAAGGCGCCGGCGGAGAGCAGCACAGATTCGGCTGAGACGACGAAAACACCCGGTCCAGCTGTTTCTTTTTCCTCTTAAACATCCATAACCCCGACTCCTTTTTGCTGCCCTCCGCGCCACCGGCACCACGACGTTCCGATCCTAGTTTAGGACTGAGCCATGGCTTGGTTTTCTCCTGGAAATTCTTCCACATTCTCCGCTGGTAGGACAGAGACTCTTGTCCCTTGGCGGTGCCTTCATCCTTAGGTGATTTTTGCTCCATGGTGCCTGTGCAGCAGCCAGCCAGCCTGAGCACACTCTGTATAGTGAAAGGATGTCACAGTTGGGCTGCTGCAGCTCGGGAGCACTTCCACTGATGATCAGTACAGAGCGCCAAGAATGAGACGCACAGTGTGATGATGAAGTCTCCCAACGAACCTTGTAGAAGGTTGCATACACAGGCAGCACTATAAATTTGATGTCACACACTGTGTTGCGCGCTTTTTTAAACGGCAAGCAATAGCTTCATCTATTGGAAAACCAATAGTTAAGTTGGAGCACGGTGTTGACTTCAGCTGGGTTGCCTAAAAATGTTTGCTAGATGGTTGCTGTACGTCTTTGCTTCCCTGCTCTGTCCACAGTGCTTAACCAGGGTTTGGTCAAACTTCCCCATATGTTCAAATGAAGGACGAAGGGAGCACCGCGCGCCTCCCTCTGGCCAACCATGTCATTTGACTGGATAATCTGTATGCTCGTGATTGCATAATGCAACCCCACAATGCCTCGTGGAGATGTTTATAACACAATTGTGGATCCCCTGTCACCCTCTTCTGAATTCATCCCTTTACATTTTGATATATGTGTGTGCGCGGTGAACTACAGCCTCCAGATTCACTCCTCTAAAGCAGTGACCTTGGTCAATCTTAGAGCTGACAGTCAATCTTAAAACCTAAGAGGTTTTTTTTTTAACTTGTTCCCCTTTGTGTGGACGTTCCTGCTCTGTAGCCATGTTTGGATGTGTTCTTCCTGTCAAATAGGTCCGGCATGAGTGAATGTTATCACCCAGATGCAGCAGTGTGCAGACAGCACCGAGCAGCTTTTTCCTCTTTTTGGATGCTGTGCTGCTGCGATTTGTATAATAACTCATTACATCTTCCCCTCTGGCCCTCGCTTTAGTGCTGGCCTGTTCCGTCCCCCTGGTTAACACTGTACCCACATTTCATGTAAACAAACACACACAGACAATTATTAAAACAATGACTACCTCTTTCCAATGTAACTCTCAGTCACACACATGCGCGCACACACGGAAGAGGTCACAGTCTGAGGTTAAAAAACAAAGGGGGATGTTATAACTTTATTAACTTCATCCAACTACACAGAGCAACTGGGAATCTAAGGCACTTTTGTAGGCCTTATATCCTGCCTGCATGGGTGTTTATTCATGTGACACACTGATGTGACCTTGGCATCACTTGTAGTTGTGATGATGAAGGTGTGAGTGGCCCCGTTAAAGCCTTCCGTTGGAGTCTCTTAGCCTTGACCTCTAATAATGAGAAAATGATAATCAGCCTTAAGTGGCGTGCTGATCTATAGCAACACTGACTTACAGTTCTGTATATAGAAGACGGCATCATATAACATCTGTAACATTTTTTTTGTGACATATAGACAAAGCTATAAAACAAATCTCTATATTAAAAAATGATGCGTAACCAATGAGGAGTCTGAATCTTGTTGTAGCTTGGGATCACTTGATCTCATCCATCCAACAAAATAAATCACTTAAATTACAACCGAGAGGGCACTGGCAGCAACACAGAGAACTGCCCTGAACCCATCTTTCAGTTAAGTAGATGGAGAGTTGAGCATATGAGCCAAACAATCCCTCTCAGCTGCCACTGGCTTTTCTATTGGGCTAGCATAGAGAACTGATGAGTCTGCGCTACGCAGACCTTTCCTATTAAAGATCCTACTCCTGGTGATAATCCACAGTGTGTGTGGCTGAGAACACTGACACCTGCAATTAGATATATAGAAACTCATTGATGTGTTTTTTCCACTTCATTTGCACATAATTCAATGTAAGTACGTGAACAGCTTGACTCACGCTGCATGATAACGCAGGGTGGGCCTTGGTTAAATGAAACGTGATAAGGCCATTTTCACTCTGGGGGATGGATCATGCCCTTTATAATACATTGAGTCAGAGGAAATCTGAATGTTCAATGAATAGCCACAGTACCACACAATAAAGGGATATTTTATGTTATATTGTGTGCAGTGGAACAGCTGAGGTGAACGAGCGGATGCATTAACTGATTTAGCCAATATTCCCTTACTTTCCTTGCCCAGTTCAAGTCATCACATATTCTGTTTTCTAGCCTCAGCCTGCTTAAAAAAAATCGGACAAATTGGACCAGCCTGATGCAACCACAGTTCCTCTTAGTACTGGCCAAGGAACAGGTGCTTTACTAAAACAGCTTTAGAACAGTTGTTGAAATGTCCGTTCCACAGGCAAACTTTTTTTTTTTTGAACTCTTACTGATTCAAAATGTTTCCACAAAACTCTCTAAGATTGTTATCAAATGCTGATAGTGTGCGTTGGTAATCTGTACAGTAATTAGCCACATTCATTTAAAGTTCTTATATGCTAATATTATGAGGTGCCAAATATAATATTTCAAGACACCAAATAAAACCTAAGTGTTAGATAGAACAATTACTTAACAGCTGATTTTTAAATTAGAGAAAAGTTATACTAGGTAAGGAAAAAGTAAGTCACCATTACATCAAAAAACTGTTTACTGTTTACATTGTCAATATAAAATGATAGTTGTCAACCATCCAGATGACAGAATATCTAAGAGATTTAAGTCAAATGCAGCTGAGCTCTTTTCTCTTTTGTTACCTCAAACAAGTGCAGTTGCCTTTTGACTTAGTGTGTCTAGATGTGTTTTGGGAGCTGTCGCCTTGCAGTTTTGTGGACTAATCATCAGTTGGTCTGCCACATTTCTTTAAATTCAAGCAAAACTGATGTTCACACTCCCATGTTGGCAGATATTCTGCTGAGTTAAGCTGCTTTGCTACAAATACAGTGCATCATTCTCGCATTACTGTGTTGACAAATTCACAGTGGCAGACAGGCACACCCCGCTGAAGGAGACCGCAGTTACCAAGTGACAACACAAACACATGAACTCAAGAGTCGGATGAAGCAAAGCACAGGTCTGTGAGTATTCTGAAATATAAAAAAGAAAATAGTTACTTGCTTAATATGGGGTTGTTAATAAAAAAGGGAATGTATCATATATTTTTATGCCTGTAGAGGACTATAAAATGTCTGTTTTATTGATTTTAGCAATAAAAATATAACAGAGCAGTAAGGCTCCCATCAGAAACAGTGAATAAGAACTAGTTTATGTCTTACCAATATATATAATATGTTTTTCTTTTTAGACAAGCAGCATGTCACAGGAGTCAAAGTTAAAGGCCTACCAGTATCACAGCAGGTAACTTTTCATTATGATTTACTGCATTTTTTTTTTTTTTTTAAATTAACCATCAAAACTTAAAATTAACCTTCATATTTTTTCACCTTCCTTAGTTCCTGTGGCTCACTAATTCAATTCTAAAATCAGTCTGTGAAGAGAGATAAATTCTATTTCCCTGATAGGATGGAAATAAGGTTGAGAACCACCAGCAACCTTTCTTACACTGCCGTGAATCACACTGATCAAATTAATCCTTAATCCACAATAGCATCAGGCAGGGTGACACAGCACGTAGAGGGACGTGAAGTCAATGGGAGATCTGGTTTGAGGATGACCTGCGGGTATGAAAACCAATGCAAATCGTCTCATTCTGTCTCCATTATTCTTTCTTGGTAGATGACTGCTTCATTGAATTATGGATTCTTTCCCTCTGAATGTATTCCTCCTCTAGTGCCAGAAAAAAAAAAACAAATTACACAACTGCAAACATGCATGATTTGCAAAACATCCCAAACTCTTTTTTCTATTTCTGTTTGTTTCACGATCAAGGCCTGATGTCTTCGAGGGTCGTCTCAGTGGTCAGGAGAAGACGCTGGCTGTGCTGCTGGAGCAGGCTTTCAGGATCAAAGAGGAAGTGGCAGCTGGCCTGCGGTCCACCCAGGGCTCCGTCCAGGCTGAGGTCCTTTCCCGCAGGCTGCTGGAGAACCACATACTCACTATCACACGCATTGTCAAACAGCTCAGTGTGGATATACAGGTATACAAGTTGATGGTGGAAGTTAGTGGATAAAGTGTTGACTTTAGCAAAATTACTCAACTGATTCACTGTAGTCATGCAGCCTCTGCGCTTGTTTTGTAGTGAATATCTAAAATCTCTCATTATGTAGATAAAATAATTGTTCATCTGTGTGGATTCTCTTTATCTACCTGTGTGGTCTTCTTTCCCTGCCCATTCTTTTATCTGCTCTCTTCTCCACATCTCCTTTGATGTGCTGCACACACCCAGACACACACTCATGCTGACAAACTCACAGCTGATTTGATTACGCCTGATAGAATGCTCCTGAGCAAAGCCTCTCTGACTCTTTCCTCATTATCATCAGCTCTAAGTCGTTTTGACCGTATAAGCAGAAACACTAATGATGTTCAGAGTATGTTGTTCAATAAAACATCACCACGTTATGCAGTTCTTTCTGCAAAATGTCAGAAGAATTACCAGAAAAGCGTGGACTGAGAGTGTTTGGAGTCATCCCTGACTGAGCAGAACATCAAGTCACACTTTGATAATATGCCTTGCAGAAACAGAGCACACAAGTGAAATACACAGCTTCATTAGTGCATGCCAAATGGGCCATTAACATGATTAGAGGCTGTCATTATCTGAAATATTACATGAATCCCTAAGATCTAATTAATTCTGCACATTAAAAAAGTAATAGGCTGAGCCATGAAGTGAATATTCTGCTAAATCAGATGAAAGCAACATCACACAGTCACTATTGGTTCTCATGATAAGGCAAAAGCACATTTCTTTGATGTTGTGTTATCAGAGACACGTTGCACACATGTGACCTGGCCTATTCTATTCTTCAGTGATTATTCATGTAAATGTAGCGTAGACAGGCATGGTGACATTTCTGGCATTTTGGAATTTCTTTCTCAGCAAAAGACATCAAGTAGTTCACCCACACATAGTTACTCCGGCAGCATTAAAATGGGAGGCAGAAAGGGAATTAAAATGCCGTAATCGGTTACCATCTTTAGTTTTCTGCCAGGTCCAAACATTTTATAAACATATCAAACACTTTATTTCTCGATTATTTCACATTCATTTGTAAAACTTGATCAACAGACTGATCACTCATCAGCGTTGCTGTCTTTGTTCTGAGCAGGCACTGGAGAGACAGATCGCCCAGCGGGACTCTGTCACGTCTGGAACCACACTGGCTGTTCAAAGCCTCGACCAGAAGAATATGGCTGGCATTGGAGACCTAAGAGGAAGAGTAGCCAGGTATGCACACCGGGGTTTGTTGTTTGCACACAGCTTGTTGTTTGCAGACAGCAAACACTGAGGAACAAACTACAAAGTGTGTGAAAAATGGAACAATGTAATGAGTCCCAGTTGCTACAAGATGAAAACGTTCCTCCAAAGCATTTTTTGGAGGAATGTTAAAATTATTTAGACCCAAGTCTGATGCACAAGTGATCTTACTTGTTTATCTCCTTCTCTAATGAAGTGAAATTGTATAGCCTGCACACTGTCTGGCAGCTCTTCACAGTCTCGTAACTTCCAATCTGCTATGGCACACACACACACACACACACACACACACACACATACACATTAATTATTTGGTTCCTACCAGAGTGAAGTTACTAGGTTTGAACACATTCTAGATGCTGATTAGCACTTGCTCATTATTTTGTGCCTGTGCAGATCGCACTTATTAGACTGGATAGCTGAAGAGAGGATGCGATCTCAGCACTCTGCTTAACAGGACTTGCATCAGGATTGGCATTTTTGTGGCATAGCTACAGAGGTTGAATTACATGAATGGAACATTTTCAGCATCCCAGGCAAATCATTGGTCAAAACATCTGAGATAATGTAGTTTCTCATCAGGCAATAAGATTAAAGACATAGTGTAATGTTCTCAACATGTTGTTTCACAGAAGGCCTGTTTTCTCCATGATGTTAAGCAGGTCAGCGGTGAGGAGGGAGATTGCCTATTACTCAACAAACAGCTGATTTATGGTCCAATATGGGCTGTAGAAAAGCCTCACATACTCAGTCTAATGACCTCTGCTGTTGGTCATAAATAATCCAGCAAGCATAGTGCCTGTGGTTTTTGATAAACTGTTTTGTTCAGTGGATCCCTTTATGGAAGAGATGTAGTGGTCTGCTGGGAAATAACCCAAACCACACACTGGTGATCTGAATAATTACCTGCAGAATTTACTTATTGAGCTTTCATTGTATTTTATCGCAAATATGATATTGACATACACGCACTAACACTGATAGAGAGGGGCATAGAGGAACTTTGCATGCGTAGTGATTGCATTTTAAATTAAGCATAGAAAGGAAAGAGCTAAATTGCCGTGCCGATAATAAGGGTCAGCATAGCTGATGCTTTTCACACAAACTTATATCAGTATTTTTCCACAATCTGCTTCATCTTCTGCTCGTGTTCGGTGATAAATCTATTAAACTAATTTGCCTTTGAGATTGGCTGTCACGTTTTTTCCTGTGTTCCCATCAGTAGATACAAACAAGTATCCACTAGAACATGCAAATGTGTTTGTTCAGCATTCAAAGGACAAATTCTCACTGCTTTGGATTCAAGACAGCCTTTTGGCCTCCCTGAGTTCACCTTTGAAAGTATTTATAATGTCACCTGTCCGCTTTTATCTGTCTACCTGCCTGGCTGTCTAACATCCAAACCTTGCGTGCTTCAGTACAGATCCTCCTCCCCTGTTTTCTCCTGCCGTTTGCTCATCTCCATGTCTTTTTGACCGTGTTGTCATAGCGGGTGATTTTAACATTCATATTGATAATCCCAAAGATGGCAGTGCTAAAGAACTTCTGTACATCCTGGACAGCTTTGGACTTTCCCGGCATGTAACGAACTCAGCACATAACAAGGGGCATATTCTGGATCTAGTTATTTCCAAGGGTCTACACATTTCTGAGGTCGTGGTGACTGATGTTTGCCCTTTCTGATCATTACTGTGTTTTCTTTAAGATGACTATCGCTGCTGACACCAGCGGAATTAAAAACAGAGGTAATCAGATAACGTTATATCAATGTAAACATCTGTACATTATTTACCCAGGCTTTTACACGCATACCAGCTCTGCCTTCAGTTCCTATCAATGATCTTGTGGACAGCTTTAGCTCTAAAGTAATAAACTGTTATTGACAGCATTGGCTCCATGAAGATCGAAGTTGTTCCAGGTTCATTATAACACCGATAAAGAGAGACTTCGCATCTATACCTTGGAACTAAAAAGGGCAAGGCAGTCCTTTGTCTCCAAGATTATTAATAAAAATAACGATAGCCTAATGCACGCACCTTATTTACTGTCAACTCACAAACCCCTCAGCATCAGTCCTTCCTGAACTGCTATCCACCAAGTCATGCAATGACTTTGCATCTTTTTTTACAGATAAGATTCTGAGGATAAGGCAAACAGTCTGTGACTCCATCTTGGGCAAAATGTTGCCTGCATAAAACCACTAGTTAATTTGGCACATTTTCACCCCCTGATTATTATATAACCCTGTCCAACACCTTAGACCTACTACCTGCTGCCTTTTACACTCCACCTACAAGCTTTTTGAAAAAATACTTTTAACTGCCTCAAATGTACTAGAAATAGTCAATAGTTCTCTTCAGTCAGGTCGCAGTTATTAAACCACTTTTTAAAAAGTCTAATCTGGATGCCTCATTAATAACTAATAACTGTTACTATTCTAACGCATTAAACCTCTAAATTACGTACAAAAGGGCCCCAAAACACTTTTAAAAAATCATTGTCAATGTGCAATCTGACACAACATCAAACAGTGAAACAGAGCTGTCACAGAGCACATTTCAAAAGAAAAAACTAAGAGGAAAAGTAAAGCAATCATTGTAAAAACTGTTGCTCCACCTGAAACAACTAGCAGGGGTACTTGTTAGATGATGGGAGAACCGACCCTCAAACCTTCAAACCCTCATGAAAACAGACAAAGAGAAAGATGATTATATAAGAAAAAACTCTGTTTCACTGTTTGATGTTGTGTCAGATTGCACATTGACAATGATTTTAGTCAACTAATAGCCTATAATAAAGGAAAACTGCTTTCAGGGCAGAGGGAGAGAGGAACACAATGTGCAGCGACCTGCTGCTCCCAGTGATGGAAGAAGTATTTAGATCCTTAAAGTCACAATAGTGCAATATAGAAATAATTATAATTTAAATAATAATTTAAAAGTTTTACTTGTGTTATATACAGTTTTGCTATGTTACATGTTACTTGTATTATTATTGCAGACGTCTTGCCTTATAAAAAACATTTGAATGTTAATTTTAACATAATTTTAATTTATGTAGCAACTGCTGGGTAGTTTAATCTATAATGATGCATCATATTTTATCACTTCATATATTTTGTATCAAAAATCGTAATCTGTAAATGTAGTGTGTATTTTCATGTCTTTTTTTGCTTTTAATGTCTTTTAAATGCAATGTTAATGTCTTCTTAATGTCTTATTTTCAATGTATTTCTATTCCCTTGTAAAGCACTTTGAATTGCCTTGTGTATAAATGGTGCTATATAAATAAAATTGCCTTGCCTTGCCTTCACACCTTTCCTTAACTCCCTACCATCCAACTGTTCTGATTCAGTAGTCGCTCACCATGCTTCCCTGCTTCCCCGCCTATCATCTCAGGTGTGATGCCAGCATTTCCAAGCTGAGCGCTGATGCGAGCTTTTGGGAGCGGCAGGTGATTAAACTGCAGCAGGAGGTGACAGAGCTCCAGTCAGCTGTGGATGTACGGCTCCACGAGCTTGAAGTCAAGGTGAGAGACCATGCATCAGTGCTGACAAAGCGCTTGGCAGTAGAGACGTAAGACAGCGGTTTAAGTTAAGTCCATACTATGTACTGCTTTGTACATGGTATGGACTTTGCCAGATGCCAAAAAGTATCAATCCTCTACTTACATATGAAAAGTTCATCTATCGTCTACAATAGGTAGATACAGCAGGTGAGTGTAGACTGGTGAGTTGTGTTGTGATCATTATAATGTGGACATATGATGCATATCACCTGTCAACAAAAGGATGAGTTGAATTTAAGTGCGTCTTTGATAGAAATTCTTGTTCATTGTGACGTTCAAGATATTAAACCTTGGCTGTGACTGAATTACCCTCAAAAGTAGAAACGTTATGAAATCTGTAACATAAAGGGAGGGTGGTATGTTGAATATTTTTCTTATATTTCTTAAATGATGCTGCATTGCATTAAGTAGCAACTTCTACAACCTAATCCTTAGCGCTCCTTTGTCTTAACACAACTGTCTCTCTCACATACACACGCACATTTGAGTAATCCAGTCTTAAATAAGGAATAACGCTCTCCTTTGTAACCCTAACCCATATCAGGTATAAAAGGAGGATTACATTCATTTAAATGCTGCTTGCATGTACGAAAAAGTAATCTGACAATATGCGTAGGGGCTGTATTTTGTGGTGGCTGGCTATCAGGTGATTTGGAGCTTACTACTAGCTGCTGAGTGAGACTAGTCTTATCAAGTAAACTCAGAGGCTCCACCACGACCATAGACTCTGAAAGAAGGAAATGAGATGTGAAATTAATTTGCATGGGGTTGTAAAGGTAGCTCCATAAACAGCTTTCATTGCCCCTCTGTTTCCTTTTGTTTTGTTTTGCATATTTTCATTATTAATCAATATTTGAAAAAAAATACTAAAACCCTGGATTAGAACACATATGTCTGACGTTATAATGCTCTCCATCGCTTTACTGAATCTAAAGCTGACTACTCAGTATATGCATACACACACATACACATACACAAACATACACTGATTCAGCCTGCACTCAGTTCTGTTGGCGGCGCAGTGTGGTAAATCATTGTGATGGAAGCACATTAGCTTTGGAGCAGTGGTCAAGCATGTGCCATAAAGATAATTGAAAAAGCAGAGAAAGTGGGTCACTGCTGTTAGTCCCACTCTTCCTGACTGACCACAGGAGTGGTGCAATGGCTCAACCAGCTCGACTCAGCAGAAAACGCAAAGGGTCAAGGTTGGATTGTGGAGCTAGCACCACAAAACACTCCATAGCCACTTTATAGCATTTGTTTGTGTGTTTTCCTATTTCCAGTTTTATCATGATCTGGGCAGACTGGAGGCCTCACTGACAGAGCAATCCCAGAGCCAAAGGAGCTCCGTGTCTGATCTGCATAGACAAGTTAACCTCCTAGAAGCAAGGTGAGGACATTAATTAACACAAGCATGCACCTAGCTGACCTAGATTTCATGTCAATTTTTTTAATTTCATAGGCATGTATACACCTCAGTCTGATTCTCCTCTTAGATTCTTCTTCCTTCTCTTTTCATGGAGTGGCTTTAGTGTAGAGGTGTTGGGGTACACTACACAGCAACATGGGTAAGCAGGTAATATTTAGCAGGTTCATTGTTTTTTACTCTGTTAGCATCCTGACATTTGCTAATTAGCACTTAACCCAAAGTAAAGCTGAGGAATGGGTGTAGTTCTGCAGGTATTGGATGTCTTTACAAAATTTTATGGCAATTCCTCCAGTAGGTTTTGAAATATTTCCATCTGGAGCAAAGTGGTGAACCGACAGGCCGACATTGCCATCCAAAGAGCCACGCCAACAGCATGACTAACAAAATTTTGAAGACAGCAAAAATGTTTTAATGTAGGTCATGTAAGGGGTGTCTTGTAAGCCCATGTGGGCTGGGCACCTTTTGGTGTATGATACTTGAAATAAAAATATTAATTTGTTCATTTATACAACTGGTACTGCAGGTAACAAAACTTTTATGATTTCAGTGCTCTGAACAACACGTCTTATTCTGTGATGCTAATATTTCCTGCAGACATTCATACTGCACAGCATGTCCTTATGTTTTAGGGGGAAATTGGGTTACTGCTAACCATGCAAACACTGTAACCAAAGTTTTTTTTAGTTTAGTTTAGTTTATTTGCACACATGTAAATAATATAATAACACATAAAAAAATAATTGGCCTAATAATTGTGCTTTGTCCACACTTACATTTTTTTATAAACTATTCTGTATTCAGTGGGCTGCTTGTGACTGGTAAGGCCATCGTCATGGTCATACCTTTTTCATTCTGTCCAACTATGAGTTACTAATTTCCTTATCAAATAATATCCTAAATCAGCCCCAGCTCTCTCCACAGCTACAGCAAGCTGTGCTGTCTAGAGACATTGCCATCATCATATTGGTGCCAGAGGCACAGAAAAGCTGTTAGCTTAGTTGATTTACTAATGCAGCTGATAAATAATCTCTATTGGCAGCAATATGCAAAAGGAACTGCATAGATTTGCCACTGAAATGACTGACGGATACGTTCTATTTAGTATTGTCGTCTGTAATGGAAAACAGGTCACTGATAGTGTTAGAATAAAAATGAACAGTAGATAAAAATAGATGAAGGAATAGAAGAAAAACAAAACACTCTTCCCTCCACCTGTCCAGGTTTGACCATTGCTATATTTATCTTGAAATGGGTTTATTTAAAGTTTACTCTCTCAACATCATGTGCGGCCAAGTCGTTTTAAAGCAGACACAGCTGATTTCAGAGGACCCTACATTAACAGTTGGAACCCAGTAGATCAGCTGTCCTGTTGTCTAGTGTACGTCTGGCCTACCAACTGTCAACATTACCCAGATTAGGCAGCCAGCGTGGTGTAATAAATGAGGTGGGTAGCAGCAGATCTGTAGATTTAGCCTACATTTATTTGTAGCAGGAGTCTGTTTTGTAGTACAGACAAACACACACACACACACAGCTGGCCTTTGCCTCATTGATCGTCCAATTTAAAGGGTTCAGGAAGAAGGTATTACGACAAAGAAGATCAACTAAATGGAAGTGCCAATATGTGCTATATATAGTAGAAAAATACACTCAAGAGAGAATTCCCAATGAGACACTGTTTACTGTGCCCTGCAGTGCAACACAGCCCAGCATGTCTAAGGTTAGCATTCATCTGAGATGTTTTAACATCGGTTAACCCAAACGGCTATGTGAGCAATGTGAACTACATATATCTATATAAATGTCAACTTCTTCCAATATTGCAGGGAGAGGGAAATTTGTTCTGCTCTCCCAAATACAGTAAATAAAGTTCAGAGCAATAAAACGGTCATAAGATGACGCATGCAAGCACTGGTTAATGCAGAATAATGCATTATTCCACCACACTTTCTTTCTCATTTAAAAAATCTAAATAATACTGACTAATGTTGAGCTGTGTTATTAGATCGTATCTCTTAGTTAAAGTTAAATATAGTGCTTGGAACAATTTGCAAATGTGAAACGCTGTGCATGCGTACACTTATGTTTGCAGGCATGCATGTGTGTAGATGTGCATTCAGCTATTCGGTTGTGTAAGTGTTGCATGTGACTGTGAGAATATGTGCCTCCATGCACATATAGTAGCAGCACCAAACCACAGTGTTCTGCCTGCTGAGGATGGCATCAAGTCAAATAAAAAAAAAAAAGCAGTGCTATTGCATAGAAGGTCCCACCTCTAATTACCAAAGAAACACTGACTAAACACTTCCAAGTAGCTTTGAGGAGCAGACAAAAGCATTTTGCTTTTAATATAATTTGACTACATTATAGTGACAGAATATCAATTATTGATTTATGATTGACATTCAGTTTCCACACCACAGACATTCTACTCAGTGCAAATTGCTAACTAGACAAGGTGGTGCCAATAAAGTATTGGTTGTGGAAACCAACAAACTCTTTATCAGATGCCAAGCAGTTGATAGTGCCAAGTATGAGTTGTATATAACGGGCCCAAATTTACATCAAGCATGCTAGCTCAGTCCTTAGGTTGCCAGGTATTTGCCAATTTATGTGCATTCCAAATATATTTGTCTACTGTAATTCAGTTAAAGCTTTTTTGTGTCGAGACCAATAACTGAAACCTGCAACTTCATAGTTTTATTCTGTTACTGCATTTTCAAAATATCCCAGTTTGGTGGCTAACCTGGTGCTCTTGAAACCATACTTGCTATTCCTGATGTTTTCGCAGGATTTTAAGTGACCTTAAGGAAGCCAAGGAGCAAACAGACACACTGAAGAAGTGGACAGAACAACAGCTCCACAGCTCTGTCCAGACACACGCACAGAGCAGCCAGCAGCTCCGCACCCAACTGCATGACAAAATGGTACTGTAGCTGTTTGAACTACACAGGGGCAACAATTTCCACAATGAGAAAATCCAAGGTTCATTGAGAATGTGGTATTTGCACTTTTTACCGCCGCACATGTACCGTCATTTTCATTCTTCAACTATTAGCTTGTCCGGTTGTGCGCAAAAGACAACTTTTTTTGTGTGTGGTGTTCACATGAGCAGGATTAATCACACTTTCTGCTCTTGTGACTCAGCAGAAAAAACACTTAACTTTGAAAAATGCTAATCAAGTAGTACAGAAGCTGTGAAAGCTGCAGAGGGTTAAAGAGAGGCTTTTGTCTGGTAGCTTACTAAAGGTGGATAAGCGTGTTGTATTTTCTTTTTCCATTGACCTTTTTGTCCTCTGTCACTGCACGAACCGCTGAAAGCTTTAGGACAGTTTTTGCCTGATGAACAGCACCCTCTCCCTATTTTGTGCCATTGAGAAAGAGTAAAATAAAGTCAGTCTTCTTAATGGGATTTGTATCTTATGTAACTTGCCAGTTACAGTAATATCTCAAAAGTAATGTTGTTGTAAACATGTAAAGTTCAAATGTTATAAAGAGCACGTTACATACTAAATAAAAAGTGTGTGAATGTTCTGTGTTCAGTTAGAGGCAGAGTCTAGATTAGCCGACCGACTGCTTGCTCTGGAGGCCCGTGTGGAGCAGTTTGAGACCCAGCGGGATCAAGCCGACCACCGTCAGGCAGATCAGCTGAAGCGCTCTGAAACCAAACTCGGGAAAAGAATGTCCTCAGTGGAGAACAGCCTTCATCAGGAGCTGCAGCTGCTCAAACAGGAGTATCACAAAGGTGGGTGACAACTGTCGGTAACTTCCTGTCATCGGTGAGTAAACACATACTACATGTACTTTACCATATACGTCAAGGAAAAAAAATGCAAACGCGCTTCACAAAAGAGATCTGACCACTTGACTAATATGCTCCATATCTTTTGCCTGAAAATGAGATGCTTAATATTCCAGTTAATGACAATGACTTGGTGAGGACATCTTAAATTAAGCATAAGTAGAGAGGTATCTTTGTCCAAAGGTACCAGCGTCACAAAACTAACAAGGGCTCCTGATCTTAAATACAAATGAAAAAGATGTGAGCTACAGCTGCTGCATGTAGTCACCTAAAAATCTAATAAGTCATTGGACAAGCCATGAAAATACACAGACAGACAGCAAGACAGCCAGCACGGCAGCTCAGCTCTGCATCAAACTGCTGTTGACATCCATCCGCATATCATTGCTGTGTACCACATTTCCCAGGAGCCCTGGCACTAGATCTCAAGCCTTTCCCACCTTCTGTCAGTCCCTTCTCAGTCTCCAGCTCTTATTAAAGTGTAGACAAATAGAAAAGAGCCAAAGTAAATAAGAGCAGAGGTAAACTGCTCTATGAATCACCGCTCAGCCACAGATCTCAGTGCTAGAGAGCCATCCATCCATCACTCTATTTTAAGTATAGGATGAATAGATGGAAGGAGATGGTATGAGAGGGGAGAAAAGTGATGCATAATTGATGCTGGTCGTAAATATTCGGAGCAAGACAGGCGAGGAGTGAGAACGAGAAGGAGAATGAGATTTAATATTCCATCATTAAACAATAAAGTTTATCCCCTCCACCTCACAGTTCACAGTCACCGAATATTACTTCCTAAAGTTATGTGATATTGAAAAATATTTCCATTTTAGGCCGTCTGTTCTGAACCAGTGAAGTCATGATCAGTGATGAATAGGACCACAGCCAATTTTATCCAGAGGTTAAAAACTGAGATTACTGGGATATGAGTGAGAGAGCAAAATAACAGCAAACATCACTAACTGCTTGTTAAAAAGGTTGGTTAAGACGGTTCCTCATAAAATGAACCTGCAGATTAATAACAACCCTTTTGCAACTGTTACTACAACACCAAATGACACAGGGTTAAAGCCAACAAGATAAACTAGCACACAGCTAATGTTGTTATGGTTGTCATAGTTATGAGCACTGTGCAAGCAGGCCTCAAGCCAATCTCAGTACCATTATAAGACCTCAATCACCAGCACCGCTCACATAGAGTACCAGTCAAAAGTTTGCACACTTTCTCATTAAAGTGAATGGGAAGGTGTGTCCAAAGTTTTGACTGGTACTGTATATAATCTGGACAGCTCTCTATGTTAACATTAACATATTAGTCCTGGTCAGCCTTATTAAGTGAATATCACAAATTACCTCAGCTGCTGTCAGCCCAGATAGCATACAGAAGTGGGCTACATCAGGCAATGATGCAGCACTGCTGGCCTTCTTCTGACCCGGACAAAATGGATGTGAGTCTGAAATGCACATGTAAAACAGCAAATATGGCCCTATTATCCCAAATCAAATGTGGGTGTTTTTTGGTAAAGATGCGGTGCTCTTGCTGGATGTGGGCCTGTTCTGGTTTATCTGGTTTGTTCTTGGTTGACATACAGCTTGCTTGTGGCCCAGATCTGTGAAACAGGAGTGGACCGCCCAAGTGCCATCATTCCACGCGGTATGTGGGCCGGATCTGGGCCACAGCATTTTTTGCTATCTTGGAGTTAACTAATGCATATGCACTTAGAGTCTATGAGACTGACCTATTTTCATGAATTTTGTCCAGGCTGGCAGGGGGAGCCCTGTCATCTCTCCCAAACAGTATTACCAAGTTTGAGCTGTTGCAAAAAAATATCTCAAGTCATTGGACCATAGCTAGGTTAGGTTAGCTAGGTTTCAGTACAATAACACAATAAAAACAAACAATAATGTCTGATGGTCCTCTGTACACCCTGCCTCTGTTTTGGACAGGTTTCCTGTCTGTGTGTGACGCCATTGAGTCCCTGAGGCAGATAGGTGACATCAAATCCTGCCTTGACAAGGAGACACTTCAGAAGGACATCAGGCACATCTGCAGCAAGGTGGCAGAGCTTAATGACTAGTGACATTATCAGCCGAAGAGGAGCTCTTTTTTTACTGTCACACCTTTCCTGAAGAAATGGCTCGGTGTGGGTGACAGTGTGGAGTGTGTCCTCATTGGCTTCTATGAGCCCAAAGCTATTTAGGCTATACATATTTCAAGTTTAATAACATGCTGAAATTCTGAGAAATTATCAAGTAATATAGAGTGGAATGTTTTTTTTGTAAGATGTTAGGCAACACAATTTATACAGTTGTAATGCTGTGTACATAAATTCTGTCTGCTGACTAATGAAACTGAGTTTTAACATGTGATTACAGACATTAAATCATCATTTATAATTGCCAAAGTCAATGACAGGTTAATTTTGTGCAATTTAAAAGTTAAGAAGATTGTCTACCATTTCACCTTAACTTATTCCACAGCAATGATTAAAATTATTGTATTGTTTTTTAAAATTTTAAATAAAAAACATTTTTGGAGGAAAAAGGCAAATCACAGTTTGTGATATGGATGTGTTAAATGATCCTGCCAGCATGGGGCGCTATAAGTCAGAACTGCTTTTGTTTGAGTTGGCGCTACTGTGAGTCGTATGAGTGACTCATGTAGTCTGAATACGCTACTAGAAGCGAAAGAAAAAACCTGCCGAAACCCGGGATCGAACCAGGGACCTTTAGATCTTCAGTCTAACGCTCTCCCAACTGAGCTATTTCGGCCTGAAAGTACCCTTATAGTAGTAGTCACAGCCATACGACTAGACTAGAATATTCGCAGTTTAGACGAAATTTAGATTTGTTTCTTATGTTTAGTAAACTACCGTGGCAAAAGGTACAGTAGCGAATTTTATGTATCACTAACGTCTCTTGAGATGCTTATGCTGACCCCTTCATATCCTATCTCTGCTATGCTTTACCATAACCACAACTAAACCCAGCCGAGGATGTGGCTCCACTGCGAGAAACACAATCATCACAGTAAATGCAACCAGAAAAGACAATGCTGGCCCGTACGGGGATCGAACCCGCGACCTTGGCGTTATTAGCACCACGCTCTAACCAACTGAGCTAACCGGCCGTGTTTATATTGAAACGTGACGTAATGAAAACTTTCTGCAGAGTACTGAATAGAAAGTAAAAGTTAGAGAGCCGGCAGAGAGAAGTCTTCACTGACGGTAAGGTTTGTCATTGAATATTAAACCCTAAACAGCATTAGAGTTGTAAGATTTACAGAAAAAGTTAACAAAATAACAAAACAGGAAGTCATAAAACAATATGATACTGTGTTAGATAATGTTAGATGTTATGAAGAAGGTCGTTTTACTCGCCTGATCAGACTGACACAGCATATAGGCCTAGCCTTCCTGTGATCTAGTTTAGAAAGTTGGGTTTTATTTATTTCCATAGTCAGGGAGAGGAGGATTAAAGCTAATTGGTAATTTCTAAACTCTGTAAGTCTCATCCTGATCGCTCTTAAATCTGTTACATGATTCCAAATTTCTGTATTCGTTTTCACAGAGCTGCTGATCTTTGCGGAGCTTCAACGTCTTCTATCAGCCACATCTCTAAAGCAGGATGTCAGTGCAGTTCTCTGGCTGGGAGGTGGTCGACGATGGCGCTTCTTTTCCTGGTGTGGAGCTGGAGCCGTCGCAGAAACCCCAAAACCGGGGTGTCTACACTATGTACCATGGGACCAGTGTTGCCAGTGCACGGCTCATCATCGCCAATGGTTTTAAACAGTCATCAAGGGGCATGCTGGGAAAAGGCGTGTATGTCAGCCGGGATAAGAAAAAGGCGGCACATTATCCATTAAATAGTAGTCATTCAGACCGTGTGGTCTTTGAGGTACGCGTGCGTGTTGGTCGCGTTAAGCGTATTGACCAGGACAACCATCCCATGCAATTGACCTGGCATGCAAATGGCTACAACACTGCCTGGGTGCCCCCCAATTGTGGCCTAAAAGCCGTGCCCAGCGGCCTAGAGGAGGATTGTGTGTTTGACCCCAAAAGAGTGCAAGTTGTGGGCATTGCAAAGGCACCAAACGCCACCATCCAAAAAGAGCTTGAACAGCTCATTGCAAAAAGATCCAAAACACCCGGGAGAGGAGGCAGGGAGGCTGCGGATGTGTGTTCACTGTGTAAGAGAAAGACCCAGAAGGGCTCTGAACACGTCAAGCAACAGTGCTGGAACTGTGGGCAAAGCATCTGCATTCTTATGTCCAAGCATTTCTGTCCACCCAAACCCTGACAGGGGGTGAGGGAAGAAGATGGCTTAAAAAACAAAGAGTTGTTGAATATGGTCTTTGTATGAGTTGGAGGCTGAGTGAGGGGGAAACTACACCTGAAATCAACTATAGCAAAAATTAACAACTCAGGGTGTCATCAAACTTTGTGAACAGGACTCTTTCTTTTCCTTCCCTAAAGTGACAAATATATTTGGTGCAACAGGTTAAAATAGTTACTGCTGAACATGTTTTGGGGATCTCTATTGGTAAAATCTGTTAACGCATTGATGTTTATGGAACTGACAGTTTTATGTTTACTTCTCATTTCATTTGGACCATACTTTTATATTCTCTTATCAGCATGCATTATGATTATGTGCAATCAAGATGGAGCATGTTAAGTGCAATTAATTCATTACAGCTTGACTGTGGTGATCTGTTATTTTATGTGATGTAAAATTCATGATTTTGATTTACTGAGATGAGGAATTTTAATTTAGTGAACACTTTGTAACATGTCTAAAGCCAATAAACGTCATTATTATGATATCAGATCCATAATGTCCAGTTTGATATGATTCCATATTTAGTGACGAAGACTCATTTAATGATGGCTTCAGTCTGTGGGTATGATGCAGAACTTTGGCAGGTTACAAAAGCACCTGAAAAAAAAGTTGTGTCTTCTATCCAAGTTGTAGTGAAATCTAAACAGCAAGTACAGACATATTTTGAGAACAAAAGTGTGGTTAGTTTCGATTTCCTGTTCATGCACTACCAGGGGACACACCTGCTGGTCGCAGTCTTAAATGTAAATGAAGATATGAGGAACGGTTGGATGATTAAATAATCTTTTGTAGGCCAAAAATAGACAGTTTTCCACAAGTTGATGTTTGATTTCTAAAAGCGGATCAATGAGAGTAACAAAATATAACAGCCTTGTTAGCTGAGAACACTACTGTAGACATCATAAAGCAGGAAGAAGGATACAGCTCGCTGCAGCATACTCTAAGCGAAATCACATTCATGTGTATAGAAGCAAATTTCACACCACAGTGCAAGGAATAACCTGCTGGGGGGCAAAATGAGCCCATATTAACCCCTTCCTCTGCCTTTGTGCATAGTGTACACTATTCCTCTGCTGAAATACTACCTGGCCCCAAGTTTGCTGTGTAGTAATATGATTAAACACAAACTAATTTAGGAATATGTCTTCTGAAAGGCCAGATCTTGACACAGGGTCCCTCCTCAAGAGGGCTTCAAGAGGGCTTCAAGCAGCCCACAGCTTGGGCCTGACCAGCTGGTAATCCTTAAACCTTCTTCTAATGTAATATAAAGGATTTATTATTTTTATTTAATAGACTGTTTTGACAGTGTCTGGGATATAAGGCGGTGTCAATGACAGAACTTGACAAAAAGGTGTGATGGCCCGTACGGGGATCGAACCCGCGACCTTGGCGTTATTAGCACCACGCTCTAACCAACTGAGCTAACCGGCCATGGTGCTCCGTACAATAATCATCTATATAGATACATTATCATAGGGTTGCCTACGTGTTCTCACTACGAGGTTGAAGTTCAAATCGAAGCTTAATAAAATCCACTGAACAGAAAGTGAAACTCATATAAAGTGAACGGCTCCTCACTGACGGTAAGGTGTGTTCTAACGTTAAACCAGAGTATAAAGCTCGTTAACTACGTTAATAAGATAAGGTGTAGGGACTACGACTCATGAACAGTTAAAATGCTTTAGTTAAGTGAGTTAAAGACCGTCGTTTACTCACCTCTTTGGCTGACAAAATATGAAGCACAGCAACCCAAGCTGTGTGCTAACTAACGTTAGCTAAACTCGCGTTAGTTTAACGTTATTTTAAGAATTTGGTCGATTTCCTGCAAATAAAACTTATTTCACTTTGGTGATAGTTTGTCTTGTGATATCAACGAATAGCTACTGAGCCTTGATATTTATCAATCATTATATTATTATATTTTATTTAACCTAAAGGGTTGAGTTGTTCGAGCTAAATATAATAAATATGGTTATTATCAGAGCCGATTGCACCAATTCTCTGACCCGTCAAGATTTTGTGAGCCAAGAAGAATTTCAGCTTTCACAGCTATTCTTGATGGGTTTTACCAAATATGGCTCTTACATTTACTGTACATAGGGTCACGAATTTTGAAAGTAATTTCTTCGACGCAGTGTCGCAGATTTATCTGCTGACCCTTTGGAGGGACTGGACCCTAGGTTGGGAACCACTGGACTAAACTAGCTAACTGTATATAAAGTAGTTGAAACTAGCTCCACCTCCAGCAGCTACAACAGTAACATGCTGCTTACACACTGATGCTTCAGTATTAATAATCTAATGATGTCATATATAATAATATATCAGTCAGAGGGACCAAACCACTCGTTTTACTGCAATACTTTAAGTATATTTTGCTGCTAATACCTATATACTTTTACTTAAGTAGTATTTTTCATGCAGGACTTTTACTTGTAATGGAGTATTTTTACATTGTTGTATTGGTACTTTTACTTAAGTAAAGGATCTGAGCTCTTCTTCCACTGCTTAGTTGAACCAAAGCTTGATGGAAAAGAAATAGTTGGCAGTAAGTTGGATAATGGGCATTTAAAAGGTCTTTGACTTGATCGTAGAAAACATTCTGTAGTGATGATAATCATAAAAATGTGTTGTTTTTTTTACTGGCAAACTTACTAAATAATATTAATCATTCATATATTTACAGGCTGTTCTTTTAACTTCCTTGCCAGTACTGTTTATTAGCTTCAGAGAACACAGTTCTATTTCTTTCTTTATTTCTTCCTAATTACAAATAAATAAGCCTGGACAAGTTGGGTCGTAACAATACTGATGTAGGCAAAATTTAACCAGATGATATAATTTTAAAAAGACAGAATTCAGTCGTTGTCTTCATTTTTTCACAGGTAACAGTATTTTCTCATGTTTTTATTACCTGAACCATTGAGATGGGAATTGTGGTTCATATCAAGTAGGTCCATCAGCAATGATTTTGCAACCAAATTATGAAAGTGTAGTCAGTCACTTTGAGTAGTTAGGTGTTTTCAACTCTCATTCATGAAATTGCCATAGAATTATGGGTTTTGAGGATTTTCCATCATGTAGGCCCAGTAATAATGGTAGTAGGTATCTGATATGATGCTCATTTTGGTTTGAGACATTCGAGTGGCTGGAATATTCATGCAGATTACATGGTAAATCAAATCCAAACCCTTCCTTCCTTCTCCAATTTTCACATTTAGCTGATAGTGGCTGCTGTCACTGCTATCAAAATTTATGACCATATTCATATAAATAGCTCATTTTTTTCTTTACAGCTATCTAAATATCTTGGTAACATACTATCAAAATATAGCATGTGATAACAGTGTTTACAATGGCAATATAGCTGAATTTACTAACTGGGACACAGAATCTGATTGGTCACAGAATTTGGTGCAACTCAATGTCAGCTGAAGGATTAAAGCTACATCCAATTAAACACAAATACTGCTCACAAAAATCTGTTATAACACGAGGCCGTTTTTGTATTCATTTCTCACAGAGCTGCTGGTCTTTGCTGGGCTTGAACAGCATCCTCTATTAAAGCAGGATGTCAGTGCAGTTCTTTGGCTGGGACGTGACCTACGATGATGACTCTCCTCATGTGGAGCTAAGGGCTTCTCAGGAGCCCAAAGACCGGGGTGTCTACACTATGTACCACGGCACCAGTGTGGCCAACGCACGGCTCATCATTGCCAAAGGCTTTCAACAGTCATCGAGTGGCATGCTGGGAAAGGGCGTGTATGTCAGTCGTGATAAGAAAAAGGCAGAACGTTATCCTCTAAATAACAGCCCTTCAGACCGCGTGACCCTTGAGTTGCGTGTGCGTGTTGGCCGTGTCAAGCGTATCGACAAGGACAACCATCCTATGCAGTACACCTGGAGCACGCAGGGCTATGACACTGCTTGGGTACCCCCCAATTGTGGCATGAAAGCTGTGCCCAGCGGCCTAGAGGAGGATTGTGTGTTTGACCCTAAAAGAGTGAAGGTCGTGGGCATTGCAAAGGCACCAGACAGCATACTGAGAGAGCTTCAACAGCTTGTAGCTAATAGTCTCATAAATCCCACTGGAGGTGATGGGGGAGGTGCTGTGGATGTGTGCTCACTGTGCAACAGAAAGACCCAGCAGGGTTCTCCACACATCAAGCAATCGTGCTGGGGCTGTGGGCAAAACATCTGCCCTCTCATGACCAAACATTTCTGTCCAGTTAGCGTCTGAGACGGGGTAAGGAGTTTGAAAAAAAGACGGGAGTTGTGTTGAACAGATGGAACCAGGATCGATGTGGAGGGGGGTAAAAAAAAAAAAGCTCAGGGTGAAATCAATCTTTGGAAACAGGGCTCACAGTTTCAATCTTTGGTGCAACATGTTACTGCTGAACATGTTTTAAGGATGTATATATAATGTTCAAATTTCTGCTGTATTAGCTTTACATTCTCTTATCAGTATGCACTGTATTAGGATTATGTGCAATCAAGATGAGACAATCTTTATGTATTGAGCAAAATGACTTTATTCCAGCCTGAATGTGGACACCAGTTATTTTATGTGAAGTACATTTTGAAATATTACACTCATGATTTTGATTTACTGAATTGATTTGATTTCCTAACAACTGAATCATGTAATGCCAAAGCAAATAAAGTTCATATATATTATGTAATAATGTTGAGTTTGCGATGATTTCAAATTAATGAAGAGATGGGTTGAGCCGGTGGATACACCCATAGCTACATGATTTTATAAAGATTTCATTGTAGACTTGCTACATTCAGGATAAAGAGGCAAGCAGTGAATGAAACTCCAGCAATCTTTGATCTCCATACATTTTGGCATGCTCCAAAAGGACCTGCAAAAAAGAAGAGAGAATACATTTATGTTCAAGTTTGGATCAAAGTAAACAACCAGCACAGAAATAACAACTTAAGAGTGGCTAGTTGCAATTTCTGTATTCATGTGCTGATGCTGTTTCCATAGAAGTTGTGGTTGGAAACTGGCATTTCAAATAAATATATATCTCCACAAAAAGGTTTTCGATCTGGTTCTAGTGAAGGTATGAGACAGCTGTGTGCTCACATTGATTAGCTCCTCGTCATTTTTGGCGTGCAGGTGTCTGAGGAGGTACCAGCTGGCCACCTGCACCACAGTCACTGGGAAGTCTTGAGAGGAGACATATATCAGCTTCTCCAACAATCGCCTGGTGTCCCTACAGAGGACACACACACACACAAATGGGCAAAGGTATAAAATGCGACCTGTTTTTCTGTTAATAAAAAACATTTTCTACATTTATGAGTGGAAATTGTACGAGATGACAGGACACGATCAAGTAACAAGTCATGTTTATTCCTTTTTGTGCTGCCTGTGTTGATGTCAATGACAGTTAGCTGGCATAAATGTGCCATATGGGATCATATAGTACACCTCTTGGTCTGGATTGAAACCCTGTCTGTAACTATTCCCTCTATTTTCCCATAAATAAAGAAAACTGTGTCTCTGACATGACATGGCCTCTTGATACAGTGATTATGCTTAGCACAGGGGAGTTCCTGCGGCATCGCTCAAGGAATTTAACCAGATCATGATTAGCATATTTGTTCTCATTAGCTCTCTAATGAATGTTGCACTTTAATTAAGCCTCCTGGCAGGCCTGTGACGTAGTGACAGAAGGCTATTATGTCAGGACAGGGAAACTTTGCTTAGTAAATTGCTCAGCAGTTCTAAAAGTACCAACATCTTGGAAAGACAGATGGATGCATAAATCTGAAGTTTTAAGAATCTTGTGATTTATTGGATCATTTTAGATGCTTAATTGCACTTAGCCAATGGAATAAAATCATTTTCATATCTACATAAAGCAACACGCACACCTGCAGCCTGCTTTTGTATACTACCTACAGCAGTGGAAACAGAGCACAGTGAGAAGCGCCTACCTCGCAGTCATCTTGATAACATACTGGAGCAGGGCCTGGAAGAGGAGGGCCATAGGGGATGAGCCCAGCTTCAAGACCTCTGTAGTGGCTTCTAGTACCAGGTCCTTCCAGTCATTTCCTGGGACACCAGTCTGAGAGGTCAGAACCACACTGAGTTAAGGATAAAACTAGCTGGGAGAACCTTACACCAAACATTTATGCATCTCCTAAACTTGCGATGACAAAGAGATGGTGCAGGTACCTAAAAAAAATGTCTCCTTTCATGTTTTGACAGTACGTTGCAGTTTTCTAAAAAGGTAAAGAAACATCTGACTACTCTGTTTACAACTGTTGAACTGCTTTTAGTGAGAGCAGTAGCTACAACTAAGGTGTGTTACTATGGGATTTTATGTTCTTTGAGCAGTGGACTAAAAACACATCCGCTTGATTCAGTTGAATTACAAATGCAGTTTCTTGTCTTGTTTGTATTTCCACTTGGCCTTGGCTGCTGATCTTTCAATTCACAGCTGGATATTCACCCATCTCTCATCTCTTCTACCTTGTTTCTGCCCATGTGAAGGTGATGTAGACAGAGGCAATTACTATGCAGTTTGAAATCATTACACTGCTGTAGCGAGTGTGTGTCTCTAGTAATAAGTAAGTCTACCCCGCGTGTACCTATAGAGAGCCTGTCATCAGTTTAAAAAGCTAATAATCATCATTACTTGTAGGACAAAAGAAACGCTGCGTTCCCATCCTTAAACAGTGCTAATTTTAACCTCGATCCAGCAATACCATTACATTTGTAATGTCTAAAATGTGCATATTTGTGGCCACAGTATTGTAGCATAAAGATCTGTGATGATTGTGCTGTAAATGCTGTACTTAATTAACCTAATCAGAAATATTTTGGATGGAGATGCATGTTACATCCTATGCAGAAACTCACCATACAGGGACCCAGGGCTAGCAGAGCTAGTCGAAGCAGGCTCGCTACTTGGCTGCTGTGCAGGCCAAGCTGTGAGGCAATTTGCAGACTCCGCCTGTAAGCCATGACTGCCTGAACAAGCAGGCCCTGGCTACGATACACATCTGCCAGCCACTGAGAGAAGGACAGTAAGAGAGCAAGAGGACGAGCAAGGATGATAGTATTACAGAGGAATGGGAAGGAGAGGAAATAAGAGAGGTGAAGTAAGAGGGGCATAGAGTAGATTGTCAGAGCCAATATGAGATAAGGAAAGGTTAGAGAGGTGAGAAGAATACTAGAATGCATTAAATCATTCATGAGCTTAGATCTGATAATCACTGAAAAATAATCCATTGCCTGCATCTTAAGTTGAAGCAAATATAAAGGGTATTTATAGACAAATACAAAGACTGAATTTATAATACAATGACTTCTCAATACAATATTCTTATAATAACAAAACATTATACAAAAGGAACTATAAAGATGGCATGGATGATGATTTAGTGTCATTACATGAAATTGTTGACTGTATGATAATTCAGTAATAATATAATCTATGTTTATACAGAACTGACTGTGATAGTACTACGCATTTCTATCTCCACAATTGATATTGTAATATTTGTTGTCATTAACCAAATTAAGCTACAATCTGCTGATGTTCAAGGCCTAAAAGAGATAACATGGCTTCTCTGCTGCTTCACCCCCGCTGCTTGCAGCTATCGGATGTTAAGTGCAGCTATCTGAGGCCTCAAGCAGGCCACAGAAATGGTCTTCATTAGGCTAATGTCTCAGTGGAAGCAAGAGGACATGTCCGTTTGTGGTTAGGAAAAGAAACCACTTTATCATTACAATACAACTTGATCTCAGCATTTAAATGAGTGACCACCCAAGACCGAGACCATCAAGATCCAAGATTAACTTTACTGTCATTCAGACTATACACAGGACAACTGCACAGTAGAACTAAATTACATTGCATCTGGCTCACCAATGTAATAAAAAAATGCTAAAAACTGACGAGTAAAAAATAATAAGTTAATTATAATATACAAGAATTATAATATATCACAATATTGTCAAGTCCCACAATGTAGCAGAGTTTGTTTTTGTTCGCTGTTTTTGCTACATATTTACGTTTAAAATTGAAATTAAAGAGCTACTGTCCATTATTTCTTATGATGGAGTATCCACTTACGTGCCATGCCCCAAGGTTGGTGGGGTTCATCATCACAGTGTTGCTGAGCTGCTCCAGCACAGAATCTGGGAGGACAGTACCACCATCATTTGCCACGAGGAGGCGCTGACACTGCACTTGTCTCAGTGACAGCATCACTGCTGGGTGTTCTGGAGACACATTCAGCACCTGGGGCAAAGCAGGCAGAGCATAAGAAACACAACATTAAAAAGGGAGGGGGCACAGGTGGATAACTTGTATTCTTTCATGTTATTACGGAGTATAGATTACTCATTACATCATTCATGTTAATTTCTGTCTAGAATAAGTCCTTCCTCCAATAAAGTACATAAAGTGTGTGTGTGTGATCATATCCCACCTGTGAGCAGAGAGCTTCTGCCTGCTCTAACTGTCCCCCAAGCATGAGACCAGCCACTGCCTGTTGTAGTACCCAGCCCTCTAGGGATTGGGCTAGAGGGCGCTCTATCTCCTCTACAGTACGTACTGGGATACAGAAGCATGTCAGTATACGCAAACACATACACGAAATAATAAACACGGTAAAACCCACCACAGAACCACGTGCACACACACCTTTCTCAGAAACCACTGACATTAGGGTTTGCTCCAGGCCTTGTCTGCAAGGAGCAGAACCAGAGAGATAACAGGAAGTGTTTTCTGTGTGACAGGCAGCCATTAATCCTGCCCATGTTGCTGGATCATCTGAAAGTAAAAGAAAGGTGAGACTCAGACCGACTAGTTTTATGCTCATCTGACAAAGCTGCTGGAAGAATGATTCTCACAGGAATCCCATAAATAACATTTCACTACACATTATTTTAAATTAGAGATCTAAATCTAAATTAGAGAATGACAGAAATTAATTTTTTCCCAATTCTCACTTCTTGAAGATTGTATTGTAAGGAGGAGGTGGTGTAAAAATCTTTGTATGTATGTGAGGTAGTTTGGTGTATTTGTGTATATCTACCAGGACAGAGCAGCACAGCTCTCTGCATGGTCTTAAGTGCATTCCTGTACTTGTCTTCTCCAGAGTGTCTCCCACTAGCCAGCTGGTTCACTCCACTGTACAACAACGCCCTCTGCAGGCACACGAGTCAGATCAACTCAGTTTATTTTACAAACACTGTAGCAATGATACTTGAGTCAATTATGACACAATGTACCCTGAACTGTAGTGACTTTTTTAGCTGTTGACATATCTACAACGTACAATAAATTAATTATGATCAAATTTAGCCAAAAACTCAAACAATGAGATTAATTAGGTGAAAGAAAGTGTTAAAAGAAGAGACAGAACACAACAGATGATACACTAAGCCATTTCAACTGTAAATATACAGCCACTATTTTACCTTTCCTTGGGTCATACTGGAGAGACAGGCAACATGGCCAGCCATCGCTCCACCCTGAAATACACAGCAGACAAAACCATGAACCCTTCCACTGGAACTGTACGGCAGCACTACACCACGATTGGGTGAGACTGTTCAGTTAAATGTGTGTGTCAGTATAATAGATTTTCTGGGGTATATGTTTGTGTGCTTTGATTGTGTGTATGTGTGTAAACACAGACTTACATTTGCCTTCCTGGGGTAGTATTGTGGTACCAGTCTGGACAGCAGGGCCCACAGAGACGAGTTACCCGGATTACTGTAAATAAGACATACAGCATTTATTAGACCAATGTGTGAGAAAAAACCTTGCAGATGTGTGTGGTTATTTGTCAGCTGTCATTAGATTTCGATAGAATACTGCAGATCAATAATGTTCTCTGCTTAACCACAGACTTTGTGTTTAAATTTATCACAAGACAATCTATGTATATAAAATACTTTTTTTTGTGTGTACTGATTATAACAGCTTACCTGTGTACTGCTCTGGAAGCCTCTCTTTGCACTGCACTGTAGTTGCCCTGCAGGGCCAGCAAGGTGCAGGTGAGTAGACATCGCTGCTCTACAACACTCCCAGAGGCTGAGCCTTGCTTTAGCAGCTCAGTCAGGGCAGCAGTAGCTAGTGTAGTATCACTGTGGACCAATCCAAGGGCACATAAACACAGGAGAGACTCCGAGATTGGCTCCTTTAACATTGAGCTGTGGAGACAGAAGGCAAACAGACAAATAAATTTAGCTTTCAAGCAAGCACAATGGAAGCATTATCACCACATTATCATCATGTGGTAATGCAGTTGAGAACTAGAGCTGTTTTGAAAGATTTTCAGTGGCATATGATTTTGGGAAGATCCAACATCTAAGACATGACAGTTTGCTATCAAACAGCATTAGCGGCCTCTCAAGCTTTTTGATGCAGAAACTACCACATTCACATGATCACTTTCAGGAAGTCATCTTTTTCTAATTGCTTGTCTTGCAGGTTTGATATTTTGGCATGACTGCTTGTGAACGCAATTTCACACTTTTCAAAACAGTACATACATACATACATACATACATACATGTGTACATACACATACAATATGCTTTGAACACAGGTTAGCAGTAATGTAAAGAATATGCAATTTGTATGACAAAATCATACAAAAGGACATTGGCATTAAGACTCACCATTTAAACAGCAGAGTCTTGGCTGAGTCTATGTTACCCTGCCGGTGCTGCAGCAAGGCCAGAGCTGTCAAGATATAAGCCTTCTCCTTTTCACTGGCAGCCACGGCCAGGGCACGCTCATAGGCTAAAGTACACACACACACACACATAAAACAGTTTATTCGCAGCCACTCGGGCATGTGCACGCATATACTATCTCTGATTTGAGTGTGGCTCCTCACCATTGATGCTCTCTGTGATGAGTCCTGCCCTACAGTAGGCCAGAGCCAGCCCAACCAGATCACTGAGCTCCTGCAGTGGTGTGGATTTATAAACATGCACCGCCTCTTCCCACTGGCCTGAGGTGCTGTGAGGAAATTAGCGCAACATACAACAGAAAGAAGTCTGACAATTGGGGATTTTGAGCTGCATGCTGATTATGTGTTCAATACTGGAATAATCTGTAATTAATCAATTTGGGTGGATTTCTTGGTATTGTCAAAAATGTTTAAGGAAAATGATAATGAGACAGCTGTTTGTTACCACAAAGCACGGCCATAGCTGCCCAGAGCAAAAGCCAGCTCTTCTGTGGAGGACATGGACTGAAGCAGTACAACAGCTCTGAGGAAAGAGAGTTCAGATTAAATACATGCAAAGCTGGACAGTAAACAAACATTAGGTAATTTATTGGGTTTCTTATGGATGAGGCAGCAGTACATCATTTTTTGGTAAGATGCCTCTTTCTGTAACCCTACAGAGTCAGTCAGTATAATTCAGACAGACACCTTTGGTAAGCCTGTAAGGCCTGTCTCTTCAGCTGCAGATGCTCATTCAGGTAACCCAGCATAATGAAGGCATCCGGATCAGACTGGATCCTCTCTGAGAAAGATGCAAAGGAAACTACATGTCACACAAGACCCGTCTCTAACACATGACCCAAATACCAACAAGGACGTGTGGACTGCTATGCATGTACATAAACAAATACATAGATTCTGTACCTGTGTACTTGCTGAGTGCCACCTGAGCAGCAGAGATGGCGTTCATCTGGACTATGTTGTAGCGGTACAGCTCAGAGTCTCTGTTGCTCTTATCCAGCAGGGTGGAACACACCCAGTAGGCATAACCTTTCACTCCCTCCATCTGCCGGGGGGAGAGTCATAGAGAGATGTAGATGAAGAGGGAGAGAAAGGCAAGGAATGAGTCTGACAAGGTAGGGGAAAAAGACGTTTTTTCATAGTGGTATCATGTCTAATTCCTTACTAGTAGTAGCAAAAGGCTTCGAACAGAAAATTCAACAGAGTAAGAAAGGTGATGCAGAGATTAAACTGTAATTAGCCAGCTAATGAGTGGGTATTACAAAGGAAAATGGTGGTTTCGGGAGGTCACGCACATGTGTACTGAGTTCAGTGGTGTGCCTGAAAAGATCCATGGTGTCATAACTTCCCACTCTCTCTGCTATCAGCGCCTGGTGAGAAGACAAAGATATAAAACCATTATTAGGACAAGGATGAAGAGGTCAAACAAAACTGAATCAAATTCAATTCTGGCCTATAACATAGTATTTCTAAATCCTTGCATTACCAGATGTCTCTCAAACTCCTCACCATAGTGACACACTTGTATTGTCACAAGTCAATTAAACTATCTTGGTTATCTTATCAAATTATCCTTCTCCTTGTTGGTCATACCATCAGATTTCAACTGTGTCATATGTGTATGTATATATGGGACAAAAATGTTATAAAGACGCCTCAACCCCTGGACACTGAATTATTGCCAAGTGTCCATTTCCTGGACAAAATGGCATCAAAGTGACCTTATAACATTGTCTCATGATATCTTTGTTAAACAAAGCGCTGTGAAAGGTGGGTTGAGTACCTGTCCGATCCAGCAGTTGACATACAGCGGCTCCAAGGACTGGGCAATCTTAAATGCCTCATGTGCAAGCTAAGAAAATAAAACCAGACTTTAACAAAGAAAGTATCCGCCAACTATGATAGAAACAAAAAGAATAAATATAAAAACTGATCACACACACCTCTATATTGTCCTTCTTCAAATACAGAGTACCGAGGTTGGTCCAAGCAACAACATTCTATAATGAAATATTAAAAAGTCAGAATATTTCTGGGAATACCATTCATCACCTGAACAAATGTGCAGCACATACACTTGATTCAACTTGTATGGACTTGATGAAGCAATGTTGAGCCAGAGCAAAGTTTTCAAGACCTGATGTGACAGAAAGAAAGCGACAAGACAAAATGGAATTAGTTCCTCTGACACTGACACAAAATATTTTACTACAATTATTAACAGTAATAACTTCATCTTCAGCAAGATGAAAGTAATGTATTGTTGAGAGGCCATCATTCTCACTGAGCAGTATGATGCGTATTGCAGCAGTCTGACTAGTGAGCTATTGCTACAGTGGATAGCCCTGTTCATTCTAACTGAAGATATAAAAAATGAGGGAATGTCAAATAACTTAAATCTTTTTTTAAGCTGATAAAATAATAGAAAGAACTTTCTATGAATTGCTGACTGTATTTATTGATATCATTACAGTGGGCTGGCATAGTTTATTTTCTAAGGGCATAGAAATGTGAGTAAAATACAGTATATTTGTATTTTACTCACATAATACAGTATTTTGCTCTAAAAATATATGTGGAACATTTTCATTTTGCATTAAAATGTTTAAATATACACAGAATAAATGAAATCAGTTAGACAATCATAGTGTGCTTTTTTTTTTTTTTTTTTTTTACTAATTAACATATTGGTGGGAGAAGTGCAATCTGTCCACCAGATGGGGTAATCCTCCATTATTTACTGTATAAAAGCAGAGGTGGTATACCTTTGCTCATGGAAATGACTCCCAGGGAATTCCAGTAGGTATGATTGCCACTTTCCATCATGATAGCCTTTTTCAAACACTGAAAAGAGGGGAAAAAACTCTTAAAACAACACTTCTGGGATCAAACCATGCCAAAATTGTTGTTGTGCAAGATTCTGTGAGTTACCTGCTGGGCTTTCTCTAGGAGCAGAGATGGAGAGTTCTGGTCTCCCTCTGTAGGGCAGAATAGGCTAGCCTGGTGGTAATAGTTGAGTCCAAGGTCATACCAAAGACTGGGGACCTCAGACATTAGCTTCAAAGCACGAGCGTAGCACCTGCAGACAAAAACATGCGCTTAATGTTCAGTATTTGGATTTTAATGACAGACAGTAAAGCAGGTTTTGCACCCAAGGGCAAGAATCAGACAGTTATGCCATTAAAACTATAGCAGTATCAAGTCAAATAATGTTCTCTTACTGATGTTAAAGATGGAGGATTTAACTAAGTAGCAACAGTATAGACAGCTCTGAAAACGTCCATGCCTGTTTGTGCTCATACCTCTCACCAACTTTGAGTGTCTGGGCCTGATTCAGCATGTGGCTCTGGGTGTGGGGGTCTACACCAGCCAGCAGGGCTGGTACTTGAACCTGGGCTCTGTTTGGAGACACTGTGCTGACTGCAGTGCAGGCATCTCCCAACAGCTTCCACAAACAGGAGAGGTCTGGACGCAGCTCTACAGCTCTGAAAAGCACAAAAATATGAAAGGATAGGTGGATGAAATGAGAAAAACCATCTATCTGATTGTGTAGTATAATAAATCCAAACAAAGCTTTAATATTTCCACATTTGCAAGTTAAAAACTTCTGCTCATTACTTGAAGAGGTTCTGTATGGCTTGCTGAATGAGGTCAATGGCTCCCCCATCTCTGCAGTCCTCCATTAAACTTTTTGCCAGAGAGAGCTGGCACTCCCCAAGACCTGAAAAACAGATCATCATTAAATGAAAGGTTCAGAGAAAAGACAGATACAGTGCATAACATTATACCACATGAAGTGCAAGCATCAGATATAATGACACAAACCTTTAAGAGCAGGAACATAGTCCTGCTGTGCTGTGATCTGCAAGTATTCTGCAACCGCCTCTTTGAACTTGCCCAGGGTCTGTTTGATTGCAGCAGCCTGATAGACACTGTAGATGGAGGAGGGTTGAAGCTGATGGGCCTTACCAAAGGCCTTCAGAGCCGCTGTGAAACTCCGGCGGTTTAGGTAGGCCTCACCTAAACACTCCCAACACACCCAGTCCTCAGGGTCTGCTCTCAGAGCTGCCTGCAGACTGCAAATATAAAATACATGATCAAAAATGCATATATACTTAAAAGACCTACGATAATGTTAAAAATGACAAAGGTAATGTATTTTACTGTCTCAGATTTGAAATTCTTACTCAGCGATAGCCTGTTGATGCTGCCCATCCTTCAGGTAGTAAAGCCCTCGTCTCATCCAGGCCCATTTAGCCGAGCCTGGAGTGGCCTTTTCTATCACTGACTGAAGTATTGCTAAGGCAGTGTCCTGTAGTGTTTAGAGGAGAAGAAGAGGAGGAGGGGAAGAGCATGGGAAGGACAAAAGAGAGACATCTGTAAGGAAGCACTTTATCATGAAGTGTCAACATCACACTTGACAGCTCTGTACATTATGGCTTTTTTTTGCCACTGAACCTACTTACCATATTCTCATGCAACATACTAAGGTCCACTGAGGCAGCTCCAGACTCAGCATCGTCATTGTCCAAGTCAAAGGCCTTCTTATAACAGCCTCGTGCCCGGCCATGGTCATTTGCCACCTCCCGATAATAATGTCCAAGGTAGCGGAATACACAACCAAGGTGTGGGTCTAACTTTGCAGCCTGAAATGGACAAATGAAGCTTTGAGCCCAAGATGCCTTTTAACATTACACTTGACAACTGGCAATAAATTACATACTGTGACATTCTGAAAATGTATTTTCACACAAGTTAAGTCATTCAACACTGATCCTTCATAGAATGGACCATTAATATTTTGGAGATTAAATGAGTTTTTAAAATGGATATATAGCATTATGAAATATTCTCCTTACCTACTGAAAAAAAATAAAATCAATATATTTGTACTAACCTTGAGCAAGTGTGTATGGGCTTTGCCACGGTCTTTACGGGTCTCTTCTCCCATGTCCCAGTAGAGTCGTCCCAGCAAGAAATAATACTCTCCACAGTCTGGGCTTTGGCCTGCCGCCTTTAGGAAACTAGACCACAAAAGAGCAAGAAGGAAAAGTTCAATGTGGAACCCAAACCATGGACTGTTTTACCTCGGTTTAAGAACATGGATGGATGGAAAAAAATACATGCAAAAAGGGATACACAGCTTGTTACCTCTGTTCTGCCTCCTGCTGCTGGCCTTCAGCTAAGTGTATCAGTCCTCTCAGTGCCAACCCCTGGGCCAGGTTTGGATTAGAGCCCACCAGCTCTGATGACACCTATGGAAGATATAATAGTTTCGTTTGCACCAAGCAATATTTGATCTAATACAAGACAGATATTCATCTCACCCCAGAATCATATCAGAAGTTGCATATGTTTTTAATTATTTATTTGCCACAAAAATGTGACATTTTCACAGACTTTCACAGAATTCAGTAGATAAAAGTACTTAACCTTAAGTGCTTGATCAACCTGTCCTTTGTTAAGGTATGCACGTCCTTTAAGGGCGACTAGAACTGGGTCTTTGTCTGCACTGGGGATCTAAAAAAAAAGAAGAAAAAAAAGAAAAGCAAACACATGACATTCCATAGCGCTACAAATGTATGTCCATGATTACAACTACATCTCCATACTAAAGAATTAGAAAAAAATTACTTGGTGCCTAACAAACTAAACAGAACATTTAAATATAAGGTACATACAACATGCTGGATAAGCAGATAAAAGTATCAGTAAATGTGTGTGTCTGTGTGGATCTGTGAGCAGACATGTCACTGTTTACCTGTGGAAATGTCTCCAAAGCCTGGTCTGCAGCTTTCTCCCCTCCACTCCTGACTAAAGCCTCTAGCCTCAGCTTTAGCAGTCTGACCCTCAGCTCCGTGTCTCCAGACTCACATACTGTCAAACCTAATCAAACATAAGCAGACACACACTGAAGTTCAGTATCTGCTTCAGAGAAAAAAACCCAACTGCTCTTTAAAGATTTAATTTTTTTTTAGATGCTGGTGTGAGATCATCAGGATGACTACAGTGGTATACAGCAGACAAAAAAATACCTTGGGAGCATGATGTAGCACTGTCTGAGTATCTGTGCAGTTTGAGCTGAGCCTGAGCCAAACTGTACCATCCTGTACTAGAGCTCATTTTCTTCAACCCTAATAGATTAAAAAAGACAGATCAACAGCAGTCAGTATAAATTCCAACTTCCAAAGCATATAACAGTGATTGTCATGAATTGTATGCCTCAGTATAAAGTGTTATGGTACCTTTTACACTAAGAGCAGAATGCATTACTTGCTCATGTGCAAACTAACCTTGTGCAAGGTCCTTAATGGCATCTTTATACCTGCCCTCTTGGAGTGCTTTGGTGCCTAGACCCAAGTGACCTAACCCACTGTTAGGGGCCATATCAAGGAGCCGGGAAAAACAGCTGACTGCGTCCTCATTCTGGATACCTTTAAATGAAAACATAGCATGTACTAAGATTGCCTCTGCCACTTTCTGACACATTGTGACACATATTTCCCTCAATGTCTGAGAGCGGCACTTCTAAAAACTCTTGAATATCTGTAAATCACTCATTGTGTACTTAAATTTTAAACTTAATGAGCAAGACAACTTAACTCTTACCTGTTTTGAGGTAGTGAGAACAAAGGATTTCAAGAGGATAACTTTGGTTGGGGTAGAGGGACAGCATGGACTCACATGCCTCTTTCATTTTTGCTTCTTCGTGTGGAAGCTAAAGCAAAGTCAGATTCATAATAATCAGCCTATTTAGGAAAAAAAGTCCTATTTTTATACTGTATGAGCATCTATGGTAGGAGGGGATACATCATCAACATCAAACATCAGAGAAGATGAACTTACTTTAGAAAGACATTTGACATAGTCAGCTGAGGCCTTCCTGTGCTCTTCTCCTGGTACAGGATCCATGAGAACCATGGCCTTTTCAAATGCTGTGATTAACTGATAAACAAAAATACAAACAGAGACCAACAGTCAGACAGCATAAAGAATGAGTATTATTATGTTTTTCAGTCATGTGGGAAAAACTGAAGCTTGTGACTACCACAACATAAGTCAAACCTACTGTAGGCTTTTTGAGCTAGTGGATTATTAGTGATGGACTGCAGCCTTCTCCCCTCCACTCCTGAGAGTGTCTAAGCATGAAGAGAAACACTGCATGTTGCTGAGTATAAGTAGATACTGGGTGAAGTCTTACATAGTTTTGAGTTTCGTCGTCTTGCTCCTCTTCATTAAGGCAGTCTGACAGGAGATGGGTCATCTGATTCCATAGCTGCAGTAACTCTTTCTTGTCCACAGCCTCTTCCTCCTTCAGTTGAATGAGCTGCTGCCAGACCTTCGCCAACTATGCGCACATACACAAATGCCTTAAAATGTGTGAAAAAAGTACACTGAACTCGTGCACTTTTACACATGTTAAAACGACATACCTTTGAGTATTCTTTGTCAGACTGGTAGATATCTGACAGCTTTCTGATCATCTCATAACATTTAGTTTTGTCAGAGCTGTGGATGGAGAACATAATGAGAATCAGTAACATCACAACACTTGTCAAAACTACAACAGTTTGTTAAAAAGGTAGCCGGTGGGCAAAAGCAAATACTACTAAAATCATCATAACTTAATTTTAAGAAACAAGTCTCTCTGTATCTTACCTTGCATACAGCTCAACAAGCTTCTGATAGACGTTAGGTAGCTCAACTTTGAAATCCCACTGATCAGTCTTCTCATAAAGATTTGCCAAGCCCTAAAACACCAATGCATTACTGACATGTTAACATAATTACTGGGCCTGGGGAGAAATTTAGTATAACATGCAACATCCTCAGTAAAGATAGACACATTTTTTAAGGATTGTGCGCCCATTTATAATTAAACTGCCATAACTTCAGCTCAATTGATACACATTTTCAGTAAATGAATTGCTCATGGTAGCATAACACAGGGAATGCCTTGAAGTACCAGCAAGCACTGACCACTACATTGCCCATATTACCTGCCATGCCAGTAGCTGCTCAGGCTCCAGCTCCACTGCCTTCTTATAAGCTGTCTGTGCCTGATCTGGTTGCTCGAGTTCACTGGCTGCCAAACCAATGAACACCCATGCATTATAATTGTTCTTCTCAAGTTTCAAAACAGCCTGAAAAACACATTGAAGAGAGCAAAGTCAGCTGCACAACATCTCTGCAGTAGTAGTACCCTGATTTGTTTTAAAACAGATGCATATCAACATACTGTGGAATAGAAATACCTCACTTTCATCAGCATCTCAATATATGCGATACTTTACCTTGCAGTGTTTCAAAGCCTCTTTGAACTCTTTGTTTTTTATGGCCTCTCTGGCACTTTTCAGAGCGGTTTTCACTTCTTTACTAGACATCATGAGATTATCTGAGTGATAAGAAGAAAAAGAGACAATGACACATCATTACTGTTGCCCACATCGCTATACCAGCTTGCAAACTACCAAGCATTTGAATGAAGTATGAGCTTACTAACGCTAGCTTATATGCTTGACCTAAGTCTTACTTAGAAATGGTGATGGTGATGACAGCAAATTCAAGTAGCAAGAGTATGCTAAATTAACTGTTAGTGGTGTTGACTAACTAGCTGACTAACATATTTAGCATTAGCTAACTGTTAGCTTGTTGGAGCCTCTAAAACAGGTCAGTTTTAAATGACAATTCGTTTCAAACCTTTAGAAACATATAACAAACTATTTATAAAGATAGTTGAGTACGTTTGTCTTGCAGTTAACACTGTAGGCTCTGCATATATGTACAAAAGTTGGAGCCACCTACTGTTTACGTTGACAACTTGCTCTGCTGCTGCTGCTTCTTCTTTGAGTTTTAATGGCGGTTGGCAAACCAGCTTATAGGTGCATTACCGCCACCTACTGGACTGTAGTGTAGAACCGTAGATTGGCAGAAAATAAAACAAAACAAATTTCTCTATATTGTTTCTGTTACTCTGAAGTAATTAATTAGAAGATTGCGTACTTTTCATGATGTATTTCCGAGCAGGTTCTCCGATGTAATATTGTGTTTATCCTCTGCTGCTGCTGTGGATGACCCGGAAGTGCTCGAGAAGCAGCTACGCCTTTTCAAAATAAGTTTTGCTTATAGTTTGGTCCATTTGAGTGAGTTCAGACAGAAAAAAGCCAGAAAGACAAAGTGTTGAGATCAGTTACTTTAAGTATCAGCTGCAATACCAAAATACAAGAATACTCCATTACAAGCAAGATTTTAAAAAGTATAGTGTTGGCAGGAAATGTATCAAAAGTACTCACTATTCAGACTGTCAGTGTTACATTATTATACTGTTGGATCATTATTATTGATGCATTGACATGTAACACTTCATGTTGTAGATGATTGAGGTGGAGCTTATTTTAATTGCTTGATAAGAATGTATCAAATTTTATTAACTGATATGTTTTCTATGTCAATCAATCAATCAATCAATCAATCAAACAGGTTTTGTCACATACAATCATACACAGTGCAATGTAGTGAAATTTGATCTCTGCATGAGTACAAAAGCTGACAGTCACAAACAGTGAAAATAACAATACAAAAATCATCAATCAATCAACAATACAAAAATATGGCATATTTATTATGCCATATTATATCAAAATATTTATTGATTTAGTTCGTTAATGAGTCTGTTTATTTCGAACACGAACAAAATAAACAGATAAAAATGAAACATGAATAATAAAATGAAATAAACAATAAACCTATACAACAAACTCAATAAATTCTCATAAACAGCACAAATTAAATATTACATGTTCGAAAAGGAGTAGGAAGAAGTAAAGACTTATTTAGTTCCTACCCCTTTCTCAAGTATTGATCCACACTCATATATACAATTTATAAATGATCCCAAATCTAAGTACAACCCAAATATCCACCTAGTGTCAATAAAATAAAAATTAAACAGTTAACACAACCCTTCCTCATTCATATACCTCTTAAAAATATTTTTTTGTATATCTTCTTGAACTGATTTATGTTTGTACTCAGATACAGCAATACAAGTGAACAAAATTTTAACAAAATGATTAAACATAGGAATCAAAATACTTTATAAAAGGGGTCATATTTAATTTAAGTTCGACTGAAAGTCTGTGCAAATGTGGCAAAGATGTGAGAGTAAGAGTCCAGCACATTAAAAAACAGGCAACTTAAAGTTAAATATCACAAAGAGCCATAGAGCCACTTGTCAATAGCTCTCTCATTAGCTAACGCATCTTTTTGCCAATCAACATGCCACCTGAGGTTAGCGATGACCTGGCTGTAGTTTCTCCCTATACTTTGGCGCCAGGCACCAAAAGCTTTTTTATTGTAGAGATGGACAGTTGTAGAGACTTTTGGATAGTCTACAATGCTACGCATTAGCTTGTCCAGATGCGCCCGCACATCTGGGAATTTGAGAACCACATTGTGAAGTTCTTCCTTGTCCAGTGTTAGGTCTGCAAAGACAGAGAATAATCAAAGTGAGCCAGAGCTTTATGACTGCTTTTTTCTTCATAAACGAATAGGAGCAGTTGGTTTGAGCGACTGAAGTTTAGTTTCTGAAGCTATGAACTCACCAAAAAGCTGTGGGTGGACACTCTGACCATCCGCATAGGCGATGTATTTCCACTGGCCGCTTCTCAGCATATATGTTGAGGCGTTGACATTACAACCATGATATTCACTCAGAACCCAGTCTGGATGTTGCCTCTTGGAGAAAGCGCTGGACTTGGATAACAGAGGAAGGAGCGAGTGGCCGCTGAGATTACCTACTGCTGAAACACCAGCAATGTCTGCAAAATAAGATAAGATAATTCAGACTTTACACAAGTGTCTTGCATGAAATTGAAATACAACAAACAAAATCTACCAGATACGTTATTCTTTCTTTAGATTGTAAACAGTCTTATGATTTATGCAATCCGGTTTTCTTTCCACTTCCTCACCCAGTACAGTGGGATAGAGATCAACCAAAGACACAAGCTGGTTGACCTGCAGGCCAGACATAATCCCAGGTCCCATGATGAGCAGGGGAACATGGGAGCTGCCCTCAAACATGGACATCTTGTAGAACTGCCGGTGCTCCATGGCCAGCTCCCCATGGTCGGCCGTAAAGATCACAACAGTGTTGTTAAGCAGGCTGGTTTCTCTCAGTGCTGAAATCACCTGGCCTAGTGAGAGAGAAAGAGTGGGAGACACAGAGTGAGCATAGGCCTGCTGTTGTGAAAAAAATGTGTTATTATTTACAACAGCAATGAAATGATAAAGTGATGGTAAACATAACAGGATCTCACTGCTGGCCATAATCAAGGCTTCATCTCACTAAGTTTAACTATAACAACACTATCAACTAGATCATTTCTAGGCTTTAAAACTGTATGTTTTAACATGTTCAGTACCATAAAGTGGAACACAGCACTGACATTTGTGTTCTCCTCTTGTGAAGAAAAAAATCAATATGACTGAAATGGAGTAGGAATATGTTATTGGGAGCTTTAGGGGCTTTTTAAAGTCAAAAGCTGACTATATAAAACATTTACTACTCATAAAGCTGCCTTGTTATCTTGAGAACTGTAAAAACAGAATAAGTGCAACTGAGCCGGCTGCTGCACTGACCCAACATACATTCACTACTAAAGAAATACAGTGCAATTAGCTTTGTAAATTTTATTTATTACTGATATTACTCAAGTCTAACTATGTGCTATTACCTGCAATGCTAAGCCCTGCTTTATATGCAGAGTGGTACACTGGTTGAACTGCAAACATTTACTATAATCCTATTCCAGACATAATAATCTGTGTGTGTGTGCTCCTCAGTGCTTCAATGTGAATGTGATGCTTTTGGCCATGTTGGGATCAAATAGGAATGGTGACTCAGTTTTTTCACAGCTGATTGGTTCCTTCATACATTACATATTTTGATCTGTAAACCTGAACAAAAACTGCTCCTTGGAAGTTTGGTCTAGGGTATCAGTTATCGTGGAAACATTATTTGTTCTGAGCTAACTGCTTAGTGAGACCCAGTCCTAACTGCTGTTAACTAACCCAGCATGGCATCTGCCTCGGCACACATGGCATAATAGAAGGCCCGGATTTTTTTGACTTCCTCTTCAGTAAAATCACCGCTGCAGTTTTTGGTGAAGGTGGAGTAGTAGTCAACAGGGTGCATGGAAGCCATGGGGAGCCATTTAGGAACCGAGATGAGATCAGAAGAAACCTGCGAGTGTAAAATACACAGTCGTGATTTCACAGTGATTTCTATCAAGACATAAAATGTAGTTCTGCAACAACAGAGACAGCATTCAAGAAACGGAGGAAGAAAAAGTATGCCTTTTTCAGCCAGTACGGTGAAGTAAGGAAGGTGGATCCTCCTGCGGTGGGCCCCAGGGATTCAGTTTTGTAGGTGTGAGGTAAATTGAGGCCAAGGTAAAGAGCAAAGGGCTGGTGTGGGGATGCAGCTCTCTGGTGGATCCACTGTGTAGCCATATCTGTGTGTTTCCAGTCTTCTCTCTTGACCCTTTCTGTTGTCATGTTCCCAACAAGTTGCGTCACAGGCCGGCCCTCTTGGCTCAGGAGGAACTGAACGTCTCGTGTCCAGGCCTCAACTCGATTACTGCAGTAATTGCACAAACACACACAAATGCCAACAACACGCAGGCAGAGACGGGAGAAAAAAAATGGAAGTGGAAAGAAACATGTGAGGACAAGCATCCAAAACGATGATTCACATTGTTCTGGAAAATATCTGCCCACATACACAGTCTGTTATTGCTTATTACTCATACAGTGGGGTCACTAAAAAATCTTTTGTGTGTATTGTCTGCATGAGTTTGGTTATTAAGATCAAGTAAAGGCTGAGACTGTTTACCTGACAGAGTGACTCCCTGAGGTGTAGTCCAGCTTGCCCATCATCTTTGTGTGATATCCGTTCTTCTCTAGTAAATCCATCCATGTTGTTGCGTTTGCATCGAGGCACTTGTAGTTGTTCCACGACTGAGTGAGGTGAACAAACTGGCCGCTCCACATCGCTGGGAACAAAGATTAAAAAGTCACATTTCTTATTCCATATTTCTATTTGAATACTTTCCAAATACCTTTAAAGCTGTTTAGTCACTGTTGAAGGATAAGGGTTTAGAGTGGGAGTAAAAAAAAGGTTACCCTCAGCTTAACTTTGTCACTTACCTGCTCTTGAGGGGCAGCAGATGGGAGAGTTGGTGTACGCACTGAGGAAGGTGGTACCGAGCTCTCTGAGGTAGTTTATGTATGGCAGCTGCACAACTTTGCTACCAGGATCAAAGGTCAACCGCCCATCCTGCAGAAACAAGGAAACTGACTTTTTCACCGACATGTAATCAAGCAAAGAATTAATGTGAGAAATAAATAATCTCTGTATGCTGTTTGTTCTCTCGTGCAGATTGAACCTAATAAACAACATATTATGGTGTTTATTCTACAGTAGTAAAGCACTTCATTCATACTTACAAATGCATCACTCATCACCATCACAATGTTGGGTCTTGTTCCATTTTGGCACAAACCTTCACCATAAATTTGAAACACAAAAATCAAAGCCAACACCTTCATCATGGCAGCCAAAGAGTTTGATGACTGGCGGCTGTGGAAAAAGGAGAAGACATTCAGTGCTTAACTTTGCTTTTGCTGGTTACTTTCGAGTCTGAGGGACTATAAACATCCAGGTGACGTTTTCAAAATAAGGGTTTAAATATACAGTGGAGCACACTGTGTGAAATGTACATCACCTTTTATAAAACTCAAAACATAACCATCTCACAGTCTGAGAAATCCTTTTAAAAGTTATTCAGATTTGTTTTTAAAAAGGTCGTTTATCAAGACTTACTGTAGATAAATACACAAAAATAAATGTTTTCCACATGTAATGACGAGTTTTAAACTCTAGAGGGCAGCATTTATCTTAAAGAAAAACAAAAACATCTGTATTCAACAACTTTGTTGAGCTGTCACTGTCAGCTGCTTAGAGCTGTATCGTATAGTAGTAGTAAACAAACGTATGTCAGTGCGTTTATGAGAGAAACTGCATCTAGTTATAGGCTAATAAACGGTGAAATTAAATACTTTGTAGGCAATTGATTCAGTCTTGCAATTATATATAATAAGTATAATAAGAGGTTGCTTGAAATAGGATTCATAATTCTCTGGTTTGAAATGTTTTTTCAGGGTTAAATCTTAAACGCACGTGTCATCCATTGGCATGATGGCTTGATGTTTACAGCTGATCTTGCAACAATAATCGACCTACACATATTAAACACTACTGCAAATTACATGCCCAGTTTATTAATGAACTGATGCGCACTTTGTAATTGGTCACACTGGATTAAAAGAGGGGGCTTAAAGTGTCGCGTTTGCAGTCGTTCGTTGCTTGTTGAAAGCAGTGCACATGAGTTACAGTCACAGCGCCGTTCAACAGGTGATACTGCAGCTCAGTTTTAGAGGCTTTATGGTGGCCGCGAGGTGGCGTTTGTGCCTCAGAGTTGTTTTTCCGTGTGTGCTGCGAGCTCTACACAATGACAAATCCATACCCCCGTTTGCGCATGGATCCGCTCAGTCTTGACGGAAAACAAAAACATGTGTGATTGATGATTATATTGCAGGGCTATCTGAAAGTCTGATCATCCTCTTTACCCTGAAACTGTAGGCCTGCATGTCTCCAGCATCTCTCCATGGTCTGCTGCAGGTATCCTGCCAAAAAAAAAGCAGCTCTGTTGTGCTGTTCATGTAGATGCTGATGGATGTAGAGATTGCAGTGAGCCAGTATGAGAGCATATGTGTGGATTATACCATAGATGAATGTGCAGATACATAAACCATATGGCCACACTAATGACTGAAAGGTCTATAAACAGATTCTGAGGTGATGCACTATTTATGAATGGTTACTATAACTATAATATACAAAATTGGAGATGTTTATTTGCAGTAGATTAATTCCTCATTTTAAAGCTGAATAAAATGATTGAAATAAATCGAGAGGAGACTTATTAGACATTATTATTATTATTAGACATCGTGTGTTTTTACAGATGAAAAATGACAAACAGGCTGCGGTGAACATGGCTTTCTTGCAGTCTTTCAGCTGTTCGACCAAACTTGTCATCTGGCTCGGTGCCACACTTCTCCCTCTGCCTTGTTCCAGGAGGCGGAAGGAGGGGGCAGTGAAAGCCCGCGCGCATGCGCCCAAGGTTGTTTTTCACACAGCCCGTCGCTTAAAGTGAGCTGAGCTACGAGGGTTTCCTTGTCTTTGACTGGAGACCAACTCGCAGAGAGGCGGATGATAACAGCATCCATTGCTGTTATTCAGCCTTCACACAATCTCAATGAACTGCTCGCACAGAAGCCACTGATCGTGCCTACTGCTTTTTGCAGGGCAGAGATACTGATCAGTGTCTAAAAACTGCATCCATTTTTTCTTATGAAATTATTTTTTCATAGACTCTTTTTTTTTTAATTTCTAGGTCTCCGTAGCCTAACTCCTTTCCACCATGGTGCTAGGAAAGGTAAAGAGCTTCACAGTAAGCTACGACTGTCTCAATGACAGCAATGTTCCCGTGTTTTCCAGCGGGGACTGCGTCTCAGGGAGGGTGATCATCGAAGTCACGGGAGAAATCCGTGTGAAATCTCTCAAAATCCACGCAAAAGGATTTGCAAAAGTTCGTTGGACTGAATCGAGAAATGCTGGATCCAACACTGCCTACACGCAAAACTACACGGAAGAAGTGGAATATCTAAATCACAAAGACGTTTTGATTGGACACGAGAGAGGTGAGAGATGTTTTGTTTTTTAAAGCAGAAGTTTTAGAGAAGCTGATTGTGATGCTGTGTGTGTGTGTGTGTGTGTGTGTGTGTGTGTGTGTGCTGGTAGAGGATCAGGTTCACTGGAGGATGCTTGAATGACAGAAACTGTGAAAATAACAATTATAGACACAATTAGGAATATGTGACGTTAGATGTTGTATTTTCTAAAGCTGGTGTTAAATCTGGTGTGTGTCACCGGCACGTCACAGCTCCATCGTGTTTGTGTCAAGGTGTCAGAATGAATGACAGCCATAGCGCAGCTGTGTTTTTCACTGTATTTCAAGTGGAAAAGCGACTATTACGGTCATTTTTCGAGACGCGGGTGACAGAGGGACAACTTGCACCGATGCGTCCGCAGCTTTTGTTAGGATTTTTCACCGCATTACCGCATCGTATAGGGTGTTTCTTTGTGGCTTTTTCTTAAGTTTCCACCCATTGTTCAAAGCGGTTCAATCCTGTTCAGAAAACTGGACCGGGAGAGGGCGGAGAAAAGCGCGAGCCCCTCCCCTCGCCTCTCCCTAATTGGCTGAGGTGCTCATGTGTGGCCAATGACATCACTGTCTTGCAGAAGAGTGGCAGAAATTTCTGCAACTTTTTAAATTAAGGAAACACCTGCAACATATGGTATTGCGTTGACAGAAGTCTCCAGTTTGAGTAAGAAACACGAGAAAAGCAGAGACTCTGTGTCCAGTTTACTTTAATTGAATTTATTCTTCCTCTGCAATATGCTTTCCTGCAGGAAAATAGAATATGTTGCATTGCCTACATGTATATCTCCTGCAGCAAAAATGGGTCTTCACTTTATCCACTTAATATTTGATGTTTTTTAAAAGCGCATTTTGTTTTTACAAATGTGTGTCCATGATGGTTTTGGTTATCTTGGTGTTTTCCACCATCTAAACAATGAATGGACAAAATATACAGTAGTTTCTGGTGCACTCTTGAGTGTAGCAGGTGAACTGGGTTGGTCCAGCTGCTTCCCGGATATTTTGCAGTTTTAAGGCAAACTGCAAATAAGAGCAGTTTACTTTCATTATCTGTTACAATTAAGGAGATACGCTGTTGCAAAAAGCGCCGCGCTACGTCACTCTAGAATAGAGAATAAAAGATATATTTTTGCAAAAAGCGCCTGACGAAAGCTTTCTTGTTGTGTTGTAGCGGTTTAGAAGCGGTGGAAAAGTGCTGTAGTTGGTGGTCGGAGGAGGGTTGTAGTGACTGCGGTGTTGCACAGTGAATGCGTAATGAGAGCTGAGCGGCTGTGGGAAGCTGCTCGCACCGGTTTAGGCCGGTCTCCTCCTGCTGGAGTCTGCCGTTTTGACTGACAGCTCCGCACTTGTTTACCACACGGCTGCCTGGCTGTTAGGGGGAGGGAGTGCTGAGCTGGCAGACCCGGCCTGTCGACCCAGCTCTTCAAAATGCACTCTGGATGTTGTAAATGAAAAATTACATATAATCATTTTAAGAAAGTGTCCCCACCTGGGGGGAGAAAAACAACGATGTTTTATTCCGGAGTAAAATAGGGAATATCTTGGTCCTTGTTAGTGAAGCAGATTAATCTGCAGATTAAGATTGTATTGTTGTCCCATATAGACTAGCTTCCCGTCCTTGCCTATGGATTCTCTCACATATATGCCACAATAGGCTGTGTAGGATGTGGTTCTTTGTTCCTCCAAAAAGCAAAAATCTTGCACGTTCAGTTTCTGGCACTATTTCCCCCCCTAAAGAATCAACTTCTCTGGTTGTGCTCTAAATAGTGGCCTGCTGCTTATCTCTCAATACATTAATTATTTACAGACAGATATGATAGTAAAATCCACTTTATTCTCTTTTGTCTCCCCCACCCTGTGTTTTTTGGTATGACTTTCAGATGCCTTCGTAGAGCATTTTACCCAGGTATGGTATACATGTGTTTGGAATATTGTCCTCCTTGTTTTTCAGACGATGACAACTCTGAGGAAGGACTCACCACTATCCATTCAGGAAGACATGAGTATGCATTCAGCCTCGAGCTTCCACAGACGTGAGTGTCTTCATACTACACTTAAATATCAGTCTGCATCATTATTCATCTGCTTTTTTTTTTTACGGTTAAGTATAACCAGTTTTCTCCTCCTCCTCTGCCCCTGCAGACCTCTGGCTACCTCTTTCGAAGGGAAGCATGGCAGTGTGCGCTATTGGGTAAAGGCAGAACTCCACAGGCCATGGCTCCTGCCCATGAAGACCAAGAAGGAATTTACAGTCTTTGAGCACATTGACATCAACACTCCATTATTGCTGGTGAGCTCTTTTTTAAATTTTTTTTTAAAGTTTTGAATATGCCTTTCTGCTGGCAGAGACATTGTACGAAGCAAATATGATGCAAAAAATGGATGCAGTTTTTAGTGTGACCCAGTCTAGACGTAGTTTTCCTAATTACGGGGGCAACGTTGGAAAGAATTTGTCTTTTTTTTTTTTTTTTTTTTTTAAATCTTTTGCAGCTCATTTCCACATGTGTTATGCCTACCGTTGCGTTCTCAGAAGTATGTCAGCAGTTTTAGTTGTACAGTCCTGAATTGTGGAAAAATAAATATCAGAATGAGTGTCGAAATGAAAAAGTTATCTAGTTTAGACTGATTAGCCAATGAATAGCTGGAACAGAGCCTGCACTTTAGTAACAACCCAGAGTGGCTCCTTAACCCTTCTTTCTTTATGATGGTGGGGAGGAATATTAAAGAAACCAGTTTTTAACTAATGCATCTTTTTTTTTTTTTTTTTTCAGTCACCACAGGCCGGCACGAAAGACAAGACGCTTTGCTGTTGGTTCTGCACCTCAGGTCCTATTTCCCTAAGTGCCAAAATTGAAAGGAAGGGATACACCCCAGGTAAGAATAAGTTAATTATTAGTAGTGCAGCTGATAACGTCATTAGTCATCTATTAACCAGATACATTAATCACATACGTTATCACTTTCTACACATTACTTCATTGATTAGTAATTAAATACTGGATACTGAAGATGGGAAAGTCTAAACCAGGGTAGTGAAACTTCATTTAACATCTCCTCCCCCCGTCTCCAACTCTGTAGGAGAGTCGATCCAGATCTTTGCTGAGATCGAGAACTGCTCATCCCGCATGGTGGTGCCAAAGGCAGCCATCTACCAGACTCAGACTTTCTATGCCAAAGGGAAGATGAAGGAGGTCAAGCAGCTGGTGGCCAACCTGAGGGGAGAGTCCCTGTCGTCAGGCAAAACAGAGACCTGGAGTGGCAAGATGTTGAAGATCCCACCTGTCTCGCCCTCCATCCTGGACTGCAGCATCATCAGAGTGGAGTACTCCCTCATGGTAGGCACCGTTTTTGTTTTGTTTTTTTCTGTACTTGGGCTAAATTGAACCTATTCTTTTCACCTGTGACTCTAAAGACTGCAATTCACATAGATGTTTTTGCCTTTGTTAGTTTCCTCTTGTCCTCATTATAGCCATTACTCGGCACCATTATCAGTACAGAATCAATATTTCCTAGTAAGTCAACACATCTCCTGGTTAAGGACCCAGCTGACTCAGCTAGCATTGCCAAATCTGGGTCTTGGATTGCACCAGGTGTTATCTCCACATGCTGCTAAGAGCATTAGCCCAGAATATCTGTGGTAACACCTGCCTTGAGGGTGCTTATAACCTCTTTACCCTGTGAACAGACAGCCACCAGGCGAGGACTCTACCTTGCATAAGCAACTGACCTCAAGACATTGACCCACATATTGTTGAACTACTGCACAAACCACATAGCCCTGACCAACATGGTTTTATCTTACAAAGGATAAAAAAAGTTATTTCATTTCATGCTAACTTCTCAGCTCCAGAGCCCTTAACTTCTCTCCTTATACCACAGAATGACTTGCATTATTCTAACCTGCTCTGGTGTCTTGTGCTCAGGTGTACGTGGACATACCTGGGGCAATAAACCTGTCCCTGAACCTGCCCCTGGTCATCGGAACCATCCCTCTCCACCCCTTCGGCTCGCGTACCTCCAGCGTCAGCAGCCAGTGCAGCATGAGCTGGCTGGGCATAGGTCTTCCTGAGAGGCCCGAAGGTAGGTCGGATCTCATGCTCGTGATACGAATTTATAATTGTAGTTTAATTCCTTTTAGTATGCTAACACATGGCTCGGTCTTCCTCTGTAGCTCCTCCAAGCTATGCAGAAATTGTGACAGACGAGCAGAGGCAGAGCAGTCTGGATGTCCCAGCAGCCCGCGAGGAGCTGGACGGTCCTCTCTTCGCCTACATTCACGAGTTCCGCTTCCAGCCCCCTCCTCTGTACTCTGAGGTAAGCAACTGTTGGCACAGAACAGAGCATTTGTCCACTTATCTTTCTCTTACGGAATAAATTAAATCAACTCTGTGATGCTATAAATAAGCCCTCCTGTCCTATTGTCCTCTCCACTCCAGATCGATCCTAATCCAGATCACGCCAGCCGTACAGAGGAGCGCAGGCTCGACACCTGTCCATCTCGCTGAGGGTATCCCTTAAATTCCCCTGACTGACTCGGGGATCCCAAAGGAACCTGCCTGCAAGGCTCAGCTTTGTTTATTTTTCTCCAACAACAGCGTTTGCACAGCACTGTTGACAACAAGAGAAAAACAAAGTATCCAACCAACCAACAAAGACTTGGACAAATAACGGCCGTTGAGTTGGGTTGGACAAATCTGTTCCTGCCTTCCCTCAGTGAGAGAAACAGGAGTCACTAGTTTGGGGTCTCACCTCCTTCCTGTGTCAGCCTGCTGAGGGTGGGATATGTACAGATGAACACGTATTCAGTCCGTATGAAAACCCCCGCTAGTAGCAAGAACCCTGGTGATGATATTGATGATGTCGAGGAAGAATCACCAAGGCTCTGCCCGCCAAGCTCCTCTTTAACCATTGATTCTTCTGTACCCATGGCACATATGGACATGGCTCCTCACACAAAGGGCAAGACTAATCATGTCCAGACTTCAGCAGAATCACCTTAAGAAAATGGGATGAAGAGAGAAAAACAACAACAACAAAGTTCTTACCACCATAGTCTGTATGAATGACAGTGGCAGCAGTCAACAACAGAGCAAAGACTAGGTCCTCCTGCCTCATTTGGGATTTTGTTTTGCACATTTTATTCTTTACTTGAGTTGTGTGGCTCCGTTTAATGAGAAATGAAAAAAAAAAAAAAATCACTCATAGTTTGGTTTCAGTCTTGTAATGCGCCAGACTAAGAATATGAGACTGCAAGCTTAACTTTGAAGACTTTCATTTGCATAACTTTGAGCAACGCAGAGAACAGGATTTGATTTTTGGAAGAAAAGAAAAAAAAGACTGAAAAGGACAAGAACAATGCACTGAATTTCTTTAAGCTGTTCAAGAAATTTCTTTTTCTCCTTATGACATTTCCTCAGTGACTTATAACAACTAGACTGGACTTTTACAAAAAAAAAAAAACAACAACAAAAAAAACAAACAAACAAACAAACTGCAGCACACTAACTCCATCTGGAAGCTCTTTAAGATGTTGCCTCCACAGCTTGGATCCAAGTGTGGCTTCCCTCCTCTTGAGTTTAGTTCTGTTCTGTTCTTGTATTTAGCTCCAATCATAGAATAGCTTTTAGCCTTGTTTTGTGTTGAGGTTGCTCTGGATTTGGGCTAGGGGGGTTGCAGACCTGCATTTGCCACTCAAATTGTAGCTGTAAACAGAAGTGTGTGTGTGTGACTGTGTGTGTGTGTGTGTGTGTGTGTGTGTGACAGAAGGTGGTACATTGTGGAGGGACTTGCCTCACCCTAATTGCCTGCAGCCCCTCTACTCCTAATCTCAGGGCAAGCCAGGCTTGCATAACTGCCCAAAAAGCACTGTCTCAGGTGGTCTTCTCACTTGCCAAACGGTTGGAAAAAAAAAAAAAGAGAAAAAAAAAAGTTAGTTTTTTTTTTTTTAATTGCACTGTTAAAAATAATGAAGTTTTTATTTTAAACTACCAAAACGAGAGAAAAGACCTGACGAGATGCAAGGCAGCTTTCTGAGATGAATCACATTCCCTTTTTGTCCTGCTGCACTTGCCCAGTTCATCCAACCAAACAGTTAGATTTGACCAGACCAGTGAAGCCAGAATGCTACTTATGATAAAAAAAAAAAAAAGGTAAAAGAGAAATGACACTGCTTCTGCGTTTTTAAAGGAGCAAATCCAGCACAAACAAAAAAGCTGGGGACGTTGCTAAACTTCTGTTCAGACTGGTCAGAACAAGTAGTAGTAGGTTGACATGAGTAATACATTGGTTTTCTAACTCATTCAACATAATAGACCAGCTGTAACAGAAGTTTGGCATAGTCAGGAAAAAAGATGAGCAGCACTTTTTTATAAGAAAAAAGAAAAAAAAAGCATTCAGTGGTGAAGGTCTGGGGATAAAACATTTGGTACTAACATGTTATTACTAGAGAATTTTTTCAGTAAAGCAGTGATGTGTAGGACATTTATGCATTATTTAATCTTTTGAGGTTAGTGACTTTTTTTAAAAGTTTACATTTTAAACGTAGCTGACACAAATTTGTATGTGTTGTGCGTGTGTGTGTGTGTGTGTGTGTGTGTGGTGTGTGTGTGCGCGTGTGTGTGTGTGTGTGCACGCTCTTATCGAGATCCAGCTGGCAACTAAATATATATATATATATATATATATATATATATATTATATATATATATATATATATATATATATATATATATATATATATATATATATATACAGCTTCTGACAGTAATCAACGAACTGCAGATCATTAAAGTGATCTTATCTTAGTGGCCTTGACACAGAAAAGACCTGATCATGATTCTTCATTTTTCAGCGTCTACGTTGACTCTTTTTCTCCTTTTTATTTTATTTTTGTTTGTACACATCTGTATGTTTTTTTTTTTTTTTCAATCTTTCCATGTTTATTCAAAGAGGACAAAAAGGGAAGGGGGGGTGGGGGGAGTGTTTTAAGAAATGACATCCTGGACAGGCCTCTCGATTGTGTTATTTTTCTGAAGCTGATGAGGGTTGACTCTATGATTTTTTTTTTTTCCATGTATTTCTGGGCATTGATGTAGTTTGCTTCCTAGTTTAACAAGCAACATTACTGAGTTTGTAGTCTCCCTGACCTATCTGATCCCCCTCAGGCCTTGGGGGTGGCAGCTGTTGATCAGCGCCCTTCCCCCCCCATCTGAGAAACCTTTTTAGTTAACATGGGATAGCAGACTCCTCCACGGTAAACTCACGTTCTACCCGGTTATGTTTCTTTGCAGTTCTTTGTTTGGATTTTATCTTAGGGAAACTGAATCAAGCTACACGGTAATGAATAAGCTTACATATTTGTTTCAGGTTGGTCAATTCCATAGTCCATTTGCTTGGGTCTCTGAGTAGTCCAGTGTCAAAACTAAGCTAAACTCCTGACTTGATTAAAGGCAGGAACTGAAATGTTCAGATAAAAAAGTACCGGGGAGACGGGATCTGAAACATTTTAGAAACAAAGTGCAATATCACTCACTGAATTTTTCTTCATTCTCCATTTGTATGTCTTGTTTTTATCTTTTTGTTTTGTCTGTTAATCATGACGATGTATAGATATTCTATGAATATACTATGTTCTGAATGATTTAACCTTTTGTCTAGTTCTTCCTTTTGATTTGAATAAACATTTTGTTCTAAATTACAATTCACTGTGATGTGAGTTTTTGTGTGATTGAACACAGTTATACAAGAACACTGTAAGCTTTCCTGTATTAATACATGTCCAACTATATACTAATGAAATTCACCTTTGTGTTGTCATCATATACATTTAGTAAATCTTTAACAAAATTACAAAAAAAGCATCCCTTCATCTGAAAAACAAATAGTTAAAATGAAGCTGAAAATGATTAATTAGTACCTGCTTTACGCTGCACTTTGCACTGCTTCACCTCCACAGAAACCTATTTTATTTGGGTCATGACAGCACTAGATTAGGAGCACACAGGTTGACGCTCTGCTGGACCCAGATTATCTTCCAAAAACTAGTACAATGGTGCCCCTAGAGGTGGTTTTAAAAACTGCATCTGGCCTTGCTGGAAGTACATTTCATGAGTAGGCCTTTTCAAACTGGATGATACCTCTGAGAGTCCTGCTTTTGTTCTACACGGCAGCCAATTTTTAACAAATGTGCCACATAAATGTGATTTTTTTTCTTTTTGTTGTCAGTTTTCAGTTTCACAGATGGGATCCATCCTGAACAGACATACATACGCTTGAGACAAATGTGGCGCAGAGCATTCAGGAGACATTCCTCTTCGTGTTGCACATGTTCACACTGGCCTTTGGTCACTAATGTTTCTACAGGTTAACTGTAGGGATTCCTCAGGTCAGAGGAGGAGAGGGAAAGCCAGAGAGAAAAGCAACACTACCAGTACCACTTGTGTAAATCAGGTCTGAGTGATTCAGAGTGCCAAATCATTTACTCATGTACTCATGTTTTTATTGATGGAGCAAAATATTAAAGTTATTGACCATTTCTCCCAAATTAGACATATGATGGATAACAAATCATGTCTTTGACTGCCTTGAACAAAAACATAGTTGACTCACAGCACCCCTTTCTAGGAAAACTGAGTGAAACCTGATATGAGTTGATGGCTACAGGCCAAGAGACCCACAGCGACAGGTCAACATATAGCAAAACACATGATTTATTGATCCCGGCTGAATGTGCTGCATGCACACGAAAGGACATGCTGGCCTGCTGCAAAGCAGTGATGGACGAGGTGTCAGCCTAAATGTGCTAACCATTTTTTTTTTTATACTTGAGTCTTTAATCTTTGTAATCTCAAATACACAAACTTCAAGCACCAAAGAATAACTTTTGTTGACACTGGACTTTCATGGTTGTATAAAGTCTTATTTGCACAAATATGTCACGCCTATGTATTTTTGTAGAAGTAGCACTTATCATTTTGATACATATTGTTCTGAAATCCTTGTGGTTTCATTTGTTTCAAGTAAATATTTAACCTGCACAGGTTGCAACTTTTCTATCTTGATATAGGCCTGCTCTCATTCTGGTAACAGTTTGTCTACACATGACCTATTTGTAATGTTCACCAGGCTGCTTCGTGAGCAGTCAATCAATTTTACTCATAGAGAAACTCGTATTACGTCAGCCTGGGTTTATACTAATTGATTTTCTTGGGAAATACGAGCATGTATGCACAAATGAGCTCAGCAAATTCGATCATTCCGGATGTGAATGAATATATTGTACCACGTCTCATAGGTCAGGCTGGAACAAAATCCACAGAATGAGCCCTGAAAAGTATCAAAGTCATCGCTGTTTGCGTAACTGAACCTGGCAGTTTGATATCTAAATGCCCTCTGTGACTCATGAAAGAAAAAACTGTTTCCAAACCTGACATGTTAAACACAAAGTGATAGCTCATCAACTTTACTGGGAATTTTAGCAAATTATCAGTCTGAGCCTGCATCAGTGATGACTCAGCAGCCCTGTCAGCTTTGACCAAGCACTTCAGTTTGCCTTTGTCCCCACCCTCCTCCCCTCAGTCCCCCCCCCAGCCCCCTTTGACTTTTGTGGGCCCAGGCCTTTGTGGGTGTCTGACCCCTGTGGATTGAAAAAAAGGAGGAGGGGATTATTGTGGGAGAGCATAGATTGGGGCAGCGTGCATGTATGTGTATGCGGTGGGAGTGTTGATTAGCAAGTGCTGACACTACACAGGCCTCAGCTGTTTCCTCTCACCGGCTAATCCCACTACCCAGAAGCCCCTGTGATTCAGAGGTTCTCGACAGCGTGCTGTGACCAGGCACGTTCAGCATGGATGTGTGTGTGTGTGTGTGTGTGTGTGTGTGTGTGTGCGTTGGGGGGGGGGGGGTGGGGGGGGTTTGGACCGAGGCCCCTGTACGCCTGCTTGCCAGTGCCACATCATCATTGTGACATAATAGAAATACACACACACACACACACACTCATCTCTGCACTGAGGCACAGAGCGCAGCATTGATGTGAGCCCACGCATTCCTCGAAACAATGGAACAACCAATATTATTACAGGTCTGAAAATGTGGAGGAGGGGATACACAGATAGGGATATGAGTTAACACATGTGAGAGTTTGTGACTCAAGCATAGTGCCCTCAGGGATGTTTAATCGTTTTCCTGGCATCATGAAATTATATTTAAAAAATGATATTATACATATCCCTTCCCATAAAATATGTTGCACTTGAGGAACACCTCTTAATAAATATGTTAGTGGTTCAGTTGTTTTGCAGACACATCTATGTCAAAATAACCTGACCCCTTAAAGAGGCAGTCCGACCTCTGCAGCTGATAACTTGAATAATTGACAGAATTTGGCTACTGTTTACTTATCATTAACACACATGCTCCTCTGTAAATGTCACCGCTTTTTGTCAAACATTAATTGCTTCCAACTTGTTCCTCATACATGAAGCTACAACAAAGGTTCAAAAAGGAAATTCACCCCTCTCTGCACAGGCCTCTCCGCCTCGTACTTCCCCAAAAAGCAACCTTCTCTAGTTAATCCTAAACCATTTAACCAGTCAGTCGTCACTCTAAAATCATATAACCAATATATCTGTTTTACATTCTTTTCCACCAGCTTCCTGTCAAATAATTATACATTATGTATTCTCATCATCTTATCATAGTCTTTCTGTGTGCTGAGACATCAGGTCACAGTTGTCACAGACTGTCTTCTTCAGTCAGTTACTCGGTTACTAAATTAAAAATATTTGAGCTAACGCCAAAGTTTATATCAAATTATCTTGCATCACGGATAAATGAACATATAAATAAATTATTCTTTATTATTTCTTCTATGTCAACATCAACCTCGCTGACTGAAGAAAGTTTATGGCTCATTTATAGCTCTTTATTTTGATTTATTAATTCAGGGATGATAAAGGTGGACTTTTAATAAGTCTGTGTTTGGATTTATTTAGTTAATACATCCTGTATAAAAGTACATCAGGGAAGTCACCAGTCATTTTCATCATCTCTTACCCCCCCCCCCCCCCCCCCACACACACACACACACACACACATACACACATACACACACACACATCCCCAGCAGCAGCAGCAGCAGCACTGCAGCCAGCTCATCATCTGCCCTGTGTTGTACAGACTATACTCCCTTTTTGTCACTGGGCACAAAGAAAGAAACAGAACGAGCTACAGATAGACAGAGGCGGAGGAGGGGAGGAGGGGAGGAGGGGGGAGCAATGTTCTTTTTTTTTTTTTTTTCAAGGGCTTTTCTTCATGATCTTCCTCGGCAGCTGGTTCATTCCAGTTTAAAGCACTTCTGCACGAGGGGGCTGACAGCAGAGACTGCTGCTTATTTGTCGCTCATTTTCGACCTTGCCATGAGGTTGTTTACCTTCACTGAATACGCCACATCGCACTGCTGAACAACTGAGAATAAATTACCATGACACAAAGCGGGACCTTACTTACTTTATTCACCCTGTTGTGACTTCACTTTAGCAGAGAGGGAACATACATTAAGAGGAACATCATAGCGACCTTTTGTCCCTGCGTCTTGTCACCGTCAACACGTGTGCACATGCCTGTTCACCGCAAAAACATTTCAAATGAACATTAATACAATGCATGCATGTCAACAGCAGCTGCAGCACATAAACAGCGTCTGTCACTTGTCAGTTTTTAGAGTGCGTGACTCTAAGTCGGTCCCGCCGTGAAAGACAGATGTCAGATTCCTCTTCTAATCTCAGCCTCAAGTCCCCAGGATCTGTCCTCACCTCTCTGATGTGTCATATTTTCTGTTTAGTGTATGAAATTCTTGGTTTTAAAGAAAGAGTAGAAATCGTCTGCCTTTGGGCTAACAGTGGTTATGGCCTTGATACCCAGACTGAGTGTGATTTATGATGATGGTGCTAATTGAAAATCCTTTTAAATATCCTCAGTGGAGCTGTGTGGGGGCTATTGTGGCCCTCCATGTTTAGTATGGACAGGAACCTGATAGCCAGAGTGACACTGTGCTATGTTCCCATGCCAGGACTCCCATCCCTCCCATACCAAAGTCCCAGCATGGTCAGAATTCCACCTCCAACCCTCCTTCGCGCACACACGCACACACACACACACACTGCACTGGCGTGTTTGCAACTCTTACGCAGCACCAAAAGTTCAAGACCTTACTGCTACTACTGTTGGGTGAAGCCCTGCACAGTCTGCACCTATTTTTGCTCCCACTAGAGAACTGGCAATGGTCAAAATAGACAAAGTCAAAGAAAGAGGTCAAGTTCAAGGTACTGACGTTAATATTAGGTGTCATTTCAATTGTGCAAGGATGAAATATTGTACCGAACTGCGTCATCTTGATCTCTAAATTCACTTGTGAGACATAAGATGAGACGTTGAGAGAATCCAACTGCGATAAAGTGGCTGCTGTAACTGAGAACACGGAGGCATGCAAAAACAAGGAGCTCAATGCACAGTGAAGCGTGACGTCACTTTGATTTCTGTTACGCAGGCTGCACAGCGATTAAAAAGGTAGGTAGGATGTCGGCTATGTTCCATTGCTTGTACTGTGCCATCCTCCCAGCCAGATGAAGTAAACAGAAGGCTTTGTCAGACCTGATTTTAATACTCTAAAATCATATCAGAGCCAGGCCACAAGAAAAAGTCACCTGGAGTTCATTTTTGATGTGACGCATTGCATTTGGACGGATGCCTTTCTTGCTCTCTCTCTCAGGGGGCATCCACAGAGTTTTCTTTCTCACCTAAAATTTCTCTTATAATGAGGTCATCACTAGATGTGTTTGAAAAGCTTTACAGAAGCCAAAGCTGCTCTGATGGCTATGGCCACACATCTCTTTCTTATTATTATAACCATGTCAGAAAGACTGATGACTTTGGGGACTCATGACATGAAAACCAAGGAGAAAAACAAAGTCAGCCTGACATTAGCAACACCCCTCAAAATGTACCGCACAACATAAAGCGAAGCAGTATACAATGCATTTCTGCATTTCCTCACCATGGTGAGCAATGCTCGGTGCTCTGCTGTATTTTTAGATATCAAGAGGAGGAATGGGAGATACCTTCAGCAGTGACACCCTACCTCCCCTGTTATGTCACAGAGAATTTGACTCCAGAACGTACGAGTGGGTGAAATTCTGTTGTGACCCTAAAAAAAGACTGAAATGCCTCTTTACAAACCGCAGAGATGCTGCAGTTAATACCTTGTTCAGTGGTAATTTGATTATATGGCTGCATGAATAGCTGTGTGTTGTCTAAAGGGTCTTGATATAGTATCTATAATCTCCTTCACTAATTCATTCAGTAAGAGAAGAAGCTGTATCTGAGAGCACAGCTGCAGACGGGTAGACAAAATAATGTCAGCCTCTCATGGTAAAAGCAGATGCCAGGTGATTTAGTTACTTTAAAATCCCTTTTCATGTTTGTTGTTAAGTGTTATTAAGTCTATTTGCGGCGTATAAAATATGATATCTAATGGCAAGCCACCAAGACAAGCATGATTATGTGAGGTGAAGCTTGACGTTGCTTTTTATGCAACTCCCTCCCCAAAGTCCTTGGTCACCTTAAGTTCCTGTTCAAGGGGATAAGAGGCTGAGGAGTGCTGTTTCACCACTTATCTTATTTTACCTCGCTGGTCCCCAGTGGTAGTTGCTCAGTTTCCTTTTTTAGCCACGGCTGACTCATTGCATACCTCCCTTCCCCCGTCAGCTCCCTCTCTGTGCCTGCTCAGATTCTCCTGAGTCACAGGGAGCAAAGGCACCCCTTTCCTCACCCCTCCCCTCTTTGCTCTTCCCACTCTGACCCCACAAAACCCCCCACCCCCCCCCCCACCCCCTTGTCTCGCTCCTGAAAAACAACAGGTGCAGCGGGCCCTGCAGAGGGCGGGCTGTCTGGTTGGCAGAGCGCTCAAGCCTTCCAGTCACTTCTCACTGTTATTTCACCCCCTCTGCCTCCAAACATCCAATCTGTCGCCTCTTCCCCATCCTTCACCCAATCTCGCTAAATCCTTTTACCCCATGTCTGCCCCCACCCACCCCTCCACCTCTATCTCTGCACTTGTTCCACCTCTTCCACTACTCAGCTCCTCTAATCTCAAACGCCTGCCATTCTCCTCCCAACTAGATGCACATTCTTTCCAGGCAAAATATACGCTGTCCTCTATGATCCCGCCTGCACAGCGTGGAGTTTACCACAAACATGACCTTCTGTTTCAAAACAGACAGATTAATTTTAATTTTTGATACAATCTCCTTCTTCTTTTCAACTCTGTCTTTCTTTGCAGCCCCTTTTTTCTGTCTTTACCTCTCTCTGTATTGTATGCTGCACCTCTCAGTATTTGAAAAATACCATGCATACTGCACCCACACCTCATAGGTGTGTGATGCAGACGTTTTGTTGCTTACAATAATCACGATTTGTGTACTGTGACAATTTTCGCATTCCCAAACATTGACAACAGCAGACTGTTTTGTGGGTCAACAAGTTGCCCTTTGTATACAGCATATATGGTTTCTAGGCCATCACTGGTGCAACACACCAATAGATTCCAGACATCACATGGACTTCCCTCTCTAACCCAGATCCCTGCGTCTAAATCTACAGTAAAACAATGTATTTTATCTTATCTCCTATGAGAGTAAAGTCTATGCAGAGCTCCATTTTCCAGTCCACAAAAAACTGCGTGCAATGCAACTGCATTAAAGCAGTTAGGATGTATGCTGATTAGCCTTGAGGCAGAACATTGCCTTGCCATTTTGAGTTTCTACTCATGTGTTGCCTGAAGATCTGATGTTGCACTGTCAAAACCTAAGCCATCTTTATGGTAAAGAGAACTCATAAAAACTTCTCTTGAGCCTGGCTCAAAATAGGACTGCAACCCTTGCTGTTGATTAGTCTATATATGAGCTGACATTAAAAACAACCCCGAAGCAACAGCTTGATTGTTGAACAGTTGAAAAAACTTGAGTGAGAGAGTTTTCTCCACATCAGTTGTTCTCATTATAGTAAAAAGACTCTTTTATTTCTAAAATCATTAATTTAATGTTTAGGGGTTAATCATTGTTGTGTCTTCTCTGCCCGATCAGTTATTTACCAGCTCTGAGTAGTATGTTGAAAGGTATAATCTTCTAGAAAGACATTTTTGCAGGAATCAATATACAAAGTTAAACTCACACAAGAGTTCAGCTATTAATGGAGCACAATATCAAAAAACACTTTACAATCCAACATTTTATCAACATGTCAGGTGTAGCGCGGCTCACTGCTGACAAGACTTAAATTTATCGTCCTTAAATTTGTTGCCAGATATCCTGAGACACCATCTCATGTTGCAGAATTTTCCATCCGTCTGGACTTGCCTGGACCGGTGGGCATTTCCCCGAGCCTGTCTTTGCTCCTTGGGTTAGACTGATATGTAAACAACATGGCCGGTCAGCCCAGCTGGTGTCTGTAAAGCTGAATCCAGTAGAATGGATAGGAATGACCAGGTGGCTAAACAAGATGCAGGCACACATACATGCACAGTTAGGACTAAGCACACAAGCATGAGTTGTGTGTCCAAATTGTCCCCTAGCAACATTCTTAGTTGTGGCCAAATGACAATTTGATGAAAGCCACAAAAGATATTAATCATAACAAAGTAAGAGCTGCTGAAATGTTGATGTGGCTCTGAGACAGCAGAGAACGTACATAACAGAGCCGTGTTACACAACAGATAAATGACCTGCGACAATTCTGAAGACACGTCATTATAAAACCTTTTTCTGAGTTGTTGCTCATGCACAAACACACACTTGTGTACGCAGTGTTTGAGATGTATTAACACTATGTATTTTCTCCACGAGCTATATCAGGGACAGTGCCATTGCCGCTCCACTCTCATGCTCATTATCATCTGAAATTACATGAGAAGATTTGGAGCGAGGCTGAATCTTCTGTCGGGTCTGTGAGTTTTGGCAAAGATTGTTGTGCAGTGGAGGCAGAGAGGGATGTGAGAGGAATTTGCTTAGGAAGGGGCTTAACTACTTTCTGGAACTTTCTGAGCTTCATATTCATCTTTCATTTTTCCTATAATCTGACAATTCTTGATAGTGTAATGTCTCATCTATTTACTTTCTCTTTTAATCTCTTCTCAATCACACCAGCTCCTCTTCTTTAAATTGTTTCAGTTTATTTTTTCCCTCCTTGATTCCTCCCTTTGTCGAAAACTCTGCTGCAGTGAATCACCACTGAATCAGGAGGGTCCTGGGCTGTGGGCTAACTACTTCAGCTGACCAGAATCAGCCAATAGAAAAAAGGGGAGGAATCACACCCCTACTAGATCCACCCCTACTTCTTCCTACTCCAACATACGACTACACACACACACACACACACTTCCACGTGGTATCACAAATGTGTACTATGAGTGTTTTTTCTTTACTATCAAGTGAACTCTCTTACTCTGTTGTACACACTTTTCCTATTCTATTTAAAATCACACTGCATCTTTTCAGTCACTTTGTCATTTTCTTTTTGCTCCTTTTGCTCCTTTTTTTTCTTTGATGCCTGAAGTCATGATATAATTCACACAATAGTCTGGTTTGTGTTCTCTGTCCCCAACTATTTTCATGATTTTACAGAGGAGACGTTCACACTAGAGTCACTTTAGGACAAGGGCAGCCCGGTCCGGTCTGCTCCAGTTCTGTGACTCATTTTAATCATTTGGAGCGGCTGCCTGATGAAAAAAAAGAGACTAAAAGGCCTCTCTCATTTCATCCAACTGAGTCAGTTTTTGGCAGCCGGTCTCTTTTCCCTCCAAATGAGGGGAGTGCTTCTAAGAGCTGTGTTCGTCATCACTGTGACCTGAGCAGACAGAGAGGAATGTGTGACACATCAGTGCAATCGTCTTCTGACCAGTTCACTCTCTGTTCACCATGTGCTCAGCTGCTCCCTGGTTCCCGCTTCTTTTCACAGCAAACTGGATTTTGACATGGATGTTTTGTAAGGTGAATGTTAAGGACATTTTAGCATTTAATATTACATTATAGTTGTTGTCCGCCTTTTTAAACACCCAGCTACAGTAAGATGATTTTTTACGTCTTGAACTAGAAAACTAGTTCTGAACATGTTTTGTGATGGTAACACAGACTGTAAAAAAGTAATGGACGTAGTCACCATGACGTCACCCACTGGTTTGTGGACTTCCATTTTGAAGCCTCAAGTTCAGTATTTTGACCTCTGCCATTTTGGATTTTTGGAGCCAGAAGTGACCATATTTGGACGAGAGGGTGGAGCTGAACCTAACGCTAGCTGCTAGTTGCTAGCTTGGTTAGCACGATGCATTTACAGTCAATGGTTAACTGTGATAATACTAATGCAAATGCTAATTTTGGCTAGCGAGAAACAGGCTTAAAACAAAATGTATTTACCAGAAAAATTGAACAGCTGACTCCTTAGAGGCTCTTTTAGTTCAACCAAATGCTGAACAAGACTTTTTTTTATGCAACCAAAATGTTAAAATTAAAGCTGGACTGCGGGACTTTTGTCTCCCTCTGCTGGCAGTGAGAGTAATTACAAAAACACTGTCAACATGTGCTTACGTCATAGGCTCTGCTGTAGTCTACTGCGCCGCTACTGTTGTGGCTGTAAAATGGTGGATAAATTGTGTTGAGCGTCACACAACCCCTGCAAAATGACTCGTTTGATCCATTTGGTCCAATAACATTTGGAAAGTCTAGAAGAGCTGCATGATTAAATTATTTTATCCCCCTTCAAGTTAGCAGAGAGCTAACCGGAAGTTAGCTTGGCTGGTGGAAGTCTCTAGTGGGCATGCTCTGCCCATAAAGCATGCACAGTATGCATACTGTGCATGCTTAGTGCGAGAATGTCAAACCCCACACCGGATTAAAAACTCTGGTATACTGTCAAATACAGAGAGATTTATCTGGTGGTGATAGGCTTAATCAGCATTGTGTGAACTTGTTTGGCAACGGCTTGAATGTAATGAACGTTCATTTATATGCAAAAGCTGCAGGTTTAACTTTCACAAACTGAAAACATACTAAAATAGCGACAGCTACACCTATACTCTTATTTTGGGGTTATGATACGTAACGTACATAACCAATGTTGTCGCTGTGTTAGTGAATTGTTAATCACAAAGTAGCCACACCCTAAAGCATACCCTGCTTTATTGTCGATTTTACTCTAAATGGGACCATATTTTACAAAATGAACATGATGTTGTATTGAAGAAGGCTTGAAAATAGTGATTGAGACCATAAACTCATTGGGGAAATGTTTACTGAGGTAATAAATAAGGTGAGTAGAATCATTTCTCATAGACCTCTACAAAATTGGACTTCTGGAGTCGCCTACTGCTGGCCATTAGAAAGAATGCAGGTTTAAGGCACTTCTGCATTGGGTTCACTTTTCAGACCCGGAGCTTGCTGCTTGAATGGTATTTGCATAAATGCAGTTGTTTTTTTGGGGAAGGGCGGAGGGGGTGTGTGTGCATTTTATGCCTTTAATACATAGCAACAGCAGAAAGATGGCTGGTAACAAGGTAACAAGGGGAGAGAGACATACAAGGGTCCGCTGCTGGAATCAAACTACGGACTTTGTCCTAACCAGTAGGGTGTTGGGGTACCCCCAAAATGCACTTTAATATAACACAGCAGTGTCAGCTGAAGTCCTGTCTTGTACAACTGTAATCCAAGTTGTTGTTTGTCTAGTTTTGGGCAGGAAAATAACATTAATACAAAGAACTTAAAATATTGATGACCAGAGCAGAATTGAATCATGGTCAAACAGGAATCAAGTCCATGGTTCAATTGGACAAAAATCCAGCAGTTAATGACGTGTGATTTACTTGTTGACTACAATGAGAATGGAGAACTGTGGTCGGTTAAAATACCTGAACACCCACACAGCTAACTGTAATGCTAGTAAGAGAACACTCTGCATGCGGTTCCCTCTTTTGTTCTCCGCGCCTGGCAATATGAAACAACAGGTGGGAGACGACAAACAGTTTGACCTATGAAGCATGCAGCATTTTAAAGATCACATTAACTCTGAATAAACACTTCCTGGTAAAGATATTCAAGGTACTATCGACAGCAAGGGAAGAGATCTGCACGGGAAAGGGGTTGCTGCACTAGACAACAATTTAAGGATAAATTAAGCATCTCTATTCTTGCTCTTTGACCTAATTTTTGTCCTCAGTTCTTGGACACAGATTGTGGACTCTCAGAGCATGTGGCTGAGGGGAAGTCATGGGAATGGCGGATGAGAAAAGATATAACAGATATAAAACTTCATTAACCTTTCATTATCCTAATGAAAAGTATACTTGTTCCTCTGTTCTGATCTGGTCTTTTTCCCCTCATCACAGTAACTCCATTGTTCTGAGTTGGTCAGTCTGCTACCCCACCACCAACCCTCAGGTCCTGCACTGACTGCCTTGCATTTTACATTTTATCACAGACACACAACAATAAATGATATTGTTCTCGTATGCAGTCAGAGCCTGATCGGGCCGGTTACTCTGCCTCATGCCATGTTGTTGTTGCTGCTGCTGCTGCTGCTGCTGCTGCTGCTGTTGGTGCAGACGAACTGCTGGATCAAACCAGCTGAGTCTGGCTGAGCTCACACACAGAGGAACCAGTGTGACACGATGACTTTCTCTCTCTGATGTGTCATTTCCATTGGTTTGGAAAGGTCACACGTCTCTCCGCTGAGGTCACCAGTGGTTTCCCTCTGTATCGCTCCAACCTTCTCCCTACTTCCTTCCTCTTTTGCTTAGTTGTTATCCTTTTCCAGTGGTCTGTTATCTCTTAGGTGTGCCTGTAGATGCGAATAGAAATGCTGTGATATTGACAGCGAGAGCCCACATTTCCACTTATTGTGCTTAGATTGTGGTATTTATAGAGCGCATCCTCACCACTGAGGTCAGAAAGTGCTCATCCAGGCAAGCAACATTTACTCACTTGAGTGTCCACTTTTACATTGAGCTGAAGCAAACAAGACTGAACTAAACTGAAAGTAGGAAATTAAGCATGGCGACTTCATATTTATCATTATTATCATTATTTTGTCATCTCTTCTCTTCATTTATTTCAATCAAAGATAGTAAATTCTGTCTGCACCGATGCTGCTGCTGTTGATGATGATAATTTAGAAGACTATGAAGATGATAACGACGATGATGCTGGTGTCCACAGTCATGATAGTGAAAGTGGTGGTCACAATAAATAGCCATTTTCCACACAGGATGACAGGAGGGCAGCTATCTCTTTCTCACATGTTTTAAGTTGCCACGGCAAGAGCGACTGGTGGGTGATAAGCAAGAACTGGTCTCAGCCTGCTTGAGTGAGCAATCAATGTAAGCCAGAGTTAGAGAGTCAGAGGAGGCGAGTGAGAACAGCTAGAAAGAGTTTGTAATTGACTTCACTCGTTGCCACAGATAGCTGCTGACTTTGAAATACTTTATCAAGGCTCTGCTCATAATCTGCACACGTATACATTCATGAGGCACATATGGCCCAACAAACATTCTTGCGTGTGCACACTCAAGCGCAAATGGGGTATGGCATTGGTGATGATGACAGCGCGGCTTCCAGAGACCAGTCCTATTGACCTGACCTGCACTGGAACACTGTGACCCTGTTTACAAAGAGCAGACAAAAGGTTATTTCAATACATATCGCTATAATCAAGACACTTTATCAATCGAAATGTGAGACAAGCCTTTTATGCTTCAAAAGCGTTGATTGAATAAACCTTCGTCACGCAAAAGCCCACTTGGGATAAAGGGGTAGCTGGATGAGTTTCAGATCTGACTCTGATGCTTTGTGGTTCTCAGTAAGGTCTGTGTTTCCAGCAAAACAACTCATCTGCCCAAACGTGACAACTATTTCAGGCTGCTGGAGGGGTTCCAAATATATACCAGGAGCCTGTAGCTTGCAGTGTCAACTTTCAAGCACATGGAAGTGTACAGTATGTACAGTACCGACACTCGGGCATGTATATATTGAGGGCAATACAGTTGTCCGTCTACATATTTGCATGCATAAACACATGCATGCACTCAAACACACAGAAACAAAAACAACACGTGCATGGACATACATTCAAATACGAACAGATAAGTAGGTAAATACATGCTATAGAGGGGACAATCTAATAATCCTACCAACCAGACCGCATAGTGAGAACAAGACAGAGTGTCATTTGCAGACACGATATGTCTACCCCCCCTACCCCCCAGTCAGGCATGTTGGCAAGGCCGCCACGGACAGTGTTGCCTTTCACTTTGCAGAATCCCATTTCATAGAGCAGCTACAGCCTGCAGTTAAAGCACACTGTGTCCACAGTAATGTGGCAGAGCAGCAACAAAAAGGCTTTTTCTGTTCTATTCTTTTCTTCAATACAGTTGAATTCTGGCTGCTCTGCTACACCCCGCTGTCACCTTCCATCAATAAACAAGCTCGTTTCAATGAACATGCTGCGTTGATCTATGATGTCTATGTCTATGGCTCAAGACGGTCTGTTTGCTCCGGTGTTCCTGGCTACACCTCCACAAGGCTCCCTTCTAATCTGCCTGACCTTTGGAGTGGTGGATGGAAAGAGCCAAAAGGTCATGTTATCTGACCTAAGTGTCAGCAGCTTCAAATAAAAAACTGAGCGAATGTAGAACTCCCTGAAAATACGAACGACGTCCAACTGCCCAAGTGCATCTCATCTCTTTTTATAAATTAATTTGGACAGAGCCACTGAAACGCATTTCATGTGGGTGGAATGTGTGTGCCAAAGCATGTAAAGTGAATGACATTGTTGATCGAGTTTACCTCAGGTCAGCTCCTCTACAAATAAAGCTATGGAGTAGTATAGCACTTAGACACTATAGTTCCAAGACAATGAGTGTATTTGGCAAAATGTAAAACTATTCCTTTCGGTATTTATGGACTGATTAATGAAGCATTTGTTAGCATTAATAAACAATTATTTACAATTTATAAACCGTTTATAAACTAAGCCTTATGAGAAAGTGGTGCCAAGTTCCATATACTTCCATATTTGGCTGGAGAAGGCCAAAGTCTTCATCTAATGACCCAAGAATAAACACATACTCAGAGTTTTCAAGCAGTGACACCACTGGGACTGCTGAAGCCACCGGATACCCTCGGACTTGTTGGTGATGTCAGACACACCAATGTTTCTGTGATGAGAGCGTTATAACTGACGGTGGAGGACAAGATGGTATACGTCACTTTGGCTTGTCAAAGTCAAGAAAGAAAAGCTCTGATCTCATTATAGAAAAGGTCATCATTTGCCATTTTAATGAGGGGCAATATAATGTGTGCACATGCTTACACACACACACACAAATACATACACACATGCATGTGATGTACACTGTAAATTATTTCCAGGTCTTAAACAAGACTTAACTGTACTATTTGACAATAAATTACACTATTATCACTTTATAGGCCTTTAACTGTAAAATTTCATCATATAATACTGCACTCTGAATGTTACTGTGAAATCAATGCAGGCGTGGACGTTACACAGGAAATTACTGTGAAATTTGATTTTCATTATGTAAATTAAATAGCATTTAGCATTTACCTTTCTTAAAGTTGTTTTTTATGTGGGAAAAAAATATAGATTAGCAGAGCAGCTAGCATCTTATGAGGAATTTGACACTATTTCTGTAGAAAAAGTGGCTCCAACATTAACCCACAATGACACTTTGAAATGTTTAGGAGCTGTTACAACTGCACAGCCACAACAACAACAACAACAAACATATGTACATATATATTAAACTTGAATTAAGAAAAAGGATCAAATATACATAAAATGCTGCTTATATAACTTTTAAAAATTAAAAAACAATATCGGACAACATATACACCAATACTGATATATCTGTGATAGGCCAATATCGGCCAATAATATTGGCTGACCATTATATCAGTTGGGCTCTAATTTTAATATATGGTGCATAAGGACAACGTTGCTTATTTTTGTTTGATAATGTGACTGCTATTAGTAATAAACATAACAAACTCCTCGGCTAGTTAGCCTGCTAGCTCAGCTTCAGGCTTGTTTGTTAGTTCACAGTGAACAGATCCAGATACTGAACACACTGCTGATGTGATCTGTCATCACGCGACTGTAACATTAGCTCTGTGCTGCTAACGCTTAATTGCTGAGTATATGGACTTGAATACTTGTCCAAAAAAAATAACTCTGTTCCAGTCTGCCATGTTGGTGAATGACGTCACGATCAACTGTGTGCAGGGGTTTAACAGATGCACGTGACCCCATACGGGAGTCGCTACAGTCATTTCCTGTGGGAAGCAAACGTAAAGTAGCTCCCCTTTGTGTCCCTGACGTATTCTCATCAGCATCAGTTTTCTGAAAGTCCCAGATGAAGGTGGTTCAAAACACTGACTGCACATCTTTCCTTAATCCTCTTCTTTTCCTTAATCCTCACATGATTTGTTAAATTTGTTGAGTAATATAAAATATCAGAATCAGTCTTTAAAAAGACCCTAACTATAGAGTGTAAACCCCATATTCCCAGAAACAACACAGAGGACATGACCTCGGTGCCCTGTGCCCAGCGATGCCCTTTGTGTGGTCATATTTCTGCACTTGTTTCCTCAGAGTTGCTTATTTGTTTTCCCATGAGGCCTTTTAAATCTCCCTACAGTCACAGAGTCCCTGTCAGACCAGATCTGCACCTCAGGCTGACCACTGAGTCTCTGTCAAGTCCCAGAGGAAGGAGACTCACTCCAGTCTACTTAGAGATGTCTGTGATTGTTTCTGATGCTGTTTGTCCTTTTGTTATGCCAGGACATGCTTGTTTTCTTTCTCTCTACTGTAGTCAGGTCTCTCCCACAAAATAGATCTTGATTTCAAAGAGATTACCTGATTAAATACAGGTTATATGCTGTATAATATTAGTATAATAAGGTTTAGATGTAAACTCAGAGGACATCGACAGAAGGAAAACGGGAGTTCAGACAGAATGCCATCTGCCCTAAAAAGCCAAAGACCTTTGTGCAGTGTGTGTGAAAAGCCCTGCAGAACAAATTCATCATCCTGCTGTTTGCTGCTGTCATTTTAGTAGGCCTTTATGTATTCACACTGGTAGATGCTGCGAGACAGAGTGAGCTTATCTTTTATTTTAAACAGTCAAACAGTCACTCTGTTCAAATGTTTTCTCTTGTCTCGTTATCAGGCTTCAGTCAGTGGGGAGGACTGGGACTTAATGTACTTCCTGTGGCTCTTCCTGTCATATCAGCAGTACATGTGATAACACTTGTTCATAAAAATCATGTTCACACACTAAGCAGCTGAGCTACAGCTTCTTATCTATACACATTTATTCATCTTTAAATTGACTGAGTATTATTACTGTTTATTATCAATATGTCTTACTTGCAATATGAGAAAAACTTTGTCGTCTCTGTTCAGACTGTTACTTGGAGGCTTGCGGTGTAGAGGAGAAGGGGGAGGCGGAGGCCAGCTGGATTGGATGCGCTACCGTCCTGCTATTGATGGGTTTGTTAGGATTGAGCAGGAGCTGAATTTCACCGTGGTGCAAGGGGGTAGGTTATTCAGATTAAAGTGTCCGATCATCGCCAGTGACATTATACAAGTGAAATATGGTGAGAGCATGCATGCACTGATCTGTAACAGAGCCACCTTTTTTTTTTTTTTAAACCATTTTTAAGGTCAGTTCACCTAAGTTTACCAGTTTTACCCCAAGTGATGTTTAGAGCAGGGTAGGGCTGAGCGATACGGCCAAAAATGTTCATATCAGTCTATTGACTATTATCACGATAAATGTCAAATCATTATTTCTGTTTAAAGGCTGATTTTTACTCTTGAGTGAAAGTTAAAGAAACCAGACGGTTAATTGTGGTTTTAAAATATTCTTTATGGTGAGAACATGAAAAAAAACGTGCCAAACTGTGGAACATTTCACAAATCTGAGATAGAACATTCAGAACAATTATGATGATATTGATCAAATATTAATGATTAAATATTTTTTCAACATCAAAAGATGCCGGAGTTAAAAATAAGTCAAATAAATTTTCAGTCCTTTTTCCTCAACAAAGTAAACATCTTTCATGGTGATTATTTGAGAGATGAGAGTCACCATAGTAACAGGAATCTGTGGAACCTGACTGTTGAAAAAATTGCGAACCCGTCCTTTAAAGAGATTTAAAAGTTTCTTTTCTCTATGAGTTGACATTCCAGCTGATATTACTACACATGCAATAAATAGGTTCAATTGTGGAACTTATTGGGGTTGATTGCTCCTTTTTACATGATTTATGTAAAGAAAATAGTTTAGTAGTTCATCTTTATTTTCACCATCATATGGCTCTTAGAGAAAATAAAGATTTTATTTTCATAACCAAATGAGAGTAAATTATAATTCACTAAAAGCCTTATTAGCCTCCATAATATATCACATCAAAAGTTAAATATCCATAGAGTCTCTATTTAAATATTGGATAAGATGTTTTCAGTTATGTTTGTGTAAGTTTTATTTAATGGAATAAAGTATTCTTTTTCTGTTTTGTTGCCTTAACAATGTTCAAAATTAAACATATTAACTCTAAAAAGACTGGAATCATCCTTTAATGTTTAAAACATTGTAAGTAGAGAACACAAACTCTCCCAGCTTTCTAAAACCTCAAAATTCCCACAGAAAATACCAAACATATGACCTCGGAGTCCTCAGTGGTTTTATGGCTCAGTTTAGAAAACTCAGCTAAACTCTTACTTAAGTAAAAGTACATAAGTAATAGGAGCATAATGTAGTTAAAGTATTGCAGTAAAAGTAGTGGTTTGGTCCCTCTGACTGATATATTATTATATATGACGTCATTAGATTATTAATACTGAAGCATCAGTGCTTAGGGGTGGGGCCCCTCCAAAGGGTCAGCAGATAAATCTGAGGGGTCGTGTGATGATTAATGGTAGAGAAAAGAAGAAAAAACAAAGTTCTGATACACAAATTTGTTTTCAGTTTTTGGACCTTTTCTCTAATCTTTGATTAATCTTGAAAATCTTCATCTGAAAAGTAACTAAACCTGTCAAATAAATGTAGTGGAGTAGAAAGTACAATATTTCCCTCTGAAATGTAGTGCAGTGGAAGTATAAAGTAGCATGGATGTTTCCTGCACTTATTTACCATTTGGGTGATCTATCCTAACACTAGACGATCTTTGTCTCTCCCCCTCCTCTCTCTCTCTTTCAGACTGATAATTATGGGGATATTATTGCATGGATATTAAGGTGTACTTGAAAACAGGATTTTGTATCTATAACCTTGGTTTTGTAAACGTGTACATTTATGTTTGTAACTGTAAATTCTGTGCTGAAAGCTTGCATGTGCATACTTGCAGGCTGAACATTTCGGTGTCTGAGTGCAACTCCATTCAGTTACAGGCCTGCAAGCCTGTATTCATGACCTGTGAGGCAAAAACGCTCATGCTGCAGACTTTTGACATGCTTACTGCATGTTGCACATGTTGGGGCCGTGTTCTGTACACTTTTGACCATTCAGCTTTGTTGGAGCCTAAACCCCTTAAAGCTTCATTAGGGGAGTGTGTGACCACTAAGATGACTCAAAAACAAACTCATAGCAGCAGCCCTGATAAACATTTGGATTGTCATAGTCACAGTATACTGCAGCTGCCTGGAGAGACAGTACAAGCAACCTTTTGAAATTAGAGGGTGCCATTTGATTTAGTGTTCATTTAAAACTTTAATAGAGGTTGATAGTGAGGCTCAGCTTCAGTTTCAATTAGTGTTTACTGACAGTGAAGATGGAACAGGTTGAAGAAAAACTGTTAAAATGTTATTGGGGATATTAGCTAATTCTTCCTTTTTCAGTTATTTATATGCTTTTCTGATGCTTATTTGTGTCTTTAATGAATATTTCAGGATTAGTAGCAGTTGCAGTGCAATACAGTAATTCTACAGCAACATACTGCTATATCACAGTAATTTGATGATGTGGAAAACTGTGAAGTCACACCGTCATTTTACAATAACTGACTGTGAAAATGTTACAGTAGCTTACTGTGAAAGTAATGCAACTAGTAGCCAGTAATTTACTGCAAACTCACAGTCAAATATTTTACAGTGTGGGGACATATTTACATCACGTCCTCACAGAGCATCCTCCCATGGACATCAGGGAAGATGAGATGATAACTTAAACATATGCAAACACATGCACAAACGCATACACTGTCTCCTCGGCCCCTAAAATATGTTTACTTTGAACCGTCTATGAGTCATTCTGCTCTCTCGCCTCACATTTTGCAACTTTGCGTTCATGTACAGCGCCTGTGAATGAAGTTTCTGCTGACTTGGTGTCCTACCTGACTTTTTATTGCTCTGTGGTGTGTTTCACGGAAAACAGACAGGAGCATGGGGAATGTCGTAGGAGTTCAAGCACCATGTGCGTAATACAGAGATTCACAAATGCTTACCAGAGGTGCAAATCATCCGTGCTTGAACTCAACCGAAATTCTGCAGTCAAGGATGAAGACAGTAGTGGTTGCTCAGCGGTCTCTGTGGGGAACTGTTTGGGTTGAGCGTCAAACATGCACTTATACAAAAGTTATGTAGGCTGTTAGGTAAGTTGATAGTTAGTACGGTATGCATACATGACTGTTATGTACCGTACGTCTGTATTTGACGTAGTAGTTCTCAATTTGATCTTATCTGGAATGCCTATTAGTAATCTCTATTGTGAGTTAAACCTGTAAAATCAGCTTCTGTACTGTTCAAATTACCTTTAAGCAAGTTATTGATTATCTAGCAGACGTCACAGGGAGCTGATTGGTTGATCAAATTACACCTATCCTGCTAAGCCACTTGTAATGAAGCATGTTTACTGTGAGACTTCAAGCGCACAAGATGTACTTGAACTGCAGTAACCTTCCAACGTGCCTTTACTCCACAACAAGGCCCAATGTAATGCAGCACAGATTATTTTGAACAGGAAGTATGCAATTAATCAGCCTCTTCTGTTGTTGTTCTGCTTCTTGTTTTACCCATTCATCAGCATCAGTGGCTCCTGACTCACTGTCTGGCTGTATTGATTTAACAGATGAAGACTGCTGCCGCCAGGCTTTATGTGTGGAACTGGGTCACTCTTTTGTAGTCTGAGATGAGGTGTTGCATCCATTAAAAGGTTTTACTTGTTGATATTCACCCAAACTGTACACTCATTCAGAGCCTAGAGAATTAAAGAGGAGTTTTCTTACATTCGTTATATTGTGGGGAAAGAGAAAACAGTCAAAAGATGGCATTATCATGTTTCAGAAATTCACACCCCTCCATTGAATTTAAAGAATGATGTAATCCATGGAGATTGCTGTTGTTATAATAGACTTCTGATGAATGAAACACAATGACATTGTTTTCCTTTGAGGGTGTACCTTAATTTCCTGTGGCGAGGTGTTAAAAAAAGTGTGATCGCTGAGGGGCGTGACTGATGAGAAGCAGTCCTCTTTTCATCACCCTTTGTTTGCTGTTTTCCCCTCTTTTATTTTGTCAGACAACCTTGCTTTGAGGATGTGGTGATTCACTGCGAGCTAGAAATGCAGAGTCATCATCTGTGTGTGTGTGTGAGAGAGAGAGAGAGTGTATCCCTACAGACAGACACACTGTGAGCCAGCATGAATCAGCTGTTGCCTGGATGTCTAAAGTCTTATCTGTGTTGCTCCCTCTGGGCACAGACAGATAGAGAGGGCACACAGGCGAGAAGACCAAGGACTTCAACATAAACATGTTTGCCTGCAGTCTGGTGTCTCTGGGACCGAGGCTGGTGGGTTGGGACATTGAGCTATTTGCTGTGGCTGTTTAATTGCTTTCCCCCTATGGCAGAGAGAGACAATTTAGATAATTTGAACACTTTTATTGATGCTCTCAGCATCTCATCTGAAACTCTGTGAAGTGCTGGCAGAAAACTTTTATTACTTTTATATCAGCCACCAAATCAGCGCCTCACAAATCTCAAAAATGCCTCTTTGAGAAATCCTATATTCAGACGATGGATACCATTAATCGGGAAGAACCAATTCCACAGTAGCACAACATTTAAATCACCTTTAATCCTTGAGCCTGAAGGGTCATTCTTAACCTTGGAAATAGCAATTTGACAAAAAAAAAATTCTTATCATCAGACGCCACTTACTTGGTTATCTGGACCTGGAAGTAGTTCAGCTGCTTTATGTGGCTGGATTATCAGAACATCTAGTGAGAGTTTTCAAGTCATCGGGAGTCAGCACTTACCACAACCAATCAACACCTAACAGAGGACATATGCATTATTATGTCTGCATTATTAACCGTTCAAACTCCTTATTTATCTTATACTGGCCCTTTATGCAGCCCCTCAGTTCAGCCTCTGTCTGAAACAGACCGTTGTAGCTCCTATCTCTTTAGGGCCCCCTCCCGAGGAGCCGACTCTATTCTAATTGGTTAGCTCCCGGAAGTTTCCCCTCGCAGACTTCTGTCAGTTCCGGAGACGACATAAACAATCAATCGTAGTCGGATTTTGCTTTTTTTCCTCCGTTCTTTACTCAAAACATAAACTTCTCAAATACAGACGTCTGATCTGATCTAACAGGCAGGTGGACAGCATTAACAACCTGTGAAACAACCGAAGGAACAACAAATACGAGAGTTCGAGGTCATTTAAAAATGGAGCGTTCAGAGCAGGTTGAAGCCTGGGGTTTTGATTTAAAGGGAGCATTTTCACATACGTTTGCCTCAAGTTTTGTAACCTTGACCATGTTAAACATAGACATCCAACATCATAACAGTATATCAATGACAGAAAGTCACAAAAAAGCACGATATGAAGATCTATTTAAGATCTCTGCTGGTATACCAAGAAGACAAGACACCCTTAGAGCGGGAGAGTAGTGTATGTGATCACATCGTGTATGACATCATTACCATCTATCCATAAATATAATGACACAATAATATGATGTTAAATATCTATTTTTTTCATTTGCACCTGCTGATGCGCTTTATTGAAGACTTGACTCATATCTTAGCGTTCATAAACTGATCTAAGCTCGGTTCCTAGTGAAACACTTGACCTACAGGATAAGACAAAATTGTGGTAAGACTGTACACCACAGTGAATGTCATAACTAAAACATACTATAAAATATGCCACGTATACTGGGCTAGCTTGTAGTCAGCAGTTTTTATAACAGCAGTTAATTGAGATCAGCAGGTTTGACTAAAGGCCAGGAAGTCTCGCTGTTTTTCAGCAGATCCATTGACCTTGTACCCCTACAGCTTAATAGGTTACTGATGACAGCTGTTGTTCGTGTTAATGTCTCATTAACAATAATGACATAATGCAGCCTACAGACATTGCAGTTTACCCTAATGGATACATAATGAAAATATGTGGAATTTGTAATGCTATCATGCTGGCAGACTGCAATGCATGAAAATTAATTGCTTGTGTCTTAACTGCTTTTATTAGAAGGAGGTAAACAATGAAACGGGCCCCTTGGAAATGCTACATGACAATCAAAAGTTCTTGCTGCACTATTATGAGCTCATTTGCTGCTGGAAAAAAACAAACCCAGAAGCTGCTGCCATTAAACAGCGGAGTGTTATTTTGTTAAATGGAGTAATGACCTCTTTGCTTTCCTTTGCTCATTACAGCAATGTTTTCCTTCAAATTCCCCGAGGACAGGCTCCTACCAACGGTTAAAGGATGGGTCTGAAAGTGATGTAATCATATTGCAGGAAACAAAGAGGACACACAGACTGAACATTGTTTTGGGAATTGATGTGATTTCTTTCAGGGTAGAGGTGTCTGAGAAACTTCACCCTCCACTGAAGACGAATCCAAAAGTGTGCTCGCGGCTTCTCCCTCAGGGGTGGATGAGAGCTAGAGAGGTGGACAGAAAAAATAAAAACAGGGGAAAAGAAAACGTCCTGCACTCCCAGCCACGCTTGAGAGTGGGGAGAGGAGAATCGATAAGATTTATAGATTTCTGTGTGAGAAAATACTGGCACTGAGTCACCTCCTAAATAAAAATAAACTACTTCATTTGTAAAGGAAGAAAAAAAAAATCATTCTTTTTTTTTTCTCCTTTTATTCTTCCCTCCACATTCTCACCTCCATTTGCTGTGGGAGGGAGAATGAAGTCATTAGCCAGTGGGAGGGAGGTGTATCAAGAGGCAACATTTTATATCTAGCTGGTTCCTCGGTGTTGAAATATCTTCAAGTAGCACACTCATCTCCTGCTGCTGCTGCTTTCTCATTAACTGTTGGCAACATGACCTCAAGCATCCAGCCTACATCTGGAAGGGTAGCTGTAATGAGCAAAGTACAGTGTTGGTGGCAACAAATAGATGGCTGGATGATTCCTGACTCTCTTCAGTCTGTTTCTTTCCTGCTTAGTTTTGCAAATTTCAACATTCTTGCACTTTCTGGAACAGTAAACGCAACAGCCTCCCGTGCAAACCAGTAAACCAGCAAGTTCAGAAGTCGAGTTGATGGAGGACAGAGGTTAAAGGTCGGCGCAAGGGTGAAGTAGTCGGTGGATTCCAAGAGGATCAAAGCTGCTGTCAAAGTGGAAAGGGGAATATTCGCTTGTACATTCACACCCACCCATTCTTCACAGCAGCAGATCAAAGACTAGACTTTGCTTTAAAAAATGTATGACATTAAGTGAAACTGAATTAAATATGACTGAAAAACTAACATAATGCAAATTTGAAAGTATTTAGAGCTTACTCCACATTCCTCTGCTTTGCATTGGTTACATTTTTTTAAAAAAATTTTTCTGACTCTCATTTGTTGCTCTCTGCCACGGTGCGTTCGCTGCAGACAGCAGCACAGCAGTCGGACCTCTCCTCGTCTCTCAACTCTCAGATGATGCAGAACCAGTTTGTGAAATTCCTTTGAGGCGGCGATCATTCACACAAGCCATCCTTCGTGAGGGTGTGACCCTTGACCTCCACAGACTCACTTACATAACCGTCTGAGAGCCCCAGCCACCCCCCCCTCCCCCTCCCCCCGACCCAATCGTAAAACTGCCTCTTTGCAGTTTGACATTTTTGAATTTGACAGTTGTGAAGCATTAAAAATGGAATCAGCACAGCCAGATATAAAATATAGAGTAAATTATTTATTAACAATGTTACACAATTTCCATCCCTAGCAGCAATAGTTGTGCTGTGGGCACATCCGGCTATCTCATTTGCTAGGTCTCTACAGAAAAAAAAAGATCCAAATATACATTCAGAAAACAATTCCATCAAGGACTTTAAAAAATTAATTTAGTAAAACATTTACGTATAGGTTCATACATATATATAAAAAAAACAGATGTACAGTAAAAATCACAAGGTTTCATATCAAACATCTATATGAAAATGTTCTATTCAAAAAACTGTTTTAGTGCAAAAGCATTTTATAATATAAAAATACTGCGTTGTAATTTCTCTGTCTGATATGAAGAGTAGAGGACATGGGATGTGTGTGAGAGGAAAAGGTTAGAGGTGTGTGTCGGCGATGGGGATTCGTCTCAGCTCAACAATTTGGGAGTTTGTTACGCTCCCTCCGTCGTGGCTTCCGGGGATCGATTCGTTATCGCTGACATTAAGGCCGGTCCCTAAAACACACAGATTCACACCATTCAGAGTATGTATATGTGTTTTTAAATATCTATTACCTTTATACATTACAACAAACCCGCACAACCATTTGCAGTGCTAATTATCTGTCACATTTGTCCTGTTAGTGCCAACATGTTATTATATAATCAATAATATATTTCATAATCTTTGTACTGTACTGATCAGGCATGATAATGGGTTGGACAAGGAGCAGACTCACAGACTGTGATGCAAGAGCAGAAGTCAGCAGTAAGGATTAATCTTACAGCAGGCCTGTTGGTTAAACTGTGGCTCTGTATGTATAGTAATGTATAGTAAACATGCGCTCAGTAATGCTATACAGGAAGTACTCAAAATCACATTTCCATATGTTTAAATACTACTACTGCTATAGACTTTATATAACGGTCACCAAGACATGTGTGTTTGTGCTCTGCAAGAATAAACGACAGTAAACTCCACCAAGTAGTTACTAGATATAGAAACACCAGATATTTCTTTGTGTAGATTCAGAAACTGCTGCAAAGATTTCTTCATATTGTGAGATATGTGAGGGTGTTTCACTATTTTTGCATGAACTTCTGCACTTACATCATACAGTACATAAAAAAATCACAAGATGTATTTTGAAGAAAATCCTGATCTAGATGCAGATTAAAAATTACTAAACATTTTTTAGTATTAGGATAACTTTCTTGGAGGGGGTATCCAAGATACTTTTTACTTACTGTTTCCAGAAAAAAATGCATACATACATTAATAGTTCATTCATATGATTATAAGTTCTTATTACATGCTATTTCTAAATGTCTGACTTTGAATGTGGTCTCTGTCTTGATAAAGGATGGTGAACTGTGTAAACCAGGGACACTGATGGAACTACTTACAGTACCAGTCAAATGTTTGGACACGCTTTGTCATTCAAATGAACAGGAAGGTGTGTCCAGACACAATGGGACACCTAATGAAGGTGTGTCTGTAAGTCCAGGACTTTATCTCTCTATCCCTGTCTGACAAAGGCTGATGTTTTATTATATAAATATATTAAAATAAATGTTGTCTTTGTCTTTGTCCAATGAGGCTGCTTGATTGACGCTGACTCTAAACTGGACATTATCAGGATCTTATAACATCACAATAAGCAAACCTTTATTTATATATTAAGTGTCCTGAGTTGAATCCTACAGAATAAGGTGACGTATGACTCCTGTGACATAACCGGAGTGGCGTTCTGACTCCTTACCCATAATGCTTCATGCTGTCAGGTGTGTCGAGGCTCCTTTTGAGTGATAAGAAAAAGCTGCACTTTCATTGTAAAACTGACACGTTAATGATCAGCCCTCAGTTGTACTACGTAGAGCACATGTGCTGATGGTACGTGTACCTCAGCGTGCGCATGTTAATGGTTCACTACCAAATCAAGTATGAAGACCCTAACAGCGCTACTTACTGACCCTGTCAGGCAGTGCCCTATTATGTAATACTGATTAGCGAATTATCTTTATTGCTGACTGACTGGTTGAGATTAAACCAGGTTATAAGTTCAGTGTGACATGTGTGGACGAAGAGAAGGTCAGAGGTCACCAGGGAAAGTGTGAAGACTGCACTGGTGGCTTATGGAAGAAAGTCCTTGAGACTGGTTAAGTAACAAGTGTAAAACACATTTGATCAAGTTAATTAGCTGATTTTTTTTTTTACTGTTTTACTAAAATCAGACCAAAAAGTTTCTCATTTTTAACACAGCAAAAATCAAGTTTTTACTTTTTACTTGAGGCCATGCCAGAGACCTGTGAGGAGCCAACCGCTTCGAATTAATTAAATCTTGCAAACTTGCCTCTTTGCTATACGGAATAATATGAATGATTACTTTATACTGCTGAGTTTGCAGCTGAGGGCACCAATAAAGTCCCCTGGCTTGTGTGCTGCAGCCCTGAGACTATTTAAGGTTGAACACCGCACCAACTCAGGACAGCGAGGAAGAGGTCAAGATAAGAGCAGATCAGAGAGACAACTGTCCTGCTGCTACAACTGTCTGTTTATTTGAGATGCAGGCTGACACACGTACGTGTACAAACACATAACTCCGGCTCTGCTTCACTTTGTCACCACACAATCAATAAGAGTGTAAGAGGTTATCTATGTCCAAGTTTTTCTCTTAATGTAATGCTATCCTCTCAGCCTAATCCACACTTATAAACACCTCTAAGTCTCTTGAACTCACAGCTGCTAGGCAGGACTTTAAATTTGGCTGTCTCCTTGGTGACAGGTTTTGTTTTTCTTGGATGCACGCTAACAGGTCTCCAGTGCTGCATCCTAGACGCCTACGCTCTTCACTATTAGGTACCTAAACAGACAGAGTGGAGTTTGATGATTGCTGCAAGATAAAAAAAAAACTGACGTCAAAGTCAAATCAAACCTCAGGCCTGTAGCTTCTACTGGGCTGAAAGCCATCAGGAGCTTGGAGGTGCTCAATAATTGATAATGATTAATTTTATCTCCTTGAAAGTATTTTGACTTCAATAATTCTAAGAATAATCCTAAGAAATTCAGTGACCTGACTCAGCCCCATTAACTTCTTATCAGGTTCAGTTATGTCACTGTCTATCTTTACTACATATCTCTTATCTCTACCAAGGCAACCACCGTTTGGCAGATCAGACTCTTGCTCTTTCTGATGGCGTGAGACAAAAGCTGACGGGGATATATTTGAAGATCAAATGATTAGCTGTCCATCAGCAGGAGGACTCACTACTGGTGGAGAAACAGGGACAGAGAATGATCTCTGATAATCATAACATAGTTAACAATCCCATGAACTTACAACTTGTTGTTTCCAAACAGCGCATGATCTCAGCATACTTTTTACACACATCTACACCAGCACAACTGAAGCTCAAGACTTGCTCGCTATCCTCAAAGTTTGGGAAAATAGTTCTTACCTGTTGAGGGGAGATTATTTCATTAATTTGCTGTCTAAATGAGATATAGGTACTCAAGTAAAGATGACAGCAGATCCGTCAAATTCAAATTAGATTTATGATTGCTGCATTTATTCAGTATTTCTTGTACTCATTTTAAAGTTGTGGATCATTACTTATTTATATTAACACTTCAGGTAGGACAGCTGCCTCTGTAAGAGTGTAAGACCATGACATCATCAGATTGGTTGTTTTTCAAGCAGTGGTGACAGTTACTCCAGTGGAGTTCTTCTCTTTCTGGTAATGTCTCACATTAACAGCAGAGGAGTGTCCTGGTGTACTGAGGCTCCTTTTGGCTGTTGTCCAGCCGGGTCTGATTCTTATAAAGACACTGCGAAGCAATTACTCAGTGATTTGAAAGAGTGAAGAGAGGACTGTGTGTGCTGGACTGGTGATATATCAGCGAGGCAGTTTGGGCCCTCAGCTCATTAAACATTGATGGCGATTGAGGAAGAATGGTTTCCATGGCAGCAGAGAGATTTAAGGTCAGCGCAGGAATGACTACACAGGGCTGACGCGAATGGATGCCGTGGACATGTATGTACACTATGGAATAATCAAATACATACACCACGCACACACACACACACACACACACACACACACACACACACACACACACACACTCACAGCATAAACTCATAATATCTCTTTTGTGTTTTTGCTTTAAGCCACATGTGCCACGCCTGGTTAAAAAGAGGCATAAATTAAGCTTATGTTTTGGAAATGTGTTGTTTTTCTTGTAATTTTTAAAAGAAAATTTGCCACCACATTGTGTTGGATTGTGGTGACCTTCTGCATAGTACACAGTGCCTGTATTTTTATATTTCATGGAAAAGTACTGGACAGACTTGCTCACAGGATGTTTTCAGGGTTGGGAAACAGGTAGTTTATGTGTGTTCTGCTCTATCTGCTTGGAATATGTTACAAATGGACACAAAATGTAACAAATTAATCTTCGTAATTGCTTTGTTATATAAAAAAATGATAGGACCAGAGGCAAAATCATTAGTATATCATTGTGTTTGATTAACAATTTACTGAAATGTGAACTAGAAACTCTTGGAATTATATTGTTTTTCTGCAGGAAACATGTTTTTTTTTGTGAGCTGCTCTTGTGTGTCGGTAGGATCCTCACCAGTTTTTAAGGCAAATATGAGGTCGTCAAACTCCTGCGACTCCTCGTCTGCAGTGACCAGGTTGGTGTTGATGAAGCCTCCCTCGGTGGTGTACGTCCCCATCACAGGACTGGGCTTAAACACGCTGCTGGGCTGACTGCTGGGCCGCAGTGACGCTCGCTCCCAGTCTGCTGACACCTGACACACACACACACACACACACATACATACAGTTATATGAAGACACGCAAATTAACATGGACAATTTTATTTTATTTATATAATACTTCATTTTAATTAAGTACCTCAATTCATCACAGAAAACATTTCAGATGTTTTCAAGGTGCGACTCTCTTCTTTAGGTACATGCAACAGTTTACATCTGTTGTTGACGATAAGTTCAACGCCCCAAAATTAACTTGACATGAACGCCGGGCGCAATCGGGTCAACTGTCCATCTCGTCAATACATTCACACATACACACACATGCTGCTTAATTCAGAGAATGGCTGTGTCTTCAGCCGTGTAATCACGTCTGTGATGAGTTAGGGTCAGGCAGAGTGCATGTTGTCCAAGCACCCCGAAGAGTTAAGGCCAAACCCAAAAGGGTCACAGCCGGTTCACGGGGTGAGAGCGAGGTCAGCGGGTTTAGGGTTTCATACTTAATTAGCCTAAAATCATACAAACGATGCTGCCAGCACAGTTAGAAAGATGAGTCTAAAACTGGCAATTTGGGGCAAGATAAAACGTTTTGTTTATGCATCCATGAGGCGAAAGAGAGGAGTGACGGGATAAAAAAAAATAGAGACGTTGGCAGAGATGTAATTTAAAAGGGGAAACTGAGATTCTGGCTTTTTCTTACAACAGAAGTGTATCACTGTATGTGTGTGTGTGTTTCCCTTTTATTTATCCACATGAAAAAGCGCAATCCATTATCTCTTGTTGTTTTCTTCTGTGTTCATTTATTATAAATGCCTCATCTGTTCATGTACATGCATAAATTTGTGTGTGTCTGTGTGTTCTGCCAGCTTATGATGCTTGCTGGGTTGTAACAGGTACAGAGCCTCCCAGTGAGGTGAATTAAGCACCACCAGGCACCTCAGATCCACAGCGACTGGACAATAATTCTACCCTCAAATGACACGTTCCTATCCCGATTCTAACCTCACTCCAATTTCTTTTAAAGCAATCCTCTCCACAATTCATTACTCATCCAACACCTGTGTCGCTCTTCTTAGCGGTCTCTCGTCTGTGCTCTGCCACTTATTTTTCTTACTGGGCTGTAGCCAAATATCAGAAAGGCAGGAGTGTGCTCTCATGAATAAAACAAGATTACTGGATTGCTACGTGGGGAGAGAGATCGAGAAAGAAAGAGGGAGGGGGAGAGTTCCCAGGAGTAATGAAGCTAAACCGGCCTCCTTTCTCTCCCTCTCACCAGCTCAGTCCTTATAGGGTATTCTCGAGGGAAAAAGTTGCTGAGGAGACTGAGTGACTATAGTGGGTGTGTGTGTGTGTGTGTGTCTGTGTACATTATGTTTCCAGTGTTGTCTGACAGAGGCCACAAGAGGAGTTGATGTGGCCGTTATGAAGGAGTTATGAAGACCGTTTAAACACGCACAATTTCACACTGATCTTACATAACGAGAATCGGTCTGAAGAGGCCAGAGCAAACGAGTGTGAGTGAGTATGAATGTTCCCTCTAGAGTCACGCTCAGCTGATGTGAGAAATGTGTGAAGGAGGAACAGGAATGGGCAAATAGAGCCATGGGAATGAGGGCATGGGAAAAATAGGAGGAGGAGGAGGAAAATCAGCTTTATATCAGTCAATCTGTATTTTTTTAGGAAAAATTACTTCTTTTTTTTTTTACATCCTGCACCTTATTTTTCATAGTTCTGGTCATCGTTCCTAACATTTATAATAACATTTTACTAATAAAGTTAGCTGCTGGGATCGGGAGATTCGATTTTGTTGGAAGGAACACGAGTGCTCAGATAATTGTTGTAAGGTTGTAAATTTGTCCATATTACCACTGTTAGAGGTGAAATCAAAAGTGAGTGCAAGTTAAAGTTGAACCAGGAGGTGAATTTTGGACTGGCTGCTGTATCTGCAGATCTCAGCAAAGAAGTTGATGAATGTTTTCATAACCAATACACATGACCCAGATAATTAAAAAAACATCATTTTCCTTTCAGTTATGAGATGAAGTTATAAATAAAAGCTGACAATGAAGCACACTGATATGCATTAGAGCAGAAGAGTATGGAGAATATGGGTAACAAATACTGTTAATCCATATAATCTAATATGTACTAAATGTCTGCCTTTGCTTATAAATGTGTCTATCTCTCTGATCTGTGTGTGTGTGTGTGTGTGTGTGTGTGTGTATGCTTGTGTCATACCTCCTCCATGGCGCTGATGAGGTTCTGAGTTGATTTACTGATGTCACCCCCTACAGTGGTGGGTCCCCCTCCCTGGTAAGTAGAGTCTGGACTGTCGTGGCCGCTCATCTCCACGGTGTAACTGGCTTTAGTTGGCCAACACAGCTGGTTGTGCATGACAAAGTACACTGCAAACACATACAAGCCCTGTGAAGAGAGAGAGAGGGGTGGGAGGGGGGGGGTCAGCGTTAACAAATAAGTTCTACATTCTCTACAGTCCTGTTCCTTTATCTTTTGCAGACATATATGATGAATCTTAAGGTTGACATGGAATCTGTAACATTACTGGCTTTACAAAATCTCTTTGACGCTGGCAGGCTTGTATTGCTGCCGATTGAAGGAGTTAAATATATTCTGTTATACTCATGGTGCAGGTCATACTTGGGTGAAACTGTGAAGTAAATGTTTAAAATATAAATGTGTAGATTTTCAAATTGCAAAACACGAGTGAAAATGATATTATAGGTTTCATTATTATTAAGCGTTTAAATAATAATAAAGTGGAAATCCTTGCACATCATTATCAGCAGCAGCAGCATCTGTTCAAGCATGATTAATGGAGAATTACTTCATCTTTGGGCCATGACATCATTGGCACCCTGATATTTCTCCTTTCTCCACTTCCTTGTCATTACCAAATCCTCTTGGTCAACGGCACCAGGCTGCGAATTACCCCAAAACACCAGAGTGTCAAATACCACAGGGCCCTCCTGTATTTCACAACACCCATCACCGAGTGATGACGGCAGCCGCAGACAGAGATGGAACGCACACGAGGGCCGGGCACCGATGTGTGAATGTGTGTGCATACAGGTACATGTTCTGTATATAAACAACCCATTCTGCACACACAGAAACACTTTTACATGTAAAAATGCACAAACACAATCGTCTGTTATGCCAATTGTTAAATTGATAAATCCAGTAGCTGTTGTTTGTGGTCACGACACTTAAAGCAAAAAGATGATTTTCTGTCTGGCTGGCGAGCAAAGTACCAAATTCATTTTCAACAAGTCCCCGTGGGTACGAACATCCCAAACTGTCATGAATATTTCACAACATCTCACTATGCAACATGCATTGTTGTTGCATACTGAAACTATAAAGCTGCATGTTAGCAAACCACAGGCACACTCCTACAGTATATGTAGTGAAGCGATCATCATTACCCATGTACCCGAGGGATACTGACAAAGAAATGGGGTTATAAACAGTGCTGATGGTAGCAATCAACATTACGAGAAAGTCGACGGGGACGTAACTGGAAACTGTGTGTTTATGGGTGCGCTTTAAAACAGGAACATCCAGCTCGTAAGAAGGAAAAAAAAAAAAAAAGTAGATAACACACATGGAACACCTCACAGGTCATTTGCTGCGCTTTATAGCCTGAGTTACACAAAGTGTTTGTGAATGCCGTACATTTACGTATGTACCAGGTAGGTGTGAGTGAGCTTCTATTTAAGAAGTAATGGGACACTTCAGGGTTAGGAGCTCGGTTTAGTGTTGTGTTGGGGTGATTTAGGACCTTTTGTTTGCATTTTCTTCTGATAAAGTTAAAGTAAGAAATGAAACCTTCCTTTGTGCGAACACTTAAAACGCTGCACAAAAGCAAACAGGTGTGTCGATCACATCTGGGTGTGCATGTTGCTCTCGATGATTGCAGTTCCACCGTAACGGCGCTGTGGGTGATTAGCACAGGTCATTAGCAGCCTGAGGAACAGGCTTTACTACCGTAGGCCTGTTATGTAAGTGTTCCCTGATCAGTGGAGAGGCCACGTCTTTAGAGATGGAAAGCGCAGACCTAAGGAGAGTGGGAAGGACGGGGAAGGTGGAAGGTAGGTAGAGAGGAAAGCTGGGGTCAAGAGGGAGAAACGAGGCATAAAGGAGAGAGCATGTATGGGGGAAGAGGAACAGGGAGGGGGTCATTCAAAGGAAAAATCTCTGCTTCTAAAGCTCACAGAGACATACTGTTGTCTGCTCCTGGACTGATTCATGTCAGTGTGACAGTGTTGCTGCTGGGAACAGTCTCATTCATGTTTTCAACTGAATAATTGATGCAATATTCCATTCAATCCTAACACAGAAAAGTGCTGCGTGTCGTGTGCAACACATTCTCTGGTGCTCATAAAAGCAACACATCTCTTTCCCATGAATCCCAATTCTTTGAAGGCTTCACGCAGCTGATTGCGTGAGTGTGGACATGCGTGGGCCCGAGTCTTCTTTTCCATAATAACACACAGATATCCTGTGCCCTATTTTTAGGCGAGTACAAAGGTTGAATGACGAAAGGGGGGTGGGGGGGGGGGGTGGAATTGAATTTTAATGGAGCATGGTGCTGCTTCACGGTTATGGATGTTTCTAACTGTGATGATACAATAAGGTAAGGTTTACCGGCAGCGTGGCCGCCACAGGAGGAGATAATGAGGGGTAGTGCTGTCGTGATTTGATTATTGTCTCCTGGTTCAGCCTGATGTGGCACAGATGTGGATCCAGACTAACCACGTGGCATAATGGAAAATGGGGGATGGAAGGAAAAGGGAGAGAAAAAGAAAGAAAATAGTGATCTGTGCATTAAAATAGTCCTAATTTCCTCATTAGTGATGTAAATATTTCACAGTTTGGTTCTATTGAATTTCCTGCTGGAGACTAAAGGTCGCTTTCTACAAACAGCGCTCAGAGACGAAAGACGAATATCTGCCCTGCAACATAGACACAGTTGTGCACAGCTGTAACATCTGCAGCTGTTTAACGGTGTTCAGTAATCAGCTGTTGGGAGGTGGGCCGCACAACCGCATCAATAACAACACCAAGGTAAACATGGAAAATTCTCCTAATGGAAAATTCACGGCATGAACGCAAGAAAAACAATGACTACTATTCTTTGCAGTGGAGACCTACAGTATAATAGCGTGTAACCTTAAGGCAATGGAACAAAAGGGAAAATAATACATTAAAGCATGTTTAAATAAGCAGCTAGTGGAATACTTTATGCAGCTTTATGCAGCACCTTAGCCTGTATAATATATTAAGTACAAAGTTTGTTAACCGCAAGGGCGTTTTTTTCTTTCCTCTGTTAATTTAAGCTTTTCCACATTGTGTGCAGAACTAGATGAGGCTAAATGTGTTCAACTTTTGCATCTGTTATGAATCACGAAAAAACAAGGTGTATTTGATCATCGTATCACATTTGTTTCATTAAGCTTTCATTCAGTCTCTAATGGAAGTCTCACAAAATGTCAGCCCTGTAACAGCAGCTTTTTCCCCTTCACAGCTAAAAAAAAAAAAAAAAATCATTTTTTTTTTTCCATAAAACTTTTTTTCCTCCCTTATATCCATGCACGCACACACACACACATCTAATTGCAACCATGCTTGGTACATGGCAACAGCATCTCTAGCGTGTGTTTTCTTAAGCAGCCCTTTGTAAAAACTAGGTCAGATGAGTTTGTTTACTGCTAATCAATGTCTTTGGACTCTGGCTATGAGGCTCTCTACCTGTCTGTTCCACTCTGATGAATCCTTCCTCATTCCTGCTGCAGATGCAGACTGAACCCCAGAGGCTCCTGTTTACGTCTGAGCTCTGAGATTGCAATGTGTGAGGAAGGACTGGAAATCAATTGCCATAGTGCTTTTTTAAAATACTTTTTTTTTAAGGGAAGTCTGAGTTTGAAAAGTTTGAAAAGGCAATGTGTGTGTGTGTGTGTGTGTGTGTGTGTGTGTGTGTGTGTGCGTGTGCGTGTGTGTGTAAGATAATAAGGAAAGCACAAAAGACTGTAATGTTGCTCAAAAAGCTGACATCTATCAAGTTTAGGAATGTAACATGGCCATTCAGTGTTTCAGGACAGAAACACAGAGTCCTCCAATATACAGATGTGTTCATACTTTAAAGGGCACCATCATGCTATTGGTCAGCTGAAGAAACTGACCACATGATGTCACAGAGTGGGACAAAAGTCTATTGGAGCTCATAAACAAGTGCTAAGTGCAACCGTTGGCGCTGACATCACTTCTCTTCATCAGTCACTCTACCAATAGAAGAAGTTTACTTTGGTGCAACACTGTTGTCTTTGGCATGTGGATGCCACATATCGCTCCAGGTTACCACAGACCTCTTATGGCACACTTTACAAGCAGATGATGTCTGTAAGCCGATGACAGAGGAGACCACAAACATTGATAGACCACACAAGGAAGAAAAGATCCTTTTGTACCAAAGAGAGTAGGGTGGGGTTGGGAGAGCTTCCTGGATATCTTTGTAAAGAAGACACATTGTTCTGTTGCTCAAGAAGCAAGACAATTACACTCAACTACATCCCATCCAGCTGGGAGAAGATATTTGGTGATAGAGTTGTTTTGTGTCTCATTAAAGTCCTTTTTATCTCCGCTGTTACTTGGAGCACAAAGTCAGAATAAAGGGAGGGAGCAGCAAGAGAGAGAGGCAAACATAGAGACAACAAACGGAGTAACACACAAATGGGGATTGGAGACCGAGTGAGATGACAGTTAGAGGCTTCACTGAGATGATAACCCTTCTCTCTCTCCACTCCTGAGGCGCTCCTCTTGCTCTGCCTTCCAACACTTCAAAGCAGAGCTTCAAAGTGGGACGAAGTAGCCTTCATCACTGCCTCGCTCTTCAAGTCAACAAAACATCAACACACATCACGAAATGCAAACGCACTGAGCAATGACCACACAGAAGAAAAAAAAATCTATGTTACTGTAATCCAAAAATAAATTTCCTGATATTATCAATGCGCCCTCAAATCATCACATTTTCTTCTGGCACAGTGTGCACAGTTCATAGCTGAGTTTCAGAACAGAAACATTTGGCTGGGAGGTAACATTTGAGATTTGGGGAGTTTTGAAATAAAATAAAGGAGTGAAGCTTTAACTGGATATCAACTAAAATCAAATTTGAACAGGGAATGCTTGGCAAACAAACTCCAACATATTTCAAGCTTGGATGTGCACATCAAAACATTTTTTTATATTAGTTTCACTTCATAACTCCGCATTAGCAAAGATGACAACTAAAATTTATGTTGATGGCACCAGTGAAAATGATGACAGCACTAATGGTGAGATTAAGGGTGATGATGAACAGCAAATCAGTTCATTAATCTCATTGACACAGCGTATAATCAAGAGGGGAATGCAATACAACAAACTTTGCAATACAAGCCGGGAGATGCTGTTGAGATGATGTTGATAAGTGTGTTGGAAAAAATAATTGCATAAATGAACAAATGGGTAGGTAAGTAGGCAAACAAGCAAACAAACAAACTGATAAATAAACCAATGAGCTCACCAGCAGGCAGTTAAAGATGACGTAAAGGATGAGCATCCACAGGTACCTGTAGCCCATATGGAGTCCCGCCCACAGCCAGACCAGAGAGATGAGCAGGAACAGGTAGAGGACCAGCGGCACCTCTGGAGCACAAGATAACAACAGAGAGGCATCAAAAAACAATATCATATAAAGTATATCACCAACTAAATACAGCGCGTAACAGATTTTTATTCATCTTATCACTACTGTAAAATCCAAGTTTTTATCTTATTTATAGTAGATGAGTAAAAGCTTTTGGGTGTACTACTGGAGAACACACACATACACACACACTCAGGACTCCACCCATTGAGTATTTGTGGTGCTACTAATGCAGTTTTTAATACATAAGAAGTAGCGAAGTGTGCAAAATCATTATGTTTGAGTGGAGCAGTTTAGCCACATTTATATATAATGTTCTGTAAAATGCCAAATGGAGTAGATTATCAACATGGACAGAAATTATCACTCTGACCAACTGACTCAACTAGGTGTGTAAATGTTTCTGGTATTCATCACATAGAGGTCGAACAAGAAAACTATGGCTGATGGGTTTAAGCCACAACAGGTTAAAGCCTGCTGGACTGTTGTTTTTTTTTATAATCTATTGCTTCCAAATATTAAAGAATGGGAGTAAAAAGCACCATACATTGCCTAATGATATTCCTTAGTATAATTATACTAATATTGATATTAAAAATGTTTAAAGAACTGAAGAAGACATGCTATTCCAGTTCTGACAAACCTTTTGGCGAGCCTTCATCTCCTAGCCTGTGGCACACCTCACCTCTCTAGGGAATGTGACTGTGCTTGTAACTCTGCTAGCCTGACTTAAATAGTGCACCCAACATAATATTATGGAGAAATCTGAATTAATCAAGTTATGTTCTGGAGATAAAATCCACTGGCAAGGAAATTTTTTTTACCGGCTACATAATACATTGCCTTTTTGTGTCACATATACGTTTGTTTCAGTACATTTCATTGAGATAATAAGGTATTATGTTCTCTGCATGTAAGCTGGACTGTGGTAACTGGTGTCAGTCTTAACCCACTTTTCTGTCAGGGCTAATACACAAGTGTGCACAAGCGGAGGTGAATACTGGGCTCCAGACTCCAGCTGCAAGTTTATATTCCTTTTAACCACTGCCCGTTCTAGTCTATTCATGATTCATGATGTGAGAGTTTCAAGAGAACAACCTGAGTCTCACACTGAAGTGGAGACTGAAGCCCACTGAGGTATCCCTGCACTTCATCTATATCAGTTCACGGTGTTCCTCACAGCTTGAAAAATCACTCCTTCACCTATTATTGGAACAGCTCATTAGAGGACAAACAAAATGAGCACGGCCAACAAGGAGCGGACTGACTCAACTGGCAAAATGAGTCATCACTTCAGAGAGAAAGAGAGAGAGAGAGAGAGAGAGAGAGAGAGAGAGAGTGGGAGGCCTAATAAATAAAACAGCTCATTACTAACCAGCATGTATTCTTTAAGAAATAATGAACAGAACATGAAGGTAGCAGCTGCTGAAACAAGACAACAAAATAATCTTGTCCTTACAAATTCTGTGCAACATTTTGGAAATTTTAAAAAGCCTGCACTTTATGAATAAACTTTATGGCCTGCTTGTTCAATTTCTTCAGATTTTTTTGGCCACTTCGCTGCCACAGGTATAAAAGTCAAATTTGAGCATCGTCAGCAGATTTTTCAAAGCACACCCACGTCAGGAAAACCACACCCGATGCAGTGGTTAAGTATCGTAAAAACGCAAGATTCCAAATGATGCCGTTAATGGGCATCGCCATCAAATTAGAGGCCCACATCTTTTTCATTTGTTAGCATTAGCCTTGGTCTGAGATATACTGAGCAGCTGATATAATAAAGCTTTTACATGGCAGAATATTAGAACTGGAAAGGACAAAATTGAAAAAGTGAAGATAGAAGAGGGATTGAAACAGGGTGTGAGAATGTAAAAATGACCCCAGGTTATGATCATTAGTTGTTAGCTCAACAGGAAGTTAAGACCTGTGCATTTGAAATATATAGAAAGTACTGTAGTGTATGTATTTGGGTGTGTGTATGTGTGATGGGGTGTAGCGAGCTGGAATATGCAGCAGCATGTTTCCATTAGTGATAATCCTGTGTGGCTGAGAACATGATGTACCATTGATAACATTCATTCATGCTTCATTTTCTCATATTTACCATGACCATATGGATAACACTTTAACAAACAGGCCATAAGAACACACCATAACCTGAATCTTACATAAACAGATTCCAAGACAACACCTTCAATAACTGAACTCAAACGGACCCCAGATGGGCTGATTTTAAACTGACCTTCTAATTAGAAAAGAGCAAACATACAAATTCAAAATTATGCTGTTGAGTCACTCTAGCTGCAGTCTGCTGGCTGGTGTTATGCAGGACAGACTGTACAGTTCACTTCACAAGTAGGATGGAAACACACGGGGCACGGGGCCCAAGTTTGCACGAAAAGCCCTCACGTAGGTGCCACTTCCACCACCCTGTCAGCTCCTCTCTGCTCCACGTTCTGCTCCTTATCTCACTGCAACTTTCCTCTGGCTCTCCCTTCCACTTTATTAGAGCAGTCTTTCTCTTTTTCTTCTTTTCCATGCCTCTCCCTTTCTCTTTGGAGACTTTTTTTCCCCTTATAAGTCTTTTTTTTTGCGCATTGTTTTCCACTGCTTCAGTATAATTATTTCATGCCCAGTCTCCTCATGCCTTATGCCCAGTCTGGACATTCTGTCTCACTTTGGTGTATGTTTTCTCAGAGTCGATAAATCTGCCTAATAAGCCATTTCATCCGCTGCTTTATCTGTCTTCTCAAACCTCCTACTCCTAGAGCAGCATAGTCTTTCTTGCACATCTGTCTCCATCTCCTCCCGCCCTGGTATTATTTTTCCAACCAAGTAAGCACATTCCAGCCTGTGGACAGGGCAGCGCTCCCACAGTAAGAACAGGTTCCCAGAACCAAATGGAGATGGACTGCAAAATGCTGACTGACTGACTGACTGACTGACTTGCTGTTTGGCTTCATACCACTACAAAGAAGCAGAAAGAAGCCGAGCGTGCAAGTTTTCATTAGTTATGTGTGTGCATTTGTGTGAACATGCATGGATGCGTCTACAACTCTCTGCCAGACAGACACAGAAGCCGAGAGTGACGTCATGGGCATCTTTCGGTCGGGCATATCTAAAGTAAACAAACATATTAACCCCCCAGTGCTGCAACTTTTGCACCAAACTATTTCTCGGGATTTTCGCTACACACAAGGGAGCTACTTTTCTCCGCAGGTGGACTGTTTACATTTGATCAGAGTGGGTTCCTGGTGTGAGAGGACAAACTGAGAGGGGAGTGTTGGGTCAACAAAAACAGCCAGACAGAAACTCAAGATGGTGCTGACATTACTTTCATAGAGGTCAGCAGCTGTAATAACAACCAACTGTAATAAGCATGTGTTGAGCGTGCGTAAACACATATACACAAGTAATGTGTGCACTAAAAATGAACACACGTGCATAGTAACACTATGTTTTGTTGTAATTGCTTAATTGCAGTCTGCTCACTGCAGCATCAAAAGAACATCAAGTCTTGAAAACACACCTTGTGGACTCGGTGGGGGCTGTGATAAGGGCTTACTGATGTGATGTGAATTGACACTGCTGTGTGTGGTTTGTTAAGCTGATGTTTTGTTTTTGGCTGGCAGGCCTTACATCAGGCACAGCGGCACAGTCCCAGTCTTTGCTGAGTTACAGGTACATGTCTGCAGGTCAGGATAAATGTGCAGGCACACATGCTTGATTTCACTGACGTCAGAGGTCCTGCTCTATCTCACATGGCCCTGTGGGCTTCTCACACTCACACACACACACACACACACAGATTAGCCCTCATCTTATCTCATCACTTCTTTGTTGTAGTAAGGAATATAGAAATGTTGGTAACCTAAATATACACTGTCTAACTGTAAAAGGTACCTGCAAAACATATCAGATTGAACTATCAAGCCTAATCAAAAGATGTTTTCATATTGTTTTTACTGTACTTCTGTTTGTAGCCTGTGCTTCTGAAATCTTCTCTGACACATTGCAGATATGTTAGTAAGTCCAGGGAGTTGGCAGACCTGCAGCCTGTGATTAGAACAATAAAATATGAAAATCTTTTCCCTCACATATGTTTTATTGCCCTTTGGACTCTGGACATGTTGAGACAAAGCCAATGCTAATATTTAATGCAAATAGTCGTACAGTGTGCCTGAAACCAGAACCAACAATAAAGACAATGTCAAGAAAACTGTGATAAAATGCAGTCCACACTGTTTGTGTGCATGTTGTGTTCATGGTTTTATATGCATGTGTGGTTGTGTTGTGTCAGTATGTGTCCAGATAAAAAAAACACTACAGCATCTACAAACAGTCATCAACTTTTACCAAGAGTGTTGCTAATTGTCTGATTTTAAATGAATTTGAATCCCCATTCACAAGCAGCCTTTTCACAGTGCAGCTGTTCTACACAAAACACCCAGATTCACACCTCAAGGGCTGTTCTGTCCTGTGCTTGTGTCTCACACACTCACTGCTGCTGCTTTGAATAGTGTGTGTGAGGTGCCTACCTTTCCCCTCATTTGCTCTCTCTCTCTCTCTCTCTCTCTCTCTCAGAATAAACAGAGTTTTAGGAGCTGCTGAAACCTTGTTTGCTGAGCTGACTGCTCCCTCTCTGCTTTCCTCATATAACATACAACACAATACCCTATTCTTTCTCTCCTTATTCCTCAACTCACCCAAATCCCCACCCATCCCATCTACTCCTGATCTCAGCCTCTCCTTTTCCTGCATGTCGCTTTGCGGTCCACGCTGCCCCTCAAAGTAAAAGGCAAAAAAATCTTACAGGATGAGATTTAGCCTCAGCCTAGTTTGTATATATGAGAAAGTATTGCTGTCTTGTTAAGTAATGCATACTTACCTTCAGCTCAACAAAGCACTGTTTTGGTGCGTTACCCTACTTCAGAGGCCACACACAGCGTGTACGGCTAACTGCTCGCCAGCCAAAGGAGTGGCACTAATTCAGGCTTTGCTTTGTCATTGGAGGACCTAGACTGAGCAAAACAAGCTTAGGCCATGACACTGTGGGACTAAAGTGCTTTGGCAAGAATTCCCATGTGCGGGGTGGAATGATCGACTGCACGGAATAATTTCGACTGATTCATACTAACCATAACTCTACGATGGTTGTTTCTCAGCAAAGAAGAATATCACATAAGATACAACTTTGAGGTTGTGTGCACACTAGTTATTGTCTTACTACACTGCATTTAGTGTATTTAGTGCTTTGAATGACTTTAAATATGCAATTAAAACAGATCAGATGTGTTAGAGGTTTTGCAGTTGCAGTGTGTACCCAAAGCACATCCCACACTTCTACTACTGATCTGTAACAGCTGCATACACGTTGCTTAAAACTGTGTCAAGGTCTGCAAATCATTTCATTAAGTCAAAGAAGTAAAATGGCTGAATAAAGGTCAGACTGTTATAGCATTATATCATCGAACCAGCAGGTATTGGTGATGCTTTGTCCCTGTTGAGCTCCTGTAACTGTATATCATGGATCTCTTGGGTACACACAGCAGACAGAGACAGAGCTTGTAGCTGAGCAAAATAGGGGCCTAAACTTTTAGCCAAAAATAGGGGTGGATGCAGTCCTGTTCCTGAGGGCATCCTGGCAGCAGGCTCCTTGTTTCTGTGGCGTTTGTGTGTGTGCATGAGAGAGAGATACAAAGTGAGATTGTGTGATTGCACACGTAGGCACTTTTATCTTGAGTTTTTATCCTTTTGTGTGACTTTGGCCTCCTGAAGTGCAATATGTAATTGGGTCATTCTCAAAATCATGCTCATGTATAAATACACAAGTGCGTTTGTGTACTTGTTTGCATATTAGCCGGTTTGTTGGGTACCTGTGCTGTTGGGGCGTCCGCGATAAATGTCATCATAGGCCTTCCACTGCTGAGTGACCTGGTAGGCGTGGATGAATACGACCAGCACTGCAACCAGACAGATGAGGGGCACCAGCACTGCTGTGCACAGCGCAGCGTAGATGTTCGGGATAAAGCACCTAGAGGAGGGACGGACAGAAATGTGAGTGATTGTTTTTTTTTGTCTTAGTGTATGCAGAAAAGAGCAGGACAAAGAGAAAAGAAGAGGAAAGGGAGGGTGAGAGAGGGGGAAGTCAAGCTAAAAAGCATGATGCAAAGAGTGCACCCGGCTCAAGGGTAAGCTCTAGAAAACAGAAACGCATTACGTGTCTTTACGGCTCTACGTTTACTCCCGTTAAAAACCTTGTTTTTTCAAGTTTCACAAACAGGATCTGCCTGGTGAGACCTCTGAGCCTGCCTAAGACTCACAGTATTCTTGCTCAACAGCAGCCTTTGCCTACAGCAGCAAAATAAGCATGTTTTTAAATCTTCTCAACAAGCAGGTCACCCTGCAGCCACAGTGGGATAATATCTGAGGCCAAAGACGCTTAAAAGTGGTTTTCTATTTTAAGGATGAAGGAACATTTGCAAGAACAAACAACAAGATACATTTGTCTGCTTTGAAAAAGAGATGAATGTGGAGTGGTTATGTGAGTTCATCTGCTGATCCTGGCAAAGGAGCAACGTTTAACGCTCATTAGGGACAAACTGAATCTCAGGCTTGATACAAAAGGTCAAAAGGAAGCATCCTGCTGGCAAAAAGTGAAATTTATTTAATTTTTCATTATATGACTTATTGCTGTGTCAGTTCCTACAGTTTTTTTTTATGGTGTGTGTCAGTATGTCTGAGTTATTTTTCACTGTCTTTCTCTCTGTCATTTTTCTGGGAAAGCTCAGGAGTCCTTTCCCAGCTTCTGTCCAGTCAGATGCATTTTTTTCTTCATCTAAGAAAACTGAGCGAAATATTTGTCTCTGGGAAAATCAACATCCTCATTGAAACTGTAACTGCCAGAATACTATCAAAACACTCATGTGACTTTGTCCTTTTCACAAGACAAGCTCAGCCCCTGGTTTGGTGGGAGCACAAAATACAGATAGGACCTCACCGCAGGCTTGAGCAATCACAGACAAATAATTGGCAACAACGCTAGCCATAACATGACACGAAGTATGCCAAATAAAGCATTGCATCACATCGTCCCAGCAAGACAGCCAGACTGTGAGAGTGTAAACACACTGTAATATGGATATTTGTACTGTTGTGGCCTTGTGGGGGGATGAGATCTTACTGTACTGAAAGTCTCACAAGAAAGTGAAATCTCAGGGATTCCTGCAGAGGATGAAAAAAGAAACATTACCCAGAGGGCCATTTTCCTGACTTCGGGGTGGTTAGGGAGAGCACAAATGCAGTGAGCAATGTTTAGAACAGTGTTCTGTCATTTTAAGAATATAACCAAAGTTGGACCTTTTTTTTTCCTCTCAGAGATGCACAGAAGCTTGTGCTTTTATTACAAGTAGGCGCGACTACTGCGATGCACCGTTCACAGGCCCATTCAGAACGCTGAATTCATATCGCTCCTGTTTCAAAGTCTCTGCACTGGTTTCCAGTTAGTTTTGGGATAAATTTTAATATGCTTGTTCTCGTATATAAAAAGACCTGCCCCTGGCTACTTAGTTGATATGATGCAATGCCTCTGGTAGATCCCTCAGATCCACAGATTCTCTGCTACTTAACATCTAAAAAACAAAAACCTATTGTACTGCTGCTTTCTGTAGTTCTGCTGTGGAAATCTCTGCCTTTGAATCTTTTAAGCGAGTGTTAACAACTCAGCTTTTTATTTTATTAAAAAAAGACATTTACTGTTTTACTTCCTTCCTCTTTTCCAGTGTATATTGATTGATTTTTCTTTTTTTTGTTGCTATTTTGTAAAGCACTTTAAGCGGAATTTACTTTTACAGTGTAAAGTAATTGCTTATATACATTTATTGATATGAATCAAATATGGATTTTTACTTATAGCAAAGCAATAAAGAAGCCACACTAACCATGAATCAGTGTGTGTGTTCATGTTGGGCTTAAACAAGAGTTACAGTAATAAGACACAACTGTATTTAAATTGTATTTTGTTCAAATCTAAATCTAATTAAAATGATAGTTATGAGATGTACTGCATTAGAAAAAGGTCATTTTTTATGATCAGTTCTGCTGATCAATTGTGTGTGAATGAGTAAATTATACAATTCTAAAACATTTAGGAAGTGAAAAAAAGTCTTTTTTAAACGTGATACATATTTATCTATTTAATTATTCTGCGATGCCACTTCTTGTTACTTTAATCATGTTACATCTCTCCTGCTTTAATGTTCAGAGTTTCTGTTTTATCCACACTTTAATCTAAAGATGCATTAAATTTAAGAGGCGCCTCAATTTAATCAAAAGATGTACAACCTACCACAGTAAAAATTAAATGAGGTCCAACCCCCCGAGCAATAACAGGACCTCTCAAGCACACAAACTGAGACCTAGCTCAGAACACCTTTAGGTACTCTGTGTAATTACTTACTGTATGGAAGATAGGGCACAAACACAAAGTCATGACAGGAGGGTTGACAGTTAAAGAAATGTGATATTATAACAAATACAGGATGTAAATACGGAGAAAATAGTGCCCTTCCCTATTATGTTCTCATCTCACTATACTTGTAGTGTCAAGCACTATAAAAAAGGGTGTTTCACTGATGAAAAACAAAAAGGTTTTACAATAATACAATATATATGATGCAAAAACGCCTACTGACACCATGTCTGAGCCTGACACCTGTTTGTACGCAGGCAGGCTGAAACTAAGACAACTTTAACGAACAAGAAGCTACCTGTTCACACTGATGAAGAGAGAGAGATCGAGAAGGAGGGAGACCGAGAGAGAGAGAGAGAGAGAGAGAGAGAGAGAAGTCAAAGGCTGCCTCATTGCCTCAAAGAGGAAGGTATGCTTCCCGGGAAACTGAATACTCCTCGGTATCCCTGAATCTCACATGTATACACTCACTGTCTCACATACACCCACCCACAGGAAGCACGCATACACACTCGATCCCAAGGATAACAGCCACACCTAAGACCACTGGCTAATTTTAGATGTGATTTAAGGGTTCTAACTTAATCAGTGTTTGGCTTCGCCCATCATGCACACACATGAAAGACAGCCACTCAGAAGAAAAAAACATGTTGCAAAGTAAAAGGTTTGCTTTACAAGCGCTGCATAGACACCGACACACACTAAAACATGGTCACATCTCCAGGGTCCACTGTGCAGGTTTTTTCAAAGTGACCTCATTTGTAGTGTTCTAGGATTCAGGTGCTCTCTAAATATAGATAGAATCTGGTTATTTATACCTCACACATAAAACACACGCACACACACACACACAGAGCTATACAATATACAGGTTATTCCAGGTTCCCCCCCTCCTCGCTGCACCCCCCTGTGTGAGAGCCTCCACCTCCAAGGTAAAGAGTTTCGACGTGGGGAGAGGAAGCAAACACTGAAACTCATTCATTTATTCATTCAGTTGATTGGGGCAAGCTACCTCCTCACATGATGTCACCGGCTCAGGTGTTTTCTGTTTGCTCTACTCTAGTGTGCAGTGGAATTTACCTAAGCTTAAAAAAGAAACTGAGGTCACCACGACTGACTCAGACCGGTTTAAAAAACACCTCGCTATAAAAAACAGATTACGTTGGGTCTGTTACGCCTTCCTTTCGACCGTTGTAAAGACCACTAACAAACACGTGCGCCATATTTGTATGCACTTACACATCCCCTTGCACCAGTCCATATACAGTGTGTATGGTCCATCCGAAGCCTCCGAGTAAGACGATGACCAGGATGATGATGACTAGAGCAGGAAGTCCCCAGCCCAACAGGAAGTACAGCAGGTATCGACGCTCTGTGTGCTCGTCATTCATCACCAGCACTTGCCAGAAGTTCACCGCCTGGGGACACAGTTTGAGAAAACATCTTGAGTACAGGACTGTAAACAGAATAAAAAAGACAGTCACAGTCACCCTATATCAGCATCTTACTGTTGTCAATAAAGGCAAAATATCTTCACTTTTGAGGGCTTTTTTTCATCTTTCTATGCTTGTGAGGACATTTGATCCACATAGTTACTGAAGTTTGGAAACAAACACGCACACACTTCATATCACACCCACAATAGCTATGTTTGCTTTGTAATCTGGCTTTGATATTCCCATCCGTCAGACACACCGAGCCCTTCATTGTTACATAAGAGGCTTTTCTGAACACCTGTTGATTACAACACAGACACAATGTCTTGTGCCCTGTGTGAAGACTTCAACAGACAAAAGTCTATCTTTCCAACACAGATCTGAGCAAAGGGCAAAGTTCATTTTGAAGTTTTAAAGTTGAGCTCAAGGGCAAAGTGAAGCAGGTCTTCCATTTTGCACGCCTACTCTCTCGGGGTGGGGTTAAAACGGACGACCTTTACCCTGCCTAGCCTCAAGGAATTCAAGGAAATAAGGAAGTCAAAAAGGACAAAAAAGATTTAGGCATTATGGCTGAAGCAATTGTTCCGAGTGATAAACAGCTCAGTAGCTAAAATGAATAATGGAAGATGATGTTTGTGACTGTCCGTCTGTCTCGACATGTGCACACAGGGGCACTGTGATGCAACTAATGACAGGAGGTTAAGGGATGCTGACCTCTCCCTCAGATAACCTCTGTCTCCCCCATAAACATATTGTATAACCACTGACACAACAAACATCGCTGCCCAAACCCACATCAATGAGCACAAACACACCAAGACACATATATATGCAGCATGTGAAACCACACTACAGTTGTATAACAGCTTGACTGACGCTGCACTGAGACGATAGCGTGATGTCAGTCAGATTCAAGAACAGCCCTCATTTTCCTGTGAGCAGACTGGAGCCACTGAGATAAAGTAAATGGATTATGGGTAACTTTGTGCTGAACTTTTTCCCTCACTGACTGTTGCTACTGCAGAACAGAACAAGGCAGTGTGTTACCAGGCTGGAATACAGATCAATACGCTCGCTGACCAGTTAGCCGGACGATTGGCTATGGTTTTGTCTTGTTGGTTGTTTAAAAGGCCAATATAGCAAAATAACATATTATTTCACTCGGTATCGAACCATGAAGAAAGTTTTGTTTTTAATTGTTTGATATACGTGATACAATGGGGGTGAATGGAATTACGATAATGGTTCTCACAGCATTGAAAATGTGTCTGTTCAGAAACAATGTCTTAGACACTCTGAATAATTCATAGTTTTCATTAGAACTACTTACTGATGAATAAATACTCAGTGGATTATCCAGATTGTATCAGGGGAGCAGCAGAGAGACAGAATCCTGCATTGATGTGTACCACTAAAGGTAATTTAGGTAATTTAGGTGAACTGGCTCTTTAACTGTGATTAAAGCAGTAGCACTGTTGGGAAGCGGTGTGTCTGACCACTTATCAATCAACAACTATATCTACAAACACATAATTAGCAAAACACTGGCAGGTATTGAACTGAAGAGCTGTGAAATTGGCAACCTAGCTGCCTGTTTATCTGGTTAACTAGCACAGTGAAACAGGGCAGAAACACACAGTAGGCCACTGCTAAGGCTTTGGCAGGACTCTCCTGACTGTAAGAACCGTATTGTTATGTAATATTATGCAGCCTCTCAGTAAGCTGACGTTGGCGAGCCTCTGCAGTCAAGAAAAAATCTGGTCTGGATAGTGATTTAATTATTGGCCGTTTTTCTGGCATTATGTCAGCGCATATTCCCCTGACCAACTATTGGAAGTGCACATCCACACACCCACACACACACACTGCAGCTATTGATTTAAGTCTTCTTCGTGGTCTGAGATGGGTTGCTGGCGCCCACTCCTATCAGCCACTTAGCTGGAAGCAGCTACCTGATAGGGGGGGGAAAAATGAGCGGTGAGACATCACCGGGGTCGATACGGAGACGTCGGTGAAGACAAAGGGGTTTTTGTGCCACACGTCAATGAAAGCCAGAGTGGCGGCAATATTTTCATTGTCAACGACCATAGTTGCTGACAGTAGAGAAATGACTAAAGATGATCGTTGGCAGTGGTGTTACAGAGCGAGCAGAAAAAGTAAATCTGTGTGTATGATAAAAAAAAAACGGAAAAATCCTTAGATTAGAACTCCCTCTGGGGTGAATTATAGTTTAGTTGTAGTTTAGTTTTAGATCTAGTTCCACTAGATCATATCAGCTCTGCTACCAGTCTAACCACTACCATGTGTGTCTAAATCCGCTCTTTTATGTCAAAACACATTTTAATCTCACTGCCAATTCTCTTGATCCAAATTCTAACACTTCTTAAACCACATGAAAGCCTTTGGGCTAATCCATCATCCTTGAAGATAACTCAGAGGTCATCTGGTAAACATTCTGATATGGGAAAAAAAAAAAAAAAAAAAAAAAGAAACCTAGCCTGCATACATAGTACTGCTCTGTCCCAGTATAACCCTATTGTGGTCAATCTGCATTAGCTTATTCAAAGGGCTTATCTTATAATACGCCACCAATAATAACGTATGTGCCAGGAGAGATTATATCCACTACATAAACAATTATTATGTTCACTTACAAACGTCACACGTTGTAAAAAGATTGAGGAGTGATGGAAACAAAGCAACAGTCAGCGGCTTACGCAAGAGGAGGACAACGAGAGGAAAAAAGGGGGGAGATGAGGAAGTTCATTTAGGGACAGGTCTCCTTGGGATACTGGTCTAGTACAGTACATACTGCTTAAATGTGTGGCCTGTATTTATCTGGTAGAACTTTTTTACTTCATTTTGAACTAGATTCTTCTCGTCTGATTCCTGGTTGAGTTGGACACAGTTTGAAGAGATAATGGGTTATGATGACAACGAATCACTGCAAAATGTGACATATTTGGACCTATAAGCATTCATTACTGTTTTTATCAACCAGTTTGACTAGTTTGTCAGTTAGTTTGCCGTAATTTCTAAGATGAATATGTGTGCCACCAACATTTTAAAAACCCCAATAAAACGTTTCCTAGCACAGGCCAGCAGATTATTTCTAATGTTGAATTTCTTCATTTCTTTCCCTTATAGAGGTGTTTTTCTAACCTTTATCAAATCTGTTTAACCAGGCTATAATACTTTTTTTTTTTTTTTTAAGTCCTAGACAAATCAACAGGAGATCCTTTTAATTAAGAAAATCAATCTATTTTACAAGGCAGGATTTGGAGGAGAAGGATCAGCTGAGGTAAAGGGTCTCTCCCTGGGGCAGTGTTCCTCTCTAGAGCGGCTCATGAAGTACTCCGGGCCACATTCACCACATTCCTGCGCTCTCTCAGCAGGTCACAAGTCATCCATAGTCTCTCTGAAGGATTAAAAGTGGCTTAGGCAAGATTTACACTGCTAGCTGAAAATCATATTCTCTTCTTTGGCTTTGTGTGTGGCATAAAACTGATGATTTTGATTTTCTATAACTGTATTAACAATGAACAGACTGGTGTTTAATCAGTAAAGAAAAAGATCATTTTCACGTTTCTGATGTCAGTTAGACTCCCAGAGGCTGCCGGAGTATATGAAGCTTTAATATCTTCTTCATGTGCAAATGTAAAGCTGCGAGTCAGGACTTCGCCTGGTTGGCTCTGTTCCTGGCAGTTATGTCACAAAAGAGAGACCAAAAAGAAACCAGATGGTCAAGAAGGGGGGTCAGAGGCTGTTGGGGTAAGGTGTTACTAAGTGGTACCAGTTTAGGGTCATAGGTCATGTTATGCAGCATCCTGGTATCTTCATCTCACCCTCTAATGAAAACCTGCCTAAGCCCACGTAGTGTAGGAGTTTCACTTCTTAATATGTTAAAAAAAAAAAAACCACATGCTTCACATAAAGAACAAAAGAAAGAATGGGAACCCTGTTTCTGCCAAGTCATGGGGAAAATAAGCAGGAGAGGAAACTTTAAAAACAGGTGCGCTTCATTAAAAATCATAGTTCCTGTTCTTACTGAACACCCAAACCTCTCTTTAAACACACCTGCGTCGTTAACTACAGGAAACTACAGTGAAGAAATGAAATAATATAGCATATTAGGTGGTGAATAGACATTATTGTTGAGGTTTTCCGACTGGACAGACACAGTGTGACAATGTGATGCTGGTAAAAGGGTTAACCAGGCTCCTCCTCATCAATTTTTCCAGGTGAATGAGCACAAATGGAACATTTTTCATTTCTCCTAATATCAGAAAAAATATTATCTATCACAGTTGAGCTGCATGGGACGATGGCAACAAGGTATCCATGTAGACTGTCTAGTCTACATGGATACCTTTTATTACCTGTATAAGCATCCAAAAGAATTGACTGAGGTGGAAATAGTGAGAGAAGAGCGCCAGAGCAGCACAGCTGTCCTCTGAAAACATTCGACCACGGAAAGCTGACACCAGGAAACAGATCTGTAAAGAAAGAGAGAAAAAAAAAAATTTAGAATATATGGTATAAACAAGTCTAACAAATTATGCCATTCGCTGCTCAATTACCATCGTGTGTATTTCTTTTCATTCTTTTGCCTTGAAAGTAGTAGCAGCAAGCTCTTATCATATCTCTTTTTTGAGAAAATGTGGTGACATTTTTTATGACTAGTTGGCGCACACACGCACACAGGTGCAGTACTCATACTGAAGCGTCACATTGAGCATGAAGCCTTTTATTGCTTGCTTTATAGTCTATGCATTTTTAAAGGAGGACAGCAGGATTCAGATAGCCCCCCCTCCCAAAGAGAGACATCCTATCCTGCAGACCCGTTACATCACCATGCAGCAAGCTACAGCATGCAGGCTGGAGCAAAAATAAAGACATCAACAACATAAACAACACCGACTCCTTTCGTATCATCCCACATGTACAAAGACTTGTACAAATATGTGGGTGTTGCCCTTCTCCAAATAACAGAATAAAGGGCATCGCAGAATCTCGTGTGTGTGTGTGTGTGTTTGTGTCAGTGAAGGAGAGAGTGGGAGAGATAGCAGGAGAGAAAAGGAGAGAGAGATTTGTAGGCGGGAACGTACCAGGGCCAAAATTCAATTTGTAACACTAGAAACCCATGAGGGCAGCAGAAAATACTGCTGCTCTGCTGTCCATCAGAGAGCTTCATTAACCTCCGGCACTGAGAAAGTATGGTGCCAACGCAGCCGGGCCATTGTTGCATAACCTGCAGCCTGTCGGCCCGCTGCCAGTGCCATGGACCATAAAGAGGGTGAATGAAGAGAGTAAGGAGCGGAGGGATGTTGGGGTGAATGATAACTTGGTGTCAAATGTTACTTAAATTGCATTCATTACACTCAGCTGCCAGGGACGCACAGCAGCAGACACGGCTTCAGGTAAAGAAGGAAGGTTTAATTTTACATAACAGCCAAGCAAATGGTTATGAAGGAAGACGATATGAGCTCTGAATATCCCCACAACAAGCTAGTGTACGCTGTTGGTACCACCCTAAGGTTTTATCTAATTTGTATAGCAAGACTGTCTCTATAGTAACCAGGTAAATAGGCATGGTGAGCTGTGACATTACATGTTTTCCACACTCATATACACGCATACACGGCTTATGTTCCTATGACTTCTGTTGTGTTGTGTTACTCCGCATAAAGACTGGTATTAAGTGACATGCCCTTCAGATGACACCATAAATCCTACCTGTTTGAGTGAGGTGATGTCAGCCTCCTCCCTCCTCAAATGTCTCCTCTCTACATGCTTTCTCACTTTGTTTGTTCTTTTTCAATGCAATTTTTGTCTCTCTCTCTTCCTCTTTCCTTCCTTGTAATTTTTTTCTCTTTTTCACATTTTGGAAACTTAGCAGGAAAAACCCTAAATGACCATTTCTGGATTTTCCAGCACTTACTAACCCTGTCGAGTAAGTGGAAAAGTCAGGGCTTTTAAAGAAAAATAAGAATCATGAGTCAGTTTCCCATCCATGCTCCAAGCCCTGCAGGGAGTGAGTGGGAGGGATGGCACAGGAAGGAAACTCGTGCCTGAACTGCCTGGAATCGGGCCTGAGAGGAGAAGCTGTTCAGGTAGCTTATGGGAACAAAGATTAAGCTGCAGGTCTGTGTGTTTTTGGCAGAGGGTAGACTCATTTGGCCAAAGGCACAGTGTGGCACATCTACCCTCTCCAAAGCGAAACAATGGGGAAAGCACCCAGTGAGAAATGCTAAATAAACCGGAGGACGCTATACACATAATCATGAGCAAACATGCATACACGCATGTTTGTGTAACACTAAGGGCTCTAATTTCATGAATTCAAGCACAGGGCACCGAGCCCGGTCAAGTCCGCCATGCACAATGGGGATGGCAGTGCACTTACATGGCACAGCATGTAAGTGCCATGTGTATCCACACAAATTTACTATAACCTTTCATGACAAATCCTAATAGCCACAGAGACAAGTATCAAATCACTGAAACTACTGACCTGTGGTGAAACAATGACATAACTGGTAGGAAAAGGAGGGCAAAGGGCTTAAGTGAATGTGTGTGTGTGTGTGTGTGTGTAGCGGCTTGAGTAGACTCTTTAACAGGTACATGTACCTCCAGATGTGCATGTATCTGTATGTGTGTCTGTATCCTCCATGGCGCTGCCTACCAGGTAAACAGGTATAGTGAACCAGTTGGGTGAGCCACCAGGTGACAGGATGGACTCCATGAAGATTTTATTTGATTAGACACAGTCTGGTGGCCATCTGCCTTTTCAAAAGGCCCTAAGATAAGCAATCACACAGACAGGTACACACACAAAAGTGCACTCTGACAGGAACTTGACCAGACTTTTTATTGCTTTTGTGCCTGTTGCACAAATACTCTATTGCCACCTTTGGGGTCTGGCAAATATATCACACTTCATATCATATGGCTAAAATAAAACGCAGGGCATGAAACTATACATGAAAGAAAAATACCACAAAGTTATTTGGGATTTATAGTTTTTATTATATGAGATTGGGGGAGAGGCTGGTAATGTATGTAGGTCCAAGTTGAAATCAAACCAATCTATGATCATGATTTACAGGTTCTTTGTAAATATACATGTAAGACTGCTGTTGCCATTAGCAGCAGCAGCAGCAGCAGCAGCAGCAGCAGCAGCAGCAGCAGCACTGTCGGCAGTTGCTTTGAAAGGAATCAGATTTTAACTGCTCACGTTACCAGATATTCTGTGTTGATTAATGTTTCCAAAAAAGGTTCAAAAGACCACAGCGAAGACTCTCTGTTCTGAAACTAGAGTGAGAAATTGGGTGTGAGAGAGATAAGGGAGTTATCCACCCGCCCTGTAGCTAATTACACTTAGGACAAACAAACTGGATGTCTAACACTAGCTAAATGACACACACAGCACTAACCGAACACTAAAACAGAAGAGGGGGAGGTCGGGTGTTAGCAAAGGGGAGTCAATGAGGTTTTATGACAGAGCGGACTGATCCTTCAGGCATTCATCAATGGCTGTACACATTATCAGCACTGACATGCAAAGTACATTAACTAATTAACTGTGAAGGCATAATTAGGTAACCACCTCTCATTATACAGCCACCTGTAAGGATGGAGGGGGATCCTTGGACAAATCTAAACTACAGCCATTAACTTATGGGATGACATAGCTCCTTTCACCTGTTGCTTGAGCTTTGTTGAAGAAACAACAACTGTAAAGAGACTGCTATCATTTGAAAGATATGCTACTCTATGCTACAGGGTCAGGATTTATATGGATATGGCCTTTGTTGAGGCCTATTATCTAAGGTTAGGTAAGTAGGTATGGAGGTCATGGTTACAAGTGTGGCCATTGTTCAGTCCAATGGCGAAAAAAAAAAAAAACACAGTTACATGTCAGCATTGTAATAAAGACGACCCGCCAGAGGGAATAGGTTAGCAGGGTGGGGAGGTGACAGGTGCGGATGTAGAGTTTATCAGAGCCTATCTACTGCTCTGCGCTTTGTCCCCCAGGTCTCCCTCTCTTTTGTGTAAGACATCGGGAGTCGACGTGTCTAGACCCTCAGGCTACAGACTTATTCATAGCAAAGACTGGGAGGTGCTGCGGGAACACTAAGTACAAGTCATGTCAGTGCAGATTGTGTTATGTATGTGTTCGCGTGCTCTTGCATCTGGTAAAACAGGAACCACCAAAGCACACGCACAAATAACTGAATGCCTACTAGTGTATTACCCCATTGTGCAAAGATTACATATCGAGGTGCTGCCTCACTCAGTCCACAACACCCAGGAAACTGCCAGAGACAGCAAATGAGAGAGAGAGAGAGAGAGCTATAAAGCTATAAAGTATATAGAAAGAGAGACAGGAATATATCACTATAGGAGACAGACCTTGAAGAGGCCTTTGAGAATAAATATAAAAAGGTAGAAAATAAAGCCGCTCTTCTACTACAGAATGCTTTTGTGGCCTTGTCTTGCCCCAAATCTTTAGCCTGAACTATTGGTCCATCTCCTATAGGCTAAATGTCCAATCAGAGAGCTCCCCTTTATTTTGTGGCCTCTAAGCACATGGCAGACTGTCAGTTCACTGTTGTTGTTTTTGTTCCAGATCTATTGCTGCCTTGAGAATGATTGTGTTTGACACGATTTAAACTCATTTTGATTTTAAAAGGCAGGTCTGAAATAAACAAAATGCCTTCTTTCCAACCTTAGCTCAACAGTGGGAAATGATACAGAAGCTGACAGCAAACTGGCCTAACGCCAAATTGCCTCCTAAAAAAAATTTACAAGATGCACTATATATAACCATACAGTACAAAACAAAATAAAGTTATGCACTGCACATCAAATAACACCATCCTATTTACTTGTAAGACCTAACAAAGGAGATCAGAGAAATGCTGCAACACCGAGCTGCACAGATGAAAAATAATATTTTGGTGCAACTACTTTGTGCGGCTGGTGGCTGCAGCTCTCGTCCTCCCAGTGAGTTTCGCTGCTGATCGATAACCCTGTGTGCTGACGCTAAGGAAGCTGTGTACCAGTGTGGCTAAAAATAGCATCTGCCTGATGCATTACATCACTGAGGGAATGGGGCCTTAGCTGTCCGCTTGCCAGACGATCCATCTAGACTCGTGTCCAAAACACTTAACCTCCACCTCTCCCCTCCTCCAGTCATGCCATCCTATTCTTCTACTCCCAACTCCCTCTCCATCCTCTGCTACACCCTGCATCTCATCTCCCCCTCTCCCCCCTCCTCCTCCTCCTCCTCCTCCTCCTCTTTCCTTCACCTCCCCCTTCTCTCTAACAGCTACCGGTCTGATCTAGCTGGTTCCAGCCTCAGCCTGCACCCTGGGTGTTTCCTCTTAAGCCTTTGTTCAGAAAGAGATAAAGCAAAAGAAAAGAAAAAAGAGAAATATAAGATTCCACCCTCACGCTCTTCATCATTTTTCTCACTGAAGCAATGCCGTCCTATCAAGCAACATCGCTATCACACCAGCTCTCCTCCTCCACAGCTCAGCGATTCGATTCTACAAACCAAAGTGAAGCCACCTTTGATATGTAGAACTACACATTTACTTATAAGGTTGAGCAATTTGACTGGCCGACAGTATTCATTTCAGTGCTACTGACTGTGTGTTAATGGGAATGCCATTTCTTTTTTTGCCCCACAGTATGTGCAAGCATCATCAGTCTCCTCACGTGCTGCAGCCTCTCGGTTTGTGCGAGCGTGTTGTTTATGTGCTAAAGGTGCACGGGACAGGCAGTTGCGAGAAGCGGGCCACATGGGGATGGCTGATAGCTGGGTTAGTGGGCCAACGCGCGTGGAGAAGGAGGTGATACAAGTGAGGTGATTTAACATTTGCTGACAAGATGGGTGAGGTTGTTAAAATATGAAAAGAGAAAACAAAAACAGATGAGCCCAACGTGAGCTGCCTGCATCACAGCTGAGCAGGAAATATTATATCTTACCCGTGGCGAGTGTCTAATGTCACATTTTGAGAGCACCGTCCAAGAAATAGCTACTGCTGCTGTCATGTCTTTTATATTTTGAGACTCGCTGGATAGTTCACAACAACATATCCTATATGCGTGCTAATGAGCTATCTTACAGTGTTTTTTGAATAGCACGTCCAGTTGCTTAAGGTCAGAGTATAGAAGTAAAGTTCACAGGTGTTTTGGGTTGAACCTCAGGCTCAGGCTTACTTGCTGAGCCAGCTGTTGGCAAATAAACACCCACTCCCCTTTGGTCTGTTTTACATCCAAACAACCACAACACTGCATCTACATTTGCTTACGTGAGCACACACTGCGATACGTGCCTGTGTGAAACGGGAAGGGACATGATCGGGAGCCACTACCGCGCTGAGGATGAGTGATATATTCGCAGAATAAATGATAACCTTACAGCCTGCAGGTTTTGGACCAGTGTGATCCTGTGTGACACAACAATAGGGAACTGTCAGCACTTTGAAGTTTACAGTGTCATTAGTGTCACTGTTTCAAGTCTAGGGAATGTGGAAACCAAGGAGCATCCCAGACTTGGTTTGTGAAGTGTGATCATTTGAAGAATCAGTATAAAGCCCTGTACTGTATGTATTTCTGCTGTGTCACATTCCAAAAGGCTATGTGCTAAATCAGTGCACTTTTTTTTAAAGCGTCTTAAACTATGATTGTTTTAATTACTAGAAACTATTTTCAATGTTAATTTTGCTGTTGCTGAATCTTATGCTAAATCCTCCATACAGAGAATCTCAGCAGTACCACCCACATGAAGCACATTTAGCTGCGTTCCAGCAGGCCTCCTCTCCTTTCTCCCATTCACATTTGAGTCAAAGAGAGTCTGCTGCTTGAAACTTGCAGCTGCCTTCGAACAGGGCTACTTTCAAGACGCCTCTCGAATTTCCTTCCTCAACATCTGGTGGGAGCCAGTCTGGAGATCAGACAGAGAACTCTTTAGGCTGCAAGACACTGGACACACGCACACAGGGATGCATGTGTATACACATAGCTATAAAAACACGGCAACCAGCTGCTCAAAGTCAGCTCCCTAAACACACATGCTCAATGGGCTAACACAACTGTAGAGCAAAGAAGTGTGTGCACACATACTTATGTGAATACATGATGTGGGTGTGCACCAACCCACAAATAGAATTGCACTGGCATGATGTGACCATTATACATGTTTTCTTTAGGCTATTCTGTCAACAGACAAAGTGCCACATAGCACAAACATCATGAAAACATGGCTACCTTTTGCTCAAATTCACAAAAAAGGTGGTGATAATTTCATTTAGCAGACGCTTTTATCCAAAGCGACGTATATATCTGGGAGCTAAGTTTGAGTCCAACAGGACGTAGGTGCTAACAGGGAGTGGACAGAGGCGATGCACAGAGTGCATAGAAGCAGGTTTATTTGAGTCCATCAGGTGCAGAGGTGTTTGTGAAAGAGCTGAATCTTTAGTCTTTTCTTAAAGATTGAGAGTGACTCTGTGGGTCGGACGGAGTTTGGTAACTCGTTCCACCACCAGGGAACTACAGAAGAGAAGTGTCTGGCTAGCGACTTTGGGCCCTGTTGTGGTGGTGATACCGGGTGCCTTTCAATGGCAGGTTTACTTTAAAGAGAAACTACAGCAGCACAGAAAGATGTTTCTTTGTTGTACGGCTGCCAAGGCTTTGCAGTCTCAAATCGATACACAAAACGTAATGAATAGTGCAATGGATGTGACATGTCTTCCTGATATATGCACAAGTATACTCAATTTGACAGCGCCATGTGGCTTACAACACAGGTAAGCATAAAACAATTAAGCTGTCTGAAAGAAAGCACACACAGATTTCTTCTTTTATGGCGACATGTTGTATCACTTCCAGATCTGTAGTACCTTCATGCTTCGGCTAGTTATCAGTACAATGAGTGCAAGTCTAATCATATTGATCAGAAAGCCTACAGAAACCTACATTGACCCCCTAAAAACAGCCTCATCCACTGCCGTCCAACAGGCCATCGATCCAGGAATGATCCCTTCCGTGCAAATCGGCTGATCCACAGCAGCCCTCAGTGTCTATCAATGAGAGACTGTAAAGGCGATCAATTTGTGAAGAGTCTGATCGAGATAAATACTTCATTCATGCTGCTCCTGCACACACACTCTGCTATACAGTACCATGTTCTTTGGTACCTCACTGTGTAATTAAGACTTAAACAGAGCTATTATCACGTGCTGTATAATGCCTCCGTTGGCCGTGTAGACTAAATTAGCACAATCTTTTAAAGACTTTGGCTTAATGTTATAGTTGTAATTAAACATTAAACTGTTTTTTAATTTGTATATATCTCCTTAGATGAATCAGCACTAGATGACCTCTTGTTTGGCTGTTCAGATTCTGTAAAGGGGGAAGTTGTTTACGACTTCGATATCAGTAAAAGTGAATTCATTCTCAGAACATTTCTTTCTGGATAACAGTGCAGCAGCGTCTTAGTGTGCTCCAAAAAGGTCTGGTCATAAAATAAAAAAGAGTCAGAGTAAGTAAGTAATTAAGTAAGAGTGAGTCTGGGGAGTCATTGATTAGGCACCACATTCACATCTGCTGTTGAACTTGGCTTTGGCTGTGGAGCTACAGAGACCTCTACAGGTTACTGTGGCCAACAGGCTGAGTGAACGTGTGTGATGTTATGTGTTTCTCTCTCTGTGTGTGTGTGTGTGTGTGTGTATTGGTTGGAGTGAGTATTTGCTCACAAGGCCATCTGGGCACTCTTATATATATATGTTTGTGCATCCATTAATGTAAGCATAAGCATGTGTTTCATAAGTACTACACCGAGGAGCTGGCTTTGGTTCTTGGAAAACAGTGTGAACAACATTTGCATATGTTTTTGTATGTTGAGTGTACATGAGCATATTCACACGCATTTGGTGGAATATGTGTATATATGTGTTCATCTGTGTTTGTGTTTAATGTATTTGTCGTTAAGATATGTTTGTGAGCTAACGCGCTCGCAATCAGCGGCTTGCCTGCCGTTGTCACCGTGTCACTACAATTATTAAATCATGCTCAGGATGAGACTGAGATTCAAGATTCACGCAACGCCAGATACAAACTGACAAAGTAGACTGATTACAATTTGCTGATAAACCGAGAACAAAAGATCTTTTTATAGATACAGTTCAATTTGATTACACCATTCGCCATTTCCTTCCTCCATTCAACATTTCCTGATTCTTCGAGGAAGTTAGGAGACTCATTTTCTATTTCAGGCCATTAAACTGGCATCAACGCAGCTTACTCCATCACTCACTCTCTCTCGTTTGCCCAGCACAAGAAATCTTCAAATGGTTCCCACAGAAGAATCTTCACAATTAATAACTACATATAAATACTCAGTAAATATTAATTGCACAATGTAGCTAACATGCTGTGTCATATGTTATAACAACTGTGAAACGTCCTATTAAACCTAACCCAGAAAACCACTGGAAATATCGATCTAGAATGGCAACACCGCTGAGCTCAATAGTTTCAGGGTAAATCATGTTTTCACTCCTCTAAACCTCCAAAGTTCACTCCACTCTACACATAAAGGTCTGCCAAGACAAGCTGTCAAACTCCAAAAATAGAGCAGGATACTGTGGACTTCTGTAGGGCCCCCACTTTGTTTATCATTCATGGTGTCAGCAGCCCTATTTGATAAAGTCCTTCATGGCAAACAGAATGACCCTGCTGAATCAGGTAAAGGTGCCTGCTGCTACAGAGTTTAGAAAGTAGAGCAGGCTAACAATGATGGCTGTTAGATTTTCAACAGATTTTCTTCATGCTAATACATTTACTACCCACTGGCCTTATAAATTATTACTCCTTTATAATGGCATAAGATTACAGGGACACCAGCAACTGATAAATGACACAAGCCCTTGACTTGACTTGCTGCAAGTAATTTTCCTCTCAGATATCCATCTGTTGATTGTATTATCTTTATCTACTGAAGCGGGTTATTGATGGGAAGTCAATGTGTTACAGCTCAAGGGAAGTAATAGGTCTGTTAGTTAGATAGATTTAATTCCTACTGTACAGGGAGTTTTTGAAATATTGATTTAAAAGAATATAAAAGTATACAGTATATTGTAGCTGAATACCCATTTTATTAATACTTTTACGAATGTTAATCTGTATTATATTTATATTTCTTTGAGTTGTGCTATGAAGGATCTGATCTGCTCCAAGTGTGCTGAACATTGCTATTTTGTTTGATGTACTCAACGCAGTGACTTGTTATACTGTCTAAGGGTGTGTATAACTGAAATATCCTGTCAGCCCAGAAATAACCGCCCGGGGCAATGACAGCTTGTATGATTTGCTCTTAGATATGTGATGTCCTGTGTCTCACAGTTCCAAGATAAGGCAGGAGCTAACGGTAGAACCCCCGATGAAGTTGGGAGGCTACTGTTTACTGTGCTTTTTCTGGAAATAGAGGAAAGTTCATGGTAGTGTCTTTGGGGTCACCAGCTCTTAGAACAACACACATTTGGCAAAAATGAGAGCGTAACTTCCAGAGTCCAAAAAGGGCAGAGTCTGGCGCAGCACAGCAGATAGTTAAGAAACCAGCATGATTAATCCAGTTTAAATTGCTTTTGCATATGAACAAATAAAAAATCTGAGGTGCAGACAGGTGACCGCAGACACAATTGCTTGCAACCAATGCAAAAGCACAGTAAACCGAAATGATTAATGCTGCAAATACTGCACTGGTGAATGGTATTATATCCTTACTATCCATTAGAATACTGACCAAAGTGAGTTAAAGACTGAACTGAGTCAGTTTAATATTACTGATCAATAGTTTACCGAGAAAATCTGTACTGGACATACAAGAATGACCTGCATTACTGGAAGATTGCATGTGTGTGTATGTGTGTGTGTGTGTGTGCTACATCCTAATGGCCACCCCATAATGTAATCCAGATAAGACTAATGTCTGACCACCCTGGTAGATAAATAACTAGACCAATTCATGAATAGTTGCTCTGTATTTGTGCTACAGTATATAGGTGACAGCTACAGAGGAGGTTACATTTCTATTACAACACAAATTAAATTGATGATGTCGCACATGTAAGATTTAAAGGTTGTAAACAGTGTTTCAGGAAAGGACTTCAGATTTGATGACAAAAATTTGTTGAATATTACTTTAATTAATTTATCACTATATCCTCGCGAAAAGAAGTAAAGAATTTAAATAACGTATTATTTTCACCACTAATTGCACTATGCGGCAATGCCTCTTGTGCTCTACTGTGGGTGATGAGATACACATTTCTACCAACTGCAGACTGCAGTAATGCAAATGCACGGGCGCTATGTGAAGTCTGTCGTTTTTATGCAAATCACGTGATGGACTGTTGTGATCCAAGAAGAGTCGATGTAAATATGGATGTAAAAAAAAAATGCAGGTTTCAAAATATATACAAAAAAAATCTGATTTGCAAGTGTTTTATGAGGGAAAAAATGCATTCAGTGCCTCAAGCATACACACAATGTCTTCTTGTGAGAAGCGCCAAATGTAAACAAACAGGAACTCCACAGGGTACCTTTAGGGCACTGTTGATGATATTAAAACATGATGAAAATGGACCTGGCAGAAATCCCTATGTTTGGTGAGTCTCTAAGAGTCAGTGGACTGTCTGTAACCAGTTTAGGGAAGAGCAACATCAAAACTGATGAGTCACACAGGATGTGCTCAGCCACTTCCACAGGGATAACGACAGAGGGAGAGACTGAGACAGAGTGAGACAGTCTTTTTGTGGCTCATAATGTCAGAGCTCCCGGCAAAGCCCAGCAGCAGCCAGAATGATAAAGGGGACAGAGAATAGAAATAGGCACATCAGTCATCATTTTGAGAAATAAAGCCGAGGTGAGAGGAAAAAGAAGAAGCCACAAGGACAGGTGAAAGTGAAACAGGAAAATGAAGACGTAAAGGAAAGGAGAAAGGAAACTTTCCGGGAGAAAAATTCTAGCTTTTACTTGGTGTGGTTTATCTTTGTTTTTCAGTATCAGACAACAGACGCAGGGAAGTCAAGAAGGGCACAACGAACACTATGAGTGTTGTATAAAAGAGAGACCCTCCTGTATGGAGCAGAGACGGGTCAGATGATGAGGAGGCGAGTCAGGGCAAACACTATGCACAAGGTGTTGGACCAGCCAGTGGAGCGTAATGTGAGTCTCCCAAGAGGCTGTCTTCACCTCTCCACTGTCCTGTCCACACACACACACGCACGCACGCGCGCACGCACGCACGCCCGCACGCACACACGCACACGCACACACACACACACACACACACACACAGTAAAACAGGCATCCACTGCTGATACTTTATACCCTTCCATCACTTGCCTGCCATTAGCTCGGGCTGACAGACAGTAAAGAGCTTAGAATTGCATTAAAATCAAGATATAGACTTCATCTTGCTGTTCATTTCTTAACAGCTGCAAGCAAAAATAACACTGTAAAACTAGAGAGTAAAGAAAAGTCACTGTAAAGAACATTTCTGTCAAAGCATTAAGCCCTTTTCTTTATAAACATCTGAGAAAAATATACTGGATGAATCTAATGGCTGAGAACCGACAAGAGAAGGAAGAAAAACCACAAAAAAAAACCCAGCATGTTTTCTTCTCATTCCCTCCCTCCTTTCCCATTTTGTCTCCAAACACTTGTGGGTAAAATCACAGAATAGGATAAGATAGGCATATTCTCTGACGTCAGCCAGAGAAGCAGACACACAATAACTCCCTCTCTGTTTATTGATTTAATGATTGATTGGCCATGATGGGAACTTCCTCAGGAAAAACAGAGTCACTCGCTTTGTTTACAAAGACTTGTGTTGATCTTACGTTCTGCAGACAAGGACGCGGTAAGGTCTTGGATTACGCAATTCACCCCCTTTCCTGGAGAGCTGAGAAACTGCATGAACGCTCCTCAAAAACCATACCGCCCCCACATATGCGTACATGCTGACGGCAGACAGGAACTTTTAGGAATCCCTGCAGCAATCAGACAGCTTCTTTATTCTACTGAAAGACGGGAAGTGAGGGTGGTGGGTGTTGTGTCAGAGGGGTAGAGGTTAGTGTGCCGTATGTGCTTGTGGACTGAGTAGTAGTAGTCTGAATGCTGGAGCCGGTCCCAGAGCTACCAGGAAATCCTTTATAACCAGAACTAAGAGTCACCTAAACACCTCCCATATACCGGAATGAAACACTGGGGTAAACACTTAACTGAGCATGTGGGATTGGCTGTCTGAGACGTGGAAGGCTGTTAAATCACAATGGATGAGAAATTAAATTGTGTTTTGTTTGCAATAGAGATGGAGATTAGATTTTCCTTTCTCACAGCAGCACACAATACATGTTTTTGAGCACACGCACAATCTTGGATAGGCTGAAATACTTTATATGAAATATTAAAGTTCTGCCAATAATCTAATAAATAAGAAGCTATATGTTTACAGTGTCTTCAGTGACACTGTAGATACAGTACGCAGTACTACAGGAGAACTATAAGTTCTTTGACAGTTCTTGACCTTTACCTGGAAACAACTACGGGAATATCTTTCAGGTCATAGCCTGAAGGCAAATATTGACCACTTTCTTTGAAATTAGTGGGAAATGGATGAATCTGAATGAGGTGACAAAGAGCTTGAGGAGCCAAATTATGGGAAAAGGAGAGATAGGGTGTGCAAATAAAACAAGAAATGAGACCACCAGCCATTTAGTTGTGTTTTAATGGAGGCATCGACCCAAATGTCCATCAAATTTGTAGTTTTGGTAAAATGAATGCGAAAATTATGCCAGCACAGTAAAACCACATGTATTGGGACCACATACAACTCAAGTCAAAGAAAAATTACTGGTAGTTTGATGAGCCCTTGCACACACACACACACACACACATAAAGGTGAGGTTCACTTACACAGTACATATGCACTGGGTAAATTTCCACTCTACACAGACAATCTTCAGTTGTCTTGCTGAGCGGAGGGGCAAACTGCTGGCCACAACCTGTCAACGCACTACCTCTGATGTGACAAAGCGGCGCGCACACACAGGCACACATAAACCGCGATTGTTTAAAGTGAGAGGACTCTCCCTGGAGGTGGTGGACAGGACAAATCATTATTTTCTCTCAGTAGGTGGTCTGACGTCTGTATCGTTGTCAGTGTCCGCTCTCTGTCGCCCCGTGTGTGTCTCGATACCAACACAGATCAGTTCCAGCCTATTTGACCTCCTGACACCTTCAACAACCTGCTTCAATGACTGAAATAATGTTAGCCTACAGTTAGCCTATATCTAATACTGTAACAGTCAGAGTTACAGTATTTTAGCCATCCTGAAAATGAAAATCTTGAAGATCAAGAAATAAATATTAGACTTCTGGACACACATTAGATAGAAAACACTGGGAATATGCTGCAGTGGCAGTTTGAAGACATTTGAAGTACATTTCCTGCTTTTCCTGAGTTGAGGAGTGGGATATTATTCTAGTTCTTTCTTGCTGACTGTAGCTGTTGCAGAGAGAAATAAATCAAACCGGCAGCTTTAATTTTCTGCCCACAGAGGGCAGCGTCAGTGACTAATTACAGCCCAGCCACCACAGATGGAGAGTCCTCTCTGTCAGAGGTGGTTGGAGCTGGACCTGACAGTTCAAATCAATGGTGAGGCCCGAGCGAAGCTGAGACCCGCAAGTTCAGGAGGCATTTCTGTCACACTAATTACATCTCCTCTATCAAAGATGCAAGATCCTTGGACCTCTTAATACAGAGATTTGACACGAATCACTTCCTAATGCCTACGCTTGACTGTAAATATAATGCTGCGGAGCATTATAGATTCAAAAAGATGCAAGACTTGAAAAAAACAAGAGGACTGACTTTGATTTACCAAAGGCGTGTCATGTGACTGACCGTGTAATGCTGTAGCAGCAACAGTTATGACCTCAGTTTTACTGAGATGTGGATTCATATGAGTCCTTACTGACATAGACGCATCATGTAAATGGGGTCATACAATAAGAAAAAAATATGGAAATGACAAATTGAGGTGCATCAAAAAACAGGTGCTGTGCACTACACTGTCAAAAATACAGTGATGCTCTTATCAAGTACTACTTACAGATTAAATGAACTGAAAATAAATATTGTTAGTCCCAAGCCCGAGGGCAACATCACTTTAGTTTACTTTAATTATTTATTCATATGATTTTTTTCTGAAAAGTGTGTCTGCTTTGCTTCAATTTAATAGATGCAGACTGACTCCAGCATATAAGTTTTAGCGTGACAGCATTACTTAGTTTCATTAGTGTACTTATATAACAATTGGAGAAAAACAAACACGATTAGGAAAGCCTACTTCGCTGGAGTCGGACAGAGACTAAAACCTAAAATATAGCTTGTCTAAAGTATAGGGATATAGCTCATCCCTAATAAAATATGGAACGCCCTTCTCAGGGATCAAGGCAGGTTACCAAACACAAAACTGAATGGTAAAAAATATACATGTGCATACATGTTTTAACAATGGAAGTAAGTCAGTCCATTTGACCATCTCATTGGTTTGTTTAGCAAGGACTGGATAATTGATGTGTTGGACACAAAAAAGGTTACAGGAAGAAGAGACTAGGGAGGAAGTACGCTTCACAAACAAATCTGCTCCTAGACGTAAATATAAAAGGGAAGTTATGTTCTGTCTGTTTCTAGCTAGCCATTCCAGATCTAAGATAAAGTGCATAGTTAAGTAAAGACAATGACATCAACTGGTCTATTTTTATTCCGCACATCCTGCGCTGTGAGCCCATCATTACCTCCAAAATATTCCCAGCAGTACTAGACAACCACTTAGAGGGAATATCTTAATACCAGAGTGCACATTCAGTTAGGCCTTCAGTTTCACAGTGTGGAATTCAACCAGGCCTTCATCAACTAGCCTTGACCAGAAGGCCACAGAAAAACACGCATGTATTTTATAAACTACAGCACAATCTCAGACACGTGCACATCCAAGGAAGAAGGCCTTAACATACAGTACAGTATCAACAAAGAAACAGAACAGGACGGAATTTTCCATCCAAAACCCTTTTAGGTTCAGGGGCTCTCTCTGGGCCATAAACAGGTCGAGCCCGAGGTGGTTAGCCCCCAACGACAGTCTGCTTTAGTAGGGGCTCATGTTTGTCAACCAAAGAGAGGGGGGACCAGTGGAAAATTACCAGTCCCGCACTCACTCACGCACACACACACACACACACGGTCAGGACCAGCTGAGAGACTAACCTGCAGCCGCATATCTATCTCGCTCACTGCTTATGTGACAGCTTGCGTTTTTAATGGGCGAGAGTGCGGGGGGCATGGTTGCGTTGTCAGGACGCATCGGCCCGCAAACTACGCAACCAATGACATTTGATGATGTTTTTTCATGTCTATGCACATTTCCAAGAAAAAAAACACCTGTGCCATGTGTGGCGGCCAGTAAGAGAAGGTGGCAGCATATATGTGTGTGTGTGTGTGTGCGTGTGTGCGCACATGTAAAAGATTTTAATAAAAAAGAAGTACATGCATGTGTGTTTTCTCCTATTTTTGAGTCAGTATTTGTACATGCACTTGTGAAAATGAAGGCGTATGTTGCACTACAGACACACTACAGCTGTGTTAATGTATGTGCGCTAACGATCCATAGAGCAAATAGAGATAAATGTCTCTATAACAACCTCTACAGATTCCCCATCCATCTAAATTTCTACCCATATAGAAAATCAGTAGATGCGAACAGATGAAAATGCCAAAGAAAAAGATAATACTGATGGTGTGGGAGTGAAGGTCTCAGCTTACATAAGCAGTCAATTGAGGGTGTTAATACTGTGACCTGTATAGAAAAAGTAGTTGTAGTACTACACAAGAGGATCTTGTATTACCTGGGTTCCAAGGCAGCTCAGCATCATGTGAGTGAGAAGTTTGGCAGCAAACATGGGGAATCGGGAGCACAGCATGTGGGATATAATGGCCAATGCAAAGCCTGAGGAGGGGGGGAAAACATGGAACCAATATTTATTATAAATGAATGACTATTGATAACAATGTGGGATGAATACGGAAGAGAGGAAGCTAAAGACAGAGGCAGGCAGGCAGTGGGCAGACACAAAAATGCAGGAAAACGAGATAAGAAATGTTGAAAAGAGGATATAGGAAGGCTGTGTTTTGTACCTGAGATGCAGATAAATCCCGAAGCATAGAAGGCCTCGTTGTAAGATGCAAGAGTGGTAAACTCTGCGTAGGCCGTGTAGATAGACAAGTGGGAGCAGGCACATTCCACATAGTTCCCACTCTCTTTCACAACCCTGCAGTACTGACCATCTGATGACCAGCTAGAGGTGAGGGGAGGAGAGGAGATGGTGAAACGATGTAGAAAAAGGTGAGGAAAGACTACACTAACAACAAACTATGAAAAAACAAGGACAAGGCATCTGCTCTGTGGTGTTTTGGCTTCTGTGAGTGTTATTTGCCGTCACATTTACCCTTCAAAGATTCTGTGTGACTAACAAGAACATTATAATTTGTGCTAGATTCAATGGCACAAACAATGAATGAACAGACAGGTATTCAGTGAGCAGTATTTCAAAAGCAAAAAACACTGTTTTTACAGCCTTGTTACAGTCTTGCTGTAACAGTGTCCTTTCCCTGTCTGTGACTTTGCTTCTCTCTCCACCTTTTGCTCTCTTTCCCTATCAGTTCTCTCATCGGTTTTGTTATCTGGGATACATCGTCCAAGCCGCTGTTCCGGCCAAACCCAACCTGCCAATTCTTAACTTGTAACACTGTGTTCCAGCCAAGTCCCACTCCAAGCCCCAGGAATGTCCTCAACAAACTGAAGGCAAGTGGGTGGATTCAGAGTGCGCAGATTTTAAACAGAAAAGCGATGTGACTTCACCCACGGTCACAGAGAGGCTCCACTTAACAAAACAGCCTTACTCACCAGATAAGTGTGATGATGACAGAGAGAGGTGAGCACAGGGTTACAGCTTTAACATATTCAAATAGTATAAATGTATGAAGCACCAAAGAGAGGCTATAAAGGATGTAGTTGAGACAAATAATACATATTCTCATTCAAGTGAATGTGAAGGTGTGTCCAAACTTTTGACTGGTACTGTATGTTTATCAGGCATACATTGGAATACAATCATATATATTTTGGGTGTCGAGTAGCTGTCTTTAGCCTATTTAGAAGCTGAGCATGTACCTGCACATGTCTGTCTGTGGTGGATTACCTTGCAGTGGTCTGGTTCCAGAGAAGGCACAGAGACCGGCCAGGTTTAACTTGCTGACCAGGTGTGTGGATACGATATACCACCTCATTACCATCTCCTAGGGGTCGTGACCCTCTGTCCTGGAGGCTGGCTGAGAATACCTACATATCAACAGAGGCAACAGAAGAAGAGACTTCAGCTGTGGGGTGAACTAAAAAAAGTATGGCTAGTTTATATTGGGGCAATACTGCCACCTGCTGTTTCAATCAAATAATTTTCCCAGCAGTAAAAAAAAAAAAAATTCTTCAAACTTCCTTTGCTATTCACAATAAACTAAGTAAAACTACATGAGCTTCCTTACCTTCCCATTGAGAGCGGTGGTTGTATCATTGGTGAGAAACCAGTGTTCAGTTCTAAACTCAGTCAGTTGAATCCGACTGAGGTTGCCACAGTCGGCAGTCAAGGCTGCCGGCACGGCCAGCAAGGTATCTGGGAGCTGGAAGAAGTCTGCATTACGGCCCCTGAATTTGTGTCCATTGATCTGTGTGGGGTACCATTGGAAGGCAGAGATGGACATATATGGACATTTGTCCAGGATGGTTCCCCCTCTGGAGAAATCACACAAAAATACACATTTATAATAGCAACCATGAAAACCTTGCTAATAATATTTAAGAGAAAAAAATCCTTGGTGTTCTGTTCTGTATCTGTAAAATCTGTTCAACATCTCAAAATTTCAAAGCAAGATATCTCCCAAATCTTAAAAGACCAACAACCCAACCAACAACCAATCTTCTGTAGATTTAATAGCATTCGTCACTCTTTGCTCTTTTTGCACAGGGACACTCACATTTCACATTGGCTGCGTGTGAGGAGGGAGAACGCAAATCGCTCAGCCACCTCAGCAAGGTGGCTAAGGCCCCGTGTGTCGACTCTGCTGGGATTGGCCAATGCACACAGCAGGTCATAGGTCAAATTCCGGCTGCTTTCCTGTAAAGGAGCCTTCTCTGCCACTGCAAGCACCTGGCACAGGAAAAACAAACAGAGAAACAAAAATGCAGGGAGAATTTCAGGTATTATTGCATCCATCTGTCACTGATATGCACGTGATCTGTATTTGAGTAAACTTTAGCGTGCAATATTTCTCTTTTCCAACACTTCTGCCTCTGGCACTGTCACTTTTTTGGTTTAGGCCTTGGTGTTATGCAGCACTTTGGTCATTTATAGTGAGTTAATGTCATTCTCGTCTGCAGTGTTTCATCTCCTCCTCACTCTCTCTCTGCTCCCACATATCCTCACGTTGGCATTTCTGCTGTCTCTGCTTTCTCTCTTCCGTCCCCCCACACACTCCTTCATATTAAAGCGGTGTCTTCGCTTGTCTGGAGGCTGAGCGTGCGCAATATTGTAGACTCTAACATCAGAGCAGTAGTTATAACAGTGCTCATGTAGAATGACAACTGAGACCTTTTCAAGTGGTTCTTAAAATTGTCAGAGTAGTGCAGTGGAGGTGATATATGCCCTTTAGCGCAGAGCTGTCTGACACAATCTACCTCACTGACTCACAGGCTTCAACCGGCAAAAAAAATTAAATCAGGAGAACATGCAGAAGCAAGGAAGTGTTTCCGTCATCAGAGACTCATTAATCATACAGTTTTAAAAATCTGTGAAAATAGACTGTAAAACGCCATTCTGTGGTTTCTGTTGAGACCAGAGTTAGCCTCATCATATTGACAATGTGATGACATTCTGGGGAAATTTACTTTTGGTTTCGGAGGACATTAAACACAAAAAAATCATAGTGCAATTAGTAAAAAAGAAAAAAAATACTCTGAAATTCAAAAATCCTACATGTCTAGTCTCATATCATGATATTGATAGTATGTAGGAGCAGATAGAACAGTGGGATTAATCTGTGATATCACACTGTCCTATTTGCTCTTCTAGCTTCAATGAGAATTAATGACAATCCTTTGAAATAAGGTGTGGTTATTACTGAGTATACCAGAAATACTTTTGTCCTCAGTTATCTCTCCAACCCTCTTACCTTTTCCATAGCTTCAAGCACAGCGGCCATCTGCTCACGAGTGAGAGGTGTGGTGACCTTATTGATAAGTGTTTGCAGCACCTGGTTCAAAATAGTTGAGTCAAGAGGCTGGTGCAATTGGTCCAGTAAAATCCACACAGCTTCACTTGCCGCGTTTGACACCAGAGTCACATTAGCGATCCCAAACTCAGGGTGCACTCTGGCGCCCCCTGTAGCATTGTAGAGCTCGACTTGGAAGCGCTTAGGTGTGGGCAAGGACGAGGCGAGGTCAGGCGTCAGGTAAATGTCCAATGATGTGTTATGGTGGCCCGCATCAAACGTTAGCCTACCCTCCTGTTTAGGAAAATCCATTCCTGCTTTAGCAGGCCGGATTATAGAGGGTCCCACCATCTCATCCCTGGGAAGTTCCTAGGGGAGAAAAAAAACACAGATGTTTCGTGTTTCATGGATTCATGTTAACTAGTATTACTCTGCAAAATAAACAGCATCAACAGTGCCATAACTGCCTTGTTTGAGATATACCTGCAAAATGTAAGAACAATGACAAAATGACAAAAACTTACTACCTGAAAACACTCAACAAAGGCACAATTCTCTTTTGGTGCACAGCATCCACATGATCCGCATTCCAACTGCAGCACATATAGATGAGTGAAGTTGACCATGTTGTGAAAGTTGGGATGCAAGCTTAATGTAAATGAGGGACTGGGGCTTTTGTTATGTATAAAAGCTTATATGTCACAACATGCTTTAGTTCTGAGAGATGAGAGCAGATGACCTGGCCATGTGTCTCAGTGAGGTTTTTTCAATTTTGTTGAGTGCACTAGACACTCTCTACCTTTCATCTCCTATATCAAATACTGTGAGTGCCAGTGGAGATTGTATGCCCCTGAGCTGAGTGTAGCCAAGATATCTCTAATCATTATTCCTCAGAGAGAGAAAGGATGGCAATGAGATAAAAGATGTGAGGAGAGGAGGGAACACTGGTCTCTTTGAACTTTATAAGTATCAATAAACCATGACCACTATATAGTTGAAGGAGATCTTCCAGGGACAACCATCAGATAAAGTGTAAAATAACTACTAGATGCAGTTTTGTTTTTGGCATTCCATTTTAAAATACCTACATAAATTAAGGATTATATCACACAAAGTTGGTACTTTTGGTATCTTTCTGCATTAAGATACAGAATTCAACTATGACTCTATTTTTCTCTAAATTGATCTGAGGAAGTGTCAAAAATGAGAAAACAGCATAAGCTGTGAATAATCATGTTCCTGAAAAAGAATGTTTTGCAATTTTCCAGTATTGTTAAATAAGGAAAATCTGTGACAAAACCACCGTACATCCCAATCTTAAGGCTTGGTTGTAGCAGGTAGAACGTTTTTCTAACTGGCTTAAATAATGACAGTGTTATGAAAGAGCCAAATTAGATCAGTATACCATTAGATTTGTGATTGCTGAAACTCAATAGGTGAATAGGGTCAACAAAACTAGGTCAGCAGGACACAAATAAACAGGTGTTACGATTTCAACGATTGGGTAAAATCCTATTTGGCCTGGTAAATGGCTGGAATCATGTTGGCCTAGATAGAAATGGGATTTCCTACTATCCAGAATGACACCTCCAAGGCAAAGGTGAACGGACAAAAAGTGGTCCTATAGTACTTTATGTGTGCATCTGTATGCCATAGTGTATGCTTGCGCTTAGTAACTATAAATCTGTGTGTAACCTACCAGTGTGCGATATTGTACAGACATGGCGGAAGATGTGCTTGCTTGTCTGTAGACCTGGAGACTGAGCCTTGTGGTCATCGGGGTGGCGATGGGCAGTCTGTGGCCCACGGCAAAGTACACAATGCCTTGTGGATCGTCGCTCTCGACCAGGGTGATGTTGGCGAAACGGGTTGTCGCATTAATGGTAGCGCCTGCGCCCACCTGATAAATCTCCACTAAGAACCACGCCTGGTACTCTGGTTCCTACAGCAACACAGATGAGTGGTTGTTTTACTTTGCGCACCACAGCATTTCTTATGATTACATATATAAAGTAAATTATTATTCCCCAAAATATGTTGGCTTATACACTGTATAATCAATTTTTATAGGGTGGAAGATACCAACATGCCCTATCGCTGCTTGCACCAGGGGCTTCTCCCCCTTCTATTACCTCATCGTCCTGGACCTCCACAGTAAGAGCACAGATTATCTCTCCTCTCCTACACAGCACAGTTCCTGAGGTTTGCACCAGCTGTTTGGTTAGGTTGACTCCGTTATTGACAAGAGTTAGAGTTGTCTTGTTGAAGGTAGCTCTCCAGAAGACCTGCAAATCCTCAAAGGCTCTAAACAGAGAGAAAAGACCATACAAAATAACTAGAAACAACAATATTAATTTTATAATTTCATATTAAACCATAATTTTTACCCAGTGGGTAAAAAAAATGTAGTTTTATTACCTGTTTTCTTGTCTCTGCAGGTAGAGCCGAGTGGTTCTGTTCTCTGAATCCTCATCCAGAACTTGGCCCATCAGAGAATTAAGACTGAAGCCCACAATACCATTGTGGAAGTCACTCCCTGTTATTGGGTAGTACAGATTAATGGTACAAATTAATTTCATCATAACCAGACAACCACATAATTATGTACTTTGTAATCAATCATAATAATCTGCCCACTGCACTGATTATGTGAGAAGTAATGCCAGGAGGCCCAAAATAGCAGCAGGAGACTAATATAACAGTGACCTAATGCAAATCAAATATTATTAGTGAAACTTGAGGAGAACATTGAATCACTCATTCAAATAACAAACACATGTCTACAGGTTTTTTGATTAGACCCCGAGGACACACTTGGAATTGATTTAGTGCTATAAACAGAAGAACATAGAGTCTAGAAAACGAGAAAGCGAGAACTGAATATGTTGGAACATTTTTATTTGCTAATAAATTTGCACAGTAAAAGAACTAGCAATAAATACGACTTCAATCTGGAGTGAAACAAAGATCTTTCTTTCGTTATTTTACCAAGGATGGTGATCCTGGCAAAAGCTCCAAATCCCTGGTCTGGACTGTCTATGATCTGCGCCCCTCCCTCGGGATCACTGAGGTAGATGAAGAATACTTCCTGTCCCTCAGGCTCAGAGTCATCCAGGATGAGGAGGATAACCTCGGTCTCATTCTGACCAGCCTGCAGGGACACTATAGTGGACTCCAAGTGGAAGTCCTGATTCTCCTTTGCTAAGGTTCCAACAGGCTCCACAGTGAAGGGGAGAGGCGTTGTGCTTCCATCTGGATGAAATCACAGAGCAAAACAAACTAAAGCAAAACTGTAAACATCACAGTAAATTAAAATATAATATACTGTAACTGAGCAATAGCGAAGTGCAATAAAACAAACACACCTCCATATGCTATTACCCGAACGCTCACAGCCCCAGCCACACTGTCGGACCTGCGCACCCTCAGAACCACCTTCCGCTCCATCTGGGTCTCCTCATCCCTGTCCTCGGGTACTTGGACCCATCCAGGGCCAATACTCAGCACTCCGCCGGTCACATCACTAGCCAGGATGGTGACAGTGGCCAAACTGTGCTGAGGGTTGAGACGAGGAGAAGTATCTGCCAACGCTGAGGCTGGAGTAAGGACTCGAACATCTGTTAGGTTGACGTGAAAGTATTCATCAGGCTCTGAAAGGGAGTCGTCAAGTATTGAAAGGCGGAGAGAAGTGTTGGTTTGGCGAGGGGAGTCAAAGACCAAGCGGCCGTCTGGCACTGCAATGAAGTCCTCTCCTGCTGTGGCGCTGCCTGCTATTGTTGTATAGGACAAGTGGGTGCTGTTGCTACGAGAACCGTAGAGTCTCTGAACATAGAGTGTTATAGTCTGGATGTCTTCTGCGATAACCAGCTGCCGGGATTCAGGGGCAAACTGGTAGATTCCCAATGGCTCCACTTCTGCCACAGTATATCCTGACCTGTGCAGGAAGACAGATACATTTGATTTGGACAAGTCTAAACTCTATTATTTAAAAGTCAACGTAAGTAAATCTTTTCCTTGGCTGACCCTATTTTCTATCTTTCCATAATGACTTTTACAAAATAATATTTACCTAAACTATAATCATTGTTTTTTTGTCTTTATGTTTTATGCAGCAGACTTCTAAATCCCCATATTGACTGTACTACAACTTCAGACCACTGTGAAACCATTACCTGAGCTTGACAGCACTGGTTGCAACGGTGCTGGAGTCGGCAGCAGTAAGGTGTATAGCATGGGCAGCCGGCTCAGATGCATCATCAATAGCTGTCAGAGATATGGCTTTAGTCTTCTCTCCATGTGCCAGGGTTAGTGAGCCTGAATACGAGGAAGGAACACATTATCAAAATCAACTGACAGAAATAATGCGAGTGCAGTGAAACGTCTGAATCTGCGCTGCTATCATTCAGTTTTTCAGAGTTTATTCGCTTACTGGGTATCTTACCTGAGCTTGGCGTGATAGCTCCAAGTCTGAAGCCAGGGGGAGCCTGTCCTGAAGGAAACCCTGCTCTCCACTGCACCTTGATGTCTCCAAACAGCCCTGCTCGTGTCACTTTTGCCTCACATTTCCCAGTTTCTACACTTGAAACCTGCAGGGCCAGGGAGGCAAAACCAACCTGCACAACATAAGTGAGAGAAGACAATTAATAATGCTGTTATTTTGTTGTCTCCTTTATCATTAACTAGCAAAAAACTATATGAATGCATTGTTGTTTTTTTTATAATTATTTTGTGTTTTACAGCACTGAGCTAGAATTGGATTAAAAATACACAGTAGAATGTTCTGTAGCTCACTGAGAAAGTTATTTGTTATGAAATGTCTGTTTGTGGTGTCCACAAGGTTTGTCATGTACTGTAAATTTCATTGTTAGCAGCGAGCTAAATGCATTAGCTCTGGTGTGTTACATGGACCTTTCAAAAGGTTTAACAAGGAACAGTTGAGTGTTCACAGAGCTGTCAAGGACTCAGCACTAACTCAGTTATAAAGACTTTAAGTGAGATTTACATGATATTAAAGTCTGTGGAGAGAGATTTCAGAGAGGTATGGTGCAATATGTTAAAGTTCAGCTCCGGTGGCTAAGAAATAATTAACCAAACAGATGTTTATTGATCAATTTTCCTTAAGTGTAAATTAATCTACCTTAACTAAAGGAAACAGATGCATTATGTCCATGTTGTTTATGTGGGAACCTAATATTCAACTAAGGAATTATTCCTAAGCAAAAAACTGCAAAGTGACACAGTAAGTATATCACCAGAAGACATATCCACTCTAACTAAATGTCCCTGAGAAAGGCAGTGAGTGCCCTGAAAGGGGGGAATTAAAAGGAAGTTATCTTTGCGGGGTCATATATCAACAAAAATGAAAAAAAAACCCACATCCACAACTCACCTCTGAGCTGGCAGCTTCTTCAGGCACAGTCACCGTAGCAACGCTGGCCTCGTGAAGGAGACGAGGCGGAGAGCCGAGAATAGGACTGACTAGTTTAACATCAGTTAGCTCTGCTGTGAAGCTCTCACCCACTGCCAAAAACACCTACAGAGAAAAAAGCAGGAAAAAAAACAAGTGTTGTATGGTTGCTTAAAAACAAACTACTTAAAAACTAAAAACTTAAACAGGTTCCTACACAGAATTCACAGCATCCTCATCCTTACCTGGCTGCTGATGGGCACAGTGACAGTAATGAAGGCCTCCCCTTCTCTCAACAACAGCCTCCCTTCAGCTCGTCCTCCTAGTATCTCCTTAATGTCCATCACTTCATCTATCCCTCCACTAATCCTATAGCCCACACTAGCATTGCCAAACAGCCCTGCGAGCCGTGTCACGTTCATAACCAGACCTCTGCTGACCTCTGACCCTGACCCCACTACCACTACAGACTGTCGCTCAGGGTTCAGGGAAAACACACCGTGGGGCTCATCATTAGCTCGCACCCTAAGGATGAGAGAGGAAGACGAAATTCAAGTTCATTAAATCTTTGAGTTTTTTTTTTACTTCAAAGTCAAAATACGTGACTGAGTATAACAGAAACATCACGACAAACCTAATGCGGGTGCTGATGAGGTTTGGGTTGGCATCCAAGGTAGCACCACCCTCCACGGATGTGAGCCGGACGGTGTAGAGCTCCTCCAGCTCTGGCACTGTATCGGGCATCAGCCTGAGGACGATTTCTGCCTCCCTTTGGCCCTCCAGGATCATCACTGAGCCAGATAAGGCTAGGAAGTCACCTACCGTATCAGAGTCACTCTGTATCTGCCAATGGACCTAAGGTGTTGGAGAAACATATGTGTGTGTTTCAGTGAGAGATTGAGGAAAGGATTTAAATCAGCTACTTTAAGCACTGATACTGTATTTGACCGATAATTGATACATTCTGTTTTTCTGCTGCTTACTGGTGACAGAGGGGGCATGTTCTACCTAATGCACATAAATACATATTGGTATAATCTGATGTTGATGTAATCTTACCGTGATGTTACCCATGACGCCCTCTCTGCGTGTAATGTATAGGGAAATGTTGAATGGGCCCTCTGCTTCTGTGGATTCATTGTAGACACGTTCTCGTAGAGCATTCTCAGTAAACTGGACTATACCATTTGGGTCACCAAACTTCTCAATCTGGGAGACAAAAACACATTAAGAGAGAGATGCTGAAGCCTGCTATTAGATTTCTATCTGCAAATAGTGTTTTAATTCATGATAGCGGAATCAACCCTGCAGTAATGATTCAATGAAGTACCTTCAGTGTTACAGAGCCAGCCTGAGGATCTATATCCATCTCCCCAGACAGGATGTTGAGCTCTACAACGAATGTCTCCTCCACCTCCACTTCACCGTGGGGGAGAATAAGCAGCTCTATGGTACGTGTACCTTCCTCTCCATCCCTGAAGAAGAAGGACCCGTTCACAGGCTCTCTAATGTCTGTATTGAATGGAGGAAGGACCTTTCTGCTGTTAGGGCCAAGGATGATCCAGGCAACCTGTCAAAGGGTAAAACATGTTTAAAAAGCTGAGATCTGACAAGCAACCAGGACTGAGAGGAACTGAAGTGATGTTATTTTCTCTGTCTGATACCGTTGCATTGCCCACTAGACCGCCTGCTCTCTCCAAGACAAGGTTGAGTTTGAGGGTGGAGTTTGGGTTGACCAAGGTGATCAGGCTCTCGTTGAGAAAACGCACCACCCCGTTTGGAGAGTCATTTTTGGTGATGGTTACCCTGGCAACATTTTGAGAGCCTATGACTGCTCCCCCTGCAGCTCCAACCAGCAGGACTTCAAATATCTCAGCATATTCACTGGGGAAGACAATTTCAACTTCAAATTATAATTAAGGAATATCTACATACATTTTTTGACAATTTCAAAACACATTTGATGATTTATGTTAAACTCAGCACTGATATTATATCCCAAATATACAGTATACCTTAAATACCTAAATGTTTTCTTAATTTCTCCTCTCACCTGTCCTGGTCATCTATGATAGTAACATTAATGTAGCTGGTATTCTGCCCATGGACGAACACCACTGAGCCATTATTCAGGATGTAGTCAAGGTCAGGAGTTGCAGTCAGGCCTTTTGAAATGAAGTGAGCTGAGACCGGTCCATATGAGCCCACTCTCCTCACCACTGGGATCAATAAAGTGCCCACATCCTCTTCAACTGAAAAAAAGAAGCCAGGAGGAAACAATGATTTCATACACAGTCTTTATATATATTCTCTGTAACACATGGTGTCATTGCAAACTTTGCACGGCAGCTGATTTATATTTGTGTGTTTGCCTCACTTGAATATTGCACATAAGATAGAATTAAACTGCTACTTTTCAATGTGCCTTTGTTTTGACTTACCTGTAATGCTGACGTAGTCCTGCCTAAACTCCAGGATACCCTCAGCGTTGTCATTCTTCTGTATGACCACAGTAAGAGAAGAGATGTTGCCTATAGCTGGTGGCTGGTCCAGCTGGAGACCTGACTCCCTCACTGTGTAGTCCACAGCACTGACCACCAGAGGGAGACACAGAATGAAGAATGACTGATAGAATCTTTGAAAGTCACATCAGCACAATATTTTGACTAAACTAAGGCTCTGCAGTGTCTGTAATATGACGAGGACCCTTCAGTCCCACTTGCAACATCCTTTCTGAAACTACTACAAACACTCCGTCCAACCATTTGCCTTTATCCAACTAATTTTACTGTACCTGACATTGACTAGCTCCACTGCGGTGATGTTAAGGAAGAACACCTCAGGCCCCTCTGGAAGACTGTCATCATAGATACGCAGTGAGACTTGTTGTGAGGTCTGGCGTGGGGTGAAGAGTAGTCTTCCTGAAGCTGGAGCGAAGTCAACTCCACTGACCGCTGTGTCGCCAGAGGTCTGATAGGTGACCTGCACGCTGCCCAGACTGCCTAAAGAGCGATTAACTGTCACATTCACCTGGGGAAATGCATGTAGCTGTGGGTTAGTTTTATGACTACAGTATATCTGATGTACTCTATATTTTCTCTGTATATGACTCTGTACTCACCATCCCCTCCTCCTCAGTCGCCCTGATCTGGTGTTGGGTGAAGGAGAACAGGCCATAGGGGTTGTCGCTGGCTGCCATAATAACTCTGGCATGCCGTGCTATGGGACTGATTTCCAATCCTGGGGTGGCAGACATGAGCGTAAGCTGGTACTCATGTCGCTCCTCAGGGAAATCATCATCCAGGGCCTGGCATCATGATAGATATGATAAGGATAATTTTATGGAAGGCATGCGGAAGGTCATCATTACGATGCATTTCAGTCTACATATGTGTATTCTGCAGACAATCCATATTACTCAGTACCTTCAGAACGATGGCAGCAACAGACTGTCTGTCTCTCATAGTCACAACACCAGAGATCTCTTTGAACTCCGAAGCCACAGCTGGAGTGATATTCCAGTATACCTGGATCTCCCCAAACACACCTGGCCCTCGCACAAGGCTGGGAGACACACACACACATACAAAATGATACATACACCAAAGGATTTTCACATTAAATGCTTAGCTAATAAAAGGAGACACTGAAAATTAAAGCTCTCATATGTCTTCCAATGATGTTTATCTCACCTGACCACGGCACTGCCATTGTAATCACCCTGAGGTTCTCCAATGATGATGTCCCTGGATGACTCTGCTATTCCAATAATCCCCAGGGCAGCCTTATCTGCCCTAATAGTGATGGTGGCCAAGCCTGGAGGATCACATGACCAGTGAAGGGAGGACATATCAATGAAAGACAATAAATAAAAAATTGATGCAGTAGCTATGCAACTTTTTTTTCCTAAATACTGACCGTTTAGGGGGTCAATGACAGCGCCGCTCTCAGCAGGAAACAGCCGGACGGTGAAGTGCTCATTTCCTTCCAGTACAGTGTCAGCGAGGGCTCTTATCACAAACGTCTTCATTGACTCAGTCTGGAAGGTTTAAAACATTATAACTGTATAGCAGACATCATGAAGAAACTTGCATCATACCTATGTATTGACCTTTATAAATGACGATCATTACACACAGACTAAATCATTACATAGAAATAATACTGTACTATGCGGTGGGACAATGACACCACCCCCTGTATATTGTACCTCAGTGAAGACAAGTGTTCCATTGAAAGGTGAGAGGTCATCTTTAGCCTGGCCTTCCAGCTGCCACACAAGTGTCACTGCCCCCTTGCCTCCTTCACTACGCAGCACCGCTAGTGTCGCCACAGCAGCAGGATCATCCACAAAGTCTGGCTCACTGACAGTAACCTGAGAGGGAACCGAGTAAGGTGATTATATGTGATTCTAACAGTAAAATCACATGTATCACCAGCTATACCAAAGTTGAGGATCACTGTGATGATATTTGAAGGATTTGAAATGCTGTTGGTGCTTTAATTTGTCACAGTGTCAACGTATGTAGGTGTATTTAAGTCTGGGTGATCCACAAATCTTCTGACGGAGGACATATACATAAGTATGACTAATTTAGGCTCACCTCCAGTTCCCGAAATCCAAATCGTCCGAGAGGTGAATCATTAGGCGGAATGCTGATAGTTACAGAAGTCACCTCTCCGAGTCGAGCCCCACCAATCACACGCAGCAAATTCACTCTGAAGGTTTCCGAAGTCTCTACTTGTTCGTCGTCCAAGATGGTGATGTCAATAATGGCTTCTCTCTAAGAACAAGGGTGAGGAAACAAAATCTAACACTGAGGATTTCAAGATAATGACACCTGTACCATTTGTAGTTGTGGACAGCCTCCGCTTACGGCTTAATGATATTTAATACAGGTTCATTTTAAATCTGGATAATTTAACCATTTACCTGCCCATCTTGAAAGGTAATATTCCCAGATGTAGGGCTGAAATCATTTAAGTCAGCAGTGAGGGCCTGAGCCTCCCAGTAGATGACCAGTCTTCCAGTTGTACCAGCAAGTCGCACTACTGACAGATGGAGGATGTTGTCTGGTGGTGGTATCTCATAGGCCAGCACGCTTCCAAGGATATCCTATATATATATATATATACATTATTACATTACATTATTCATTTGGTCTAACATGGTAATTTCCAAGTCACAGTCAAAGAGATGATCCTGCACTCACCTCTGACACATTAAACTGCAGAATCCCTCGAGGGTCATCATTCTCCTGGATGGTTACTTCGGCTACTTCCATACCAGGCCTCTTTACGCTGGGCTGGCCTGCTCCAGCTGACCCTCTAACTAGCTCCACACTGGTGATATTTACCAGGAAACTCTCTGCCAGCTCTGGGATGTCATCCTTAGAAAACACACGTTTAGGCAAATATCAAAGTCATGAGCCTTGTCGCTAAATTTAGCTTCGTGGTTACGCAACTGCAGTTAATGGTGCAAACAGGAGTCATCTTGGATAGCACAACATTTTAAGAGATTTATACAACATATCCTCATAACAATATTAATGAAGCCTTGCAGTCACAAAGGACTGGCAGAAAACTGTGTCTCACATCATTTACTTCAACCTCTAGTGTAAACACACAACATAATCACAAAATCCCATTAGTGGGAGGTTGAAATGGACATTACATGGCCCAGAAATGTATCTGGGAGCGAGAAGGAGAAGGGAAGGGTGAGAAAAAAGCAAAGAGAAGTGATAGTAAGCATAGGTACAAGGTAAGGAAAAGTTTATCAAAAGTAAATGGGTATAAAAGGAGTATTTGAACAGGATGCAGAGAGGAAGGGAAAGAGTTGCATTTTCCCTCTTTTGATGGACTACATGTGGCATCTTAAGGCTAGTCTGATAGTCACAGGGCTGATTGGTAAGTTTGATCCTGAAGGCCAGAAACAGGCCCCAATCTGCACACACACCAGTCTGAATGGGCATGAGTGTGAAAGGTATGAGATGAAGAAAAACTTAGAAAGGAAGATTAAAATTCTTGTGCAAGAAAATCTTCGACCTAATTCCAAAAGATGATGGGAGACTGGTGCATTTTAAGAAGAACACTAAATTCTTTTGTCATATTCCTAATTTATTCTTCTTCATTCAGATAGTTTTAATGAACTCTATAACACAACAGTCCACACTTACCGGTAGAACTGTGACAGTAACAAGGGCCACAGTAGCACCATCAATCATGATGATGGTGTCGTCTTTGGCGGTGTAGTCCCATCCTGCGGTGGCCTGGTTGGATGGGGGCTGGTATAGGGCCGGCCTGGTCTGGTAATGGATTGCCACTTCACCTGAAGAGCCCTGCTCCCTCACTATGGACAGAGTCACATTGACTGGAACCCCTGCGGGTTGGAAGAAATGGGAGGTTACACAATGTTAAAACACAACACAAAATTATGGAAGATCTCGGCCAGCCTCCAAAACACAGATTGAGACAAATCCTAAATTACTTCAAATCCTGGAAACCACTGCAGATCTCTTTTACAGTAAATCTCAAAGTGTGATTACCGTAATAGCTCCTTAAGAATCCTTATTCAAAAATAAAATGAATGACTGGTATTCAGCAACCAGCTTAACTCTATTAAAATCTTAATAGAGGATTATCTTTAAATATGTAACTGCAATGCGCTGTGAAATACACATTTCGTGACTAATCATCACTCGTTCATTCATCTCCTGCAACAGACATTCTTACTCTGTGGTTCTTGTGTTAGTGTGAACTGGGAGTCCAGATGCCATCCAATCACCCCGTAGGGAGAACCATTTGGTAGGATGGTGAGTAGAGCTTGTGCCCGCTGCTTGTCAATGACTGCGGCCTGCTGTAGGTCCTGCAGCCCCACAGTGGTGACATCCATGAGGGTGATTGTGACACTTTCTCTCAGTTCTGGGACACCGTCTGCTATCACAGTCAGTGAGATGATCGCTACTGATTGGCCCTCTGAAAACGTTACCTAAAACAAATCAGTGAGATTACTTTATTATTATTTTATTCTTATTATGCCATTTTATAATTTTGGTAACATTTCATATTCAAACATGTTGTCAATACATACAGTAATGTGTGTTTTACTATGATAAGTATAATAGGACGTTAACTCACCACTCCTGAAGTTGGGTAAATGTCTGCCAGACTGCCATTTGCAGCCCAGTGAACAGTCAGTCTGCCAAAAGTCCCTCTTCTCCTCTGGACACTCAGAGAAATTTGATTATTTTGCTCCAGCTCCTCCACCTCCATAGATAGAGAATTCTGCAGAGAGGTGATGGTAATGTGAAGATGCTTAAAAATGACCTTGAAATGATTCTGATATGGTTTACATAACTTTACGCAGCTTTTAACACAATTGCTGTAACGTGATGACTACTACAGTTGAATACACAGGCTATCTTACATCAAAAGGTTTATCAGCTTACCTGAGCAAAGCCAATGACTCCATGGGCATCATCGTTGGTCGGGACAATGACAGTCACCTGACCACCAAACCCAATCTCAGCCCCACCCTTTGGATTCTTCAGGCTAACCTGAAAGCTCTCCTGCTTCTCAGGGATGTCATCATCTATGACATTCACTGTTATCTGCAGTTCGCTGTCGCCTGGTAAAAAGTGCAACTCGCCATAACTGAATGTGAGGAAATAAAGAAAACAACATAAATTAGTTTGCCTTTTTTGTGTCTTATTTATCCTTGAGCAGGATGTGCCTTCATGAGCAAACACTAGCACACTGCAGACTTAGAAAAACAATTTGGATACCTGGGTATAAAATCAGATTGATTGGAGACAGAAGTGAATTCATAAACTGTGGAGCTGTTCTCCTCAGTGGAAGCCAAGAGGGTCTTGGTGGTGTTGAGGGACGGGACCATGAGAGAGAGGAAGCTAATGGCTGGAGGGGCCCTCAGTATCACGGTGAACAGGTTGACATCAGACCTCCAGGAGTAGAGTGATGAACTATTTCTACCAGCTAGCAGGACATAAGCTATGAGAAAGAATAAGATTTAATTGATTTAATCAAGATGTCTGGTCAAAGGATTTCAATAGTACACCTGACAAATACAACTGGATTAAAATGATGAAAGCTATCTTCACAAACAAAACATTTTATAGTCTAACATATGTACTTACTGACTCCAGAAGGAGCAGTGAAGGGGTGAATAGAGGTGAGGCTTGGGTGAGGAATGGACTGATAAAGCTGAGGTAAACGCTGCCCTGAGCCCCACCATAACACCTCACAGGATGGAGAGAGACCTGAAGAAAGACACATGCACATGAACACACAAAACACACACACACACACACACATTTACATTCTTTCACACTAGAATAGCACGTTTATGTAAAGTAAGGACTGGTCTGACTGACACACCCAAGACTGACAAATTACAACCTCCGAGGCCCTCTGTGGCTCTGCTCTCCTCCACACTGAGGCCTTTCCAGTAAACCCACAACAGGTCTGAACCAGGAAAACTCACCACTTTTGCAGACTCAGAGAGATTATGTCTCATCAAAATATACAGAGCGTAGTATAAATATATGATCTGGCCCTACATTGTGAATTTTGTCATCTTAGTTGAGACAACAGAACCAGGCTGTTTTGTCTGTAATACATACATAGTTTCTGTGCGCCCTCTAAAGTATCACTGATTTGTTTGTACTATCCTAACCAGCATCTAACCGCCACCCAATCCACTAAAAAGTACAGTGAACCACAGAAAAAAGCGTCTCATTATTGTAAAAACACAACCATCCTCTTAACATACCATAGATTAAGTGCACTTAACTTCCATTCTAGGCCATTTCTAAATATGTAGTCGCAATATGTAGTTGCAACACAGTCAACTAACACAAACTAAAACAAATTTTGCTTGTCACAGCTGTTCATTGATGCTCTCATAATCCAAGAAGAGACTGGGAGTAGTTGTTTAAATGTGCAAAATAAAAAGGCAATTTATTAATGTTATAGGTAGTCAAAGTAAGACAGGTCACCTTCAATAAGAACCAACAGGAGAGTGTCATCTGTTCTTGTGTGGATTGCTTCCACCAGACTGGCTCTGCCGTTGAGTGGGAGGGGCTGTGGATTCAGAAATCTTCCGCTGGTCCACTGAAGCATGAGGCAGCTGACAGTCTGTTTGTCTACGCACACCACCAAGTAAGGAACAGCTGCACGAATGAATGGAGTCACACTGAGGATGTCCTGTTCAAAGTCAAGAGTCTGGAGGAGGGTGAAGGAGCCTCCACTCCAAACAAAAATCTGTAGCACAAAAAAAAACAAAAAAACAAAATAAGACTTGAAATTACACCAGTGAGGAATTTGACCTGTTTTAATGACAACTGAAAACAATTTAAAATCTGTGTTATTGAGTTCAAGCCTCACTTAAAGTCTAGACAGTGGAACAGTCAGCCTCACCTGGCTTGATGCGATCAGATAATCTCTGCCTTCAGTGGAAAAGTGTTTCACATCCAAAGCTTCAACACCTAGGGTTTGTTCCTAAAGAAATCAGATTGCACTAATTCATATGAAGGCAACGAAACTGTGTACAAAAACTTGATATAAGCAACGTGTACCACAATTGGGATTATACTTACCAATGTGACATTGAGGTCCATCTGTAGTTTAAAGATGCTGAGGTTGGCAGCAGGGGAAAAGGGAGGGCCACTGTGTGTGACGGCTATGTAGGTAGAGTTATTAACCACAAACCCAACACAAGAGCTCGGGTCCTGAATCCTGACTGACTAGAATGACAAAAGACAATAAGGTTTTTTTTATGATTGCAATGTAAATAGTTATAAATTAGCTCTGCAAGGATATGTGTTTGTAGTAGGAGGATCAGGTGCTGGTTGAGGAACAATACTGTAGTTATCCTACCTCTACTGGCACAAAAACACCCTGCCATCGATAGAGAGTGGCCAAAGTGTGGGAGGATCCAACAGCGGGACTCCTATCCAGCCTCATAGCAAGGAAAGAAGGCCCTTCAGGGAGGGAGCACCAAGCAGAAGTGGGGTTGTCCTCAAAGCTCTGGTACACGCCCATCACTGGGAGAGGACCCTCTGGAAGAAACAAGTAAAAAAAAAAGGAATTATAATGACATTGCTTATTAGAAGAGAAGGGGGATAAAAGGAACAACAGAAGAAAAGAGGAGATTTCAGGAGCTTGAGACTTTGAATACAAACATTTATTGGTCTCACCAGAAGCAATAGCTGTGACAGACTGTGTCACCCATTCCACACTGACAGCTGACTCCAGACCATTGCTGCGAGACACGGTGAGGAAGACTGCTCCACCGCCTTCATTAGCCACCACTTCTGTGTTAGTTCTGTCCAGAAAACACATATACAATTGACGACAATTAGTGTGTATGTGCACATGCTTAGGTATGTGTGCACATTTTCAACAAGGGTTTGTGTTATCTTAAGTTTGAGGGCCTTCTTGGTGCAATTCAACCCAAACCTGTTGAGAGTGGGTCCGATGCGGAACAAGCCAGAAGGAGCAAGGTTCTCCAGGACAGTGATGAGAGTGTGGAGTCGGTCACCCAGCCGTGCACCTCCTGTTGGGTTGGACAGGGTCACTGTGAAAGTTTCATTCACTTCAGGCTCGGCATCCAGTACTGCCCAGATCTCCAGCATCTGAAACAACACAGATAAAACAATGACTCACTAGCCAAATAAACATTACTGCTATAATGCTCCTCTGTGTGGTATAGGCAGAATAATGAAGGCTCAAAACATAAGATCCATTTTACATTACAAAAACAGTAAACATAAAAACTGAAATTAATATTTGAACTAAATACTGACTACTAATATGTATTATACAGTACAATTTCAAAGCTTTGAGTGCAAAAGAAAAGAAATATCAGTCTTTCTTGTTGTAATTCTACTTTCTCTCACCTTAAACCTGACTCCATCCTCCAGCACCACAAACCCTTGTGCTGGCATCAGGTCGCCCTCTGCTAGGCTGCCATTGGCATCTGTGATGGTAAACTGAACAGTAACGGTGCCAAATGTGCCTTTCTCAGGGTTCCGAACCACATACAGGGTCGCCACGCTTTCACTCAGCGCCGACACAGATGTGGGCTCCTTCAATAAGAAATGCTCGCTGGTGTTAAAGGAGATGACACCATGTCCGTCGTCACTGGCCAGGATATTCACGGTTGCTGTAAGAAAATAGAAAAAACATACTTAAGGAGAATAAAAGTTAAATATGGGTACATGAGAATAAATTCTTATACATTATCAATTCTTGTAAACAGTAATTTAATACTATTTAAAATAAACGTTAGTGTTGTGTTAAGCAATTGTGTATGATGCCTCATTTCATGTCCTGTCCTGTTTCAGAGTCCACAGTAAGGTGTCCTTATTTAACCTGATATGCCCTGATGTAAATAACAGATTGAGTGGTGGCCTCCACGGAGTCTGTTGTTTTGGTATACCATTTCACCACACCGTGTGGTACTGTGCTTATACTCTACTGCTTACCATAGGAGAAAAACGCTGGCCGTGTTTAAATCAATCACTTTTTTTTAGCTTGTTAGTGGTCAGGAACAACACGAAGAAGATGTACTGTTGCTGTGGTTACCTACTGCTTAATTTACCTTGCTCATTGATATAGACCAGTGATTAAACTGTTAACTGGAACAATGTGCGAAGAGGCCATGATAAAGGATTTTAAAAATCCTACAAATCCTACAAAACCTGCCATTCAATCAGCTCTATGGCTCTTTTATCTCACATGTTAATTTGTCAAATTCCTAACCCTCTTAGCCTAAATCTCCGCTAATTCGTCACGATGAATTGCACATTTTGCAGATTTTAACCAAATATACACTGAAAGTTTTTGTTTCAGTGTCTTGTGCTGCTTGATTCTAGCGCACTGAAAATTTCCATTGTATTCTATTCTGCTCTGTCTACCTGTAGTATTGGTGCCCAATTCCAGCCCAGGGGAAGGCTCGGACATGATCAGCTGGAATCTTTCAGCTCCCTCTGGAATGGCGTCATCAATGATCTGCACTTCTACAAACTTATGCCTTTCGCCATCAACAAAATGAAGCATCTGCGTGGACAGAAGGGTTTTCAAAAAATCATGCTACTACAAATATTATACAGTGCATGATATTCCATGTTAGTGTGTAATTGTGGGTCTCTGACTGTGTGTGAGTGGCTGACCATTTCGCTGGTGTTGTAGTCCAGTCCTTGCTGAGCCTCCAGGTTCTGAGCATAGAAGAAAAGAGAGACATTTCCATATGTCCCCTTGTTCCTGTAGGCCACTAGAGTCAGCACCCCTATCGATTCATTCACTTCAAACCTGGAAACCAGAACATATTTGCATGAGAAAAAACATTCTAATTACAGCATGTGTAAATCAACATAAGGAATCTGCTAATTATGGGTGATTTCTTACATGGTGTTTGTCCATTCAATGACTCCTCTAATTCCATCATTAGCAGCAATGCTGACCTCTGCCACCAAACCCTGAGTGTCTAGGGGAAAAAAACAAACACTTAGCACTAGCAACAGCGCTGACTTTAGGGCTATAACTGCAGTGCAAGCTCCAACAGCAAGTTGTGCAAGACCAAACTCTAGAGGATCTAATTTTTCTCATGCCACATTTGGGCGAAGGATTACAGCTGAGAAGCGTCTCCTGTAAGTGGCTTGGGAGGTTGAGCAGCCAAGTCTTTTGGGTGGACTGATTTATGACCCCCTGAATAGTCTTCTCCCATTCACTCTATAGCCAAGGAACTGGGAGGCCAGCTATGGGTTTAGTTTGGCTTTCTCGCTCCTTACCACACAGTGCTACTCGGCTCCCACCAAATCCCCAGGCTTCCTCAATCATGGAAAGCATCAATCTCACCATCCAAGCCACATAATGACTGCTGCCAAAAGAGCGGCCGTGTGTTTACTGTGCGTCTCCAGGCAGAAGGCCGATAGTATTCTGGGAGTCTCCAAGTCCTGCTCTGCCCGTAGTATTCTGTCTACTCATCACTTTCTAAAGTTACCCATTCATAAATTGGACTGTGGTTTGAATTATGCAAAAACAGTAGCAGTAACTACCAAGCTCTGTCATGGCGCATTTTGACAGTCAACTACAATGTTGTAATTCAATGTACAATACAAGAATATTGCACATCAGGCTACATGGCATTTGAGGCAAAGCTTGTGAGCATATGAAAGTGTATTTTACCTGGTAATGTGCAATACACAACCTCTGCTCATCAAACAGAGCAAAGTTGTGTGGAATTGGGATAAATTATAGGAAGAAAAGGAAGAAAATAAATTCACAAATTTTTCACTAGAGAACTAAAGAAAATGCTAAATACACCAGAAAAAATAAAACTAACAGAGAGAAACAATAAGGAAATTCTTTTAAGATGTAATTTGAGACGGTAATGGCACAAAGATAATTCAATAATCAGTACAGATCAGATTTAAGCTGCTTAATTGCTCCATACCTAGCTGGGGAACAGTGGCAAGGGTTGTGATGAGTACTGCTGACGTGATGTTGACCAGAAAGAACTCCTGCAACTCTGGAATGTCGTCCTGGTAAAACAAAGGGAAATGAAAAGCTTAAAATTCAACATCCAAGCAAATCTGCTTCAACTCAGTAGAGCTTGCATAACCTAAGAGCTTATCTTGGTCAAATCATTTCCTACCCCACAAACAATGCAGGTAACACTTATAGCAGTCAGCAAAAAATGCTGCATCTGTTTTCTTAATGTCAGACTGATAGTGGAGCAATGGTTAAAATTTGGATGCTGCTTGATTGATGATGCTTTCCCCTCAATAAGTAAAGCAGTAAAGAATTGTAAATGATGAAGTACAGTGAAAGATAAATCATGCCACAATAGTGTGTTAAAAATCCATCTTTTCTGATATATATCACCTTAGGTAACAAGTTTGATGGACAGACAAATGAAAGAATGGAAGAAAGTCACAGTCTTTACCTCCAGTATGGTGACAGGGATAGCAACAGAAGTCTGTCCATCCTGAAGGATCACAAAACCAGTTCCAGAGATGAAGTCTTGTCCCGGGTCAGCGAGAGCACCCTCTACCTGGGACAGGTCCTGTAGAGAACCTCTGATAACCTCATAGGTGATATTCACGGCTCCTGGACAAAAACATTTAGGTATAATATCAGTTAAAAAGTCAAGGATTAAAATATATATACAGTGCTGCTTGAAAGTTTGTGAACCCTTTATAATTTTCTCTATTTCTGCATAAATATGACCTAAAATACAAGTCCTAAAACTAGATAAAGGGAACCCAATTAAACAAATGACACAAAAACATTAAACTCAATTATTGAGGAAAATTATCATATTCTTACATATTCGTGTGAGGCATAAGTATGTGAACCCTTGCTTTCAGTAACTGGTGTGACCCCCTTTTGCAGCAATAACTTCAACCAAACGTTTCCAGTAACTGTTTATCAGCCCTGCACATCGGCTTGGAGGAATTTTAGCCCCTTCCTCCTTACAGAACAGTCTTAACTCAGGGATGTTGATGGGCTTCTTTGCATGAACTGCCCGCTTCCTTCCACAGTATTTATATAGGATTAAGGTCAGGACTTTGACTTGGCCATTCCAAAACATTAACTTTCTTCTGCTCTAACCATTCTTTGGTAGAGTGACTTGTGCGTTTAGGGTCATTTTCTTACTGCATGACCCACTTTCTGTTGAGCTTCAGTTCACAGATGGATACCTTGACATTATCCTGTAGAATTTGCTGGTACAGCTCAGAGCTCATAGCTCCATCAATGATTGCAAGCCGTCCTGGTTGAGAGGCAGCAAAGCAGACCCAAACCATGATACTGCCACCACCATGTTTCATAGATGGGATAAGGTTCTTATGCTGGAATGCAGTGTTTGCTCATCGCCAAACATAACGCTTCTCATTCAAGCCGAAAAGTTAGATTTTGGTCTCATCCATCCACAGAACATTTTTCCAATCGTCTTCTGGCTTATCCATGTGGCCTTGAGCAAACCGTAGACGGCAGCAATGTTCTTTTTGGAGAGAAGTGGCTTTTTTCCTTGCAACTCTGCCATGCACACCATTGATGTTCAATGTTCTCCTGATGGTGGACTCATGAACACTGACTGTAGCCACTGCAAGAGAGGCCTTTAGTTTCCTAGATGTTACCCTGGGGTCCCTTATGGCCTCCCGGACTATTAAACGTCTGCTCTTGGTGTGATCTTTGTTGTTCGACCACTCCTGGGGAGGGTAATAACAGTGATGGATGTCTTCCATTTGTACAATATCTGCCTGACAGTGAACTGGTGGAGTCCAAACTCTTTAGAAATGGTTTTGTAACCCTTTCCAGCCTGGTGAGTATCAGCAACTTTTGTTCTAAGGTCCTCAAAAATCTCCTTTGTTCAAAGTCACTCTTCCACAAACCTGTTTTGTAAAGCTCAGACTTTGACAGTGAAGACCCAGATTTCTCTTCTTTAAATAAGGCAGGTCCTCCCAGACTCCCACTTGTTTGTCACCCCATTGACTGAAACACCCAACTCTAATTTCAAATGAATTGATAATCCTAGAGGTTCAAATATGTAACATTGGATCATTTTCCTCAATAAGGTTTTTGTCTCATTTGTTTAATTGATGTCTCTTTATCTAGTTTTAGGACTTGCATGGAAATCTGATCATGTTTTAGGTCATGTTTATGTAGAAATAGAGCAAGGGTTCACAAACTTTCAAGCAGCACTGTATATAAAATCAACAAAATAGTGCTTAACAGTTAAATGGAATAAATCTAATTCACAGGGAACTTATTCATTCCTACTACACATTTTTGTCTTTACACTTGGCCCACTGACCTGAAGCTCCAAACTCCCTGTTGATGTAGATGTTAATAGTTGGGTCCTGTTCCTCTGTGGTCACCCTAAGGGATGATGGGGCAATGGTCAGCATCCCATATGGTACATCGCTGGTGTCCACAGTAAGCACTGCCTCACTGCCCTGAACATCAAGGGCAGCATGGCCGGTCACCACAACACCTGTGTCAGGAAAATGTCAATCTGTGTAAGAATTCTGATCAGGCTTATTTTGAGGTACTTGTGGTTTCTTAGAAATGTAGCTCATGTGTATCATATCACAATAAACTCATGCACGATTATCAACCACAGAAGCACTAAGAGCAGATGTGTTACCAAAAGTTTGTATGTTGGACAAGGAAACTTTGTATTCGTCTTTGTCCTCTGGTGTGGCATCATCGAGAAGCTGCAGGACAATGGTGTCATTCAGCTTTCCCTGTAGGAGATATATAATAAAATACAGAGTTCCTGCTGGAATCAAATCATAGTTTATAACAATTTAAATCATTAACAATAATCAACAATCAACAACAATGACAACATGCCGGTATGTGCAATGGTTTGCATTGCTACACTGTGCGCTTGAACCAGCTCTTTGTACAAATTTCTGTAACCACCGCTGTCACAACAAACTGTCCAATGATCTCCATCCAGTGTTTTACCTCAGCAAAGAAAAGCCTCCCTGAGGTTTTGGTGAAGGTCCGGTCTACCAGGGGCCCTTGTACAGTCCAGTCCACAGTGACATTACCCAGACCTGGAGCCGTCCTCAAAACTAACAAGGACAGCTTCTCACCTGTAATACAAAATATGACACAGTCAGCCCTAACGCTTGATGCAAAACCAAGAGTACTCTGAAATGCAGTCTTCTTTTCTCTTTTTCATTAATTGTGAGTAAAGTTAATGCATAATCAGAATAGGATAGAGCAGTACATGAGAAGCCTTTCCAAAGCTTTAACTCAGTCTACATTTGAGGAATGTGAATTTGCAGATACTCATTTTGTGAATTTAAATTATAAGTCTGTGAAGATAATGTGAAAAGGTTTTCTTATAGATCTAGGTAGAGACAGGAGACCTCAACTGCTCATGCATACATAATTTCCAGATAATGACAGACAGCCACAGGGACCACCTGTTGCTGCATGCTGCCATTGCCACTGAGTGAATTCTCTTACCATTGCACTCATACATAATTAGGACACATCTCTAGTGACAGGGACAATGGAAAAAGGTTTGGAATGTAATGTATGGGTGTGATAATGGACATACATCATGTCTACTGTACATCCAAACAAACTTGCAAAGCATCAAAAATAGCTACGCACCCTCTCTGGAGATGACAGAACGTGAGTCTGGATGGAATCCTACTATCCCAGCCACGTTATCATTAGCCAGTATCACTATGGTTACAGTATCAGAGCTGGGCAGGATTCGACTTCCTCCCTCCGTATTAACAAGACCAATCATGAGGCTCTCGTTGTCTTCTGGCTCAATATCATCTCTGATTACTACCTCTATTGTCTTCTTCAGATCACCTGTAGACACAGAGGATAAAGTACGTGGAACATGGTGAAGAGCACGTGCTAGCATCTATCAGTTCTCCTGACTATTAGATAAATGAAAGCAAACACACATTTAAACCGCATGTGAAGAATTCCAAGATACCTGGACCAGTGATGAATGTTTAATTAGGACATTGTCCCAAATAACTCATTCTGAGAAGTGGAAGTTTGTTTTTTTTAATATAAGTCTTCATAGAGAATTATAAAAGTGCAGTGAGTGATCCACCTACCATTAAAAACCAGAGTCCCTCCAGTCCCTGTGAAGTCAGCATCTGGTGTGGCTTTCCCTCCAACAAACCTCCACTCTACGGTGACAGTCCCGAGATTCCCTCCCCTCCTTTCTACAACCAGGGGCACCACAACCATAGGTTCTTCTCGAACCTCTAGATAGAGCCCCTCGTTAGTTGCGTTGGGACTGAGGCTGTATATCAAAAATACGCCAAAGGCATCGCCATTTATCCCTATAGTCACCACAGCTTTGTCTGGCTGGCCAATCGAGGGCAGGTTCTTCTGTTCCACTGTCAGATTCATCAGCTCTACCTTCAAACAACACATGATTATACATTTTATTTATTATACAATTTGCTGTAAAACTTGAAAAGCATGTGTGTAGATAAAACTAATTAAACCATTAATACCATTGAGCAATATACTGTACATATTTTACCTTTAAGATCTGTATGGAGAAACTCTCGTCCATTTCAGGGAATTTATCAGTCAAAATTGAGACCGTGAGGTTGGCAACCCCTGAACCATCCTCCATGAAGGCACTTTGAGCTGTCATAGGGGTGTAATCACTACCTGCCACAGCTTGGGCACTGAACAGGACTGCAGCTGCAGTGACATTTTTTACATAAGTCATAACCTGGGATTTTGTGGTCAGCTGGTCCGCCCCTGAAGTCACCCAAGTGCAGGATGGTGGGGTCACGGATGATGAAAGAGAGAAAGCCTGGCAGGCACGCTCTCTCAGACATGCAGCGGCACATGCAGCCAGGGGGTCTCTCTGACCAGTGATGTCAATTGTCATATGGGGGGCAGTGGATGGAACACCTGGTTTTGGGAGTTCATAGTACAGAAGCAGGTTCTGACCCTCAGCCTGAGCCGAGCCAACAATGTCAATCTCGGAGGTGCTGTACAAGATCTCCAAACGACCAAAGTAGCCTCCCCTGAAATGAAAGCAATGGGGATGATGGAGAAAAGGCAGATGATAGGAAAAGGGGGGTTAATGTAAGCAGAACAAAAAAACTATTCTATTCTTAATTATTCTTGCAAAAAAAAACAATCATCAAAGGTACCTCCTGCGGACACTAATATTTGCTCTATAAACTCCATCCAATGGCTCCTGAATGCGGTAAACAGACCGTTCAAAGTAGACTGTTCCATATGGGTTGTCATTGGCAGGCACTATAATGTTAACAGATGTGTCAGCTCCAAGGTTTCCCCCATTACTGGCACCAGTAAGCTCTACCTTAATTATCTAGAAAAGACAGAGAGATTGTGATATACACTGCGACCTGTAAATACAACAAATGTCCTAATTTCAATCATATCGTTATGTTCAGTCTCAGTTCCTTACCTCAGTGATTTCAGGAACATCATCAGCTAAGACCTCCACTCGGAGCGTCTTCATGGTCTCTCCGGGAGCAAACCTCACTTCTCCCGATGTGGGTCTGATGTCCCCCACAGCTAGTTTACCATTGACAGTGGCCTGCCATTGGACTACCACTGTTCCAATAGTACCAGCATTACGGACTATAGGCAGTGTGACCTCAATGGAGTTAGATCCTGGTTCCTCTATGGTGACTGGGACAGCCTGGAAGACTGGGTAGAAATAAAACAAAGTGAAGAACTTGCTGAAGGACACTGTAATTTATTGAAATCAAACCATTATAGTAGAAACATTATGACAGACTGAAACTAACCAAAGGCACCAAAAGGGTCATCAGAAGGCAGTATGGTGATAATGGCACGGGTGAGCTCTCCCAGCAGAGCTCCTCCAGTGGTCTGGTTGAGCAGCTCGATGAGAAAGGTCTCCTCCAGCTCAGGGACCACGTCATTGATGACATAGATGGGTACAGATTTACTGGACTCCCCTTCAAGAAGGACCACGTCAGTGGAGGCTACGCTGTAGTCTTCACCTATAGGATGACACATACGCACATACATATGAACATGGCCAACCTCCATGCACACAAATTGTGGAGACAATTTTGCACCGCCCAACACTTACTGACTCTGGCGGTCAAAGGCACGGCTCTGAACTTGACAGATACGTCAGCAAAAATCCCCCCTACACGTGTGACGTTTATTATGGGGCCAACATAGTGCTCAGCCACACTGACAGCAGAAGCTGACAGTTGAAGGATTCCAAAAGCATCGTCACTGGCCTCCACTATCACCTGGGCTACAATGTCCGTCCTGGGGCCCAGAGAAGGGGAATTGGAAACTGTAAAGGACAGTAAGAGGATATTTTATCAGTGTAGTGTGGTATGGTTGAAGTATCATTAAATCTAAAATAATTTTTTCAGGTAAAATCTGTGTCAGTAGCTTACTGAGCCTCTCCTGCTCTCCTTTGATGAGTTGAACACTGATCAACTTCACAAACACTGATTCGTCTCTTTCTGGATCCTCATCATCCAGAACTCTGAGGGTGATGTTTGCTTCACTCTGATTGGCAAAGAACACGACAGAATCTAGGAGAGGAACAAAGTCCCGTCCCTCAGAGGCTCGGCCCACCCCGGGGGTCATGTAAGGTGCCGGATCGGCTTCTTTTAGTGTCCCGTACGTGACTCGCACCTAAGTAAATGAATATTGGAAAAATATAATTTGGTACATCAATAACAAGTGAGCATCTATCAGTTTCGTCAAAGACACAGAATCATCATCTTAAAATTCACCTCAACAAAACATATCACATTGTTTTATTAAAGAATGCTGCCAGTCATAGAATGGGCAGTAATTTCTATACTTCTATACCTATTCAGTTCCTAAACCTTCTACAGTGGGACACACCTGTCCCATCAGGCCTCTCTGTCGCAGGATGGTAAGGGTGACAGTTGAGTCTGCTTCAGGAAGTCGGACGGGTCTCGTGACATTAGAGAATACAAAAACACCATAGGGATCGTCACTGGCGAGCACAGTCAGAATAGCAGAAGTCTGGACACCCAGGCGACCGTGGGAGACGTTAACCAAGGACACGGTGAAACTCTTGTCCAACTCAGGGATCTCATCTTGGGCCACTCTGATGATGATGTTTTCTGATGTCTGACTTACACCAAAGGTGACGTTACCAAACCTGCTGAGGAGTTCCCCCTCGGAGCTGGGATCAACCTCCCAGTACAAAGTCACATTGGAAAGGTCACCAAAGGACCGATCCACCTGGGAGAGGGAAAAAAGATATTGTATGATGATGAACAATACATTATGCTGTATTTAAAAATAGTAACTAACTTTGTTCTCAGAGCAGTATCAACATCTTGACTACTGACCTGTAGGACCACAGAGCTACGTCCATCCTCAGGTTCTGTCCCGTTAACAGACATTGAATCAGGACTGAACTGGAACACTCCGTGGGCATCATCAGAAGCAGCGATGGTCACTGTGATGCGGGAAGCAGCTCCCAAGCTGGCTACACACACAATGCAAGATATGATCCTGCGTTACTTTTTAGAGATATAGGGCCAAATCCACAAGGAATGGATTGCGGCCACTAATAGCACCGCCAATGGCGCAGCATTTGCCCCCGCAATCTGCCCCGTTTAAAGGTGCTATTCACAAAAGATTTTGCGCTAGTGATATGCTGGCACAAACACGCCCATAAAGTTTTGCAGCTGAGTGCAATTTGCCCTTGTTTTGCGTCTGACTGAGTAAGCGGAACTGTTTCCAGTGTTTCAGGCTTTTCTCCATCTTTCAGCACGCAGATTGATCCATAATAAAAACTGGAAAGAGCACAAAAGCCTCAAATTGCGTGTCTTTAATTAACAGAGGTGCGCACACACAGAGCTCTCCACAATCACAAACCAACTTTCATGTATTTTGCTTCTTTTACTTCTCTCATATTTCGCATCTATAACATAATCTATTGAAATGTCAAATATCATATCATGTAGATTTCGGCCTTAATATCATTCAATTTCAATTCAACATCATTCAACCCTCACAAGCTTGAAGATTTGAAGAGAGAGAGAGAGAGAGAGAGTGAGGAGTGAGTGAGGAGTGAGTGTGCGCACAGTTAACACCAACTATCTAGACGCTAATAACTCCACCCTAATTGCGTGTGGCAATTAGCACTGGTTTTTGTGAATAAGACTGTTGCAACGAGGCTTATTTGCATAGATTGCGCCGCAAAAGCAGCACAATCCTTTTGTGGATTTGGCCCATAGTTTAGATTCGCATTTTTAAGAGTGAAGTAAATGAAAAGTACCCAACGATTAAGAGAAGAGGGAATGGAAATGTGACATATCATCTTTCAGTCAAATCAAGCTGTTGATTTTGAACAAGAAAACTTAATAATAATAATAATAATAAAAATACACACCTTCTTATCACCAAATAAAGTGATATTATGTTCAAGGACATCAGACTGAGGTATGCGTGGAGGTTATTTCAGAATGCCCAATTTTATGTAAAGCACTAGGGTTTGCGACCACTTACCGCTACTAATACTGAAAGGCTATTTGCTTTTCCCACATCACTCTCTTTGGGTACTTCTCACAGGGGTCATAGTACAATGTAAACAGCACACACTATTAAACACACACATGCATGTGCACGTACACACCCACAGCTGTGTGTGAGTGTATATGCACTATATGCTGGTAGATACTAACTATGATGTTGGTGATGATTTCATCTCTGGCCATAGTCAGTGTATACAATATGTTTATTATTATCTTATTAGTATCATTTATGTTTTATTCACATGGCTGACCAGAGAAATCAATACAGTGTGATTTGGGAATATTTCACTCAACAGCTTCGAGATCGACAGTCCAATTCACCCAAGAATTTCATAAAATAGTTTTCAGAGGAGAGTTCCCCAGCTTTTATGGCCCAAATGTTGTTTGCACAGCTCTGTACAACTTGCCAAATATATTATTCTGAAAGAAAGAGATTGTTTTTATCTAATTTTAGTGGTCAAATTTAAACATGAGGTCCAAATAGTATTTGTCAGAAGCAATGCATCACTTGATTCCTGATAGAACTTGACTTTGAGATATGCAACCTTGGGGAGTGAGATATTATGTTGGTGTGGGAGTTGACGTAATAAAGACAAGGAGTTCAGGGAGTTAGGGAAGGGGAGACTTACCATGGTGTTGATAGGATGGAAGTAGGAAGTCAGAGTCACTCTCCCCACTACCACTTCCTTCATCATGCAGAAACTGATCCACTGATGGATCACACAGGTGTCACACCAGGTTGGAATCAGACCAGAGGAGTAGGTATCAAAAGGCAAATAGGAAGGATGGATGGTAGGGAGGTATGTGGGAAGCACACAGGAGCACAGCACACGAATCACAACACACAAAAACAGAAGGGCAGAAAACAGGTTCACTTCAACTATAATCAGAGGATAGACAATGAAAGGCTTCTAATAAAATATAGTGAATTAAAAAAAAAGTAGTTCTAAAGTACGCTAACTATTAAAACACTAAAGTAAAAAAATATGTTGAACTTCTCACCTCCTCCATCAGCATTGTAGAGCTCCACCCTAAAAATCTTGTCCAGTTCAGGGACAGGATTGTCTATGATGGTGACAGTAATGAACTTTAACCTCTCCCCTGGAAGAAAGTCCAGCATGCCCTCTGAGTCCTGACAATGAAACACAGAAAAACAGGAATCCATCGAAGCTGCGTGGTAGAAAGTTGAGAGCTGGGACCTAAAGTTCAAATCTCTACAGTTATCAATAAGAATAGCATCAGTAAGATAGAAGACTTGAGGGAAAACTGACCTCATAGTCTTCAGGACTGGATGCTGTGAAGGGGGTGGTCCTATATCCTACCATGACCCTTCCCAAAAGGCCTTGGGCCCTGGCCACAGGCAGACGGACTTGTCCATCTTCCTCATTAACAGTGATGCGGGCAGGTTCTAATGCTGGAGCGATCAACCCCTCCCCTGGAGGACTGGGCTGAAACTGCAGCAGGCCTGGAAGTAAGTGTGTTTGTGAGTTACAGTGATGATTAGAACAAAGGAGATGGGGGAGAAAAATGTGATGCAAGAAGACGGGCAGGGAGTGGGGGGAGGAGAAGAATAACGCACATAGCAGGGACAAGTAGAGAGAAAGTTGTACATATGTTCAGCTGACCCAATAAGCCACTTATCTCAACGTACTACTAATAATAGCAACACTGTTTTTCAGGTGTGTGAGTAAGTACCATAGGGGTGGTCGCTGGCTGTGACAGTGACAGTGTTAACAGAGTTGTTGGGGTCAATGCTCGCTCCGCTGGTGGGGGTGGAGCCTGGCTTCCCATCACCGGACTCTGCTGACACCAGTGTGATCTGAAAGGATTCTGCCAGCTCTGGGAGGTTGTCATCCAACACCAACAGGTTCAGTACCTAACAGAAAGATGCACACACAGTACATTTGTGTCATGTTTGACTCCAGGCTGTACCTCAATCAATCGCTATTAAATGCTTGATTTGGCAAAACTAAATCTCACAGTAAGTACATTGTTTTTTTGCACAATGTTTTCATGGTGTGTGTGTTGCGTGCCACAGGCTTTAAGACTAAGCTTAATCACCAGCTGACACCTGTTGACTCATCAGTAAATGGCAAACAAGCAACCACTAGGTGGGGCTGGTTGTCAAGTAACATTGCAATTAGGTGACTGTAAAACACTGCTGTTAAACTAGACATACAGTATTTATTTGAAATTAATTTGCTGGTGTGTAAATACTGTGCACAATAGGTGCATCACACTTGTTTTACCTACTGTGTGACTGCTCTCTACAATGGACCCTGGATTAACTCAGAGGGGTTTTCCTCAGCTCATATAAGGTCACATTATTACGTGTCCAACAGTTGAGTCACTCTCACACACAGTACCCACACCTCAGAGCGCTGTCCAGGCACAAAGAGTACAGCTCCAGTGGCATTAACAAAATCCTGATGGGCTGGCGTCTCACTGTCCGAGACATCCAGTTGGGTAACAGTGTAGTTAATATAAACGTGGTCCAGAGATCCTCGCATACGCTCAATCACGCAAGAAATGGTGGAGCCCTCCTCAGTAGTCTATGAGGACAAACAAGGGAATAAAAATTACAACATCGGAGGAAGTGATCAATACTGAATGCATTTTATTCCAGCAATTTACTGTAGTTATGCTTAACTGTTAATGAGTCTATCTAATTCCAGCACAGTAATAATGTGATTTAGAGTGGGGACACCTGATAGCCCACATGCCTGTACGTCTTTTTATCCCCAAAGGCTCTAGTTTATAAAGAGGATCCTCTAGTTCTGATGGAATGCCATCGCCAGCCCTGCCACCTGTTGTGCTGATGGAAACTAGGAACTAGGTCTCCTGTTTCCAGTGCTGGAACTCCTGATCTACTTCTACAGGAATGCCCTAACTGGTAGCCCTGCTGCAGCTACACCAGCTGTCGCTCTACCTGAGAGGGGCCAACATGAGAGTCCACCCCATCCAATCCAACTAAAAAGGGAGAGCATGCTCTCGCTGCAGCCAGGCATGAAGTCTGATGAAATATGCAGCAGGACAGGGACTGACAAACCAGTGGGTTTCTATTACATGTGTTTCTATGCATATGTTTTCTCTGTAGACACAACCGAGTGATGACACTGACAAATGCTACTATAATGGTGGTCATGTAGACTCAGGCTTATTCAAAAGATACCTTAATTTACTTGATTAACGGTCTGATTTACAATTTTCAAAATTCAGTTCAAACTGCAGTGTTTGTGAGGTGCTTACAGATGCTTAAAGCAGCAAGTATGTTCCACTAAATGCTCTCTCGCTAAATACTGTGCACTTACATCAGGTATGCAGGCACCGGTGAATCCAAAAAGTCCATTGGCATTGTCACTCTTCATGACTCGCAATATGGCAGTAGGTCTGGGGAGGGGGAGGCGGGCTCCACCGTGCGCTGCCACCAGCTGAAGATAGAACACCTCCTCTCCTTCCTCCTCATTATCATCCCTGACTTCCACCACAAATGACTTCTGCCTCTCCTCCTGCCGGTACCGTAGGTAACCTGAGATGTTACGCAGGTCTGTTTTAGCCGGCTGGGTGTGAAGCTCGCGGATGTGGCTGCGGTTCAGCTTTGTCCTGTACAACCGGACATCCTGGAGAAGGCCTGTGTATCGCTGTTCACCCTCAGGATCTGACCCAATAAACACTGAAGCGGGTCCTGGAGCAGACATATCCAAAAACAGTGCACAGTATTTTATATAACCAGCAGCTGTACATAGCATATGTAGCATATGATATGACAGATGATATGTGTGTTAAAATAAAGGAAACACTGACATTTAGTAGTAGATTAATGTGGTGCTGAGTGGGTCACAAGCTGCTAGATTAACTTGAGCTGTTTGGCATTTTTTGTGTGTGTGTGTGTGTGTGTGTGTTTGTTGTGTAATTCTCCTGAAGGACCCACATACAGACACACACAACACAAACACATTTAAAAACTGCTATAGCCATACTATGATTTAAAAAAATACAGATCTTACTGTTATCAATTCCTGAAACTCTCACTTTTTGAAAATAACATATAACTCTTGAATTGTTTGGATGCTCTAAAAGTCACAGATTGACACATTTCTTTTGTAAAATGACACCAGTACATTTTTTCATTTACATTCTCCTGAGATTCTGTAATTTAATATTTGTCTGAGTTCATAAACTGGTTAGAGATCTGGTGAGATCATAGCAACATAGTATGAACTGCATCATTTTCATACTGATGAATGTGACTTTTTTTGACCCAGAGGGAGAAGTGTACCATTACAATAAGGAGGGCCATATAATCATATTATTGTCGATGGTGGAACACCTTTGGTTGCTATGGTTGGTGTATTGGGACCAAAAACAGAATCTTGATCAGGCACCAAATGCTGCCAAGGTCTAGCTCTTTCTCATTACTCATTTATATACTTACACCTCACATGGCTATCGTTTCCTGTACTTGTACAAAAAAGGGACAAAGGCAGGAAATCTGCCACAGTGAGCAAGTACAAAGTCCTGACACAAAGTGGTTCATCTACAGGTTGAGTTACCAGTAGCAGACAATAACACATGACATGACTGATGATGATGTATATATCTACGGTGATTGAAGTTAGCCAAAGAGCCATCAGGATATTTTGCCTCTGGGAGCTTTTGGTCCAATACAGGCTGCTACTGTTGTCTCCATTAATTAGAGAGAAAAGGAAGAAAAGAAAATGCCGACTGATTCCCTTTAGCAGTAACAATATCCAGCAGTGCTGAGGCTAAGTGGTCACTCAAGCATCGCAGAGTCCCAATAGTTCTGAACAATGAGGAAGCGACTGAGAGGTGGATGCGTGTGCGTGTGAGTGTGCATGAATGTGCATTAGTGTGTGTGAGGGTGCATGCATCTATATGTCTGCAAGAAGACTCGTTGTCTTTCCATATGTGAACAATGAGAAGAGAAAAGAAAGAAGCTTGAACCCTCCTCCCCAGACAGTGGCACATACAGTATTCATTGCACAAACACACACACACACACACACGCACACACACACACAAAATCATACAAGCTGATTCACAAACTCACACATAGGCCGCCAATAACATCGTAATTACACAGACATGAGCATGATATTTGTGCCTCTCTGACACTGACCATGGTGCTGAAACAGCAGGAAACAAAATAATCGGGATTTACAGGGTGAGAAAAGTCAGTTTGGCCTGAGTAGATCTTGTCCTTTGGGTGACAATTTGACATTATAAGTGGAATGTTAATGTAAAAAAGAGTTTCAGACAAAATAATTTAAACACTACATTTGTCATCGAAATGTTTAATCTCTGAATGTGATCTAGTGTCAGTACTTTGATATGGAGTTTTCAAAGCAACATGACTGAGGCAACAGTGATGCACAGGGGCCTAAACTTTTATGCCCATGCAGATGTCAAGGGGAACAAGCTAAAAAGTCATGATAACATATGGTAAACATAAATAAACTGTATTTACAAGAAGGAACAGACACGTTGAACTTTCACAAGTTGAAAGTGACCAACAGGGAAATGACTCTACATACAACCTGATTCATGTCACTATGTTATGTTTAATAAATCTCTAATACTGTAAAATAACTCACCGTCAGTGATTCCCTCTCCTTTGATGCTCTTCAACCCTCCAGGAATGGGGTTTCCATCCAGGAAGAACTCAATAATCCCATCATCTACTGTAATGATCAAATGTAACCACGTATTATCCTCCACAAACTTCTCAGCAGTGGCCCGGGCCACTTGGGTATTGTTTGATCCTATCACTGTATAGTACAGCATCACTGTGACATGAGACTCATTGGTGTGGACCTTTACTCCATAATACAAGGTCCCATTCCTGGTTCCTTTGGAGACTACGAAGCCATCGGTGTCTGATCTAGGCACCAGCCAAGCAGAAAAGGTAAAGTTGCCCAGGGCAGCGGGCCCATATTCAGGGGAGATGGTCCCATAGGCTCCTGGAAGGCCAGAGAAAAACCATGTGTCTGTGGCTGAGTGGTGTCTCCTGGCATGAGGCCTGAGCTCAACCTCGTCTGGGAAGGAAGCTACAAGGAGCAGGTCATCCATCAGAGGAAGGCCGTCTGGGAAGCGTCCAGAAACAATCTCCCAGGCAACGCGCACATCACCAAAAGTACCCTGCTGTCGGAGGATGGTGAAGGAAGTGACATCAGCCATATCGTCCTCCGAGAGTACATCTTCAGCTACTTCTTGGTCCAGGTTGCTGTCAGCGATGGCAAAGACACCGAACGGGTCGTCATTGAAAGGGATGACAACTGAGGCATTCAGAGAAGTCTCAGCCAGTCGTCCACCTTCCCCTGGGTAACCACCTTAAAAAATTACACACAAGAGCTGAAGGGTTTTTGAAACAAAATTATAATTTCAAGGATTTGGCTGGCAATTTTCTATATTCTTCTGGTTGTCAACAAATCTCATGTGCGGAGCAAAACCAACAATTAACTCATCCTACTCACAAGTATTGTGCATGTATACAAAGTCTGATATATCGTATTCCTCTCTGCTGTAGACCTCTGTTGTTGTCCAAAAACTATTAAAAACACGTCAATGAGCCACACCGCCGCACTGGGTGACATGTTCCTTTATCCCTGAAGACATTAGTTACTGTAGCTTGTTTAGAAATAGCTCCAAAGAGTAAAAACAGCGATAAGATAGTAACCCTCAGGAGTGAGGTTCCTAGTACAGCAAACGACACTGTGTTTCTGCACATGTGCAGTGGCAGGTTCCTATCTTATTGTGATTTTTACTCTTTGGTGCCGTTTCTAAACAAGCTATGGTTACGTTATTGTACCGCTGTCAGGGACGAAGGAACATGTCAGTGCAGCGGTGTGACTCTTAATAGTTTTTGGACAACAGTGGAGCTCTATGACACAGTGGAATAAAGTATATCAGGTTTTGGATACACACATAATACTTGTAAGTAGGATGAGTGCATTGTTGGCTTGGCTCTGCACATGAGATTTATTGATAATAAGAAAAATATAGAAAGTCGCCAGCCAAATCCTTTAAATTGATCCTTCTCAATATTGAAAGCCAAAGCTGATGACTACAATTATATTTCATTCTAGGTTTAAAATTAATGACAGTAATCATTCGTTATGGCAGCTGCCACTTCTCAAATGGTGACTTTTTACATGTTTACATTATCTGTCAAATCTATCACTTTTCTCTTGAACTCACCTGAGATATTAACCAGCCTGAGGACAAAGAACTCAATGAACTCTGGAAGCTTATCTGAGATGGCCTCCAGGACAATAGGCTTGGACTCTTCCCCAGTGGTGAAGGTGACGGAGCCAGATGTGTTGGTAAACTCCTGGTTTTCATCCAGTGGAGTTATTGAGTCATTGGCATAAAGCTGCCAGAAGACTGTAACATTACCAAAATGGCCCCTAGCACGCAGGACACTGGGACAGATGAGAGAATAATCATCTTAACAACGGTGAAAAAAAATCACCTCAAAAATTGTCACAGTGTTGTCAATGCATAGAGGTAAAAAAAAATCCATTTGAAGCCACTCTTCAAAAAAAGTTACAATTAATATTGTAAAATGTATTAAACAAAAGAAGCATCTACTAAAGAACTGTTCCTTACTAGAAGTTATTGGTTTTGCCCTCTTCAACGCTTTTTTCTGTTGGCTCCAGGAAGAAAATCCCATTGGCATCATCATTAGCCTCAATCACCACAGTAGCTGTGTCAGCTCCATACACAACAGCATCACCTGTGTACACACACATATAATCAGGTTAGATCAGGGCCTACATGATGATGTTATGTCAGTGTTTTTGCAGCCTGTATCCTCAAAGAGTTGCCAAAAAAGATGCTTTGCTCATATAGATATATAGATAGGCGCAAGAAAGACTAACATGGATTTCACTGGCCATTGTTATCGTCATGCTAACTTTCATGCAATAGGGGGAGGCTGTCTCACTAACATAGCACACCATAACTATGGCAACCAAGCGAAGGAGGAAAGGGCTTCTTACTCATGAAAAAATGAGAGCCCAAAAGTAAAGGCTTCTCTCCGCAAAAAAGGAGTTAAAGTGAGCAAAGTCGAGGATAGAGCCTCAATAAACCTTTTACGCTTTTTTGTATAAAATTAAGGAAGGAATAAGAACTACCAGAGAATATTTAGCTGAAATAGCATCTACACAAGTGCAGTAACCTCTCACAAGTGCATACTTAAAGTTGCCAGACTACAAAAACACTGAAATAGGCATGCAAATCTGCTCATAATTAAAAAGACAAGGCAAAGAGTGTCAATGTCCCAGTATGAGTTTGATTGACTTCTAACATGAGGGTTATTGACTTTTAACGCAATCCCTATATAAAAGACAATCCCCTGGCATAAACCAGAGCCTAACTCTTACTCTACTCTACTCCATGTCATTAAGTAAAAAGAAAGAGGCCGGTGGAGTAGTCGGTCTTTGTGTCTTAGAAAGTCTGGAGTCTGGTAATTAAGGTCCTGTTGGGGCCCACCAGTCTTTCATTCCTATCCCTGACAGACAATACTGGGATTACCAGAGCTTTCAGTGTTACCACAGACAATGCTAAATAACCCAGCTACTCCTCTGTGTACATATACTGGCAATAAGATAAGAAAGGATAAAGGGAAGGGAAAGTGTAGCTATATCGAGGTGAGATGTGTAACTGACTTTCAGCTATTGGTTAGATTCTTTTAGGGGTTAATATATGAATATGAAGATTCGACACATGCACTATATTACCTGACCTGATTCACAGACAACATCCTTATAATATACAATACACCACTGAACTAACCACTTGTTTAAAAGGACGCATATACTCACCCGTGGCGTTGTACAAAACAATATAGAAGGGTTCATCAGTCTCTGGTATGTTGTCATCTTCCACGGCCACAGAGATGTTCTTCATCCATTCACCCACGTCATACACCAGCAACGTGTCGTTACTCAGCAGGGTGAGGTCACCTGGCGATGCATCACCGTATTCCACGCGGTACATCACTGTGGAAAGGAAGTCCGCCCGTCCTGCCCTCAGAACAGTGAAGTTGGCCACGCTGCCTTCCCGAAGCCGCGCAACAACAGGTTCTTAAGACGAGACGAGAGAGATGGCCGGAGAGAGGGAAGAGGAGTGAGTGGCTGTAGTAATAATATATGAATATATTATTACAGTCTTCATATACAGTAAATGTCTTACCAGAAAAGTAAATGGGGTCATCATTCTTATTTATCTGTAAATTGGCATTGAGGATGTTTCCTATTCTTGCTCCACCTGTAGCATTTAACAGCGTGATGGTGAAATTCTCCATGTCCTCTGGGATCTTAAATAAAAAACAAATTAAAATTCAAACAAGGAATGTGACTCTAATTGGATTGGCATGCATTATTGAGTGTAGTTAATCGTTTAACCTCATCAGGTACGGAGAAGACAGTGAGGTTTTTTAGGTACTCCCCCTCCTTGAAGGTGATGTTTCCCTGGAGGGGGCTAACGTCTCCGGACAGGGCTGGCTCCAGGACCCAGGAAACAGACACCTCTCTGAAGTGACCCCTGTTCCTCACTACAGGGTACGTCGCTGTGAGAGAGTCAGAATAGACAGAGGTGATCTATTTAGACAATCAAATTTCCCTAAAGTCATCAAATGTGGTCCTATTACTCTTGGTATAGAACACAATGATCATGTATTTTTCTGGCTCCCAGCTTAACTTTTTAGGTTTTTAGCTCACATTTTTTGGCTGCCGGCTCCACAAGTTGAACAAAGAAGTAGTTTACCTGCGTGAACTTTCTGCCACAAACACATTTTATTTACTACATAAACTCTGATTGTAGCACATAAAAGTTGATTTACGGTAAAATACAAACTTTTACCACAGTCCAGCTCATCCTACATATAGAAAAATGTTCCGTGATTCATCCAATTAGGTTAATTTTAAGGGTCAATGAGATACCACTTGACATGGAAAAGTATCACTATTATCTAAAAGAGTGCTCCAAAGTACCCTTGTGCATCTCGTTCCCTTTGCTTTCATTGATGGCCATTTTCAGTCCTGATTGGATGAACTCAATGACCCCAAAGGGGTCGTCATTCCTCCGCACTGTGATGTTGACCTCCCTGTGGTTGCCAAGGCGACTGGGTGGAGTACTGTGGCTGCTAAGTACCACAGAGAAAGTCTCGTCCAGCTGCACACGCACACATATGCACATAAATACACACACAGAGACACACACACAGGTTTTCATGCATCAAAAACAGCATAATCTTTACAATCTGTTATATAATCTAGCAAAAACTAAATTTGAGATACATTATAGTAGTATATAGGACAGATAAAAGCCAGTTGACTTATTTTGCCTTGTTTCATGAGACACACTTGCAAAATTCTTGAATCAAATGATAGGTAATTTGTTAAATCTTAAATAAGATTTTAAGCTAGTTTGATGGACATTATTTTGTCATGATGGCAATTAATGTTATATAAACTTCAAAGGTCATATTCTTACCTCAGGCACCCCATCAGGCCTGGCCACCAGTGCCACCACCACCTCTCTCTCCCCTGGTTTAAACTCCAAGATGCCCGTGGCGCCATAGAACTCAGTGTTGCCTGAAGGCATGACAGCATATCGTACCAGCTGTTTCAGCAGCTGTCCCTGGGCTCTGACCACATGCAGCTCCACAGCCTCACCCTCCTAGGTGTGTTTAAGTTTAAAGTTTACAGATGTAATGTGACCACATCCAGAGACAACAGAGAAAATAACAATATGTGGGGTTTAATTATTGTAACTGCCAATTCACACTGTTTGTAGCTGGTTGGATACAAACTACACAAACAAAAGTCATCTCGTGGTTTGAAACTGCAGTTTCAATCTTAGACTTACATTAATGACCCACGGACCTCTGGACAACGGAGAGAACTCAAACACTCCCCCGGGGTCATCGTTCTCCAAGATGACAATCTCTCTGCTGGTGAAGCCAGCTTTCAGAATCTGATTCTCCACGTTACTCCTGGGATGCATACACAGTATCATCATAATTGTTAGCAAGCACTACAAAAACATAGCAAAAAAATCTATTGCAAGAGACTGCATTTGGCTAAATATTAGTTATTACGCCCTGCTTAATGAGGGATTGGATTTGACGAGCTGCTTTTGGTGTAAACAAAGAAGCCACATAAATGCCCCCTACATTGCAGTAGATGAAAAGTCTGACATGAATTTTATTTTTGTGCATTTGCTTTTGTTGTGTGTTTTGAGCTTCTACAACATCATGCAAAAAAACAGCTGAGCTTTAATTTAAACATTCCTTGTATTGTGTGATGCGTATTCATTATTTGTTCTGTATGCTTAAGCCCTGCTGTCAAGACAACTCTTATAAACAATGTCAATCAACGCCATGCTTGGATCTTTACTGCTCTAGAGGGGTGTGTGTGTATGTGTGTGTGTTGAAAAAATTGGAGCCAAGTAAGCATCACATGACGGGTAAATTAGAGACAAAGACATGACAGAATTAAGTACTCCAAACAAACAGTCACAGCCAAGGCACTGCATGCATACAAACACTGACATCTTTAAAAGGGTACACAATCAAGCCTGGTTAAATTAGAGCAAAACACATAAAGAAGATACTCTGTTTACTCCCCACAACCACTTTCTTTTGGGTTCCCTTTTTTTAACACCATCGCAGAATCCCCCACCCCACCCCAAAGCCCCTCATCCCCACATCAACCAAAGACCCCAGAAATCCTGAAGTAGGCCCTTCTCTGAGAAACAAGGTCCTGATTCACGCCACACAAAAGGCCCAGGTTCACTCCACTCTCCACTTACCCGAAGTACACTATAAAGCGTGCAGTCTCCACCCTGCAGGGGAGGAGTGGGAGGGAAGCATAGCTGCCGTTCTCATCAGAAAATAGACTAACAGATGAACCCACCCCCAAAACACCGCCACAAACACACACACACACATCTACAGAGAACCAAGGGAGGTATGGGATTGTAGAAGTTGGCTTTAAAATATTAAATAATATTCACACTCTAAACCCATCAAAATGTATTTTATCACAATTATGTTTGTTTGGACAGAACTGAAGGTTCTAATAAACCTTGATAATCGTGTGATTGTGTGTTCAATATTCCTCCATACCTATCCAGAGTGAGCAGTAAGGTCTCATTGACTTCTGGTATATTGTCAGCCATGATAGTGAGATTGATGGAGGCATCGCTCTGCCCAGAGAGGAAGACGACAGAGCCGCTTAAAGGTTCCAGATCATTCACTGTTACATCCTCACGATTGGCTCCTATCGGATGGAGACTCCAGAACACTACAGCCTGACCATCTGTCCCGTCACGCCGCAGAGGGAGGTTCACCTGCAACAAACATTGTGAAAATGAACTACAATCTATTTATATACTGTACGTACACACAGAACACTTGCTTTCTGAACACAGATTGGAGTTGGCAAAGACAAGGAGGGGTTTTTCTGACTAGAAGCATGATGGTAAACATTAGAGATGCATTTTGTTAATTTAACACTGTGTATGAGTGTATGACAATCAAAATGTTTTGATCCAAAATATGATCTTGTAGTGTCGCCACCCCGATATAAAGGGAAGAAGACTGTATTTGGCAGTGGAAACCTTAAAAGGGATGTTAAACAAAGCAGGTCGGCAGAGTGTGTGCACAAAAAAGTGATATTTATTAAAAAATATATAAATGAAACAGAGACAAAAATGAACCCCGGGAAATTCAACAAAAATAACTTAAGCTGAAGCCTCACCTAACTGGAACGTACCATCTATTCAGGTTACCACAGGGGGAGCTAGACTGATAACAAACCATCAAAACATATAGAACAACACTGATGTAGAATTTCTGTTACTGCTGACAGTCACAGTTTTCTGTGGTCACACACAGCTATGAGTGCACCAACTTATACAGAATGTCATTTACTACAGAACAGTTTTATCCTTCCTACCTCAACTTGACAGTGACTCACTGCTTAGTGCAGCTTACAACGCACACCTGTTGTCACTATCACTGATTAAGCAGACGATCTGCCCTACCATCACCACTGAAGCCTGAAGACTGTCAGGTAACTACAAAATCTTCGCTGAAAATTGTGTTGTGACTTCCTGACAGGATCATTTGTATTTAATAGTTCATAAATGGTTCATTTTTGCTTCCCAGTACAGTTATATCCCTTTTAATAAAATAAAAGAAATTAATACTGAACACAGAACTGTTTGTATATACCACTGCTGAAATGGGGGTTATATCTTACCGTGCTGGTATTGCTGTCCTCTGGTTCATAAACCACCACCGTGGTGTTACTGGTAAAACCAATTTCCCCGTTGGCAATGTCTGGGGTGACCGTCAGGGTTAAGTTGAGAGGTCCCCCAAACCTTGGGCTGTTTGAAGGAATTGGGGGATTGATATCTACCAGCTGCAGTGCATTCAACTATGGGAAAGAGAAAAAAACACCAAGACTCAGACTAGGGATAGATATTTAAATTAGCTTTTTTTTCTTTTTTTTAATAAAGCATGTTTCTATAATCATTCATCAATAAAGAATACAGCTGTTACTACATCTCATTATTTCTATTCTATAACAGTTGAATTACCCCTCAGTGATTCACAGCTTTTATGTTCCTGCATGTAAAAGGCCTGAATTTAAGTGTGTGGTGTGATTATAGTTCCGAATGTGAAGAAGGCTTTTCTAGTACTTTTTTTTGCTTGCTTTAAGAGCTAGATGATGTTGTTAGTTTGGACAGTTGGGCAATTCCCACAGCAACATGCCAGATTTGAGTGCCAATGTCAAACCATTCACACATTCAAATGAGGATGGGACTGATTTGGCCCTAAGAGCAAACACAAATGGAAAGCGTACACGTTAGCCAGCAAAATGTTGCCTGGATTACAACCTTAAAAAACCATTATGTCACTAAAATGGAAAAAAAAATATCATATTTCATCCAAACATGTGTCTCACGTGTTGCACTTTAACTTGTTTCCAGAATTGTTACCTGTATTAAGAAATGAGCCCCGTTCTGCAGAAAGGCATCATTCCTGATTGGCAGTATGACGTGGACCGCCCGCTCTTGGGAGAACACCACATTAATGGACCTGCTAACATTCAGAACCTGGTCACGGGCCAACGTTGGGTCTATCGGACCTGCAGGAATGTAAAGTGCTGTGAGAGTCATAGACACATCACCCAGCGTGCCACCGTCCCGCAGGAAGTTTAGGGACAGGAAACGGCCCTCAGGTTGGCTCTGGATGCTTTGCTCTTTTGCCGGGTTAAACCGAAACATCCCGTAGACATCGTCACTGTCCTGGATGTAAAACACCATCTGGGGAAAAGAGTGGAGGAAGACCACGGAAAGAGCAGGAATAAAATTGACAAATTAGCAAAAGAAACGAGAAGTACGCAGATTTTACATTTTGACTGAAGAGGACATGATTAAATACACATTCTCCAAGAATACATAGAACTTGCTTGCTAAACTTCCCCCAAAAGTCCCATCAGTAAAATGAATACTTAGACTGGCATTATAACATTATAATATAGACACATTTGAATTCTGTGCATTTAATTTTATACACTTTGTCTCGGAAAAGAATGTGTTTGACACATGGGCCAGTCCCCTGTTCAGTGAGGAGTGAGGTGACTGATCTTTAGAGTGTGAGGGGGGGTAATTGCAATGAAGTCCATATTTATACCTTGTTGGAATTGTGTTGTATATCCTGTTTTTCAGTTACTAAAATTAAACCTTGGAAATTGAGAGAAATAAGGAGAGGTGAGGAACAGAGAGGAAAGAAAACAAGTGGGACTGAAAGTAGTAAAACAGAGCCCTGAGCTAACTTTAGAGAGGCATCCTCTTTAATTAACTCTGCTAAGACTGCTAGAGTAGTTTTCATGAGCATTTTGACTGTGGCTCTTTTCCCTGAAACCTACACTTGTCTCATGCATTGCCTGGCATGTTCACCAGAGCTGATTTACAGCTCCATGTAATGTGTGTTGGTGTGTGTTATTTATCATTTGTAACATGAATAAAACTTAACACGGATTCACTTGTCCCACTGTTCAAGTCATCTGTTAATTCTTAAAGGAATTTTCTGCTGAGCATACTCGTTCTACACAGATGGCAAACAGGCCCCGTAACCTCACAACCTGAGGTGGTGCGCTGATGTGTGTTTGTGTGTGAACAAAGCAGAGTTTGTACGCGTCTCATCTCATGCCTTTAAACGTAAACAAGACTTAGATGTGCCCACTGCTTTCACACATAGCCAAGAGGCTTGGACAAAGATGGAAGCTATAAAAAACCTGTCACCACTTCACCCACACTTTCTAAAAAAAAACACACACACACACACAGACACCACACACAGAGTGCGCCTGCTGTTTCTGCTTTGTTTTGATTTAGCCACATTAAGGGAACACCCACAGAGCAACGTGACAGACTACGGGGTTGATTTTTGCAAAATGTGCCAAGTTTGCCACTGTACCTTACAGTAAATCACACACAAACACACCCATGCAAAACACATGCACAACATCTGGAGGATATGTTGCCTAACAAGTGCACCCCTCTCTCTCTCTCTCTGTTCGCTCTCTGTCACAAACACATCACAGCATCAATTAGAAGCTATAAATAAACACATAAATACTGGCCTATCAAAGATCTCCTTTGAACTGACCTCCATGGGTTCGTCAACCTCAGCATTTCCAGTTACAGTGTTGGGCAGCAGCTTGAGAACAAAGGCCTCTGCCTCTTCAGGTAGATCATCTGCCACGATGTTTATTGGGATCACGGCTGTCACTTGGCCGGCAGAGAATCTCACCGTCCCTGCCGCAGGATTCAAGTCATCTGACACTGGGGAGCGGTCACTGGAGTTTCTACTGATGGACCAGTTGGCAGACACATCACCATAGCTGCCTCCATTTCTTACAATAACGATGCCGTCGAATCTAAGGGAATGATAGAAGAAAACACAAATTTTCAACTTTTTACTATGATGCCTTTACACTTATATTTAGATGTACATTATAGCTATTAAAGAAGTTACAGTATAATACCCATCCAAAGATATAGAATATTCCCCCTTGTCTACATATTTCAACACAGTTTACTATGTATTTGTAAGTTTTCCACCTCTGTGTCAGGTCTTCGTTGATGCTGATTGGCTGAATGACTGCGCTGCTGCTGATCGACAGGACGCCGTGAGGCTTATCGTTGGGCTCGATGGTCACTTGCACAGCATTGGGTGATACCAGCACAGCATCTCCTCTGACTGTCTCCTCTAGCAGGACCACATGGAAGGATTCAGCGATTTCTGGCACTTTGTCATCGTTGATGTTAAACAGCAGGCTGGTCTTGTAGACAAACGGAGGGAACGTAACCGTTCTGACTTGCTGTAGGTCAAGGAAATCCACAGCTGGTGTGGCGCTGCCCAGTCCTTCACCGCTCACCACCATGTAATCTACAGAGACCTAAAGACAGCATGTCCAGATGTTTTATATAAATGTATCTTATGCTTTTTTAATGCAGCAATATGCTGTATATATATACTGTATATACTCTACTGCATGTGTGTAATTAAAGAGGTTTGAGCCCTATTCTTCAACAGCCAAAAGTCTACACGCTGCAGAAGTCAACATGCACAATTCTCCAGTAAGCTGGGTCATGAATATTGCAAGCTTTTGAACAACAAACAAAAAACTGGATCGTAGAAAGGTACCTCAGTGTCAACAGAGCCGACGAGCGGCCCATCCTCAGTCAAATGACCACGGGTCACATTGAGGGTAATAACTCCGGCAGACTCTGGTACCGCCATGATAGAGTGGGAGAACCTCAGCGGGCTGTCATTACGGCGGATTCTCAGCTGAACACTGCTGGCGTTGGGCCTGAGGAGGGCTCCACCTGCCACACCCGTTAGTCTGACTGAAAACACCTCATCATCCTCTGGGATCTGGTCCACAGAGAAAGGGGAGGCACATTCACAGTTACACACAGCGGCCCTTCGCATGCAACTGTTTTTAAAAGTCTGAATATGTAACTTCAAACATTTTAAAGTCAAAAGAATTTTGTGTTTTATCAAGATCGGAGGAATGATGCACATGGCCTCTCATGAAGGGGTCTTTAGAAATGTTTAATCATCAGTTAGGCCAATCAAAGTCATTTGTACAGATAGCAGTATATGTTTGGTTAGTTTTGTATCAGTCAAACATATTGTATAGTAGAGGGGTGTGTCCTATCAAACTTTGAAATTTTGACCTTTAAAAATAGCAGCCACACCCATCGGGGCAATCTGGGTAATACACAATTTTGTCAAGCAAAGTCTAAAAGATTTATAGAGAGACAGATGGACGGACAGATCATCACAAGCTAATCCATATCTGTGACATGTGGTGGTTTGAATGAGGAGCTTGTTCAGTACCTGGTCATCCTGGATGAGAATACTGAACTGAACTACAGCCTGTCCTACAGGGATGGTGATGTTCCCTCTGTCTGGACTGAGGTCCTCAATGGCAGGATTGGGACCTCCAGAGATCTGAACAGGAAGGAGTCACAGTGATGTTTACACTTCAGTATGTGCAATGAGAGACTTATGTATTCATCTTTAGATCAAAATTCTCCAAACTCTTGGACTTGTTTTAAGCCGTAGCAGTAGAATAAACTTACAAATGCATCTTCGTCAAGTTAAAAACAAGCCAGTTTGTCAGATACATATCTATAACATATAAGCAGATATAAACAGAGCATCTCAGCTCTGCTAGTTTTATGTATATTGTCCTCTCACCTCAAAGTTCACAGTCACAGTCCCATATGTTCCCTTTTCTCTAATCAGGGTGAAAGGCACATAATGGTTCCTTCCTCTCGGTTCGTCGACGATGACCTCTTCAGTCTGAGATGAAGAGAGTGAGACAGACAAGAAGAAACAAACAGAAATAGAGCCTCATTCAATTAAATTTAATACAATTCAACATATTTCCTTATCCACAATTAGAATACATCAAATTATACTATGTATCATTATAATGAGAGCAGGCATAAAGCAGTGCAAGTTACACAAAATTATTTTGTATTCTGTTTCAGTAAATTAATCTGATTAAGCGTTAACAAATATATTCCATCATTTCATGGAGTAAAAATTACATTCAATCATTGTCATTATCATTGAAATAAAATTTGTTTTTCTACATAATTCTAGTCATTTGTCACGACCAAAAAAATTCGGGAGGATGCACAAAAGGAGAAAGGACAGCAAAGAAATGCTGCACAGGAGTTAGTTAAGTATCCTAAATACATAAATAAATATGTATATGTAAATATAAATAACTATAAATGCATCTACCAAGGCCAGGAGGCCTTTATAGATTCTAAGCAAGCCAAATCATTATCCAGCATATGAGACCATCTGGGGGTGTTAGGGCAAACATTTCCTAATATACCACAGCTACCATGGAAACGCTATAAACTCCCACTGATAAGTTAATCCAGGGAGTGTTGTGGTTTTATTTGCCCCTGGAAACCCGCAACCACTAGATGGTTACATCGCCCACAACCACAATACTGGTATGTTTGGACCATTCTTCTGCTGTAATGGACCCACATTACTCCACCTCTGACCCCTCTCTTTCTATTGGTAAGTAATATCTGCGGAATCAACTTTTATAAAAATTGGTCGCAATGCAAGTGCATGCTCATGGTGCAAATGGTGTGGCCAGTTCCATACAGTTACTAGTGGCACAACTGCCAGTATGGTACCAAATATCACATTTTTTTCGGACTATATTCCCGATTATTGTAGATTGAATTAATCATAGAATCTATGTTTGAATTTATCACAGAATTTTTGCTCTTTAAGGTTATTATATACAGGACCAGAATAAACAAATGAAGACAAGATGCGTGAGGATGACGAGGTTTCTTACAGAGTTGAAGGCAATAATTCCAAAGGCGTTGTCATTGGACAGGATGGTGATGGTTGCCTTGCTTGGTGTTCCCAGTTTCACGCCATTGGAAGAGCTCTAGACAGTGGTAAGAATTGAAATGGTTAGATTAAACGAGGCCAAATATACAGCGTGTACCTTAACACACCTCAACCCTCCCCCCATCAGCTAACCCTGACGCTCGTGTGAAAAACCAGAGCGCCTGCCTTATCCACTGTGTTCACTTCATTCTTGTGCTCCCACTGAGAGACCCTGGTGAGAAGGCACAAAGACAGGAAGTACTGGTCTCAGCCCAGTTGATTTGTCAGGTTCCCTCTCAGCGGGATACCTCTTCAGGACTTGTGCTGTGCTCTGTGACTCGGCACTAAGACCTGACAAACTCCAAATTTCAGTGTGCTAAAGATCAAACAATGACTTCACGAGACTTAGACTGTGAGTTTTTAACTTGACAAATAGAACCATAACCTGTGATCTGTGCAAGCACAGTTTCCCTTTTTCTGAACTCTATTAGACTTGTTATTTTGTGTTACTCGCCAAGGTTTCCATTTGTGAGCTTACCAATGTTTTCATAAGCATCTCCAATACTAACTGTGCTGACTACCACCATGTCTTAGCTCAAGTGCACAGGCTTTCCCTTTTACAGCATGCAAACATCTGAATACAGGCTAATTTGTGCATGTGCAGGCATTCACTGTAATATCATCCACTATGAGAGTCTTGGCAAAGTATAATAACCAGAAACAGAGGGCACTCCTGTTGAAAGTCCTTTACAAAACCACAGTGTGTGTGTGTGTGTGTGTGTGTGCACGCGCATGTTAAGGTGAAAGCAAGCAAAGGAGAAAATGAAAAACAAGAAAGTGCTGTGGCCTTCTGCATTCACCCCTCTATTCAAACAGGGCTTTTCCCAGCTGTAACAGAGCTTTCTTTTCGCTGCTGAGCTCTTGTAACGGTCAACTCACAGTCACAGATTCCAAACAGTTTAAGGAAGCCAAGCCACTGCGCGAGCCAGGAGTCTGCTCACACACATACACACACACACACACACACACACATATACTCAACATAGACGTAGACATTAGACACAGACATAGACATTAACATACTCAAATATGCAGCGACAAACAAACACACAAATTGGCTACTTAAAAGCCAGCTTTGTCATATGTACACCGCCTCCCCCGATCGAATTCGCCACAACCCATTGTGTCTTACTGCTGTTATAGGCTGCACCTGCTCTGCTCCACAACAATTCTACACTATTTCTATATAATGTTTTGTCATATTCACACTTTCTAACAAGGTAGCACTATATCTTCCATTGTAACAGACTGTTGGAAATGATAAATGCTTCCTGATAAACCCTTTATTTCTTCCTCGTGCTTGATCTGTGACACCTCTTGTAGTGCACATTCATCTTCCAGACAGTCTTTCAGTAAGCTGATAGGGTAGCATTTGGCCAAAGCTTTGTCTTCGCTGTAGTGTAAACAGAAGGGCTAAGTGGGCCTCATCTGGTCTTTCACTCTAGTGGCAGGCTAAATACGGGCTTGTGCTACTGGATTTTAACCAGATGTCACAAAAAATGCACCATCAAATTAACAATGTTGTGCGGAAAGTCACTCTTGTTGACAGCTGTTGGGAGTTTTGTGAGCGTGCAGAGAGATGACAATCAGTGATTCACGACTCGCAACCTTTGTCTTAGGTCTTTTTAGCGAGGGGTAAGACAGTCAGACAGCTAGAGCGGCAGCCCCTAGCTCATCAATCAAACTTGACAGCTAAAGGCTAAATGAAACCATGGAGATAGCCTCTAGGTGTAAGGCATCCTGAATGTGATGGTAATTCTTTTGAGAAGGATTTACAATGTCTACCCCTAAAATATTTTCAAACTTGCAAAAATCTATAGCTGTAATATACAAGACTATGTACAATAGCAAAAGACAATAAAAAAAAAAAAAAAACTGCACATCTGTCCATTCTGTTTTTTTCATCTAGTCTAGAATAGTAACAAGTTTTGATGATATCCTGTGTTTAACAGTGTCAGCAAAAAAGTCTCAAAAAAAAAAAGAAAGAAATGATTTTAACGTACTTGGTTGTGTATCCACTCGTTCAGTGTAGACTGAGCTTTCATCTGCAATAGTGTGTCAATTGGCAATGCTGAACACATAACATACATAGAAATGAAATCTACGGAACGGACATGCCCATTGAAGTCAATGCGAGCAGAGAATTAGAGAATCACTTTAATCTAGTGTGTGGTGAGGTTGTGGCTGTCAAAGTTAGTTTCTTCTCACAAAGGTGTCTTTTAGTGGGGAACCTCAGAGACGCTAACAACATGTAGCCCCACCCAGGCCAGCCATGGAAAAGTCCTATAGAGCACACACATCAAAGAGCCTGAAGCTCTGAGCCTCTCAGGGCTTACTGCGGTTGACGCCCCCACTCCCCATTGCTTAGTAGCTGGGGTTAAGGTTTAAGACGGTCAGGGGGAGAATTAGAACAGTGGGACTTTGTGGAAAGAAAGCGTGTAGCTCCAGAGAGGAGAGAGAATAAGCAAGAGGGATTTGTCATCCATCCAGAAATATTTGGCACATAAATGCAAGTCTGCAAAAGAAAGGTTGACATACATGTTCACGCAAACTTGCAGGGAAACAATGGACTTTTACCTGTAGTGCGAGGTTGAAGGTAAACGTCTCATCAGCTTCAGGCAAGTCGTCATCTTTCACAGCAATAAAGATGGTCTTACTGGACTCGGTGGACAGTAGAAAGGCTGCAGCATTAATGGCTTCAAAGTCCCCCGTGTCAACTCCCTCCAGCTGGGTGAAACAAGTAAACACTATATGGTATCACTCAAAGTTAAAATTGTGTTTTATGCATTATCTGAAAATGTAAAATGGAGTTTGAACCCAGGATGCTGCAGGTACATGATTTGTGCCTTAGACAACTGTGCCAATAGGATGCCCCTGGCTAAACGTTTTTGTCTGTTTGAGCTCTTTCCAGCGACAGAGAGCAGATATTGTGTTCCTGTCACTTTACTTCCTTTCCACTGGTGCCTTTATCTGCTAGATTTTGTATTTCCACTGTTTGTTTCTGTCTCTCTCTGTCTGATATTCGGCGGGATTTCGTTAAATAATAAGGTAATGGCAGTCAGGTATAATAGTTAATGTAAGAAGAAATATGGTTAAGACATCAAGAGGCATAGGAAACCCCCCAACCACACTCCACTGCATGGCCCGGCTCGCCTTGCCAGACACCAACTGTGAGCAGCTGACACTAGCCCCTATGTTGAGGACATAAAGCCAAAACCCATTTCGTGATTTCCAAGACAGTTTCTGCAGACACGCTATGTCTTGGATGTCACCACCACTGTCTGCCATAAATGAAAAGCTACTTGGTCATTCACTGGACACAACCCCACAACAGAACAAAGAGATGGTGCTACTGCGCGGTCTGTTTTGTGTGGCTTTGTACACAGAGAGAATGGAATAGATCTGTTATGGGTTGAGGGGTTTCTTGTGCAGGATAATATATTGATATGATATTATTATATAAGATATTCGAGCTTGTCCCATGTCCTACCAGAACCAAAGCTGTCACATTGACCGGGTCTCCCACTCTCTCTACGACCAGCCGGACCACAGCTGTGCTGCTCTCGTTGACAACAAAGTTTGTCTGCCCCAGGAACCGCAGTGTGGCTGACTCAGACGTAGTGCCAGGGATGGACAGAGCCAGAATCAACCCAGCTAGCAGGAGGACAGGGAGCATTCCTACGAAAAAGAGGGAAACACATGGAGGAAATGTTTTTAAAAATGCAGGAGAGACAGACACAGTGCATATAAAGAAGTATACTTTAAAGACTTTTACAAACATAGAGAGCTGGAGAAGTTCATTTGGAGTTCATTGAATGTGTCTGACAGCTCTTTCACCGTTTAACGAATGCCACGCCACTTCATGTATGGCAATGTGTGATACAAAGATGTACAAATAACACAGAAACAAGGTGCTTTAAGGAGGCAGAGTTTAAGAAAGCATTAGCCGTTTTAAAAATAGAGAGGCAATTCAAATTGCAGAAATAAAATTCAAACTATACGGAAAAACTAATAAAATTTAAATCTAAAATTTAGGGACCTTCAGGGTACAGTTTTAAGAATAACGATGCAGGATGTCTTTCCTCAGGAGCGCAGAAGAGAATTTAAAGTCAACCCAGAGATGAGGACAATGGGAAAACCCAGACAAGAGATCCAAGACACATTTAAAGGATTATAAGACTTTGTCTACGATGAATAATTTATTCGCTCATTCATTATTTTAATGATGGATGTTGATATCAAAGTGAACAAAAGCACAGTCAGTATATATTCAAACTAATACGATCTAAAGACAGGCAGTATCGAGTGGCCAGATGTTCAGTAAGGCTGGTTTATGAAAATATGCCAGGCTGGCTGGCAGACTTGATGGTCATAGTGGTATAAATGATTCATAACATTATTCCATAATTACACCGGCTGTTGTCCTCATGTTGTCATAACTGTTAAAGCACTTGTTGTTGAGGTTATTCTTCTCGACCACATGAATTTACCACGCCATGCCAGAATAAATCTGATCAGATTGGTAGTTTCGGTCATTTAACATGAAGCTTGCCGTGCAATTTTGCGCCGCCAACGCTCTCCTCTCTTTCTAATTATCTTTTCTGCTCTCCTGCTTCCTCCAATCATCCTCACTTCTTAGTTTGTCTCTCCCACTCCCCTCTGCTCTCCACTTCTCACATCCTCTCCTCTCCTCTCCTCTCCTCTCCTCTCCTGCTCAACCCTCTCACCCAGAATAATCCCAAAACTGGATGGAGCCACTGAGACAGTTGTCATGGTTAACACAACAAAACAACACAGCATGACAAGTGGGGTGGAGCCAGCTGAAAGCTAAATTGTGGCCACTCGGTCCGGTCTCCCCCCCCTCCCTGCCCTGCTGCCTTTTACCCATCCCATTCATAATCTGCACCACACAGCCTTGCCAACAGTATGAACACGTAAGGTCTTTAAAAGAATGTTTGCTCTTAATTACAAGGTTGAAAAAGAACATCAGCAGCTACGGTGGATGAAGTCATGCTGTTTGCTCCCTTTTTTCATAAGCAGAAATCGTTTAGGAAAGTTGGACATTGAAAATATCCCATTTTTCACATGTTCCATTACTGTTATATTAATCTGAGTTATTCTCAGTATTGGCTGGTGTTTAAATAGCAACTATCCGTCAATCAGTTTGTAAGCTTAGAGAGGAGAACAAGACACTGCAGCAGCATTATAAGCTGTTGGTTGACTGATCGAACCAGAATCAATAGATGCAGACATCATGTGTGTGGATGTTATTGTGCATGTGTGTGTGTGTGTGTGTGTGTGTGTGTGATAACAAGAGAAAGCATAAGCACGTGTGTGACTGTTTGGGTGATGGGTTTGTTGTTAAGGGGGCACGTGTGTGTGTGTGTGTGTGTGTGTGTGTGTGTGTGTGTGTGTGTGTGTGTGTGCATGTGTCACACACATGCCAGCAGTGGAAAGATTGCTGGGAAATCCATCAAAAAGGGATTTAGAGCTGGTGGGTAGCAAGGTTGGACAGTGGGGAACAGAGGGTGAGGCTAAGGGGGAAGAGAGGTGAGTGTGTCGCCGGACAAAGAGAGGTCTGGGCTGAATAAATCCTGTTATTCGCCCTGCTCTCTCTCCTGGGGTCAGGAACTTCCTGCACCACTGACTGAGAACTTGAGTGAAATCCCCTCTTTCTTGCACCATCACCCTGGAACTGCCTTACACAGTATTAGTCAGTTCTAATAGCTAATAGTGCACCTAAGAGTTTGTGTAGTTTCTAGGCATATAGACACATCCTACTGTATACCCACTCGCCTAATTAATTGAGTTATGTTAGATGGTTATAGCACCAAATGCCATTTTGGCCATGGCAATCCTTCATCAACCACAACTTTGCTAAAAATCACCACAACTCTATAATAAAAAACACACTGTTTTTTCATTTAAGCTCACTCTTTCTATATCATCTCTGATCTCTGTTGTCAGAACAAAAGGTCTGGGTTCCTGTGGGCTATTTCTTTGGTTAACCTTTGTGCCTAAGTGCCTCACTTCCAAATGATTGCCTAACATCACTCAGACCACAATATTTCAGATGGATGGTAGCAAGCATCCAACCCTCTAACCTCCTAAAACCCCTTCTCCAAAACAGAGGGGTGGTCCATTTCACATCCACTCACCCAGATGCTGCGCTCCCTTCAAAGGGCCTAATACAAAACAGATGCTGTGTGTATGGCACAGGTCTGTCTTATACGCAGCAGGGCAGTTTTGTGTTGGCATCAAGTGTTTTGCCAAACCCTGACCCCAGGGATTACAGGGGGACCAAGGAGCTGTCTGTCACAGCAAAAGGCGGCATGGAGTGTCTGGCACAGACCTCTGACATTGATAAGGCTGGGAGTCGGAGTCCATGTAGAGAGGTGCGCAGAGACACACTCAAAAATGTGTCACACACAGTCACACACGCGTGCACAGATATGCGTATGCAAACACAGGCGCGTTTGCCAGAGCCGGCCACAGTCAGCATACACGTCCAAAAGGCAGGGTCTCAACGCTCAGGCAGACAGCTGGGTGATAGGCCAGGACACTAGAGAGCTTCATAATGCATGAAAACACACTGTCCATCACAAATATCCTGGGCCAAGAGAACAGAAAATGATGGCTGGGGCCAGGACTCTGGGACCTGGCGCTCTAACAAGCCACAGACAACACCACAACTAAAGAGACATTCTGAACATCCAAAATCGCTTTTATTGACTTATTCTGTGACTGCGACCTCAGTCAGCTGACTTATATATTTTTTTATATTGTATTACTTTATTACCTGGAACACACATAGCGTCCAATAAATATATATTGCTCATTATATTGCTCGTTATACAATGAATCTTGAATCTTGAATATATAGTACTGGCTAAATCTGTGATGCATAATATTCTATCCATCCTGAGGAAAACAAGAAAGTCATTCTCATAGACTTGACAAATGTAAATAAATAAGGATGCTCATGAACCTTTCTGGAACAATCCTGAATCATCCTTCACAAACAATTAGGTACAAATTAATAAAGGTCTTATCTCATTAAGCCTTGACCTTGAACCTGCTTTCACCATAACTATTTTTGCCCCTCACATAATACTTCCAGCTAACTTCTTTCATCTTTTCAATATGCTGAGTCATTTAGAATTATGGTCCTCTTGCACAAGCAGGCATTGTGCTTGCCAGGAAAGTTTCTTAGCGTTGGCCATTGAGCTACACAAGTGTCATGAAGTCCACTCGTTTCACCGGCTAAGCTCAGATCAAAGCTCAAGGGGAACAATGGCGACACACACATGCACATGTACGCACAACCTGCATATATTATCTGTAGGGTATCCTTTTAGTATCCCTTCGTAATCACTCACTCCTCTTTATCTTCTGATTGTCTCCCTATCACTTCCAGCTCATTTTCCTGTATCTCTGTGATGGATAGCTCTCTGCCGGAAAGCCTTCACAGCAGGCTTGAAGCTGATAAGCACAATGAGCAGTCACAGTGATAATATCAGTGCTGGTTGCTGGTGGTTTGACCCCATCACCTGTCAGCTCTTCTTAAAGCAGCTAAAAGTGTTAGGAGTCTGGTTCACAAAAATACTGTTGCACTGGATCACTTGCAGACACATACACACACACACACACACACACACTCACTCACTCACTCACTCACTGATCTATTGGATATCCCCGTCAGAGGTGCTGAGGAGGTGTCTGGTTGCAGGGCTGCTCCTGGGGTCAGTGCATGGCGCTGATGCCTCTAGGGTTTCTCCTGACAGTGGCCTGCGTGTCGTAATCTTTAGCATCAATTATTCACTGCGAGCCTAAGGCTTCACAGTCAGAAGACCGTAGTAAGCGTGACACCGCAGGACCCTCTGTATGGAACGTGCCGTGTGCGTGTTTGACGGCGAGTGACGTAAATTTAACTTTAACAAATATTTTAAAAAAATATGCCAAAGTTATTTGTCTCATTAAATTCAGCATCTGTCATCTCTTTTTTCCACTTCAGTTCTACTGGGATCTTCTCATGGCAAAGTACCAGCCTCTATAATCATATTAAGGACTTTGCCTTCTCCCCTAGTTATTTCACTGTGAATACCTGGAATTGGGAGGTTTAAAAGAGGAAAGAAATACTTTAACTTCCTTTTTGGTCAAGGGTGTGTGGGATAACAGTCTGCAGAGTCTTAATCAAGGGCTTTCCCATGCGGCATCGCTGCCCTGAGGCTTCCCTGGTTTTGAGACGCCCTTGGTGAAGAGTTTGTGGTTGAATCTGGCAGTTAGTAACACGCATACACACACACACATACGCACACACGCACACAAAATCTCCAGTTGTCTGACACTGGGAGGCCTACAGTGGGACTCCATTCATCAATCTTACAGCTTTGGTCGGTGATCTGGAGTCAGTCTGGCCACAAAAAGAAACTGCTCTGTCATTAACATCAACTAATATAACAGTGTTCCTGGAACGTTTGTGTGTTTCTTCAGCACAAATTCACACTAAAAACCAACCACGCAAACAAATAGACAGCACGACTGATACTGACAAATATAAACAGATAAGGAAAAAGAAAAGAAAGAGGTGATAATAAGCCTCAATCTGTATTTATGCATAATGTAAGGGGTGACTGCTATGGCAGTGCTTTAGGGCTGTAAACATTGGATAACGGACATGTCCTGTGGTCGAACCACTGGATTGTTACTCAGAGTTCAAACTAAATATGAAAAGTGCCTAATTTGAGGTAGCAGCGGCTACCAATAGCACAAGAGTTGCTCAAAATATCCTTGCAAAAAATGTCCATTAATGCCCTCAATACCTTAGACACAGAATACAATAAAGCAAATCTAATAAAATAAAACTTTATTATAATACCACTGTGTCATTTAGTGCGTGTGAACTATTTTTTTCTCATCATAGAAAGGCTGCTACAGTATATTAGAACAGTTTGTATTTATAAGTCTCAGGCTATGTGCTTGGCCCAAAACCACGGTGCCTCCTCGGCTCTGTTTATTGGATTGTTTTCTGTTTGAGCTGCACTCCGCTCTAAGCGATGCCACCACCCCAATGTGTTCGGGCTCTACCTCAGAAACCACCCACCGTCCGTTCTCAGCCCGGCGTAGCCGCGGCTGCTAAACCCGGTCAACTCACAAGCCCATAATTGCACTTCACATGTAGTTTCTCCCCCTGGTATTTTTAGATCAGTGAATGTTCTCGCCATGCAGAGAAGTTGGGGAGAAGAAATTAAGAAACTTAATAAGCGAGTAGAGCTAAAACATACATCATTAAATCTGACAAAAACTCTGTGTTACTCACTGGGTTTATTTTGGAGAGCTCTACCCCCAAAAAACAGATTTCTATTTATTTAGAGGGGAAAAACAGAAACCTACCATTAGTCCAACAAGAAGGGGGAGAGAGATTTTTGGGAAGTGAAGATGGCAATGTGCTGAACTGCAGCCAAATTATGCCATTCCACATAAGGGGACCTAGAAAACACTTGAATGAATACCTCTCTAAGGAACAAAAATGCATGAGGTCAGCCTTCCAGCTATTGTCAGAAGATACTTTTCAAACCAGGCATTTCTACTTCAGGGGCAAGAGGCTGCCAATCAAGTGTGCATTTCACTGTGAAAAAGAAACAGAGAGAGAGGGAGAGTTTTCCTGAGGTATTGTCCACACGGCTGTGGTCGGCTGCTCTTATGTTGAGCCAATGGCATCTTGCGTCCCCATAACTAAAAACAAGAGTTTTTTTTCTCCTACTTAGGAAACAGTGGGAAGGAATATAGAAAAAGGAAAGTGGTTCCAATTGAGTAGGAACTAGTGCGTGAGCAATTTAGAGCATTTTCCAGTTTAAGCATTGGCTGACTGATTAGCCTGTATGACACACAGTGATGGAGGCAGACAGAAAAGTACTTTCAGGGGATTAAACAAGGTTGTGCTCTCCACAGCCTCGTAGACCAAAGGGCCAAATTAGAAAGGGTATTACTTCATTGCATGTAACCAGTTGGGCCTGGACGAAATGCTAATTGCATTTCAAAAGAGTTCCCAAAACAGAGAGGCAACCCAGAACGGGGGTGTATTTTCATTGGAGAAGAAGCGGGACTTTACGATTCACTGACCAGCACACAATTTTAAGGAGCGGGCTTTTGTTCGCTCATGCTCCTTTTTGTGTTTTGTGTGCATTTCTAACATTGCCACAGTTCTCTATTCTTTTGTTTCTCCCACTTTTTGGCATGCAGGCCTCCTCTCCAACAGAATCCAAACCATCCTATTCAGACTCCCTCTTTTTCTCTCTGCTCTACTCTATCACTCCTAAACAAGGACACGACTGCACACACAGCCACGGTACAGTAGGTGTGGGGGGAGCCCCTCTTTCAGGCCTTGGAAGCAATGAAAACCTAAGGGGCCAGATGGCAGCATTGAAGGCGGAGGAAGTAAATCCCCGAATAAGTGCTGCCCTTATCATAAAGAAAAATAATAAAATGTATGTTATGTAACTGTGAATGTGAGGGAGCGCTTACAGGTGTGTGCAGCATTTAGATGACATACATTTGTTAAAGGATCCTTTCATACACTCTAATCAAACTCAGCAGTATATTATCTTGAACTAATAGGCATCTTTATCTGATCTAAAACATTCTTCTTCTGCAGTGCTTCACAGGTCATACGGTGAAAAAACACACAGATCCGTGTGTGTTGTCTGTTTATTAGCGAAGGATTTTGATCCTGAGATGTTCTACTCACAAAGCTATAATCTATAGTGACAGGCATCCAGAGAAAGTGGATGAATACATCACACTCAGCCATGCTCGAATCATCCACCCCCGATCGCTACCCCCACCTACTCGAGGAATTCCTCTGCCATGACCAACTACAGTACAATGAGGGAAGTGAGAGATAAACAGAGAAAGACAAGAAAAGAAAGAAAGAAAGGGCTGGTGTAAAGAACAGGGCAGATGGGGAGGGGGGGCAGAGACGAATGTGTGTGGACGAAAACAGAATGAGTCATACACACACGGGGCGATGGTGGATAAATAAGGTTGAAAGGTTATGGAGAGAACTAAGATTGATCTAAGAGTCGGTGACCTACATCAGCAGGTTTATGTTTTTAAATAGGTGTCCTGACCCTTTTTTTCTCTCCCGCTCGCTCTCTCGCTCTCTCTCACACATACACACACACACACACACACAGAGGGGTATTAACAAACAAGGAAGGGTCTAGGGATGGATAGCCATGAAGTCCTTCCAGCTGAACTCAGAGTGTGACCCACTCAATCCAACCTGTCTAAATTAGTACAGGAAGCAGGGGGGCACCATGGGATTCGCTCCACGTGGATCCCCCAAAAACATCCAGGCGAGGGGTATAACCCATGGGAATTTATGGCTGTACAGCGGGACCCGTGTGGGGGTCTGTGCGTTTAAAGAATAGGATCAGTGAAGGGCAACCAAAGAGCGTGTTCATTCATCAAATGAGGCTGTGAAGCAGGTTTATGGCTCGGGGATAGTAAGCTGTTCATTGATAAAAAAAAAAAAAAAAGAATATGTGCTTTCAACAGTCCTTGAAACTAAATTTAACGTAATTTAGAGTCTAGCCAAGCTAATGTGAACCAGCAAAAACAGCCTTCCTAAATGTTCTTTTACTTTTCATTATGTTTTGACATCTGAGAAAAGGATGTTGCTCTCTGTGCTTCCTGCACTGATTTTCCATCCAGTTTGCAAGTTGAAATAAAACATAGCTGCTTCAGTTTAACAGGATTGTAAATGCTATTAGCATTGACTAAAGTGGAAATATTATAAAAAATTTAGAAATTAAATTTCTGTTTTGAGTGTTAATGAACATAGTAGAGCGACTGGCTATGCATTATATTCAGCACAGCAGGTAGGGGAGGCTCCGAGGCCGACCTTTCTGAGGCCAGCAGCTTTACTAACATCACAAAAGGTCAGGGTTCAAGTTTAATACTTGAATGGAGATACTGGGCAGCTGTAGGAGGGCTCCTCGTCGCCCCTACAGAGCGCAAGATATAACAAAAAGCTTGTGTCTAAGTGTACATGTGTATGTATGAGTGTGTGATTATGAGAGTTGACAGCGAGGTCATGGCCGAGGGTTCGCTGCAGCAACCGTACTAGAATCCTCTCACCGGGAACAATATGTGGTTGGTCAGGCCCACTAAAGAGACCTCAGGATTGTTGGCCATCGCTGAGGGCCCACCACTATCCTGTCCCTCTGCTCCAAGGACAACAACTACTAAAACACAATACTGTCTCCTCTGCGTAAGCATGAGCTATCAAATAATTTTTCAAAGCAAGCTATTGAAACCCCAGAGTACGTTATACGAGACGCATTTATGACTTGAATTTGTCTATTCGCTCAATCTAAAAGAAACTGTATCGGGATTTCCAGACATGGTGGCATCAGACCTCATGATCCCAGACAAGTTAAACAACAGGAGTACATTCAGAAACAGGCTTTGTTCCTTTCTTATTTGTCAATCTTCGACCTTACAGTACACTTGTTCATCATGGCCTGTCTGCCAACAGCAGCGCCAATATCGGGAGGCAAAACACTGAATGAGATAGCTCCAAATTAAACTTCTGTTTAAGAATAATCTGTGAAAATTAATTCCAACAGTTAAAATCAAATCCAGTCATTCTGTACAGCATATACGGCCGTAGAAAACAACTTAATGTCAAGTGCTTGTGCAAACACTGTTGTCCTACATCCCAGTTCGCCTCATGTTTGCGTTTCCATGATTTTTCTTTTTAAAACACAGAGCATCTTGATCTGTGCTTAAAAAGTATGAGGAGACCTTCCCCATCTCGGCTGCACATGCGCCAACGTGTGGCTGTTAATCTGAGGCCACAGAAAAAATGTCTTCGGTTTGCCGTTTCAAAAATGTTAACACCTATGGTTCATAAACTCAAATAAGCATTCAGTGAACCCAGTCAACTCCCACCATAGTGCTACTGCAGGTTTAAGGTACACATCTGGACTGTCTTGCACCAAAGGATTATGAATTGTTTTACTGCATGGTACTTCTGAGGGTAATGGTAATTTGAGAGAGAAGTGGGGAAGGTAGGTGCAACATTTCATCCTCTCAAGGTGTGAAAATGAAAACCAGACCATAACTAAAACGAGGTGTATGTAGGTCTGCTGGGTTTTTTTTCTTCCCACATTATGAAAAACATTAATAGAGAACACAAGGTCCCACACTGAGAAGACAAAAGATATAATTTTGCATTGAGTTGTAATGAAACACGCTTTATGAATAAAACTGCCAACATCGGGTCTACTACATCATGGAAACAGATAGTTAACACACATACAGTACATGCACTATATAAACACCTTAATAATTCTTTTCCAGGCATTTGTTATATTTCCTGGAGGGGGAAACATTACTTCCCGGGCCTGAGTTTTCAGAGGATATATAAGGTATACTGTATACATATATATATGGTAAAGTGTGGAAAACACATAAGAAAACAACCAAGTAGTTCAGATCAAGAATAGGATTGTTAATATCTGCATATAAGTTCCCATTCAACTTTACAAATGTCCTTCATTCGACAGATAAAGACATTCTTTACAACTCTTGCCCCCAACTGTGATGCATGGCGGACAGCCTGTTGCAGGGCGGTAAAGTGTATCTAGAGCTGTGCCCTCATCTACTATTTCCCTCTCTCCCCACACAGTGGGAATGTAAACCCTCTCATCCCTGGCAAACATCAATCTCATCCTGTCTGCTATGTGCAACACTTCAGCACCTCTCATCAATGAACAGGCTCTCTTTATGGCACTGCCCCCTTTTGTACTGTGTAGCCATTAGGGGGGTGAGACAGAAGGAGAGAGGAGCAGGCAGTAAAACAGTTTCCGCCCAGTGAATCACATTCAGACCCTCACACAGGCGACTGGGGGCTGACCCCTGCCAGGCGATGACATAAACACTGACAAACAAAGGACCTGAGCTCTGAGCAAGTGAGGATCTCAGAGGATCCCAAATCTACAAAAAACTGTGACATGTGGGTGATTTGATAAAGGAAATATAAATGCAAGTTTGAGGTATTGAAATAGGGAACATTTCATGGCAAGTTTTGCTGCTTCTGCGCAAACAAAAGGGGCAGGCTGTAATTCCTCATCTGATTTAATCATCTCACCCTCTTATACAAAGATACATTGCAGAAGCAGGAAACAGTGAAGGCTGGCGCTGGGGGAGAGAGAGCAGGTGTAAGTGCTGAATGGATACAGAAGCAGCTCCCTCCCTTCCTCCCCAGTGAGAAAAAGGATTTAACTCTGCTGAGGCACCACAGAGGAGGCAACAAAAGAGATTTGCAAGGGACGCACCAAGATGACATCATGTCAAATCAATTAGAGATAAGGTGGACATATTCAATTATTCAAGGACTTAAAAACCCCACCTCATCAACTGGTGTAAATTATGAAGCAAGGGCATCTGCGTAAAATACACCCCAAAAAAAAGAAAGAAAAGAAAAGAAAAAAAAAACACAGCAGCAGCACAATGAGGCTACAGGCACCACTCGTTTATTTAACAGTAGCAGCACATGTGCGCAACTCAAAGTGTGCCAAGATTACTTATGGCCCGAGTAAAGCCTATAGATTAGTCAACGGAGCCTTTATGAGCGGGTTCCCCAGCTCACCATGTGTGGCAGTTTCCCCTGAATTCTTGTTTTATTTCAGTGGGAGAGAGAAGCCACACAAAGCGCAGTAATCACACTGGAGATCCTGGATGTAACCATGGAAGCGTTTGTCTCCGTCCTCAATGGGCTACCCGGCCATTCATTTACTGATTGCGCTGAATCAATATTTAGGCTTTTCAATTTTATTAGCTGCTCCGAGGGGGATTTTTGGCACGGTGCGAAAAGAAATTAGCGGTGGCCAACCACTTTTAATTGTTTTCTTATAGTGTTGTACAATATGTCTGCTTGAGCTGTCTGGCATAATTGATGAGGAGTATCTACTACTCATTTGTTTCCTCTTTTCTCTGCCCTATTAATCGACCACTGGCAACAGCGCCTGGAGTCACCAATCATTAAGCTACTGACTCACTTAACTGAAAAAAAATAAATCTAAGACGTTTGCATTGTCTAAGAGACAATCTAACCATGTGTCACAAAGCGACATCATCTCCCATCCTCAAGTCTGTCTATGAAATGAATCCAGCAAACTTTTGCCTGGTCGTCACACATCCTTATGGTTAAGCCTGTAGTCACACAGACAAAGATATTTTTCCCTTAAAAAAAAACCCATAAAATAAATCATTCCAACTTACCTGACACCTTGCTTGGCCTCTCTGTCCAAGATAAATGACTACAATATCTGTATAGCTGAGGATAACATCGATAAGCGCTCCCGGGGTCTGCAGCTCCTTCTCCTCTCAAGCAGCTGCCAATAACTGCATCATAAAGTGTTGTTTATTAAAAAACCTACTGGAATCGGTTGCTCCTTCGGCAGCAAGTCGGGTTCCCGGTAAACAACATGGGATAAAGCGCGAATGTCATCTAACGGGACTGAAGCCGGCAGGAGAAATAACAAGAGACGGAGGACCTTCTCCTCTCACTACACACAGCTCCGGGCTCCTGCAGCCATGTGAGAGAGCCACTGCTACTGCATATACACTGCTCACTGTCCCGACACAAAGATTAGTTTTGCTGTTCTGCAGAGACTCCAGCTCGTCTGTCTCCCTGTCGCTGAGCCTAATGAGACAAGATGTTTTAATCCCATTTGTCTCTCAATCGTGCTCAGTGTGGTGGCGGACAGCTCCACCCTGTGAGCCGAGCAGGCATAGAGCTGCTGTCCATCTCCCCACTGCTGTCACTGCATATAAACTTTGCAAATTTGTACTGGCGTAAAAAAAAGAAAAGAAAACTATACTGGCCCAAACACATACAGTTGTGTACAAAAAAGTCTTTTACATCCTCGCCCAAGCAGGAGACCATATTGTTCTACAAATACAGGTATAAGCTACACAAGCAACAACAGCGTAAATACGTTCTCAGCTATCGCCATAACACATTTGATACTACTTACTATGATGTTTAACGTAACACTCGTTATGAACGGTAGATAAACTATTTAGCTAACTTTGTAATAAAGCTCAATATCAATTAGAAATAAGGTAAAGTTGGTTTTCTGTTGGTCCATTTCATTTTATATGGAATTGGCGCCATCTTGCGAGTAAAAGACTGGGCGCTTTGCAGACCGTGATAACGTCATTACGTAAATATTCTGTTGACGTGGCGTCAGCGGTAACTAGCAGGTTAAAGTATCTAAACGCTAACCAACGGCACGGTGAGACCGACGATAAACCCGTGGAAGTATGGATATTATTCAGGACAACTGATCGATCAGTGCTCATCTTATTTCAGGTAAAGGCAGGTGTTGACAACTTCGTCCAAATCATATCACGCATCGACCGTATCCTGACCTATCGAATGTACGTTACTCGCCACATAACAATAGCAATAGCCTATGTGGTTCTTAGTTTGCTAACTTAGCCGAACTGTAGACGTGGTACAGCAACATTACACTTCTGTCAGTACAAGAGCAACCTGACATTTATTTAAGACACCGATATGGCGGCCTAAACAGACGTATTTTTTTTTTAAAGTTATAGGACAATGACATCGACTGAGGTACGTGTTAGCGTTAGCTGTGTTATTTTATAATTGCTTTGCGTTTGTTAGGTGATGTGAAATAGTTAACTAGCTACGTGGGATTTTAGCCACAGTTACTCTTTGCAAGCTCGGATAGTTCATCACATCCCTGCTTACTCGATGAAGAAGAAAGTCGATGGGGTGCTTACGGTTAAAGTCGCCAGATAGCTGCTAGCTATCTTTATCGCCTTATGTCAGGCAGGAATCTGGCGCCCAAGAATAATCTATAGATCGCTTAGCTTATACCGGTAAATAATCATACGTGTGATAAGGGGAATAGGTAGGTTAACGTATCTGACAAGATGTCACATTAGTTGGTGGTGTTCACGTGGCCGTAATGGGTAAGCATTACATAAACAGAGCACCTTGACATTTCGGTGATTGCCTGTATCGTCTTATCATAGGGAGTCTTATCTAGCTGAACTCCCAACTTGCATGTCCACGTCTGTCAGAGATGGACTTTAGTTTTGTTTTTCCGTATGCTGAACATCCTCATTCTAGCTACCAGAAACGTGTAATAAGTGAACTTTCCTGCTGCTAACACCTGTTAATTGTAGGTTTCAGAGAAAGAAATGCATGTTTATTCTTGTATGCTGTCATTAAGTAAACACAGGCCAGCTTCCATTCATAGTCTAATTTCATTTGATATGTCAAAAGTTTAAGATTTGTAAGTGTAAGACAATGACAGCTGAAACTATACCAGGATATAGTTATGAACACATCCAACACTGTTTAAGCTGGTGAAAGCAATTACTTAATAGTCATCTGCATGTACTTCCACATTTTTCCCAAACAGTGAAGCAGCAGTTGCTTAAAGCATACCTTGCTGGTATTCCCAAAGAATAGACTGCACAAGTTTTATACCTATTTCTGCTCTCTCCAATACAGTGAAAAAATGTCCAGTAGAAACCAGCACTATGGTTTCCAGTCAGCCACCATGGTGCAGCCTGCTAATGGCGGCCATGCATACCTGTTTGGGAACAATGGTTCGGAGAATGACCTGTCAGAGGAGGATGGTGAGAGCTACGAGTTGCGGGCACGTGGCAGAGAGAGGCTGCGGAGGAGCACCTCCAGAGAGAGGATGGACGATATTGTTTACCTGGCCAGAGATATCCAGGAGGGTGACACCCTGAACAGTATAGCCCTGCAGTACCATTGCTCAGTACGTGCTTAGGACCTTTTTCTTTTCTTACATTACAACACATACACAAACATGCTTGTCCCTTAATACAATTAGGGCTGCAAGTAATAACTATTGTTGACAAATCTCATTGTTAATTTTACATTTTGGCCACAGTCTCAAAATGAATCCACCTTTTCTCTATATCAGTAACAAAGTATTGTCCAATACCCAGAAACTTCATGCCACAAAACACTTTTACTTTACTTTTAGAACATATTCAAGTTATTTGATTTGAGCCAGAGAGGTCATATATAGCTCAAACTCCATTTATCAGCTCCTTAATAACATGGCAGTTTCTTATAAAAACTTGAACTGTCATTGCCAACCATCTATATAATTCCACCATAATCATACTGACTATTTACTCCTAATTTATGTTGTTTTGGGTTTTGTCATTTCTTGTATTTAATCATTTGAATTATTTCCAACATAGTGTTTTTTTATAGGGTTGACTGCAGTTAGTATTTGCACCAAGCACCATTGTAGTTGAGTGGTTGAATGATATTCAGAAACATAGAAGTGTGTGTTTTTGAGCATTATAGTAAATTCATATTTCTTCTGTGTTTCCTAGGTGGCTGATCTAAAGCGTGCTAACAACCTCTTGACAGAGCAGGACTTCTTTGCCCTGCGGTCTGTCAAGATTCCTGTGAGGCGCTTCAGTGTCCTCACTGAAACTCATAGCACTGGACCTCTTAAATCTGCCTCCCCTTCAGAATCCAGGCGCCTACCCCAGATCTCCCCTGTTACCTCCCTTCCCTCAGAGTCCTCCACAGACTCTTCCTCTTCCACGGATAGTGTGGAAGGGTTCCTCCAGGAGAAGGACAAGGACATTGAGCAGCTGGTGAAATCCACAGGCCCGTCTCGGAGCAGCCTGAATGAGGTTGTGTCCTCCTTAACGCTCCAGCAACAGCAGCCACTGCTGGGAGAGGTTGACTATAAACCAGCACAGAGAAAGGACCCTTATTATGGCGCAGACTGGGGCATGAGATGGTGGACGGCTGTAGCTATCATGCTTGTTGTTGGCATTGTTACACCTGTGTTTTATCTGCTGTACTATGAGGTTCTCATGAAAGCTGATGTAAGCCATCATGGCACCCCTACGCAAGCTAAGAACGACCTGTATCATGGAGATCACCATCGTGGCACTGACAATCCTGTTGGAAAAGACGGTCATGCAGGGTCTGAAACTACACCCCATACTGCAAAAGTGGTTAATGGAAAGTTGCAGGAACCCAGTGAGGATAAAGCAGGAGCGCATGAGAAAACATAGGAAGGGATTATAACTTTACATACAACTTTGTTGCTAACTCAGAGACATAATAAAACTGGGGAGGATGTTCCCATTTTTTAGTAGTTTTTATTGACTTGGTACATCAATGCAATCTGTCTGACAGGGAAAGTCACTTTATAGTGGGAACAGTAGTTTTTATAGGGTTGAGAGACTACAAGTAAGGGTGTGACCACATTAATTTCCTGTGTCCGACAAATTTGCATTTGTTTGGTTTTTAAACAAGGAGCATCAATTGGCTGATAGTGGGCTCAATTGTCTTAAAATAATGTAGAACTTTTTGGAACTATTGGATACACTTCAGGAGTTTTCCTCATCTTGTTTTTTCAATAGTTTTGTTATAATCCATGCTGCTGCATTCCCAGGATTCAAAAACAGACTGAGGTGATGGTCATTGGCCACGCCCTAAGAGAATCATTCATTCTGGGGATTTAGTTTTTAAGCAGTTTTTACTGAGATTGGTCCACTTTTTGCCATGTTTGTAATGGTGTATTTTCCAGCACTATCTGTTGGAAACATATGATTGCTGCCATTGTGTTGAATATAAAATTAATTTATTTCTATTGTGCATTAGTCTTTACTTACACTATCAGTATTGGGGGTTAAAAGTTAAATTATAATTCTGAGTTTTCTTGAAAGTTGCGTGAATTTCTCTTTTAACTTGCCTGGAGAGAACTGCATTAAATTTCTAACCCAAGAGCATGGTGAGGAAAGTGGAAAATTTACAGTATTCCCGCAATGACTCATACTTGTAAATTATGTGAAATTTTAGACTTTGTTATATAGCCCTTTTATTTTATCACCGTGTTCACTTGATACTTTATGAAAAAGCATTACATGTTGTTGACAGTATGTGCCTTTCAACCTGTGGAAAAAAATGTGCTACAGGCTGGAGAATAAATAAATCTATTTTGAATAAATTATTGCCAGTGTGCACATAGTTTGGCATTTCTTATTTACACAAGTCTTTAAGGAAATCTCGGTTTTCAAGATCACAAATCAAAGAAAACAAAACTATCACTCTGCTTAACAGTGTTCCCAACTTATCTACAATACTTAACCAATAGTAACGATCACATGATGATTGTTCACTTGAACAGCGCGTGGTTGAGCTGAGAGTCTCAGTATGTTGCTTCACCGTCCATGTTGTCGTCACTGTCTGCAGCAAAGTCTTCACCGTTGTCAAAATAGCTTTCGATGTAGTCGTTGTCCTATAAAGAAAAGAAATGTGGGTAAAGTAAAATACTAATTGTGGTTCTTGCATATTGACCACAGAAAATGTGTGTTTAATTTCAAAATGATTTTCAGCTCATCATTTGTCATCTAACCTCTTCAATGTCCTCTTCATCATATTCTTCCGCTTCAATTTCCTCATCGTCTTCCTCATTCTCCTTTTTCTTTTTGCCCTCATCGTCAGATTTTTCAGGGTTCCCATCATCCTTCTTTTCCAGTTCCTAAAATATTGACATTATCATTAAATTATTTATATGAAACATTAGCTAGCTCAGGAGGACATGCTTAGTTCTTGGCGCGTTCGTAAATGACTTGATAAATCACATGAATCACATCTAGCCAAACACTTACATCTAATTTAGTCAGCATATCCTTTGTGTCTTTGCTTGATATCTTCACAGTTTTCTTCTTTGTGCCTGTTGGTTTTAACCATTTAGTCTTCATTCTTACCAGAATTAAATTTCATTATTTCATGGTGGATTTAATATATTTAAAATACCTGCTTTAACACGAGGTTTTTTCTTCTGTGGCATCAATTCTTTTGGGAAGAGGCTCCAGTCTAAAATATTAAGAATATACATCATTTTCCTTTTTCCCCCCCCCCTCAATTTGCTCTATTCCCACAACAGTATGTTATACCTGGAAGTATAAGTACCTGGAGTCCATTCGTCATCCTCCATCTGCCATTGCTTCAGGTATCTCTCCGTGTATCGCTCCACCTCTGTTTCATGGAAATAAGAGAAAGTTGTGCTTCAGTACATTCCTCTCTCAAAACAAGTCCCCATTCCCCATCACATTGAGCAATTCATCCGAACCATACATATACACACGTGGACAAAATTGTTGGTACCCCTCAGTTAATGAAAGAAAAAACCCACAATTCTCACTGAAATCACTTGAAACTTACAAAAGTAATAATAAATAAAAATGTGTTGAAAATTAAACAATCAAAACCAGCCATTACTTTTGAATTGTTGATTAACATAATTATTTAAAAAAACAAACTAATGAAACAGGCCTGGACAAAAATGATGGTACCCCTATAAAAGATTGAAAATAATTTGACCAGAGGGACATGTTTAACTCAGGTGTGTCCTTTAATTGACATCACAGGTGTCTTCAAGCTCATAATCAGTCAGTCTGCCTATTTAAAGGGTGACAAATAGTCACTGTGCTGTTTGGTGACAAGGTGTGTACCACACTGAACATGGACAACAGAAAGCAAAGGAGAGAATTGTCCCAGGACATTCGAAACAAAATTATAGACAAACATCTTAAAGGTAAAGGCTATAAGACCATCTCTAAGCAGCTTGAAGTTCCTGTGACAACAGTGGCACATATTATTCAGAAGTTTAAGATCCACGGGACAGTAGCCAACCTCCCTGGACGTGGCCGCAAGAAGAAAATTGATGACAAGTTGAAGAGACGGATAGTTCGAATTGTAACCAAAGAGCCCAGAACAACCTCCAAAGATATTAAAGGTGAACTCCAAGGCCAAGGTACATCAGTGTCAGATCGCACCATTCGTCGTTGTTTGAGCCAAAGTGGACTTCATGGGAGACGACCAAGGAGGACACCACTGTTGAAAGCAAATCATAAAAAAGCGAGACTGGAATTTGCAAAAATGCATGTTGACAAGCCACAAAGCTTCTGGGAGAATGTCCTTTGGACAGATGAGACAAAACTGGAGCTTTTTGGTAAAGCACATCAACTCTATGTTCATAGACTCAAAAATCAAGCGTATGAAGAAAAGAACACTGTTCCTACGGTGAAACATGGAGGAGGCTCAGTTATGTTTTGGGGCTGCTTTGCTGCATCTGGCACAGGATGTCTTGAATCTGTGCGAGGTACAATGAAATCTCAAGACTATCAAGGCATTCTGGAGAGAAATGTGCTGCCTAGTGTCAGAAAGCTAGGTCTCAGTCGCAGGTCATGGGTCTTCCAACAGGACAACGATCCAAAACACACAGCCAAAAACACCCAAGAATGGCTAAGAGAAAAGCGTTGGACTATTCTGAAGTGGCCTTCTATGAGCCCAGATCTGAATCCCATTGAACATCTGTGGAAGGAGCTGAAACATGACATCTGGAGAAGACACCCATCAAACTTGACACAACTGGAGCAGTTTGCTCACGAGGAGTGGGCCAAAATACCTGTTGATAGATCTAGAAGGCTCATTGACAAATATAGAAATCGTTTAATTGCAGTGATTGCCTCAAAAGGTGGTGCAACAAAATATTAAATTATGGGTACCATTTTTAAATAATTATGTTAATCAACAATTCAAAAGTAATGGCTGATTTGGATTGTTTAATTTTCAATAAATTTTTATTCATGGTTACTTTTGTACATTTCAAATGATTTCAGTGAGAATTGTGGGTTTTTCTTTCATTAACTGAGGGGTACCAACAATTTTGTCCACTGGCTGCTGCTCCTAATTCTTTGCTACAATGTGTCCTCACAAATGCAATTGACATGTTTTGACTATAGAGAGCTCAGTAGATACAGTAACACATCCCAAAAGACATTAAGACTCAGATCATTGTAATAATGGTTATGTTTTTTATGATTTCAAAAGCACCTAAACTACATCTGAAAATTTTTGACAAGATCTACAACTAGTTATGGACATATTCTTATTACTGAATAAGGGAACCTTTAAAGGCCAGACTATAGAAATCATATTAAAACCGCTAGATGAGGCAGCAGCTGTAACTCAATATTCTGCCATAAATCTGCCTTTCACTCCCTTTCCCAGATAGGAACCTAATTAAACGTCTCAGCTCCTAAGTGCTGTATTATCCTCCCTCACAGTATCCATAGCATTTCTATTAGATGTCAGGTTTCTAATGCAGTACTCTCCTCCTCACCTGCCTTTTTGGACTGAGGCTTGATGTTGTGCGGCAGCCGTTGCATCGTTCCCCTCATCTCCTGTTTCAAAGCCAGCATGTAGTCCTCATCCTCCCCAGCTTTCAGCGGAACTGGCTTAAAATCTGTGTTCTGGAAGAAGATTGATTATGGAAGGAAAATGATACCAATTAAGTACAACAGTCTCTTTTTCCAAAGGCAGTGTAAGCTGTGATAAAATAGTGCCACACAATAGCAAACTGATCCTAAACTTTAACGGAATGAGATTGTATGAGGACAAATAAAATGCAGCCCAGACTTGATTCCAACCTGCAGTAAGTAGTGCACATAGTTGGTGCACATAGTTATGATAATAAAACAGCCTTTTGGTATAAATAAGAAATAACGGCTCATGGTACTGGGCAACCAATGAGTATATCAGTTGGCAGGGGGACTTACCACATGTGCAAACTCTCAGCCAAGTACAAGTGAAGGATACTTAAGGGCTTAACGCAAGATATATTTAAAGATCCCCTCCAGAGATATTTTAACACGTAAATGAAAATGCTTGAATAATTTGTGTGATATGGTTTTTATACAAAAAAGTTCAGAATATACAAATGTTTTTATTTTCAAAAGTTTAAATTCCCGACACGGATGTCTCCTACTTCACTGAAAAGTCCATTCTAAGTGTATGTCCACTGGAGGCTTCAAGTTTCCACCTCACCTCACACTTATAAGTAAGTTGCTGGACCACTACTGGCTCCAAACTAGCTGTGATGTCACAAATCATGCTCATAGGTAGATGCGTTAAACTGGGATTTTCGGACAGCACAGAGAAACTTTCCCTCTTCAGCAGATGAATGTTAAAAAGAGTCTTCTAGTGTCAAACTCTGCACACACATCATTCTGCACAGTGAAGCTCAAACATCCAACTGAAGGAACAAGACTTTTTGAGCATTTGATGGTAACAGGACACATACACAACACACACAGTATAGGAGAAGGAGGGAATAAACAGGGGGCTGCAAGTCATTTTTGCCCCGGGGTCCCCTCTATTTGTTGCATCACACAACCGATAACAGAAACATCCTAGAGCAACTGTTATAGCAGGATGCTGTAGGAAGAGGCACTCAATGAGACACTGCTTTTAAAAAAGGTGCAGACTTTCCACATGACTTTATGTACCATTATGGTCAGAATAAGTACCTTCTTATTAACTGATTTATACCAAATAAAAATAGGTCTACAACATCATATTTCATAGCTTGTACTTTTGTTTACACATATTTATACATGCCTACTTTTGAAATTCCTGCCTTTCTGATTTATCAGGTCTGAATCCTTCCCTCTCTGACACTTTTAGGGCTTAAGGACAAATTTAATATACTGCAATGTGATATATGCGTGCGTGCGTGCGTGCATGTGTGTGTGTGTGAGAGAGAGAGAGAGTGATGTCGGTACTTACTGGAAACAGCGGGCTGGGCCCCACCCTGGCGTCTGGCATGCTGCCCCTGCCGATGCCCAGAGCCTCAATGTTGAAGGTAAAGGCAGCTACTCCACGGCCCTTACCCGCCATGGCTGCAAGCCTCCACTGTACCTGCAGCACAGAGTCCACACCACTCCAGTCAGTGTCAAACACGTGTAGACACAAGTTAATGTACCATAGCTTTCATCGTCTGACTTTGCCTACAATACAACGTTGGTTGACCCTGGAATATGACATCAGAGACACATCACCACACACAATAAGTTGTAATACTCACTAGGGGACTTTAGGTTAATTGCTCCTAATGTGGAGACGTAAAATCCTAAAAGTCTGTGTACTTCAAGGCTATTCAGCAGCATTTAGCCTTTACTGAGCCTCCATATTGTCACTTTTCCAGTTTACTTGTCATTAACATTCAGCTACTCAGTTCTGTCTACTGTTCGGCTCGTAAACAAAACTCCTGAAATCATTAAATTTACGGCTAAACCTCATGGAGATTGGCAAAGCTGTGCTAACACCGGCGTGGAGACCTGTGCACACACTACACCACCCAGCATGCGTAAATGTGGCTTTAACTCTCCCCGCCCCGTGTGACGTCACAGAAAGCACGACGTGCTCACAGCCAATAGCAGCACGCGTTCAGGCTCTCGTCACCCACCTGTTCGCCCAATGGCAACGCTCTCCTCCTACAAGGGTGTGTCGGCGGCCACCATCGCGTTAACCTCAATGAAAACATTTCACCTGCAGCTAACAGCTCCGCCGCAAAACCGCCTGAGCTCAGCGCGACACCCGCCTCAGCTGACGTCGACGAGTGCATGAACTGGGATGTCTGCAGCCGACTGGTACGCTCACAAATCGCTCGGAGACGGACTCTTCTGGATCCAGGAGCGATTCTACCAGTCAGAGAACCGGGCCAACATCTGGCTGCTCCGCGGCACACACCAGGACGTGGTGATAGACACGGGTCTGGGCTTGAGGAGCTTACCTGAATACATCGACGTCAAAAGGCTTCTCGGCGAGGATCCGCAGAGGAAGAACCCGCTGCTGGCCATCGCCACCCACGCCCACTTCGACCACTCGGGCGGTCTGCATCAGTTCCAACAGGTGGGCGTCCACAGCGCCGAGGTCGATGCCCTGGCCAACGGAGACAACTTCGAGACGGTCACCTGGCTCAGCGACAGGGAGATAGCCGAGGCTCCCAGTCCAGGATGGAGGGCAAGGCACTACAAAGTCAAGGCTGTTCAGCCCACACACATACTGCAGGAGGGTAGGTGCAGAGGCAGCCTTTGCAGATATGATCTATGCAAGGGGAGTGGGGTCTGGGATCAGACCAGGTCGTAAGATCTAAATGCATATAACTAGGGATATGCATCACGGTCGATACCAGTGCCATTAGACGATATTTAATGGGTGCGCCTGGACTCAGTAGCTGTAGTTTGCACATTATGCTCAGTACAGGATCCTTTCTATGCCCACTAGAGGATGTTACCGCACAGTGAATTTGGCAGAAGACCAGAAATTAAATGAACACACACATACACACACACAATAACATTCAAACATGTGACACAATATGTAATATCAGTTTCATGATGAGTTTGCACAAACTTTATGTATTTGTATATTGTATATTACTATATGAGGCAAGAGTTCATGCTTAAACAGGTGTAAAGGCCTTATTACATACTGTAACATAAGGAGAGTTATGCTGACGCTGCAGAAACAGGTCATTTGTCAAGGGGGTGGGCCACCCTAAACACACTGTATTGATATTTTCTGTAACAATATGTGACAAGAAAAAAATCTGTTGTCATGTTGGCAGCTTTACTCTTTTTTATCTGTACTTGCAGAGCTGCTCTTTAAACCAGTGTGCTGATGGCTTAGATGGATTCTGTTACTTCCAAGAAAAACAAAAAAGTGAAGAGAACACAGAGACTGGCTGCGTACTTATGGGAAGCATCACATGGAATATTAATAACCTCATAGCATTGATTTATTTCACTTATGCTGTCTGCAGATCATATCAATCACTAACAGATTAAACTCACCTTCGGCAACATTACATTTCTCGTGCACAAAGTGGTACACAAAGCTTATGTTACAAATGATGTTGCATTTTCTCAGAGTGTTTGCTATCTTTCAGTATGGGACGAGCAGCTTTGGCCTCTCGGAGTTTGGACAAAAACAGAAGATTTTGTATTCTTGCAGAGTGTAATTTCTGCACCGTCGGCCAATACACAGACTTGTTCTGCTGTGTCAGAGCCACTGCTGCAGTGCAGTTGGAATATCTCATTGCTTGGTGTGTCAGTTTCACCCTCCTGTCACACTGTCCGACTCATACCTGGTTTGGACCAAAGTATTGATTATAAACTGAATGTCCTAGACTTTGAAACTCATGACGTGACGTGTGGGAAACACAAATATAACCCTGGCTTGATTCCAGTTTACCAAATTATGAGAAACATAAGGATCTAGGGTGTGTATGTAACTCTCGTAATGGGGGTGCAAGTCATACAGTGTTTGTATGTGTGTATTTAATTGTGGTGCTCTCTCTCCCTCCCTCTTGTCTAGGTGATGTCATTAACCTGGGCGACAGACAGCTGACGGTGCTTCACATGCCCGGTCACTCTCGGGGCAGCATCTGCCTCCACGACCGCGACAATAAGATGCTTTTCAGTGGAGATGTTGTGTATGATGGCGCCATGATCGACTGGCTGCCATACAGCCACGTCAGTGACTACATCAGCAGCTGCGAGCGTCTGGTGGGGCTGGTGGACAGCGAACAGGTAACACTAAGACACACCAAAGTGAGGCCTTATCATTTAAACTCATTAATAGATCCACATTCTTTGGTCAGATTGACTAAGCTTTGATGGCACAATGTATCCAATCCTATAGCGTTACAACAACATAGTTGTTTGATCAGAGCTATATACCATCTACAGGTCAATACAGATTTGAATTCACCCACAGAAGTGCTGCTTGAGCGTCTCACAACTGATCATTTAGTGCAATGTTGCATGTACTATATGCGCATCATTTTTGAAAAGTCGATTAACTGCCAAATCAATTTAACAGGTCGACCAAGTCCTCCCAGGACACTACAACACCTTTGGCGCGAAGCGGCTCCACCGAATCGCATCCACATATATCAGCAGAGCTGGAACCTGCCCCGCAAAGTTCTCCACATTCGCCTGGAGTACTCTGGCCGGGGTGGCGTTGCGGGCATCTAATCCACGGAGTGCCTGCTAATGAGAGGGGATGAAGGAGCTGGAGGAAGCAAAAGTGCACAAAAACAAATTGTATGAATACGGAGGACACGATGAAGGGCGAGGAGGCCCTAATTTATCTGTAACTTGATGTAACATTATTCATTTACTTATGTAATCCAACAGAAATCATATAATTGCCAAACTTTCTATAAAATGCCCCTATTGGGTTACATGAGTCAATAATCAGCATCATATGAAACATACAATATAAAGTATTTATTAGTGGATTCTGTTATATATTGATGAATATGTATTTCTTGGGTTTAATATGATTAGATGTATGTTTTTTATACTTTAAGCAGTTGTGAAGTTACAATAGCACAACAATGGTACAACTCTGCACTGCAAACACAAAGCAGGGAGCTTTGGGTTCTCCGACATTTGAAACAGAGACAATATGGCCATAGTATTTCTCTATGCATATTACACAGCTCAGTGAAGACTCAGCGTCCACTACCTCCTATGTTTGTAACAGTGCTTTGTACTATTGACTAATCTATGGCTTTGCTATCGAAACATTGACAATAAAGCCTCTGATCTACCTGCCTTTGGTGATGCTTCTACAACAGAGACTGCAGCAGCTTCTGCTTTGTTATGGAGTTGTATCTTCAGTCGTTGACATAAGACGACATCTCCTACGGGATTTGTAGCAGGAAGGAGAAAGGGAAGCAGAACAGAACTGCATAGAATACTGTACGATCCATCAAGCGCCGAGTCGATTTTCAACTGATCTGACAGAAAGCTCTCCCACTGCAGGCCAAAGAGTACATGGTGGAGAAGAAAGACGGTTTCCCTGAGCCAACTCTTCTAGTCTACTATACAGAATTACAATAAAAAACAGTACAACTTTGAATGAAGGTGTTATAATATATCATATATCCATGAAAATGTAAGTTGCACAGATGGAATTAATGACTTTGGAGCATTTGAAATGATTTCAACTTCATAGAACTTACCGCTGACAGACCTACCTTTTTAACAAAACCATCTGGTGTAAAATATTTATAGCAGATTTCTGAAGATCGTATTTCACGCAGACAAGACTAATGTAGACGTGTGTAGAAACGGAGGCAGTTTTAACTTGATAAAACATTTATTATAATTAATGTTATATTATTTAAACATGAGATTTCCATATTTCTCATTTTATGTTCGCCTTCTGGGACGGCGTACATGCAGAACACAAAGCCTGCTAACACGGGAAACTCTTGCAAGGTTATAACATTCAATGTTATCTCTAGTTAAAGATCTGCACATCATCTGTTAACAATATAATAATCAATAGCTGCATTTATAACAAAAAATCAATAATGTAACAAAAGACAAAAGAGAGGAGGTTTATTTGTTAACTTATAAAAATTAAATTACAGTAACAAATGCTGTTTTCAAGCATTTGACAGTTTTAATGCTTAGTAGAAATGGTTGCCCGAGTTCTGAGCCCCAACAGAAAAACTGTTACCATAGTAAAGTCCACAGTAAACAACAGACAGAGAAGAGGAGGCTTTACTGCACTGACAAGGGACGCTGACTTCTTATAAGATTTGTTTTCACATGTTGTCTAAATGGCAATAACTTCCCAAATTATAACCAGGTGGCAGTGTAAACAAACCGTTTTTCTCTCACCATCGTGACCAAATGATTGACTAAAGTAGAACTCAATTTCATAGAAAGTTGCCTAAAATACAGCCACCATAAAATAAAATGTTTCTGTGTTGCATAACACACATTAGATTGATGGATGTTTCACATTTTATTGGACCTTTCAAAAGCATTGAGGCGGTGTAGCAGGATCATACTGTAAGTATGGCTTGGGCTTTCAGTAATACACAAGCTTTGGTTTAATTGAGTTTGTTGTAGGGTTCTGAGCATGTCAGCAACTGTCACCCAGTTTTGGTGATATCCTGTCAATAGTGTGCAGATAGATGTGTAAATGTAAAGACCAGAGCACAGATTTTTACCCTGAAGAGATCACAGTAATAACCAGTACAGTAAGTAGGAGCACTTGCATTAAGTTAAGCTTTCACCAGATTCATTGTTGAAATTATCTCAAGTAGTTCAACATCTTAACTGTAAGTCAAATCATGCAACAAAAAAACAAAAAACAAACAATAAACAAAATGGTGCATAGTAATTATAGGAGAACCACAAAAATCATATTTTGTGTGGATATTAGATGATAAGTACACTGAAGTAGATATCACAGTACAGGCAAAAGACAACAACCCTTCCCTCCACACTCAACATTTAACATTTGAAATACTTTTGACTGATTACATCACATCTTGCATGTCCATCTCGCCACATGCTCTCTGGCTTTCATAGCATAAACACTGCAAACCTTTGCTTATAAAATACATCCAGTCAAATTCCTGCTAGTGCATTGTAATAGAGATGACCTTGAAACAACGTTTGCAAAGCCAGGATGGCTGACGCAGAGGACAAATAAAAACTCTTCCAGTTGCAGATTTCGATTCCAAAGACAGAGAATAGGCCTAGTGTGGTGTGTTTATTGGAGCAAGTCCCTTGTTCTTAGCATCACTGTTTCCCAAGCAGTATGACCCATCATTTCCCAAATGTTTTGGACCGTCTTCTACATTGGGGCAACCCTGCGAAGAGTAGAGGAGCCTGCAGTGATTGTCACCTGTCTTTTATGTTAGAAGACATTCCAGTTTCCCCCAAGGGGGTCTTCCATTATCCATCCTTGAACAGGAGGCAGGCTAGAGGCAGCTTATCCTCCTCAGGGCCTTGCATGTGGCCTAGCAGATTGCCTGAGGTTGGTTCACATTATGTTAAGCCAGTTAAACCATGGTTTAATGAGCACTGTTGCCACTGTTGGGCGGTGTAATTTGTCTTTCAGAAAACAAGTTCACACCTGGCTTTGGAGCCAGTTGCGAGGATCAAGTCTGGCCCTGAGGTTCCTGAGGCTGCGTCGAGCCGGGGAGGGCCTTGAGAAGGGAGCCCCCTCAGAGGACTCGGGGCTGTGGCTGCCCTCACTGGTGCTGGAGCTGTTGCTGGAGGTGGAGCTGGAGCAAGACAGCGTGGTCTGTGTGCTGCGCTGTGACAGAGGTGAACGAGAGGAGATGGGAAGTGGGGCGAGCAACGAGGAGGGAGGAGGCTGGCAGGGGCACTGGTAGGTCCCTCCTCCTCCATAACCCCTCCCTCGAAGGGTGCTGAGCTTAGCATCCAGCGACAGAGTGCGTGGCCTTAGGCGGGAGGGGGAAGATGACAAGAGAGAGAAGTTTGAAGAGGGCTCGGGCCAGCCGTGGTGGTGAGAGCAGGGACTGGTGCTGCAGTGGCTGTCGCTGTCTGAGGTCAGACTTGCATCTGAGGACAGCAGACCCAGCTGTGGGCAGCGGTGAGGGCTCGCAGGGCTCCGGGGCAGTCGATGAGGGGTGCAGGGACTGTGGCCAGATAGGCGAGAAGCACAGGGATGAGGGCGACCAGCGCTTTTGGGGTTGTTCTCCTCAAACACAGACATCCAGGTGGGAGAGGTGCCCAGCTGGCTGCGGAGCTCCAGCTCCTGCATCCTCCGAGCCAGGATGTCCGACACAGTGCTGCTGAGGTCATCCGATGACTCAATAACTGCAGGAGAGATGCAGCAAAACTCATTTTACTGCTATACATCTTGAGCTTGAGCTCAGTTTTGATAAAGGATTTCAACCTAATTTATTGGTTTGGATTCAATCTGAGATTTGAGTTTTTTAGAACAGGTAATGATTTTCTTACCATTTTGAACATAATTTGGCAATCCAGTTTTGATTTAAAATGAATATAAATGTTCCTTACTAGTTATTCAAATTACTAAGGCAGCGATTGGGGAATATTTTGATTACACTGGAAGTGTGTAGAGATGTTTGCAGTTCATGAAATGAAGCTGTAAAAAAATTATTGATTTTTTTGTTGCCCTCCAAGGAGGCTTTGTAATTTGTCTTTAATATTGTAATATATTGTTCATTTGTGCAGAATAATAAATAAAAGTAAAATACAAACTGTATTTAGTACATTTTGACGCTGCTCATTATATATTTTTGGACTAACAACATATTGCAACACACAGTAATCAAAGAAATTTGAGTTTAAAGACTTCAAATCTGACTGTGTCTTAATGTTGATTTATTAATGATGAACGATGACGAAACAAAATGATTATGTCTTGTAATGTTTTGCTGATTCTACTCACTATTAACCACATGACACTGATCCTTGGATGGGCAATAAATCCTGGACTCCAAAATTTACCACAACATAATATATATATATATATACGGGCCCTACTCCTGTTACTTCACCTGTCGTTGTAATAGGACGAGAGCAGAGCACGAATCTCAGCAGACACAGCGTTATCCTGCAGCAGAAGACCCTCACAGGAGGGTGTGGCAAGGGGGGCTGCCGGGGGGGTAGGAGTAGGAGGGGTGGGGTTAGGAAAACCAAGAGGGAGGTTGGCAAGAAAGGGTGGAATGGATAGGAAGTGTGCAACAGGTGGAGTGCAGTGTTTTTATGTGTTGATGGGCATGATAAGAATTGAGGGTTTATGGGTATGGATGTATGAGTGTTTATTAAGGAAATTAATATTGATGCATGATGAGAGAACAAAAAAAAAAAAAAATCATTCAAGGATAAAAGACGATTCATCCCGTTATGATTTAATAGTGAAAGTTGATGAAAAATGTAGCGATGATCATGAATAATGGAAGAGGATACAAGGAAATAATAAAGAAGGACAAAAGAGACAAAGCCAAGGAGTGATGGATTCGGGACACACGAGGAAAATTGAAAAGGACAAAGAGGAACAGAGAAACAGAAGACAGAAAGTGAGTCAGCGTGTCAGAGATAAGACCCATTCTATCTACCGTGCAGAGAAGTAAAGCAGAGTGTGAGTTTGAGATATTGGAGAGGAAATTTTAATTGTGACAGCATCTCTCATGCACATAGAGGAATCAAAGCTGCAAACAGTCACATGCAATGCAAGACATTTCTTTGGCTTTCTTTCCCTGATTTTTCTGGCTATTGCTTTTATTTTTTCCACACATCTAACATGTTTTTACTACTCTAACGTGTGTACATATACACTGTTATATCCATAGTTGTATAATCAGAGAGAGCTCTTACCCATCTCGTGGTAAAGGGAGCCTTGTTTTGGTGTGACAGGGGCCGGTTTCCTTGGCGATGGCAGTTCAATTTTCATTAAGTCATCGCAGCACTGCTTCCATTGGCCTGTATGTTGGAGACAAACTGTCATCTTCAACGAACCATGCTGTATATTACAATATATTACATGCCCTTGAGATGGAGCCCCCTATCGCAGCTATGATAATTTATGAGTTTGAGTATGTAGCGGGTGTACATCACACACATTTCCTGTGATATAGCATAGCGAGTACTTACTCATGTCATAGAAATGTTGCCAAAAGGCCTCCATCCACCGGTGTGTGTCCTCACGACTGTCTGTTGTCAGTGTGTGTGTGACCTCCTCACCTCCGTACTGATTACTGATACAGATATTCTGAACTTTACTGTGAGGGTCTTTCTCCGACGCACGTATTCTGGTATCCTGAAACACGGGAGCGACAAAGAATACAATCATCTGCCACAGACTGCAATCAAGGATGAATGCCAATACTCCTGAATGAACAAAATGATGTACTGCAACAAGTGATCATTACAGCAATTGTAACTGTAAGTCCCCACTGACAATAAGCCCTCGCTAATAAAGCCACTAATTAGTCCTCTTCCAAACCATTTCCCTTCAGCAATTATCCAACAAAAGGTGCAGACTCCCAATTCCCACCTCCTTGCTCTACTCCAAATGTGTCCAAGTCTGTTCACAACCACTAGATGGCAGTGTTGCTCCATTCATCCATTCATCACACTGCTCTCCCTCCTCTTTCCTCTTTGGGAGATCCAGACAGCTGACAAAGGATCATACAGGCCTGATCTGAATGACTTAGCTCTAGGTCAGCTGTGTGCTGAGGGTCAGAGGCTACAAAAGACTGAATGAGTCACTACGGAAAGAATGGGAAGCCCCATAGGCATCAACTCGCAGACACAGGAAATAAGATGATTGAGAACCTGACTGGCTGACTGACTTCACTTCACTTTTGTGCCTGGAAAAATAGGAGGATGAGAGAAGTCTGAATCCTGATTGGATGGGGCAGACTGCAGCGTTTCATTGTGTTTGCAAAGACTCGAGAAGATACACAACAGATCCAGCTTTTAAATCTTTTAAGCTGAGATACATTCAGACATACATGTTCTTTTTCATCCCTGCTCAACATTTATACTGTTGCACCTGAAAGCTGAGGAGCACAATCACAGTTCTCTTGTCTTTGCTACTGAGCAGCTTTGGTAAGGCAACTGAGGGCAAAGTGCCTTGCTCAAGGGCACATTGGCGATCGTTACTAGGAGAAGTCATGTCTTATTTACTTTTTTGGCTCAGAATCTACCAGTTGGCTCAAGATTCAAACTGGCAGCAATCCACAAGGTCAGTTCCTTACTATCCAGGCTGCTGATGCCTTAGGTGTTACCAAAAAATACACAAATATATGGGCTCTGTAAAGCTGGCTCAATCTCTGGAGATGGAGCTTTTTACTTCATTTCAGATAGGGTTTCCATTTTCACATGACTCCTTTGCTGACCTTGTTGATGGCAATGGTGAAAGCTGGCTCAACGTTAGCCTCCACATCTTCTTGCCGGTGGTAGCAGAAGAGGCTCGTTCCTTTCAGAACAGCGTACACTTTTGTCCAACTCTGAGGGTCACCTCCCAACTGCTGTGAGGGGGAGAATGAGCGATCAGTCGAGCGAGGAGAAAACGGTGCAGAAAAAAACACAAAAAGGAGTTGGCAACATAAGACGGAAAGGAGAAGCGGAGGAGGAGAAAAGCACGTAAATAAATCAGGGCAAAAGCCAAAAAAATATTGAGAGAAAGAGTCCCCCATCATTGCTGCACACACACACCTCCCAACTTACCTTAACTTTCAAACATCCACTCATCATCTGTTGGGTCATACAGTGAGGCTGAGCTGCAAGGCGGCAACACATACTGCCATAGAGCGGCAGCCAGTACGAACACTCTTCTATAAAGGGAGATAGATGGGCAAAAATAAACAACATTAATAAATAAAGACATTCCCATAAAGCATTCAAAATTCACACACAGACATGTATACTAATGAATCCACACACACACACACACACACAAACTTCATCCCAACGTTACAGTGACCCCCTTTAACACACAACAGAAGGCACTGGGGTGTAAAAGACTGGCAGCTGCAGGGACGACCATGAAGTGCAGCAATGAAACTTTACAGCAGTCTGAAGGGCCAATGAATAAAACACTAGGGGCCTGTCTGTCTGAGGGTCTGGGCCCTTGTTAGCCCACATCATTACAGCTTTACACAGCAGTCACCTCACTAGCACGGCCTTTATTACTGTGACCTTGACAATGGCTGTCTGTCGGAGAACATGGGAGGACAGAGGGGAAGAAGGAGGAGGAGGAGGAGGAGGAGGAGGAAGGGGTGGTTTAAGGGAAATTATTAGAATGCAGGAAGGAGAAGCAAGACAGTGATAAGTGAGAGAAGGCAAAAAAAAAAAAAAACAGACAGATGGCTGATTTGGCAGAGAAAAGAGAATGATGGTGAGGAGACAGATTGATGGAGGCTGCCACTCACCGTTGCCTGAGATGGTGAGGTCATGTGTGCGAAAGCTGTCCTGGACGTGTGACAGTGACAGGGTGGTATGAGCTAAGAGGTGGTACTTGGGGCCCCTGTAGACACACAAGAGAGTGGACAGAAATGTATTTGATGTTTTTTTAGCGTGCATGTTTACGGTGAAAATTGTGTTTTCTCTGAAACGTGTTATTTTTCTCTCTATTCTCCGTAAAATGTAAACTAGTTCATATTTCAGAGCAAACTTACGGTACAGAGGGAACTGGCAGCAGAAGAGGAGAAGCCCCTCCGTTGCTCACAGGACTACATGGCCCCGGCTCCATGGCTGCCCGGAGTTTCTTCCCAGCTGATCGACCCAGTGAGGAGCTCAGCTTGCTGGCTAGTTTCCTGGGTGTGCTCCCTGCTGAGTAGTCGTCCTCTGAGCAGCAGCTGTACAGCTCAACACGCAGCTCAAAACCTGGGCTGGCTTCACTACTACGAAAGGTTACACGAATGATGACCATGACTGTCAGTCACAAGTGTGTGAGTACAATGAAAGATTATGCTGCTGTATGGTTAAAGAGCCCACTTACAATACGATGGTGTTGTCAAAGCAAATATCGGTGAGTGTCCGGTCCACTATCACCATGTCTGTGTCAAAGATCTCTCCTCCCAGCTGCAGAAGGCAGAACACTGCACAGCGATGTAGCTCTACAAAGGAAGAGGTGAAAAGGCAGAGTAACAGAAAAAAAAAAGAGATTTAGTGTGACAGAGAAAAACAATATCTGTGAAACACCACATCAGCTTTCAATCTGCTGCATTACTTTGAAACTCGTGTTCATCTTCAAAGCAGTTCACCCTTCGTGATATACTGTAGGTGACCGTAATAACTAAGTGTTGATGCCAGGGGCCAGAGCCAGGGCACATGACCCGAGTAGTTAGAGTTTAAAGCAGATCAGCTCTTTCACCTGGCTGACAAGCACTTCTACTGTTGTTGGTTTCAGTTCAGCAATCTCAATGGCCAGCCGTGCTAAGAATTCCTGTGAAGCATTGTTAGCTGCTTTGTGGTTGAAACTGAAGCACAACAATCTTTAATGTTGCAGCAGCCAATGAGAGCTGCATAACAATCCTTTGCCTCCCTTATGTGTTGTAAAAAAAAAAAAAAACTATCTCAGGGAACACACATGCATTGTATGGAAGCTGTAATACCCTTTTGGGGGAATTCTTCTCAATTAATATGGGCAATGGGCAGCAAATCCTTTGTGTCAGGAGGCAACACCATAAGAGAGAAATGTAAGTATGAAATAGTATCTTGGGTATTATTGGTCGACTACTTTTTCTTCTCTTGTAAATGAAAAGGATAACGAAATTCAGGTGATCATTTTGCCACTTTGCATAAAAATTCAAGGTCACAACCGACAAGGCTGAGAGAGGAGGTCTGTTCCTGCTCATGCGCTTCCCTATCAACCTGACACTTAATATTCAAACTTATTATTCCAAGTATGAGCTCAACACTCTACTTAAAAATATGACTGGACATGTGAGAGAGGAGCATGCTTTACCTCCTCCATGCCTCTTGGGCTCCGTTTTATGTCTCAGTGTGCTTAATGACCTTGACTAACAGCCTCATTAAGCTTTGTTAAGAGTCTACTACCTGTCTCCTGAGTTCATTTATATGCACAGGTCATGCAGATTAATACCATTCAAGTTGCCAGGGGAGCGAATGAGCACTGTGACTGTTATAATGAGTGAATGGGAGTTAACCCACATTGACTCTATCAAGAGGAGGTGGGACAGCAAAAAGTCAATATAAAGATTAGACGCCGTGGTATCAGCAGTGCACCGCTGGTTTTGGAAATGCCATGAAAACATTTAAATATGACCCAGTTCACAAGACAAGATACTAGGAGAGTTCCTTAAATGCACAACAGATTTCATTTGTTTTCCCTTACAGTATTCTTTGCCCTACCAATAATGACCCAGTTCAACGGCTGTGTGCTGCTGCTTCGCAGAGGCAAGAGGCAAAGCCAAAAGGACTGAGCAGTGGGTCAGGTTGTGCTGCCAGGAGTTTCTCACATCTAAAAAAAAAATCAGTTCCTGTAAAATACAGAGAAATCTGGGAAGCTGCAACAGATTGTAATGATCAGCTGCAGGAACTGTGCTATGGACCCTGTATAAAAATGTCATGCTGTAAGGTCTGTCTGCACAGTTCAGTGAGTTTCTTTGGTCAGCACATTTTTAAAATATGAAACTAAAAGTCTGCATCTGTGTTTCACCCTCTGGCCAATGATAAAAGTGTTCTGTAGTCAGGAGGAATCCCATACTCACCCCTGTGATTATACAAGGCTTTCGCACAAATTCAGATCTTTAAAATTACTCATTTTATAACCACATACCACTTTCTTCAGAGATGGCTCATTAATAAATACCACAGAAATTAATCATTAATAAACCACCAATGAAATTCTTCAAACGCATACAGAGGTGGCTCCTCACCTCCTTTGTTCTTGAAGTACTCTGTGTCCTTCCACATGAGAGGGATACGAAGATCTGTAATGACAACAGGCAGAGGATTAGGCCACAGAAATGTTAATCACTGTTACTGTCCAACTGATATGTGCTTTTCCGTGTATGTGTGTGTGTGTCCTCTTGGTCATGCTGCTTTCAGTCACTGACTAAACTATCCACAGCTAATTACCGACTGTGTATGTGCGTGTTTTGCATCGTCTCCAGCTGGGTACCAGGCATGCAGAAAGTGCCCCTGTGAACCTGAACCCTCAAACACACATGATCCCACCCCCACAACTCATTAATATTCCTTTCTTTACTTTCCTGTCACATTCAAAAAAAACAAGTAAAATGACAACAACAACAGGTCACCCCCTATTGTCGTGCTCCCTGGTGTGAATCATCTCTGCGGTGTGTCCGTGAGACAAACAGAGCAGCTCCATAATCATTCATCTGACTGCCCCTCTCTCATTTTGCGATGGGCAGCATCTGCAAGTCACCACCACGTTCACTGCGGTCAATAAACAGAGAATGAAGCATCCTCTAATAGAGAGAGAGAGGAAGCTGGATCTCCGCCTGCGCCTGACAAGCTGTACATTCAATTTAACGCTAAAGGGATGGCAAACACTCTCTCCACTTCTCTTTCTTCTTCTGCAGTCTTTTGCTCACCAGGGTACCACATTTCAAATATTAAATACATCAACTTGCTTTTCACAAATTCCTCAATTTATTTTCTTTTCAGAAATACATATTGGTTATTTGCTACTTGCCTGAGATGGCCACTTTTCCCTTGCACGGGTGTCTGTCGTCCATCGGCCCCGCGTCCGACGACCTCCGTGTGACCTTCTGCATGACCTGAGCCTCCTTCATCCTCTGCAGCTCCGACATATAGGCCATGATACGGGTGCTGCAGGTTTGCAGGCTCTTCGCCGCCTCCAAGGCCTGGTCTCTCTGCGAGCAGGCAGCCAGCAGTTTGCAGGCCCCATCGCGCATCCGGATCTCATGGTCGATTTTTTTCTGGATGTCACTGTCCTGCAAGGGGATGGTGGAGAAAGAGAGTGTGAGGCGGGAAATCAGGCAGGAGCTTTAATGACAGATAATGACACATCTGAAAGAATCTTGTCTTTGGCAAATGGTGGGAGACATTGTTAAAGGGCTGAATTGAGAGCGAGGTAGATAATAGGCCTGACTTCTCTGATAGTCATACAAAGAGGGGCATTTTTGGTAAGAACGGGCGAAATACAAAGATGGAAGTGAGATTAAACAAGAGAGTGTATGTCTGCTGTAGATTTCAGCTCTCTTGTGGATACATTAGTGAGGTGTGTCTCTGAAAGCAGTCTGAAGTGTTCATTGGAGTGTGTGAGTGTTGACACAGACAATATTCAAGCACATGGCCTTATGCCCTCTCACCACCGAGCCCACCCCCCACTGAGCAGACACGTAGATGTTGAATCATTTAGTGCAAACTTACTCACCGCACACACACACACACACACACACACACACACACACACACACACACACACACACAGACACACACACACACACACACACACACAGAGGGAGCAACACATCTCAAGAATAAAGAAAGTGAAAGAATAAAGAATGAAGCTGTCAAACATTGAACATCTGTAGCCTGACAGAGAAACCCCAGATAGACCAACACACACACCACACACTACTTAATCTTAAACCAAGTCATCACCTTACATTGTAATGATTTACATCATGGTGACTTGCTTTTTGTTCCCAAAAGTGAGGATTTGTTAAGCATTGCTGTTTTAATACAGCTATTGTACGGTTATGGCCATGGGAAGTAATTTCCATTACATCCCATACAAAAACATGAAGTAATTAAAGGAAAACAACCTTTCAAAGCCATTTTGCTGGTATTTAAATTGGCAGTGAAATTAAATTTATTTGGATTTGGGCACAATACGATATAATATCTATATTAAATGCACATAATATGCAATATTTTATATTATTTGATATGTATACATTACTTTAGAACAACAGAAAGCTTGTTAAGTCAAGATAATAGCCTATAGTTGTGAGGACCTTTACTGACATAATGCATTTGCATTCCCGAGCCCTTAACCAGACAGACAAATAGACAACAGACAAACTGAATAGGGTAAGACAGCCTTCCTGTCTGATATTAAAGACCCTGTACACTTATGTATGCATGCATGAATACATACACATAAATACGTGCAGACAGTAAAGGTTCCTAAATCCCAAACTGTCTGGCCCCCTCCTCCTGTGGGAGAGGTAATGCTGTCTACAGTTAAAACAAATCCCTAAAGTCCAACTTCTCTCTGTCAGCAACACTGAAATACTGGATGCATGAACTTAAAACAGTAGACAGAAGGGGAAAGAACTAACATATAAAAGGTGAGAGGGATGAGAGAGAAAACAAAGGAATCCGGGGAATCAAGCAAAAGCAGAGTCGGGCTGACCTTGAGTGTTGGTGGCGGTGCTCCGTTTCAAACTACAACACCTCTGAATCCTGCATTTGCACATCAATTACTTATCGATCACGGGAATATTGATCAGTAAAGTTGTCTTTAGAGAACCGGTTAAAGAAATTAGGAAAGCATTAAGTTTACTTGGTGTTTGAAATGAATGAATGAACGAACAAACGGTGCAAATCATCTGGCTGTCTGCTGGAGCGTGTGTGTGCGGACATGTGCGTCTGCTTGTGCTCTTCAGTGATACATTAGCAGGCTCGCACTCTCCCCACAAAAATTCTTTAATGCTCCCTTTGCCCTTCTTCCCCCACACCGCTCTCTGCCTGATAAATGCACCTTCCCCTCCTCTACTCTGATCTTCCTCATTTATCTTCTCTCTCTCTCTCTCTCTCTCTCTGCCTGATTCTTATGAATTTTTTATTCTTTTGATTTAAGCTTTTATACTTTCACTGCTCATTTTCTTCTGCCTTCGCTCACACTCCGTTCCACTTCACTGTCCCCAATCGGCTTTCCTTTCTTCTTCACACCCCTTCCTCCTTTCTACCTGTTCCTCTCTTTGCATGAGCCCCACACTATGTTCAACAGAGGTTCAGCGGGAGAGGAATGAATGTGGTTTGGACACACACACAAAAAAAAAAAAAATCCACATTTGGACACAGACTCTGGCTTGGATGCAGTGCCCTTCAAAATGTGGTTTCATGTAGTTCTCGATTAACCACTGTATTGGAAAAACTAACTTGCTTCTTAGGATACAACCACACTGGCTTTGCATGGTGGTGAAAGCTACACTAACAGCTGTAAATCACACATAAGATCAAAATATACTCCCTCTACCAAACCACTAAGACATTAAAATCCTGTCTGACATGCATTACAGTATCACCAGCTACAATAACATGCTCTGACAATAAAAGGACAGAGGTGATTATTTGCAGATTTCACCTCACAAACCCTGCCTGAGTGAATTATCAGACACAGTATGATTAAGTGTATTTATACTGATGAAGATAATAATCAGTGGAGCTCGCATAGTCAACACTCACTGTGGATGTTTGGCACAATGTACTGTAGCTACACAAATAAACTTGTCATTAAAAAAACACTTTCACTGACTGAGGACCAATTACAGTACTCTTGGCTGTGAAAGAAAGGAATTTACAGCAACAATATAAACACAGATAGCAGTTAACTAGTGAATGTCTGTGATGTACAAATGGAGAATTCAATTTTATTAGTTTAAGTGTTTGTTTGTGTGAGTTGATGTGGTTTTCTTTCATCTAAGTGTCTGCTTTTTGGAAAAGGGTGATACTGTAAAATGATTTTAAGAGAAGAATATTAGACGAATATTAACACGAGAATGGGACGGACAACCCGAAAACATAAAGCCTCCGGCCACGGCAGTCGCTGACGCAGAGGCATAAAAATGTTTTTCTGTTTTTAGAATCTGCATCTTTAATACATAAGTCTTAGTACCTCTAAGATTCAGCACTGAAACACTTATTTGATACACTGATTACTTCATCAAGTCATCAAATGTGTCATATTTGTAAAAAACGGCTCCTCAAGTGTCAAGATCCCGATCTGATGTCAAGATCCGATAAGCACAAAATCCTTAGTTGTAAGCGATAATGATAAATAAAGAAGGGACAAAAATTGAACATAGGATATGGAGAGAAAAGAGGGAAAGCCCCGCTCAGGCTGTGTCTAAATGTCCTTGTCAATGGTGGCACCGCAAACCATGTTCCATGCATCACTGAGTCCAAGGTTGGCAAGTGAGCTTTAAAGGAATGCGCACACACATACACATACAGTTTATATATATATATATTTACACACACACATACAAAGACACCACAGTCCAGTTCCATGCAGCAGGTCTTAGAGTGACCTGCTAGGAGGAGGTCCTTTATTTATAGCAACTAAATTAACAGGCTTCTCCTTCTGGGGTTCTCAGAATAGAAGACAAGCAGCCTAGATCTAACTCTAATCTACGTGCCTGGGTGTATGTCAGGCTAACCCAGTGCAACAACCTCATATAAGCACTCAGGGAAATAAGAGGTAAACCCGACTAACAACACAGCTTACACACAGACAACGACAGGCAGGACAAAATGTCTAGAAGGGATGATAAACTAATTTTCTTCTTATTATCTCTCACAAAAGCATACACAGTGTGTAACCCACACACACACACACACACACACACACACACATACACACAGAGTATCTTCAGAGTGGCAGGTGTTAGACCAGTGGGCAATGCCAGAGAGGCTGCCTGGCTGTGATGGTGGAAGTGTGGACAGCAGCCAGATAGAGGGTGAAGGAAGGGTGGATGGGCGACAGGGATGCAGTGCATGTAGAGTATCAAGCAGAGAAACAGAGGAGGGGTGGAGCTGTCAAAGAAAACAAGGGGGGACTTGAGGAGAAGAGAGGAGAAGGGGGGAGAGAGAAGAAAGGAGGAGATATGGGTTGGAAAGGCGAAAAGGTCTGGGTGGAGCTTGCGAAGCAGTAGCAGAGAGAAAGAGACAGAGAGTAAACTGTAGAGAACAAAAGAAAAAGGGAACTGCAAGAGAGAGTATAGAGTGAGGGGATAAGCAGCGAAGGAGGGATGGTGAAGAAGACAAGTAAGAGACATGAATGATGGAATGATGACATATGATGAAAAACACCAAAAGTGAGGTGGCAATCAGGCAAAAACAGATTCTGCAAAAAGAACAAAGGTGGCAGAAGGTGCTTTATGAGCAAATCTTCTCCTCAGGTAATGAAGCATAGCGCTCTATAAATGAGCAGGCATGGAAAATAATTGGGAGAGAAAGTGTCTGTTTTACTGGGAGGGAACAAACTGAGGGCATATAGAGACAAGTGTGTCTCTCCAAAACTTGACAGTTACACTAACGGCTAAAGACAGGAAACTTCAAAATGTCATGTTGGCAATTTGCTCTGAGAGTTATAACAATGTACATGAACTGAATACATTTACATCTACACTGCTGCGGGGCAGTTATTTCATACGTTTCTGTGTTAAACCAAGGATTGTAGAGCAGGCTGAGCCATTAATCGCAGGGTTGGGAGTTTCTCTGTCCAAATATTCCACCAGGTTACAAATAAATGTTTCAACTAAGACTGCATCAATAAACGAAGATTTGCGTCTAACAATATATTTTGAAAGCCTCACTGTATGACGCAAACAGTGTATGCATAAAGCTACTGTAACCTTTCAGCAGGTAATTTGATGCCTCAGTAGATACCAGATGGTCACTTCCTCTGTCACCTCTCTATCCCTGTCTGGCCGCGTGTGTGTTGATCCTCACTTGTGTGTCTGTGGGTGTGATCACAGAGACGCCAACACACACAAACACACGATGGTTGTGGATTTGACGCCGCTGCAGATGGTGTGTAATGGTTTGTTTACGATGTGTTGTTCTGCATGAGTAGGCTTTCCTGTTCGGATCACTGACCCTTGACCTCTGACCTCTATCCCTGACCAGACCAGACGGCTGCAGTTATAGCATGGGGTTAGGTTTAAAACAGAATGAGTATTAAAAACCTCAATAAAACACATTGTAATTTGCTTTGTACAGCAGAACCATATTAATTCAAAACAATTGGGAATGGAAGTCGCAGAGGAGGGAAACAGCAGTTACTATACTAGTGTTTAAATTACTGAACAAAATGACTTATAATAATAATTCTGAAACTCATCATGGAGCCAAACAGAGAGCATATTTGCACCATTTTCAGATTAGTTCAGAAGTCAAGTTTGGGGTTTTTGGGTCCTCCTCCATAAGGAGGTCAGAGGTCAGAGTTATCTACAGAGCAGCAGGAGAGGATTCAGAATTGCCCTCAAAGTACCTGCTTTTTTTAAGTTAAAGTCTGCTTCTCCTAACCCAGTATACATCCTGCCTCGTCTTCTCGGCAGGTTGTTTTCTTTTCTGAGCAGACAAGATGCCACAGCTGACTGAACAACCACAAGAGTTGGACACAAAGAGCGAAAGAGGCTGGTAGAAAAGCGAGAGGTGAGGGGACAACGGCGGAGGATGATGACAGCAGGACTGAAACGCACTCAGACAAAAAAAAAAGGCAAAAGTCTTGCTCACTCGTTCACACAAAGCAGACAAGTAGAAAAAAAAAATACACAAGTATGCTCACACATGATCTGTCAATCTTCACGCCTAGAGACATGAAGATTGACGCAAATATACGCCCCGTCTCTTTTTCACAGAAACACAGACGCAACTGAGAATTGCAAAATTCTTGACCACTCCCATACGTTGGGACTTTACTGACCGAGCTGCTGGCTTCCAATTAAGCAGCCACAACTATGCGCCTCGCCTTCCTCTCCACCCTCTTCCGCTACTTTCCCTCTTGTTCACCCTCTTCCTCTCGCACACCCAGAGCACAGTTGCAGTTAAAGATGCATAATAGGGAGGAGTCGAGAGTGCAAGAAAGAGTGAGAGAGGGGAATGAAGACAGCGAAAAAAAAATCAATGAGAAATTAGCGAGAAGAGGACAGAATGAGAGAAGAGGAAAATGAGAATGAAGATAGAAAATTAATATTGGGTGAAAGGGAAGAGTGATGGAGAAAGAAAGAGTGGGCAGATTATGGATGAAAGGGAGGGGTGACTGAACTGCTAGGATCTCAGAGAAAAAGGCGTTTTAGCAGACTGTAAGTGACAACACATGTCACTATCATGCACAAAGACACATAAACACATTACCGAAATGTATAATGATTTGCAGAAGACAGCTTGGAGTCAGATTGAGAGAAAACAAAAAACAGGCAACAAAAAACCCAAACCACTCAAAAACAATGATCCAATTCATGCAACAACGTCCCTTCAGTGTTTCAGACTGCAGATGCTGCTGGAATGCCAGCAGGGCACAGAACAGAAAACAGTGAAGGGAACTGGTTTGGTACTGGTCATGGAAGACAGGGAGGAGGGGAGGGGAGGGAAGGGGGGGGGGGGGGGGGTAGCAGAGAAACAGTAACTGGGTGGAGTGTTTGCATTTGCTTTTTACGACAGCAAAGCTGGCTACATAGCAGTCCAAGTCTGTTCAGTGCCAGCACACACTTCACACCAACACTCCCAGGGCCCTCTCATATGGCAAAATGCACCTGTGTGCCCCAGTCTATAGGTGCCAACATGCTGATGTCATCATTGGCCTGATCGCTATAGAGTTTCAACAGTGGACTTACTTGCTCTTATAGCTGGAACACTATGAACTCCCCCCCCACCCACCCCCCCCCCCCTTCACCCGACAGCTTATGCATTCAATTATTTGCTGACAATAGAAACCGTTTCAGCTCTGCGTGCATGGAAAACTGTGTGTATCTGCGTGAGTGCTCGTCCACATCGTGCTTGTGTGTGTGTGTGTGCGTGCGTGTCCAAATGACTTTTCAGCCAGCTGTTCTCACACAAAGGCAGAGTGTTTCAATGCAGCTGGGTCCCAGCACACAGGGGGCGGAGTCACAGCAGAAAAGGCTAAAGAAAGAAACTATATACATGTGTTTTGTGCCCTAAATCATGTTTTACGTACAGGCAGGAAACAACTGAATGTGCCTCTCTATGCAAACAAGCCCATGCAAGCGAATCCGTGCATATTTATCCTGTGTGTGCACTTATACTTGCAAGTGCATTTTTTGGCTGCTGGCCCTAAGGAGAGCCACAGTGGAGTGCATTTCAAGCTATAAAACAAATTTGTTTAGAGCTACGAGAGAGGACGGGGAGCTTAGAGTCTGCCAAGCAGTGATCACTTCAACAATTTATAGGCACACTAAAGCTTGATGGCTCTTACACGGCTGTGAACACTCAGCCTAATACACCGCGCCTGCATTATCATATAGTAGCACAGTGGGAGCCGGGAGAAGCAGCAGGCAGGCAAACCAAACTCCAGACTCATTTGAAGGCGATGTATAGATAATAATAATAATACCAGGAAGTATGAGCGCACCTCTGTGTGTGTTAATATATCGACTGTATAACTGCGTGTGGTCTCGCAGCATTTCAGCAACAGCAGGCCTGCAGAGTATAGATTTATGAAACGCTAGGTGCAAGTTCCAGAGCAGACTCATAAATAACTGCGGGCTGGAAAAAAGGTATACATTCAACCTGCAGGGTAGTTTATTATGAGTAACAACAGCACAAAAACACTAATAACAGCAGGACCCCCTCATGTTCTTCTTCCATCTCACGTCTATAAGAGGACCAAGGGGAACAAAATAATGCTACGTTCAGATGTAAACTGGATTATAAATCCTCTCGGAGTGCTGGAGCTGAATCTGAAAAAGGTAAAAAAAAAAGTAAAATGTATTGTACTTTTCAAAGCTGTAAAAAGAGTGCAAAAGGCTGAAAGAAGGAGTAAATCAGAATGCTCACAAAACCTATTTGCAAGAAATGTGATGGTAATAATTCTATCCGTGAGCAGTTCTACCATATTGTTGGATGTTTAACAGCTTTAAAGTGAAGATAGCAGTCTGCGCAGCTTCTGCGAAGATTAGAGGCTGACAGAGAACCAAACCTGCTGCCAAGCAGCTTCCTTTTACAATCAAACGGTAATGGAGAAAGCCTAATGAGAGTAATTGGCAGACTGGACTGTCTGGGGGCTGCGAGAGGCAATTCATGAATTAAGAAACATAGAAACATACACACACAAACAAACAGCAATACTGTAACCTCATCAGTGAACTTTACTGGCAAGGAAAGTGTTGTGCCCTACAGGCTGGAAAACAGCCACTGACTATTATACAAGTTGATACTGTATTATTAACTGATTAGCCAGCTTTTCCTGTAAGCCAGAGGCCCATACAGAGAAAGGAGTGAAGGGTTTAGAAAAGGAACGGGTATGAACCAGGTCTTTCTAAGCCACTGATCAAACACTGCTGTGATCTCTCTAAATGAGAGCACTCTGCTAGTACATCCCTAAGTGGGGAGATGGAGTAAAGGGGATTTAATCACATTAAAAGATACACATGAGGCTAAAAAGCACCGATGTGACATTGTAATCCACTCTGTGCTGGAATTTTTCACGTCGTTACAGTCTGTTCTTTTTCTAACACATCAAATTACTGTTTGAAGAGAGGTGTTAGGCTGTGAACGGAAGTTGGCTGTGTCACTTATCGCTTAGGATGATATGGCTGTGAGGGGCCGGGCAGAGTGTGTGGCACCACACTTTCTCAAAGTAGAAAAAAAAAACAACAAAAAACAACTTTCTAAAAAGAAAAAAAAGAATCTCATTTCTCTAAACAAACTCAGTGTGTGTGCACTTGTCACAGTGACTGACAGCTCTCAGTGTGACAAGTTGCCTCACACCTCGGGTAAACACGGGGGGACGGGAAGGGGGAGGGAGCGAGGGAAGTAGGACACAATGACAAGCCCTGGCTTCGATCTCTGCAGTGCGTCCAGGCTGGCAAGCCAAATTTTTCAAAAAACGTTGTCTATCTCATTCACATATTTGCCTCCGTCAGAAGTATCACGTGATTGCTTGAGTTGCATGTTTTCAGTTTTCTCCATGTGACTTGCAAGCACCTCAGTATGACACGGATGAATGAAAAACACACAAATCCTGACTTGAAATGAGTACAGTAGCATTTGCTCACCTATTTCTTTGCAAAAATGCCAAATTAATGTGGAGCATATTGTATTAGTATCAACAATTTCTCTGCACCAAAAACAGAACCAGGCTGAACTGCTACAGAAGAAACACACTTTAATAGATTGTCTCTTTAAATATGTGGTATTGGGTGACCTTTCAATCAGGCAATAAGATGTACAGAAAGTTTGTATGATCTATGGGATCTGGTGTGATAGAGTGTAGTGTAACTGGAGTGGGAGAATAGGGACAAATGGCAGATGAGGAATAGCTAAAGGGACAAAGGGAGGGTGTGGAGAGGTCACAGTGTCACTGTTGGCTGAAAGAGAGTGGCATCCCTGCTGGGTCCCGTAGCATTAAGCTCCTTTTCTACCGCATATAGTGGGGTGAGGGGTGGCCAGCCATCTCACTCACACAAGCCCTTCCCAACACTTGCTGTGCGACACACTGTAACACATTTGTAAAGCTCTAATTAGTTGACTTTTGCAAATAAGCGCACCCACCCCCCCCCCTGCTGATTAACAGTTTCAACAGCCTGACACCATTTCTGTGACACATACACACACAGCGCTCATCTCAGTAATCCCAGGCTTTCCTCCTTGTCTGAATCAGGATCAGGAAATCGGGGGCTAACTAGCTCAGCCGGCCTAACTAGCATTTAAGCCTGCCAAACTCTCCTCCCTGTTGTATTTTAACTCGGCTCTCTTCTCTACACTGCAGATACAGAGAGACGCGCAGTTTTAATCCAAACAGTTCGATCCTAACACCATACAGTTAGAATGCAGATAAATCTCTCCTCAGTTTTAGCTCTCTATCCGCAAAAGCACTCCCTAAACACTTTGCTTGCACAGATGGGCCAAACAGAGCTTTTATAAAGATGCTTACATATGATTGTCATGTGATAAACCTTTCATAAACAATCTTACACATCCAAGCACACTGTTTACCAGATGGTGGTAGCAAAGAAACGTTTTGTTGTTGTCCCAACTTCCGTTAACCTTGAGTGGAGGACGAAGAAGGAAGATTTCGTTGTTGTTGTTGTTTTGGCAACTAAACATTTTAAAAATCATAATCATCATATGTATATAAGTATAGATTCCCACCTGTACCCAACTTATTTTTATTTAAACTGAGTAAAAGCATCTAGTTTGCAGTGATGTCAATGGTAATCTGAGTATTATTAAGTATTACACCCTGAAAGTACACAGATGGTCCATCATATACTATATATCTATACTGTTTGTGTCCATTATTCTCTCTTCTTTGAAGTTGTGATACTCCACAATGTAATTATGCGTATTACAACTCGGGGCTTATAGATGTCAAAGTAATCAGACAATGTTGTAGCCTCTAATCAACAGTGATCCATGTAAATGTCGTTATTTTCTCTGTCTCCATCTTTCATTCTGTGTGCTCTCCCTGAGCCCCATTTCTTACCAAGTGCTCTGTAGTTGAAGCTGCTTTTATCACTCTCTATTATTCATCACTCTTGCTACTGTTGCCTTATTTAGACTATATGGCCACATGTGTATATATAAACACATGTGGTGCCCCCACGTGAGATCTGTTGGAGGGGCGGTGAGACTTTTGTCTGACATGAAGGTATATAAGCCAGAGACAGCAATGACTGCGCAGCAGATATGTTGTGGTGAAGCTGTGCGTGTCTGTGTGTGTGTGTGTCCTTGAATCGCTATCGACCAGCAGGAGCCCTGAAGTGAATGCGGTTTATTATAATATTCATGAAGCTGCAGGACTTCAGAGCGGAGTTTAAGCAAATCTGAATATCACTAAACTGACCCTGAGCACTGCCCTCAGGGTGAAATGAAAAAGAAAGGGACAGATGAGGCATGGCTGGAGGGTATGTGTGTGTGTGTGTGTGTGTGTTATATATGCTGATGAGATCCACTTATTTTACTGTTTTAACGGTTTAATTATTTCAGAAAATACATTATTTGTATTTACCACAAACTGAAAAAACAGCTTTACAGCACTACAACATGCCATTAATTGATAGTCGCCATGAATTAAAAGCTAATACCTGAGGAATGTTGCTACCATATCATATCGTAAAAGTAGTTTTTGTTTCACTGCCTTGATTAATGATGGTCACAATAATGTCACGGGGAACACATGTAAGGTGAGATCCACTCACAGTCCCTGAGTCTGTCACTTTGGTTCCACCCTTCTGCCACTTTGAAGCACTTACAGCCTACTCTGGTTACTAATGGTCCACATTAACCCTTGGAGTCTTTGTGTGTGTGTGTGTGTGTGTGTGTGTGTGTGTGTTGTGCATGCAAAAGCATGTGTGTCAGTTCAGTGAGAGACAGTGAGAAAATTAGTAGGGAAGGCGAGGAGGCGGATAAGGGCAGCTGAGATTGAGAAGCGAGAAGAACAAGAGAGAGAATATAATTAATCTCAAAAAGTGTGTGTGTGTGTGTGTGTGTGTGTGTGTGTGTGTGTGTGTGTGTGTGCGTGTGCGTGTGTGCGCGGGTCTTATCTCTGCCCTCCAGAACATCTTTAACAGATTGGGGGATGCAGCCGACATTGCATTTACATTTACAAACACACACACAAACTAGAGTAAAACTTCAAACTCCTACACACTCATTTATTCCACCGCTTGTCTACACAATAATACTGCACACACAGATACGACTCAACTCAACTCAGCGAGCACCTTTCACACAAACATGCAGCCCAAAGTGCTTCACATAGCACGCTTAAAACAACACAGACAAAAAATAAAAATAGACAACAATAAATTAAATTTTGCAAGACTGAAAATTACAACAACAAAACAATAAAGCATCTTTCTGAGTTTTGCAGGATGTCCACCGCTCTACTCGACTGAGTCTTTGTAAGGTGCTGGAGAAATCAATCAGAGTCCAATGACTCCATGCAGTATTCACTTTAAAGTGAATACTGCATAGATCTAAGTGTGCGGAAATCCTTTTCATCAAGCATCTTTCCGAGTTAAAAAAGGTCTGACTTTGGCAATATTTCTAAGATGAAAAAATTATGTTTTAATGACTTTCTTAAAATTAGAATTAAAATTTAAATCTGAGTGTGAAATAACTTCTAAGTTTGTGATTTGTGTTTGCTAAGATCACCAAGCACTGAGTGCATTTTTTCTCTTGCTGCTTTGGGTCCTATTAAAAGAATCTCAGTTTTTGGCCTCAGTTTTACCCATCCATACATTAATGTCAGTGAGACAGGCAGTGAATTAGTGTCATTTGGTGAGACAGATGTACAATTGTGTATCATCAGCATAAAAATGGTAATTGACATCGTGACGGTTAATAATGTTTCCAAGTGGGAGCATATATAACGAAAACAAAACTGGGCCGAGAATGCTTCCTTGAGGAATACCATATTCAATACCACGAGTCTCTACATACATACGTGAGCACCCAGGCTGACAAAAATCTGTCTGCCTGTTAAATAAGACTGAAACCAAGATAAAACACAGAGAGACCCACCTAAACTCAAGTCTGTCAATTGTATTGATTGCTGCACTGAGGTCTAAGAGAAGAAGGAGGGCTACAGTTACAAAGTAACTGATTAAAAACAATTTTCTCTAAAAGTTTACCAAGGAAAGGTAGATTAGAAATGGATCTGTAATTGTAGCTCTGAGTAATCTAGATTGGATTTCTTGACAAGAGGTTTTACCATTGAAGTCTTGAAAACTGTGGGGAAGATGCCTAAATTAGAGGAGTTATGAGTTTATTATACTTGTTACTTGGGAGAAGCTATGGAAGTAGGAAGTTTTATGGAAGTAGTACTAGTTCAACATATTTATTCAGCTACAACAGAACAGTGCACAGCCTCTATCTGCAGACATGTAAATGCAGCACAGGCAGGCAGACATGCAGTGCTAGTCTGGGTCTCACGTGGTCAGATTGTGAGGGATATTAGCAAAAAACATCAGTAAACACAGGACAGATAAACAGTGCACACAACACACATATAAACCATTTACACAGACAATATTCTAGCATGTTTCCATTAAGGGGAGATCGATATATTGATGTGGCCTTTTAATAATCATCAAATGCTTGTTTTTGCCTGCAGTCATCTAATCTGCACGCAGTAGTGATGGTGACTCCTCCGTGGTCACAGCTACAGTCAGTAAAAGCAGTAAAGAAATGTTATTCTCTTTGAAAGGAGAGAGGTTCACTCTCCCTTATAGGTTGAAATTCTGTTTCAAAGAGCTTTTCCACCCAGAAATGTAATAAGTAGGGCAACAGATTAAATATAATTTTGCCTCTGAAAATTCAAATTTCAAGAGGATAAATATGCTTTCAAATTTTTTTCCTTCATTAGCCCAGTTAGTCTAAAAATATCAGAACTGACCCATACATGTCAAGTTTTTCCACTGTTGAGTGAATGCAGAACAGAGGTCAAACAGACACTGACTGTTCAGTGTAGTGGTATTTAAGAAGGCTCTACTGCAGTCAGCCAACAAATAAACAGACACGCAAGCACACAGAAGAGATAAATAAATGCGGGTAAACATGTTTCATTGTGACAGCAGCAAATTGCAAAGGAGCCAGTGTGCACCACACCCCTTTAACATTCTCCTGCCTGGCAAATCCACAAGCTATTTTGTGTCCCCTGTCACACATGCTGCACACCCACACCCCCTTTCTGTCTGCAACATCTATCCCCGCTCCACACCGATGTGTCATGTGAGCAGCATGATGTGTGCAGAGAATGTGTGTGTGTGTGTGTGTGTATTTGAGGGATCGTAAAGCTGTGTCTTTGATATCATTATTATCGATTGTATACAGCCATGCCAGCATTTCATCAGAGTGGCACGGGGAGCAGGATAAAGGGTAGCCTAGATGGATTACCCATTATGTTAGATTTCCACTGATCAAGTGTGTGTATGTGTCTGTGCAGGCTTTTTGTAGCTCCGCTCGTATCAGCAACATAAGAGCAATTCCGCTAAACAAACATAACCTAATCATGGATTGGCAGCGCAGATGCAGTGTAAAATGAAGGAAAACACACACGCGCACACACATATACAACAGGTAGCAGGTATTAGACAGCCCGTCAAACAGCCCTGTATAAATGTCTGACAGCTCAGCATCTGCTTCCTCAGATAGACATGACAGCTAGACGTGGACTGGGTCTGATTGTGATCCGCTGCCAGCAGCTCGGCATTAGCTGCTTGTCTGATTATCTGTCTGTCTCTCCTCCGTGACCATCAATCCCTTCACAATCTCCCTGTGCATCACCAGGTCATCACTCCTCTCTAATTGTCTGTCTGTCTGTCTGTTTATCTGCCTGTCTTCTGTTTTTCCATCACTCCTATCGCAATCTACTTCATCAGCATCATCAAGCCAGACCATCACTGTATCCTGTACATCATACTAATAATACACAGATATGTCCTCCTGCATCTACCCTATCTGTCCTATCGCCCCACGTCTTGGCTCTCGCTCTCTCTTCGTTTCATGTCGAGGTGCTCATGTGAGGACAAACCCACTGAGAACTCCGCCACTCCACCCGGCCAATACACTTCTAAAAGGAGAGGGGTAAATAGGACAGAGCACTGCTAAGAGAGCTCTGCCATGGCATGTCAGGGACGTTTTTGAACTGGCTTAGTTTAGCGTGTGTTTGAGTCATGAGGCCAGAAACCAAAGCTGGAGGAGCTGGCAAGAGGCACCGTGAGAAAGTAAGAAACCCCCAGAGAAAGAAAGGAGTGTATATGAATAAGTTGCAGTTAAAACATCTATAATTGGGTGGGCGGAGAGGCAATATCGTGGAGGAGCAGCGTATAAGTGGCTCATTTTTCACACTATTCCTTAGACAACTGGCTCAAGGAGACACACAAAACAAAGTCCAATTCAACCCCCCCTCCTTCTGCACAGCTGCTGTCATGCCTAACAGTATGTAGAGTAATGGGCTGCATATCCCGCCTGTGTTTCTCAGGCTAAGGAAGTCCTACCTATCTAAGTCCCAGCAGCCTCCTTCTGGGAAAAAAGCAATGGACGATATCAGCAGAGAAAGCAGAATGACCTCTACTGCAGACACACAGCAGCACAGAGCAGGGGCAGAGAGAGAGAGAAAAAAAAAACACACATGCACGTGACTGCAGAGGTGAATGAAGGCTGGGGAAGGAAGAGAAGGGGGAGAGAGACAGATAAAAGCAAAGGAGAGACAGAAAGCCGAGTGGACAGACAGAGACTTGGCTGCAGCTTCTCTGCAGTAAGTGGTTATTGATTGTAAGACAAGGGCCGGAGGATTCCATGGCCAGTGAACTGACACAGGATGCTGACTGTTTACCCCGCTTGTAGAATTGCAAATGCACAGAAAAGCCCCAGTAGGAATGCATTTAGCAGCAAAGTCCATTTAACTGCAGCATGCAATGAACAAGACTAGACTTAAAGTGTGCTGCAAAGAGCACTGTGTCATTGTAGACTGCATGCTGCGTGGTAACACAGAGGAGATGCTCTGGCACATCAGTGACCTTTTAACCACTAATGATTAGAGATGGCTGTGGTTGTAACAGTAGTAGGGACAAAATGAACACACACACCACGGGCTTGGAGCTTTTCTACGCACCGCGTACACACATACACACGGATCCAGACACGCACATATGCACAGGCTGTATTCCAGGAATAGAAAGATCACATCTGTCTCGCTCTTTCAATTCCTGACTGATGCTGATGCAGGTGACCTTTTAAATCAACATGAGACAAAAAAATTGTAACTCCCACCCTCTCTCTCGTACATCAGGAAGCAGCCTGTCATTAAGTAGAGTGAAGGCAATCAACAGACAGAGGTGCAGCCAGTTGTTTGGTTAATTTGTGCATGGATAGAGTTTCAGTGAACCATAGAAAAGCTGATTATAGGAAGTGGTCAGTGCTACCAGTCTGCCAGTCAAATGTAGTCAAAGTAAGAAACCAGAATGACTGCCTGTCATACACGCTCAAGCTCTCCAGCCACCGCTCCAAAGGGGACAGCATGGTGAGGAAAACATTCTTTGGTAGCTGTCCTTTCTTTTCAACACTTTTATGAGGTTTGGCCGTGCTATTTCAGTGGAAGGCATGGTGAACTCCTTCCGGAAATAGAGATATGAATACATGCTACACATTTCTCTGCTTTGTGGACTCTCTTCTGAAGGGCCAAACAGCTTTCATGTGAAAACCATGGGAGTTTAATTTCTTTTTTTATTGCTCTGGGAAAAGTGATGAAAATCAAAATATTCTGACATGTCTTCATGTTCCAGAGTTCAATTCAGTATGGCTATTCCTGTGCTGCCAACTCAAGGCGTTTAGGAAAGATTTATTCACAAGGGAGGGGAAAGGTTGATGACTGGGAGATGTAAGTCATTACTGCAGTAATATCACACAGTTGTCACATTGTTCCCACTCTGACAGGCTGGGTGATATGCCACAGTGCTGTCAGACAACATGAAATTGAAGAGTTATAACCCCCCCATTAATGTCACCATTTACTCCTGTGACCTGAATACACAGCACAGACAGAGCCATAAAGAAAGTTGCTTATTGATGAACAAAATACATTAGTTGCCATTACTATTGAATTGGTCGTTATGCCCACAGAAATGTAGTTACTGTATCAATGTTTATTCCCCGATGTAAGAAGGAATACCTACAGTACCAGCCATGGACATTAAGCAAAATTTGGGATATATTGCAACCAAACTCCTCTAAAAAATCATGTAATTTAAACATTTCCTGATTATTAGGACAAGTTACTAACTTGTAGGACATGCTGTAAATTATTTGGCAAATCATTAGGTGCCACTCTTTAATTCGGCATGCATTTCATACACCATTTTAACAATTTACTCTGCTAAAGGCATCTTTTAAAACTTGTTCATTTATTATGCCTCCAATCTTCTTCCACTTAGAAATAAACACAGTGGGCTGTAAAGAGCAGCATTAAGCAACTCTAAAAGTTAAATTTTGATACTTAATCAAATAATCTCTGGCTGGATCAGCTGTGAACCAAATTCATCAAAATAGGCCAACCTTACTGATGTAAAATAGGTCCTGATTATGTTACAACCAGGAATGCAAGGCAGGCATTTAACAGGCATTTTAAAAGCAAGGCAACTTTAAAATGCCAGGTTTTTCAATACTAGCCTTGCGTGTCTCCAGACAGAGTTAACCCATGATTAGAGAAGCTGCTTCAATCAATAGTGGACCCAGTAGGACATGTCACCAAAGCTGCTGCTCTTTGGCTCACTGGAGGATCATAGGAAGTCTACGTGACTTGACGGTGACGAATTAACCTCGAGTATGACGTGTAGCCCATTACAACTGACTGACATTTTCCATTTCGGCTCAAACTTAAAGTGCTCTAAATCTTTCTGGAAATAAACACACACACAACAAACCTTACCCTTTGATTGTTTGAGTTGTTCATCATGTTGAAAGAGCCGCACTCCGCTTCCCAACTCTCCAAAACTGGCAGCACGGGCGCTTTACGCAACACCAGGGTCCGCACAGCGTGATATACCTTAACTCAGATTTCCCTTTGAGGCAACTCCATTTATGGGTAAAATGACATATCCACAGAAAACATCTGCCGTAATTGACATCAGAAGTTGTTAAGGATCTCTGCGGTCCGCGCAGAAAACACAAACCCCGCACTTGGCAATCTGGGGACGACAGCGGTCATGTGCTTCAAGCTCTCTCTGTGTTGTCTTAATCATCATCATCATCGTGATTGTCGTCGTCCTAGTAGCTCCAGAGCTCCAGTCCGGACTCACTCACACACACACACACACACACACACACCAGCAGCACAAGGGAGGATAAAGACTGACCGAGTGATGGACCAACCGAGAGCCGTTTCTGAGGAGGCGGGTGCGTATGCGTGTGTGCCTAATCTGCGCACAAGCAGAAGAGAGTGAATTTTCATTTAAGACAGTGGCTCTCAAAGCGGTGTTTAGGGACCTCCAGGAGTCCTTAAAGAGCATCCTAGGGGCGTTGGCAGCAATTTTAGGAGGAGTCTCATCCTACTGTCATATTATGAGAGGGTGGTGATGTTTTGCTCAGTGGTTTCTTCTTTTTTTTTTTAGTCCCCTGCAGTACACAGACATGCAGTTCAGTGTCTCCTGTCCCATGGGTTCCCGGGATCCCTCCAAAACATATACAAAATAGAAGCGCACCGTCTAAAGCTATTTGGAAGAAACTGGCATAAGAAGCATCTGGCAACCCAGAGTTTGGCCAGTTTGAAGTGGGCTGCGAGTGTGTAAAAATGGTAGGCCAATGCCTACACCGCCCACAGTGGAAAAAGATGTTGTTTTTTTTTTTTTTCTTTTTTTGAGTCATGACTCAACTTTTTTCACAAGCCACCGGTCAATATGTTGCTGTGCACTGAACAGTAACAGGCAAAACATCCCTTTTTCCCCCCACATGTTCCTACTTGCTGCTATGACTCAAATAAGCTGTTGTGTCTAAAAAAAAATCATTAACTCATTGCATTTGTAAATATAGAAAACATGCACACTATTATTGAGCACACGGAGAGTGTTAAGTGATCTTTGTGTGTCAATTTTGGAAGCAGAAAAACCTCCTGCTGTTAAGATGCAGCTGCAAGTAATGACACAACTCCAGGGGAGATATCTTCCTACTGATCCCACAGAGGGACTTATTAACTCTCTACTGCATGCATGCCACATTTGACGTCCCTATAAGATTAATACAGAGGTAATTTAGTAATTATATAAAAGAAAAAAGCAATGAGTGCAATATGGTGGCACTATACCACCAGCATACTTAAAGTTCATTTAGCTGCTGCTGCATAATCATAATTATACTCTGAATTTGCATAAGGCACACTCAAAAGAGGAGAAAATATGTTTCAGTATCAAGACACCACAAAAATATTGGCCTGCAGCCTCAAGTTGGTACATATATATGTAATTCTACTAACAGAACAACTTATCATTCCAGGCAAAATATAAATCTTCATTTGTCTCCCTCTGTGCCTGCCTCTGCTTGGCCCATGTGAGTGCGCTGGCAAGTTGTTGTGCAGCGGAGCTTGTTGCCTTGTCAAGTGGTGATGTATGAGAGTGATTTGTGGGCAGGTGGAAACGGAAAAACACAGATGAGTCCGGCTAGAATTAAGTGTGCGAATAAACAGGGGTTAGAGGGAATCAGCTGACTTGAGAGTTGGACTCCAGGAAATCCGCACTGGAAAACTAATAATGGACTGTCCAGGACATATTTTTCAAACACAAGGAGAACGTTATGGAAATGTATCTCTGCAGGAAATAACTGTAAAGCATCAAACAATGTCTCCCTCTTTTTTCAAAAAAAAAAAAAACATTTTAGCATTTTTCTAAATGTCAGCAGAGCAAAATGGATAGAATCTCAGTGAAGGAAGACAAAAACAACAACACTTGTTTTGTTATGTGTTGTCTGTGGTTGAGTTGAAAATATACAGTCCAGAGAGGCAGCAGATGACATGTAGGAGGATCAGGACGGAGGAGGAGAAAGTCAGTGTGGGCAGCCTTGGCTAAAAGCAACAGAGCAACAAAGTCCATTTCATCGGTGCAGTAATACATCTGTGCATCTCGCTGGGTGAATACAGCTCTTTACCCCTGGCTAAGAACAACAGAGGAGGGGATGCTTTGTCATGGCACTCACTTCATCGCCGGGGGCAGAGGGCAAAAACATCAAACACCAGCAAGAATGTTAGCAAAGTCATACGGTATTTAAAAACTGCCTTCAACCCTCTTACACAAATCTCTCGCCTCTCTCGCTCTTGCTCATCTCTCTGGGTGAATAGACGTGTGCAACAAAAACAAGATGAGCCTTGATAACGCAGGACTTGGAGCTGTAAATATCCTACAGTTAATCAGATTAAGGTTTCATCAGCAAGTAGCTGTGCCAGGGAGCCAGACAGAGAAGTGCTGTCAAGAGACACATTTACACTCACAGTTCACTTCGGGGAACATGTGTGAGAGACAATACTAATAGAGGCGTACACAGACAAAACAGCACTGAATTAAACGTCCACCTGTTAAACAGGAATATGGTATTGACCAAACAACGACCACTGATTTTGTGAATATTTAAGGCATCTGGAAAAAAAGTCAGCTGCAGTTTTCCTATGATGAATGACTCAGAGGGGACAGCTGAATGAATGATATCATCATTCAGTGTCATTACACTGCATTTCACAGGAAGAGAGGACATTCCTCCAGCCCGACTAACCTATTCAGCCCTCTCCCTCAGAGTCTCGAGCACTTCCTATTGACTCACTGACAAGAGTGCTTTTCCTAAACAAGCATGTCTCTTCCTCCTCTGCTGCTACTGTTGCTATACTGCCCATCCTCAAGACCTCTTCCTTCCTACTGTAGATATAAACGCCGTTTGAAGCCATGTTTCTTATCGCAGAACATCTTTCCGTTCCATTTTCTGTTCAATTTGTAAGAATAAGGATGAAATCTTAATTCCTATCATGGCCCGGAGGAGTAACTGTGCAGTAAATAAGCTTGCCAAAATTCACATTTCTTGGTTGTACAGATTTGACAGCAGTTGTTTAGGGACAGGCTTGTGTTTCTTGTTCACATATTTTACCCACTTTTTTTCCACAGCCCTTTGTTTTAAGAAAGGTCCCTGGGCAATTTCACATGGACTGACCCAGAGGAAGCACTGGAGCACACGGATAAGCTTAATTGCTTTACAGCGAGATTCAGGGAATAACAGTCAAAAAAATAAAAGTGATAACTTTCTCTTTTGGACCATATTTTTAGACTGTTTGTCCTGTTATGGCTGCATGATATTGCCAAATTAAACAGTGCAGTATGAGGGAATAGCAATATATTGCAGCGTACAGACACTTTAAAATAAAAAATAATATGTTGCTCAAAATTGGCACTGTTTTAATTAACAGGGTGCATCTAATTGATAGGCCAAAAAGTGGCATCAATAACATAATTTTATAGGAATGAAATATTAAGTCAATTTGGGCCACACACTACTACAATGATTTTACTCATTTTTTTTAAAATTGTGCAGCCATATTGTGCCTCTATCTTATTTCTTACTTTTTATCACTCATATTAAAGGGTAGGTTAATTCCTCCTGTTCATACTGGCCATTAAGAGATCCCTTCATAATGCACTTTGAATGTAATAGGTGATAGGGGAGAAAAGCCACAGCCCTCCTGTGCAAAAATGTATTTTAAAGTTTATTTTGGGGCTTCAGCTGTTCAAATTTGTCAAATCAATTCAATATCTTTCAAAGTTATTGTCTTTTTAGTGAGATTTTATGGACTTGACTTGAACAATTCTGAACTTATCCTTTACAAAGACACCCTCAACCCCCCTAATGGTCGTTAGGGGGCACAGCAACATCTACATACACAATGAAACAAGATCATTAACTTCCCTCTTCTCCCTGTCATTGTTGAACTGTGTCCATGTTGTTATATGCTATTGTCTTATGCAAGAGACATGTAAAGACCTGCTTCCCTCCCAGTGTCCTAAAGCAGCTTGAGGTGCTGCCAAACAGGCCACGAACCTGACTGTTGTCTAACCACAAGTATGCAGGGAGAGAGCCAGGGGCTGTCATCAAACAGACATGACATCAGCATCACAGACTGATTGATTAAAGCTTTTAACATATAAAACGGGACATTCCTTGAATTAGGAGTGGTGATGTAGTTTACATACTCAGTAGACCATGCTCCTTAACTGGCCTGCAAGTATAGTTACAAAAACTGCGTGTAGGATACCTTATCTTTTGCAGTCACATTCATTATCACAACAACAGTATCAATGGCTGCAACATGAAAAACCTAATAAACAACATCATGAGACACTTCTGTCACCAGTAATACGTAGCTATTGCAATCTATACCACATTATTATGCAAGTCAAATCAACAGTGATCATATGCAAAGCTATATATACACTGACTGCCAACCTCGATGGATCTCAGTGACAGCTGTGGTCGCCAACTGTGAGCACATGAGCTGTGTGTGTGTCTTTATGTGGTCCTAAAATAGTGCCTCAATAAACTTACACGTGTAGTTACATAACAGCCAACAGTCATGCTGTGTCCGGTGACATACTGACCAATGACACACGCTGTTTCAGAGAGGCTTGGGGTAGCAGGGGTTAACAGGGGTCTTTAGGCCGGTTAGCTACCTGTCTCAGCCAATCATATCGAGCCATGCTTCTCCTCGGGACCAATAGAAATCCCTGTCTAGTTTCCTTAGTCCATCCCAACAAAGATAAGATGGATTAACCTTTTCATCTCCTAGTGAAGACAAGATTAGAAACGCATAATAAACATATGGACACCCGTCAACTCTGAGAAGGTGCAATCAACATAAGGAGGCTTTAAGCTTTAAGTTGTTTTTTTTTAATAGCTTCACTAATGGAGGGGGCACAGGAGGATACAGAGGGTAACAGAGTCAAAGGTGTGTGTGTGTGTGCAAGGAGGCAGCAGAGAGAACAAAAAAAATAGTACTACTACAACACATTAGCACATTAACAGTCGAATTCAATGTGCACAAAAGCGTGTTGCACACACTGCTTCTCACACAGACACACACTCAGCTTCTCCTAATGTGACCCTGAGCTTTTGACCCCCAAGTCCCAAACATGACATCATCCAGCTGGAGAGTTTGTTCCACTGATCTCATCATGGTGAGACAGTGTCTGTTTTTTTTTTTTTTTTTGAGGAAGGGGTTGTTGTTTGGGGGTGGAACAGCTCAGTCATGCCTCTCAACACATCGCACCACAACAAGAGGCCCCTTTCAGCAGCCTTGGCCCTCAGATCTACCTCAGCCTTAAGCCCCAGCTCCTGCTGACCTGCCTACAAACCCTGGAATTCCCCCCCTTGACAGTTCGCCTTCGGCATTTAGGCTTTCCTTAACAGTACAGTCATCCATCTTCTCAAGGCTAAGCATTCACCAACAGAAGTCACTTAAAACTAGTCCTGCCTTTCTGTACTCAAAGGCTACTGCTGACAGCGTGAGGCCATATGTTCAGCTTGATCAGTTTTGTATGATTTCAATATTATCGACATTAAAACAATCAATTCTGTGATGCTACTGCGTCTCTCACAGGCACACAGAGACACATGGAGACAGAGACAATAATAGCATCATTACATCATGTCTCAAAGAGAGGTGAGATCCTCTCTTGTCCTTGATGAAAGCAGAATGGGCCCTCAGATGGTCAGACGGCAGCCCTCCAAATACTGACAGAGTTGTTCCACCTGCTAAACACACACACACACACATACATGCAGCAACTCAGTGGCCAAGGATCCCGCAGTGTTGCAGTGATTCAATAAGACACTCTGGCGCGCCGCTGACATGCACATCGCAAAGACTGTCCCAAAAGACACAATCCTCAGGGTCACAGCAATGCTGGTGATGCTATCCACTTCATGGGAATGTGTGCTGGGGAATGTTTTAATAGCTGTAATTGTTTATTTAGACAGTTCTTGCTTCGTACTTGTCCTCTGCCTCTCTGACCTCCACCTACTGTCTGTTCCAGGGCCCTCTTCTTTGCATGGTGTTGGTAGGGATAATAGAGAAATGTAGAAAATCAGAGAGCGAGATAAACACAGTTTATTCATGCACACATTTATCTCCCACACATACTGTAAATAAACCTCATCAAAGACACACAAGTCAATAAAGTCACTGCACGAACCATAAACTTGCACACAGCCATGTACAGTGTGCAGACTTTATCTCACAAGCTGGAGAGCACACAAATAGATCAAAAAGACACGGGCATAAATTGCATCCACATGGACAAACACAAAAGCAACATCTACAGGCTCAATTAAACAAATTACCAAATGCTCATTTCAACCCGACGTGTGTTTGCTCACAATTTCAAAGACAACCATCTGATTAAACAGCCTGCACTACCAGCTGCATCTCCAGAACACGTTCAGATGTTTTTTAATTACACGTTTTACAAAGGAATACAAACTTTATAATATCTCCACTTGAGAACAGTGACTCGTGAGCTTGTTGACACCACAGCTCAAACATAGCTTTAATCCAATCTGTGCTGATTTGAATTATGCCTGCAGTCTCAGTTCAAATGGCTTAAGTGGCTCCAATTTTCCTTGCAGTTGGGAAAAAAAAAAAAAAAAAAAATCTGCATAAACTGCTAAAACCAAAGTGTTTTTGTGCGTGCGCAGGTGAAAGCAGAAAGAGTGGAGAAGATTAACAAAAGGTGACGCTGAAGGCTGAGATAAAAGAGTGTGGAAATAAGGGCTGAAAGCGGAGATAGAGGCAGAGAGACGGGAGAACAGCAGAGGGAATTTATCAAATAGTTTCAGGCAGAGATAGCGCGGAGAGGGAAGCGAATGACAGAGTCAAACTGGGAAGGTGCAGGGAGTCGGGTTGATGTTCCAATAACAGCACCTCATAGTTCGGGCTTGGTATTTTCTCCTTCTCACTCTCCTGGCTCACGCTTGCTGTTTTTCAAGAGGAAACTGGCTCAGGCCGCGGCATCTAGCTGGTTCCTGCTCACACAGAATGCCTATACAGACCTGCGCTGCCTCCTCTTAACTGCTGCATGGGCGATGGCTGGGGTGAGGACGGAGGTGTAAGGGAGGGGGGGGGGGTCACAGCACTGTGGTAAAATCCAGGGGGTAGAGGGAGCATTGGGGTGCAGAGGTGAGGTGGGGAGCCAGATGGTTTGGAGTCAGTAGAGCTGTGGTTGGCAGGGAGGGAGGAAGGCTTAAAAGAGATGGCTGAGGGTTAGGAGCTAGATTTGTGGTTCCACAACGGAGAGGAGGGCCTTGGTAGGGAGCGATGGGTGTGTGTGATGTGATACAAAGCCCCCTTTCTCCTCTACCTCACACACACACACCATGCCTGCTTTTGGCATAGAGCACTGGAAGAACTGGAACCTACTGTAGCTCTCCATGCTACGGACGCCAAAGATACACTTGCAGACACACAAAGTACACACACAGCAAACAGACTAATATGTACATAACACTCATAAGCAAGCAAACCTAGCGGTTTCCATTCATTTCGCCAGAATAGTCAAACTGTCACGCTGTTGCACTCAAGTAGGAAACTCTTTCATGCAGATAAAAACAACTGCAAAAAGATTTAAAACCTACATTTACAGGGAAATCCAGGGTGACAAACCTATTGTTCCTAATTAAATCAAAGCACTCCACTTGATTATATAGCTTACAGTACTGGCTTATTACTCTTTGCAAATATTTACTCACACACACACACACACACACACACATACTCACTAACACACAGGCACACACAGACAGGCTCAGCAGGGAGCTGTGTACGATGAAGTGGTCCGTTGTGGAGGAATGTGTTTTGGCTCAGACATGACTGTGTATCCTGTATCACACTGTTAGCTTTAGCACACCTTCCACTGAAGCAGGCAGGTCTGGTGTAACTTAGGCTACCTAAACAACCTCACAGCTGAACTAACATACTGTATACACACACGCACGCACACACACACACACACACACACACACACACACACACACACAGACACACACAGACACACACAGGTTTCAACTGCTGACTGTCTTTGCAGAGGAATACGTTGTGGTATTGTTGAGTAATTTATTACAAGAACGGAAAGAGTGCAATAAAATAAAGAATCGACAAATTTATGGTGACAGTGATACAAGAAGAAGGGAATTTAGAAGGATAGAAAAAAAATTAATGAAATGCATCCAAACGTCTAGGCCAGGTAATACAGGGGGCTGCAGCTAAACCTTACATGCACTGTTTTGCTGTTCCAGGATGAATAAGATTAACCTTTGCTCTTACTACAAATTCATCATCAGGGTAGAGATTCATCAGTCTAGCCAGAGTGCAGACAAAGATACTGGTTTACTGTCCCACTGCAGACAGGGATTAACTGCTGTCAATTTGGCCTTTGGCCCTCTAGGACCTCCCTACATTTAGAAAACCTGAGCTCTGCACGTTTAAATGGATTACAGCTGAAAAAATATCAGTTACCAGGGCTACTACTGGCAAAACAGCCATACTTAATGATTTCAAATTCATGCATATGACAACAAATGGTCAATTTATAAGGTGACAAACTTAATCAGAAGAGATATTTCTGTGCAATTATCGCAGTGCAGTTTCAAAGGTAATAGACGATGCATTGATCTGGGTGGACAGATGTTGCCTACTCAATCAAATGGTCAAGGCAGCTTGACCAGTGACCTGAGATCAGAAGAAGCGAGGCTGCATGAATACCAGCCAATGGATATTTGAGGCCTGCAGTTTCTAGAAACTTCAGAACTATCCGAGGCACGGACACAGCTAAGTTTAGGGTTTGGGAGCGTGTGAGAGGTCAAAATGAATCCTGAGTGAGGCAGCAAGAAACTCCAACCTGACCCCCACATGAGCTCATGGTCAAGCAGGGTCAGAGGTTCAGCTACCATGACTATAACATGTTAGGATCAACGTGTCAGTCTCTTTTTGCTTCAAAGCATTAAAGGAAATGTTGTCAGCACTATTTGAAATCTAAGTAAATAGATTAGTGGAAAACAGCTAACACGTTAAAAAGGTGAACTTTGAACTGTTTCAGTGTTGCTCCTCAGCAGATTATTTTAAGACTTTCTAACCACAGTTGCTCCATAACATGTTTTCAGTTGTCTACACTTTCCAGTTTGTGTTTTACACAGGTTCAACAAATAGTGATGGGTCAGTTCTGTGTCTTAATACCTCAAACACAACAACTGCAGCAGAACCCAAAAAAGGAATCAGGATTCCCTCCAGTCTTTCATCAGATGATATCACTGATATGATCTGGAGCTGGAGCAGCTAAATGCCCCAGGTTGCACCCCTTCTGAGCAGAGCAGGGCTACTGTGACCCAGTGAGGTCAACACACTCACACATAGAGAAAGTATTGTACTTTGACAAACAATGACTTACTTAGAGAATGAAATGCTTGAGACAAATCCCGCTTTTATAATTAGAGCAAAAATACATGACTTCAGAAAGCTCATGTCCTCATTTAACTCTGGCAATGCCATGATATGCATTCAAGGCCAGTCAACAGGCTAAAATTAGACCAGGGAGAAAGTGTCCATCTACGGCCCTCGGGCTGTTAATGGGGAGAAGGGGACAGGAAAGGGGGACAGAGTGTGTGAAGCATAGGAGAACAGGAAAAACAAGGGGACGCAAATAGGAAAAGAATTATCTGTGTGTATCCGGGTCTGTGGTGACAGGAAATGGTGTGTATATGTCTAATAATGGCAGTGAGTTCAATGACATCATGTTGTCACTCCCAGTGGGAAACAGTAATTACACAAGACCGATTTCCTTCCTGTTTCCCCATCAGCCATCTCTCCTTTGAGGGGGAATCCTGCACGCTGTGGGCGAAAGGCTTTACACTTTGCATGTGACCGAAGAAGAAGAAGCACTGCAGTGACTGTCCTCTGGGTCTCATAAGAGACGAAGGGAAGAAGAAAGATAACAGTGCACCGAAGCCAAGAATGCAGTCATTCCCATTATAACAGACTTGTTAAAACCTGAAGAGCAGAAAAGTTACATCCTACTGAGCTCGAAAATAACACCATTGCTGCCCTCTCTCCTTCTGACACAGCAATTATACACGCCTGAGAAATGCTGGAACTTCAGTGCTCAAGACATACATGATTTTCTTGGTTTTTCATTTTCTTTTTACGTGACAGGCACTCATATCTTCTGAGATGACGTGCACATAAAAAGGTAACCAACACAGTGTACTTTGGTGGATGTTATAAGGGTATATGTGTGTGCATGAGGTAGGAGCAGCTTTCAGATATATGTTGCCGCAGGGAAAAACAAGGAGAAGAAGAGGGTTTACACTGTAATAACTGCACATTGTGATGACCAACAAGGACGTTTATGAAGGACCCTGGAGCAAAAAAAACATCCACAGCTAGCTGAAATTACAGTTAGACTGTAGGCCGTGCTGCTCAGCCCCATACAAAGAATCCCTGTCTCATAAACCCACCCAGGCAGAGGAGACATGGGGGGAGGGAGCGAGAATGAGCATGTGAGCAAACAAGTGAGTGACTGAGTGAGAGTTAACCAGAAAAAAAACACTTATTTGAGTTGAAGATGAGCACAACTTTGCATCCGACAAAAATCTCTATCTATTGCAGGATAATGCTACTCTGCAACCGACCCTGACCTCTCAACTCTCTGTGCAGGAGGAGAAGTGACAAGAGCGTTTTCCCACAGGGCTAAAGAAGGGCTCATCATCTTCTTGCTATCACACATTCCTGTCCTTGCAATTGCATTAAGAGAAACAAAAATGGAACAGACACAACACAAATGCTTAAATTTGCAAAGATTTTAGACAGAAATGGTTGTCTACATTCCAACATAATGCCCTAGATTCAATATTGAGACAAAGTACCACTTTCATGTCCGAGCAAAACAAGTTTATTCATCAAAGGAGGCCCTGTGTCAGGAACTAATAAGTTGATTAGTACACAATCAAATTGTTGGTTAAAAAAAACAAAAACAAACAAACCTCGTGATTGCTGGTTTGTCACAGTGCATTTCAGACTACAGGCGCTATTAAAGCTTCAGGGGAAATCGCTTTTACGCTCTACTTGAGCACAAGTGGCTCTTAAGTTTGGTGAAAATTTCAAAACAGATCCTAACATCCCAGAAAGCCCAAACACATCGGTAGGCGTGTGTGTGTGTGTGTGTGTCATTTCATAGTCACCAATCTCCTTTTTATGTGATAAAAAGCCAAAGACACCACTTGGCATGCTCTGAGGCACTTGGCACTGATAAGATACACCTCATACGTGAAAATGGTGCCAAACTGTTATCAGGTACGACACATCTCTATACAACCCTTGTGTCACACAGCTGAGGGCCTATTGGGCTAGATATCAGTTGCTAATGAGCAAGCTTTTTACACCTCTAAACATCTGCAGCTCAGACAGCAAATATCTTTTCAGAGTATGGAGCCAGAAAATAAAGTATATTAGAATTCCCCTTGGAAATTCCTGTAATATTTCCAATGGCCTGGTGTCTCCTCTTCCATTTGGCTCTGTTAAGACTGATTCTTCAGCTATTCTATTCTTCTATAACTGTTAAAGGAACAGAGATTGTGCATATTTGCAGCAGAGGTGTTGGGATGTTGCATTAATGTAAAAGTGCTGTCATGTTTCTTTGTGTCTCTCAGAACACAATACTAGCCTGCACACACATGTGCACACACATGTCCCACTGGGACTTATGAGGCCCATATGTGCAGCTGTGGACTGTGTGTGAACCCCGGTTGGAAGGGGGAGACAGACAGAGAGAGATGGATGGCATGCAGTGTTGTTTTCTGTTTGCTGTCAGTGAGAGCTTTGCCATCTGTAAAGGGAGAGACCACACCAGTGTCAGCTCGACTTGTTTGTCATATAGAAAGATTCTCCAACACAGCCCCTCTGTAAACTTCACAGCACGCCGAGGCACAGCTGCAGGCTCAGCCAGCTAACACAGTGATGCACTGTACTCTGGGAGGAGAAAAAACATGACTGAAAATCTGAAAATAGATTATTAGTGAGCCTGCTTATAGTTAGGCTGGACAGTCTATCAATCAACAGAAAGATAAAAGTCTGAGACACACATACTTATTTCCTGGGTGCTGCTTCATTGACACACCCCACAACTTTAAGACTGTTCAAAACTGGTGACAGCAGCCAAAATAAGAGCAACAAAGCGTGCAGAAGATTAGAGAGAAGTGATGATCAACAGGAAGTGGAAAGAAACGTTTACCTGTAAACTGAGAGCAATCTGACGAATGTACATCATATTGAGGTCCTCCAATATCCACAGTTTGTCCTCCATGATTGCGAATTTATCAACTGGCATCCTTTAGGGAAATATCCACAGATTCTTATTAAAGTTAATTATCGAGATCAAACCGCTACCCCCCAGGTACCGGGGAGAGAAAGTTCATTATGACAGTGTTCCTTGCAGTTCCGTCTTGTAGTACAATCAGTGCGCAAAACAATGCGTAAAAGTTCCGCTCCTCGTCCAAAACAAGACCAGTCGCTCCGGGAAAGCGGACAGAGGTGGAGTGGATGACAGCATGGGCTTTGCTGTAGTAACCCTGTCCATAAAAATCCCCCCAACTCGTTCACGGCGCGTATTCTTCTTCTCTACTTTTCTCCGGGCAACAAAGATCCTCTCAAACACCCACAGTCAACACCCAGCGGCAGCGGGGGAAGAATGGACCCTTTTAAAACGCAGTTCTTCTCTTTGTGTCCCTGCGTCCCGATTGTGAATGCCGTCTGTCCTCTGTGTGACAAGAGACCTCTCCACAAAAGGGCATCGCCTCTGCGGGAGTGATCGGCACAACTACTCCACTGTGTGCGCCCTGACGCGCCCCAACTCCGCGCTAATTTAACCCCTACGACGCGCCTCTGGTGATGGTAATGAACTTTAAAAAAAAAAAAAGAAGAAGAAAGAGGGAAAGGGGAGAGAGAGTTTACTGTAGCAGCCTCCACGCCCTTTTAAACAAACAAATAGCAAATACCGCACCACCACACAAGCATAGCGGGGTGGGGAGCTTTGTTCTTTTTAATAAATGGAGAAATTATAACCGTGTCAGCTGGCGCGGCGGGGAGGCAGGAAGAAACAGAACACCCAGAGATGCAATCTTACAACGTGGGGTATAGATATGCTCCTTTTGAGCAGTGAATTTGATTCACATTCAACATTTTAACTCTAAAAAGAGATTAGCACGGCTGCTGAGACTTAATTTCACTTGTTAAATCTGTTCATTTGTTTCTCCAGTCCGCTTGTGTCACCGGGATTCAAAGTTGTAATACATTTAAAATAGGTGAAATAGTGATATTATGCCACCCAATAATTTAAAAAAATATGTTAAAATCTTTTTTAAACAAAAGGTTTGTTTTTATAACAGAATTGAGAAGACTCATCCAGATGTGTGTGCTGCTGTTACAGCAGTTGATGAACTGAAAGAACACAGAAATTTGGAGAATGTAAGCTAAAGATACACTTTAGTAGTTCACAGGGTCACAAGCATTTAGCCAAATCAAATACATATTTCATAGCACAGAACCCCAGTGTCACAGACCATTTCAATCTTTTATCACGTATCCCTTTAAATATTAATTTAAGTCTCTTGTGGCAATTCTTACCATATCCAACAAAAACATCAGCTCCCCAAATGACTCCTTAATTTCGCATTAAGTATAAAAATAAGAGGTAACAAAAATGTCGTTAAAGTTGTTATTAAAGGGAGAAATATTTCCACACTACATTCTACTTCATGCCTGGGTAGGGCCAGTCTCCTTTCCCATCAGTCGCGCTGTTTGGTGGACAGTTCCCTCTGTCCTCAAAAAAAAAACAAAAAAAAAAAACAGAACATCCCAAAGTTTACTCCATGTGACTTTCAGCTGTAAAGTCCTCTGAAGTTTCCGCCTCAGTCCTCTGGGGGAAGTGGTTTACAGCTCATCTGTCTTTGCTCTTCAGAACATACACGAGAAGTAGGAGCGCAGAGAACCAAGCGTTCATCCTTTTCACTTTGCCAGTGCGTTAAATCCTGAACCCGGTACAGATGTTGTGTGTGTGTGTGAGAGAGAGAATGCATGTGTGTATCCTTCCTTGTGGCATGGGTGAGACCAAGCATGCGCAAACCACAAGCCGACCCCTAAACAGGAAACCAGCGTCACATTGACACACACATTCATCTCCTATTCACAGACACACTGGAGTAGACCAGGGCCTCTCAGAAGATCACTGACTGATATCAAGAGCGCACCATGAGGAAAAAAGGTCACTCCCTAGAGGAAAGGAAAGTTTTAAACATTATCTTCACTTTGACATGACCACCCCTCTCCACACACACACACACGTCCATATGGCACTCCATCACACTGAAGCACGTCCTCTAAAGTCTTTTACACAGGCAAACTACTGAAAACAAAGGAGCTGTAAAAGCTCTTTCACCTCACAGGAGAGGAACCAGGGGTGCCAGTAGCAAGCCGGGTCATTTCCCCGAGAAATGCCTCTACCCTCGGAGTTTAAATCACCCGGCTAATCTTTCGCAGACACCAACATACACACAGTAAGAAAAGAGATTTATTGTTCCTGAAGTGGAAAGAGAAATAGTTGAGGTGAATGCACAGAGGGAAGGTTATGGGTCCTCACAAAACCATTCTGGGACTCTTGTATGAGTGTGTGTGTGTGTGCACACGCACGGGAGTCAAAATTTGCTGTGTGCAGATTCATATCCAGTCAATCTCCTCTGAAAGGCAATCTGGCATGCTGCTGAACTGGAAAAATATTCACTTAACAAGACCTCAAACACCCTGCACACTATACTGAATTGTGTTAAAACAGGGTTAACTTCCTAATAAAGTAATACCGTTTTGTCTGTTATTCTTTTCCAGAGGCACAGCACTTGTTTATAGATGGATGTGTATGTTTCTTAAAGAATGAACAAGGGGCTGAACACATTAGGATAGAACTATTTATTTTTTCAACGTCACTTAATCCATTTATTCCGTCTTGAATCTCTCTATTATACCAGCAGCAGGTCCTTGAATACAACTGAAGGTAAATCTCCCTACAGTAAAACACATAGACTGACACCCTATTACAAAAGCCTAAAGGCTAAACAAAAACAGGCAAAAAACAGCTATTATCTCAATGACAGGGTGCACTGGCAGGCGGGCAGGTAGGCAGGCGACTAGCTCAAACAGAGAGCATTGCTGCTTCTTGGCCAGGAGCCATCGAGGATGAGGCAAACTTGGGTATTCAGACACAGTAGATTAGCGGAGAGGCCCAACAGCTTCAGAACTGACTGGGATTTTGGCGTTGTGAAATGGTGATTACCTATTGATTGGGTGGTGAATTATCAGCTTGTGACTAAAAAGCTTGGGCTGATAGTAGCAGGGCCAGATGTACAAACTGGCTGCCACGTGGGAGGAGAGAAACCAATACATTACACAATCAGTTAATCCAAGACCAACTCTGAGGTTTGATCAAAAGGGGGGGGGGGGGGGGGGGGATTAGGCAAACAGAGCACAGATGGAATCACTTGTTCCACGAAAAGATTATAAAATTAGGATAAAAATCTCTCCTCCTGACCCTTGCATAATAGGTTTCTGAAGGGGTTGGACTTCTTTCAAGACAATACCCGGTGCGTTTCTTGTTTCTGAACGGATGTGTGGAGGAATATGGAAGACTTCCTGTCCCTACACCTAATCAGCTGGAGGAAACGTGCTGGACTCATAGTTGAGGGTCACTCTGTCAGCTGGTAATGGTGTGCCAAAGAGGTAAACAGACAGGTGTTATATATGTGTAGTGTTTGCAGGGGAGTGAAGAAAGGGTATTCATTTTAAGACTGATTTATATTTTCATTCTTTAAAACATCAGGTTGTTGGTCAATCATTAGTTGATGGACTGCTGTGATGTTTTTGGGTACTGAAGTGAGCAAGGAAGGAAAGGCTGTCAAGTAAAAGAGTAAACAGAGCATTTTTTCCTCATTGTAAATGTGCAGTACAAAATGTTAAAGGACAGTTCCTGTTTGTTACAACTTGGGTCTTATTTTTATAGTTTTGGCCCTCATTTTCTATCACCTACAATGACTCACTCACCAAAGTAATGACTGAGATCTGGAGACATGATAGAGCAAGTCTGATGAGGCAAGAAAACAAACATTCAAAGAGTCAAACAGGTTGTTATCAGGTTGTTAACAACCTGACAGCTTATCCTGATTTTCTAAACCGCAAGTGAGGGCACCTGAAATGTCATTAATATTCTCTCATTGCTCAGGAAAACTGTGACAAAAGTCAAAACTAAACCTGGAAGTTGGTCTGTTGCCTTCATTTTCACTTCCAAATAAGTTTGTCTACCCTGGGGGTTTGTTTAAAACTTGTATGATCAGGTTTCCTGCCCCATCTGACTTCTTTTTAGAGATGTTGGTGCTTTCAGCAATTAGCTTGGCGGACTGAATGTTATTGTTGCCTATAAAGGTCAAAGGTACAAAAATAAGACGCTAGTTGGAATAAACTGCAATTATCTGTTGATATCACCAGACTCCTTATGCTTCGAAATTGAGATTATGCGCATTGTTCAAACAGGCAGTCCACCAAAGGAAAAAAAATAAACCTAAGGAGATCCATCTGATACTCTAGAGAGTGTTAAGAAAGCAAACAGACTGATGTTTTTCACAAAAATGTCATTTTCAACTTCTAATCACCACAATCTTATTGCCTCAGATAACAACACCACCTTTTATCTTCTGAGTCCGTGCTAAAGGGCAAAAGCTGTCTCCAGTCTAACACACATTGTGGCAGCAGAACAGGGCAAGGAGACACAAGAGAGGGCCCCAGGCCAGCCGGGCCCCAAACCACAACAAAGAACCCTGACTGTCAATCTAGACCCAATCTGAAAACTGAACCCCACCCGCACCACGACGCCCACTCACTGACGGAGACATACTGTACGTACACAGACAGAAACCTACACTTACATACACACCCAGACACAAACTTACATAAACAAACACTCTATTAACCAAACGTCCTCCCTGTTGTTTCACTCTGAGACAGTTGATTGGACAAGGACGGAGAAAAAGAGAGACATCTACATAACACAGACACAGTGCCACGGAAAGAGAAATTGAAACCTTCGGTGATTGTGTTAAATCACAGAGAGAAAAATGTTCTGATCAGTGTACAAATGGACACAGAAACTAGCAACAGTTTCAGTCTACTCAAAAAAAAAAAATTGAATATTACAGGACTTCAATTACACGGCTGCGTTACGGCAGGCACTGGGTCACATCTGTTCAACTTGATGACAGTAGTGTGTGACGAGCTGTGAAACCAGACATATCATAGAGAAATCCCCCTGGAGGTCAGTTCGCAGTTATAGAGCATGAAAAACCTGCGCTGACAGCTACACAGTCATAACTCACGCACAGAGACGGTGTAATGACATTGTAAATCTCACCGACACTCTACCTTGTTATTAGGTGTATCAGTTTCAGTCTGTAAATTCTGAGTGATTTCACTTCTACTTTAACATTAGATACAGGGGATGTTATGATGACCATGATCAAAACTGGAGTAATGTTGGAAATTAAAGGTTTTATTCAACTGGAAATCCTGCATGAAAAAAAAAAAGGATGTATGTGTCACAATCTGTGGGTAAGCTTGGGAGTAGCCTGCCTCATCACACACACAGCAATAACAGAAAAGGGACTGTTTTTAGCACCTGGTTTGAGGGCCCATCTTATTTCTCAACATGGCTCCTTGTGCTTTTATCTGTGAAGGAAACACACACACACACACACGTACCTATAGAGGCAGTTCAGCAACATGTCAGGACTAAGCAGAGCACTCGGGCTGCTTCCCAGAATCATTGCTGACTTTAAGGAACACTACCTCAGCCGGTCACTAGAGACTGCAGCATCTCATCACTCTGAAGAAGCAGGCAGCTCAGTGAAAGAGAAATTAACTCGTTAGGCAATTCATCTCCATTGATTTCTGCCCTCAGGGTGCAGGCTGCAGTTCATCAGAGTAGCTATGTGTGGATTCAAGAGGATAAGTATACAAAGACAATTCACTGAGTGTTTGAAAATGTGCATTCTCTTCGAAAATTACTAGTAGTGACTGTACGGTGAATGTAAAGTGAATATCATGTAATGAATGTAAAGGAATGGTCAATAATGAGGACAGAAAGTTGAGCCTTAGCTGCTTGCGGGGCTTCTGAAGAATCTAAAATGGAGCAATGGCTCCCTCTGCAGAACAGCAGCAGCAACGCAACCAGATGTGCCACCATGTGAAACAATTTAACACTCAACGAGGTTGCGCAGTACTTTACTAAATAATCATAATAATCATGATAATAATAATGACACATCATTTTGTACATCTCAAGCTTGAATAATTCAAATGAGAGGAGACAGAGAGCAAATGTTCAAAAAAGGTAATGTGCTTGTATTTGTTTCCTCTTTAAACCAGACATGATAAAGATGAGCTCCACAGACATGAAAGAGAGCAATAAAGAGTGAGACCAAGACAAAGAGAGAAAGAACAAAACTCAGTGCTCCGTGTATAATTAGGCAGACTTAAAAAAAAAAAAAAAAAAAAAAAAAAGGCTCCTGTTTGTAGTAAAAGTCCGTCTGGGTAAAACCTAAAACAGATCCCACAAATCTAAACATCTGCAATAAGAATCTAAACATCTGTAGACACTGGCGGGACCATATCTCAAACTGACAAGAATAACATATTTAAAGGTTACTGAGGTTTAGCCCACAAGGAGTGAGGAAGGAGAAGATGCCAATGAGGAAATTGAGTCAACAAGGTACTGAACATGATGGTAATTTGTGTGAATCATTTTGGTCTTTGATTGTGTTTAAATTCAGCCCTCTTTCTAATGTATTCAATGTACATGTTTCTGAGTAATACTAAATGTTCACTTTCATTTATTACTTGGTAAAAAAATGACATCATCAGAATATTTTGTCTGCAGCTACAATCATCCCTCAGTTGTCCGGTGGTTTCATCGGGTTGTCTAGTCTCAACTTTGGGGAATCCCCTGGCGAGTCTCGACTACACAAAGAATTTTGGAAGATTAAGATTTTGAAATAGCATGTTAGATTTACATGTCAGTGTGATATACAGGCCAAGTGTGACGCTTAAATAAAGGACTACATTTGAAGCAACTAAATCACCACTGCAAACACAGGTACAAAGGTGGGTCTTATCATATTTTTAAAAAATTATTTCCATTTATACATTGAATATATTTTTCACCTCAGTTTTTTGGCTGTTACACCTACATTTTGGACCCTGATGATTTGGTCTCTTCAGACTCTTCACATTTTTAAAGTGCTGACTGCCAGACCTCTTTCACTGCTGACAAATGTTGCTAGATGGTTGAACCACCTGCCGAGGATGTTTTTGGTAATGTGACTGTCACCTCAAAGTTGAAATCCTTCATCATAGTAGTTTATTTTGTCTGCCCCTCATATGTTGTGGTACGCTCATAGAGGTACCCACAGTATCATTCCTACCTACAGTATGGATGATTAAGCATCCGAATCCACCTGAGTGAACATCTAGACAATCGCTGTTCTTTTTCTTGAGGTAGGCAATAATGGAAAACCAGCGACAGACATGATAAAAATAATTGCTGAGACAGCAGGAAGAACACAACGATACAATGAGATCTGACAACGCGCCGTCTGCCACCGGGCCCAGTCAACACACACATTAAAACACATGCTGGCGGGAACTAGTACACTATGCGGCATGCAGGGAAGGCAGACATGCATAATAGACCCATCTGCTCCCATAAAGTCAAACACCTGCTCGGCATCATCAACACAGAGAGCAACATCACTGGCGGTGTGCCCCTTTGCCCTCTCCTCTCCACAAAAACATCCAATGATCTCCCGGCCAAGCTGCGCTGCAAAAAATGTCCACATTAACAAGCTACAGTTTGGAAGTCAGGCTCAATGCTGTACTAAATTTTTTTTGCAGTGTGAGGACAGAACAGCAACACATTACCCACATCCATCAACCAAACACCTACAGTTGTTGGTTATTACTCACAGTTCACCTACTGTACAGCCGGTGTGTAGGTGACTTAGCTTGAAATCATCACTTTGTAACTCAGTGGGATTGCTCAGAATGAAAACAATTGTCCAAATCAGTGCAGGAAGGGGCATGTACAACCCGCACCCACTCCCCCCCTCTCCCATGCTCCCCCACACACACCTAAACATTCCTCAGTATCGACTGCGTTCCTCTGTATGAAAGAGAGGCCCTGACTCCATCTATTTCACAATGAAGTCAGGTGGTGATGTGATGTATAGGAGCAAGGTATAAAAGGTTCTTTGTTCAGAAAAAAATACTGAGCAGAACGAACAGTAGAAAAGATGTAGCATAGCGGGCTGACACAGTCATGCCCCATATTCTTCAGCCTTAATGACTGTGTAGAATTGAAGGTTAATGGCTTGTCCCCGGTGAAGTTACAGGCTAAACTTAGAACATACAATGTTGTAATGGATTTACATAGTGCGCAAAGTGACTACACTCCTCATTTTTCCTCTTGGCCCTATTTGAGTCTATGCTACCAATATTTTGAGCTTTAGTTCACTGTGGCTTGCATGTCCACACAGGATCTAACAAAACCCATATATATATATATATCTACTTTTTTTGAGTGTGATACCAGGGTGTAAAAACGAACAAAATCAGCCTCCTTGACTTTCGCAGTAATCTTCACAAGAAAAAACAGAAATAAATCTGCTTCATAAGCCCTAATGCACAAACTCACAGCAATGCAAGCATCTGTAACTATTTCTGAAACTGCCCAGCATAACATGTTTTGTCAGAGAATGGCATTTTACCAAATAGAGACAAAGCCTCTTATGTTTCTAAGCCCTCTACGATACGTCAAAGGGGGCTGACAACAAGTGTCGTAGACTGTAAACGAAACCACGCATTGGAATCTGTGTGTGTGGGAGTCTTCTTGTCAATGTTTAACCGAGCAGTATTCATCGGGGGTCTTATGTTCACAGGAAGAAGATACCATTGGCGTGAGACAGTCAAGCTCTGTTTTAGTCTGTTAGCACAGGGCCTGATAGGTTAAGGTTAAGGTCTCTGCTGGGGTGTGTATACATAGATGAGGAGACGAAGAAGATTGAGAGATAAAGGGACATACAACAAACAGTAATTTTCTATGGCTGTCTAGAGGTAAAGACAAAGGAGGACTTCCTCTGTGTTATCTGGATCAGCAAAGTGGGTTAGCACCACACTACATGACAAAAAAAAAAGACCCATTTTCCTGCTACATCAGGGGACCTGAGCTTCATTGAAGCGGAGTGGCCCACATAACACGGCTCTCCTGGGGAGGGGAGGTGTTGAGGGTGATAGATTGGGAAGAATGAAACAGTTGGAAGGACGTGAAAGCTCAGAGGCAAGGGAGCAGGTACAGAGCTGATTATTTACCTGCAGTGTGTTTTTTTAAATTATTGCTTCCTTTATAGTTCTTTAACTGTGGCTCATAGCCATTCATATTGAGCTTAGTTTGCAAGAGGGGCTGAACCCAAATCCTTCCACTGTGATGTTTTTTTCCCCTGACATTACACAGTAAAGACAAGACGGAGAGCAACACTTCTGGGTTATCCACTTCACTAAACCGAGGTAGTAACTGAATGAGACAGGTTTGATGATGCATGAAGGAAGTTTCCCATCTGGGGGAGTGGGAAAGTATCCAGTGATTATGCCACCTTCATCTATCTCTCCGTCTGTCTGTTAACCGAGTCACCGTCAGTGACAGCCTCGCTCAGGACACTGGTGAACAAAGCCTGTCTATGTCTGGGATAATTTAAGGGACCTTGCTCAAGGATACACTGCTGCTTAGTCATTGTCTGAAGGTGTGTGTGTGTGTGTGTGTGTGTGTGTGTGAGGAACAGAGGCCGACAAACTAGGAGAAACAGGCGTGTGTGAACTGGATACTGACAGTTTGTGTGACTCACTTCCTGTGTGTGTCTGTATGGGTACATACATGCCTGTTATCAGTCTTTGCCCCTTCTAGTAACGTCTTGTTCAGTGAAGTGAAGCTCTATAAAGCACACGCGTACAGATCTGTGGTTGGGTGGGGTTCACATGCAGCAGCAGCAACAGACCCTCAGCTGTTAAACTGCACCCTGACACCAGTTGCCACATAGAGACACAGGCCACTAACCACATTCCAAGGCCAAAACACTTGTACGCCTAAAAACGTGTTACGGCCCTCACACAAAGGCAGCTAACGGTAGTCAGTCTGTATTCATTCATAGCAAAGAGAATCCGGAAACAGATGACTGAATGTGATTATAACCCCCAAAAGGTGTAACGTAATTAAGTATATTTACTCAATTACTGTACTTTAATTTTTTTTATTTCCATTTTAAGATACATACTACATTGCAGGGAAATTTTGTGCTTTTTACTCCACTATATTTATTTGACAGCTATAGTTACATTGAAGATCAAGGTTTTACATCCCAAATATATGATCAGTTTATAAAATATGATGCATTGTAGATTAAACTACCCAACATGCTATTAAAAACATAATATCACACTGACAGGAGTCATTCTGCAGCCTAATGTGGACTTTTAATTTTGATACTTCAAGTACATTTTGCTGCTAATACTTCTAGTACGTCTACTTAAGTAAGATTTTGAATGCAGGACTTTTACTTACAGTGGAGTAATTTTACCTTGAGTTATTGCTGCTTTTTCTTTAAAGGTGCCCTGTGAAGTTTTTTTTGTAAATGAATAAATGTTAACATTGCACCAAAGTGCATTGTGTGTCTAACAAAAATTGTTAAATGCATTTCTTTCCCTGTTAAACATTTGCAAAGCTGAAGCATTTTAAATCCTGCATTGTTAACACATCCATGTTTACTAGCTTGAGAGAGAAACAAAACGGGACCCACTTATTAAAAAAAAAGCTCCATAGCACTACTAGAAGTCAGAAACTCCACAAGGTACCTTTAAATAAAAGATCTGAATAACTCTTCCACCACTGTAGCAAATAAGAAAAAGAATACAGTCAAAAAAAATCATCCATTCCTGAAATGCAATTCAAATTAACATCAAAGTTGCTAAAATTTTTCCTTCATGATGCCATTGCTGCGGTCTCTCTAAACCAAGCATTGAATGGTTTGTCCAGCATGTCCGGTCAGCAGGACTTAGATAAGATAAAGCTGTGAAGGAAAGTGCTGTCTGGAGAGGACCAGTGAAGGGCTGGTGCATGAGGACATGTAACTCTGTGTGGGTCATATGAAATATGAAAAGAACAGACTAGCAGGGCTTTTGAGGCCCAACAAAAAGTTAACAAATCTACAGTATAAAAGGACTGTCAGCTGTTGTTCTGATAGCCTCACTGTGAGAATGAACAAGTTAAAGACTGAAAGAGATAAGCTTGAATTACGGCAAGGACATTACATAAGTTTGATGTATGAAATTTCCCAACAAACAATAGCTCCATTGTGTTAAATAATAAATTATAACATAACCTTGACTTGTTGCATAAAAAGATTAAAAAAATGCGTGTATGTGGGTTCACCAGTGAAAGTAATAACAATCTTTATTAAATACTTGATTTGAACAATAACGCTTTGTTCTGTCTTTCACCAAACTTATTAGGCAAACAGTCCAGTCATTAACATGGGAACAATAGTGGGACATTGGCTGAATTTTACTTGTGGCTTGAAGAAACTGAGATGAAACAATTTTTCATTTGTGTTAGCACTCAGAGGGTGAGTGGGAACAGTGCACCACAATGATGTACACACAAAGCCTGTGTAATAAAAAAGTTAAACATTTGCTAGTTAAAATATCCCTCAGCATACTGAGAAAGCCTCCAAGCATACAGCTCCAGCAGTCGAGCTCTGTTTGAGAAGAAGGGTCTTATAAGGGGTAAACTTTTTCCCCGGCATCTCCCTGCTGTGTTCAACATGCCAGAACGCCCTGGGGCGCACACACACACTTTAGAGTTTAAACAGATTTAACCACTTCTGGTCAGTCCCACACTAATTTGGAAGATTGGGCTCCAATATCATAACTCTCCCACAGCCAGTCTTTAAGAAGCTTGGCACTGCAGTTGTTCGAGAAATCTGGTGGAGTGCATCCACTCCTAAGAACCCCTGGGCCTCTGAGTCCCTCTGCCTGGCATTTCATGCCCCAGAACAGGGCTTAGTTTTGGGCTACAGTGCAGTGATGGCCTATTGTTCTCTGGGTACACAGAGCTGCCTTGAGAGACTTGGGGGAGAAGTCTTGGCATTCCTTGAAAGCGACTCTTTTCTCAATGGTCTGAGGTTCTTCCACTTTGCTGGCTATAGTGTTGCCCCGGCAACATCTATATGACCTCCCCCCCCCCCCCTCTCCGTATGTGGGGAGGAAAACATATGTGTTCATAAACAAGCTTAGTTCATCACAGTTTCTGCCAGGCCACATTAAACACTAGCAGAAGCCACACTGAGAGACTGCTGAACATAAGGCTGTTTACAGTGCAACGCCTGCCTCTGTGAACTATAAACCATAAATCTAAGCATCTGCAGAAAACATATCAGCAGACAATATCTCAGACTGGGGAGGAATAACAATAAGTAGCATCAGTTTCCACTGATAAAATATTCCTTATACTCTGACAAATTAAACAACATGTAGACCTCTACATTTCTCTAGCTGAACCAAGTTCTGATACAAGCTTCTTCTTTTTCTGACTTTGCATAAAGGAAACACTGTATTACTACAACCTCAAAATAGGAGTTACTGCACTTCTGGTGTGACCAACACATTCTTTCTAAGGTGGGTGAATATACGCTGAGCAAAGGAAACACCCATTGTATCCAAATTTTCACTAAAGCCACTGGTAGTTTCAGTTTGGAAGTGTACTGGTGAGAGTGTGTGGATCTACAGGGTGGAGAAGGGCAGAGCACCAAAACCAACCAAACCGCAGCCCAAAGTTGTTAAAGATTTTACTCAACACACATGGCAGACTCCCAGACCTTGCCATACACTCCTGCGAGCTGGGAGAGAGTGTGGGTGGATGGGTGTGTCATCACACACACACACACACACACACACAAACATCTAACCACTTCCTGGCCCTGCATAGCTGGTGGTAGCCACAGTGGTGTGGACTAGCGGGGAGTCGGGAACCATCCTTGAGTTAAACTTAACACAAAGTTGGAGCGCTGAAATAGAGGACATTCCATCCCCACCTCCGTAATAATAACTGTACTGCCCGGGCTCCCACTGCATGCCTGGGTGGCTTCAGCTGAAACAGCAGAGCCCGGCGAGGATGGAGACAAGAGCAGAGTGCAGAGACACACTGGTGGCCTCGTGGATGAGAGGAGGGATGTAGAAAGCAGATGTCTTCTCTGCTCCCACTGAGAGCAGCAGGCAGAGAATCGACAGGACGGCTGCAAGGATGGATGTCTGGACAAATGCTGTATGAGCATGTAATCGTTTGCTCGGTTTCTTTCTCTCTCTTTCGACTCTCTGACCATATTAGCCTGTCAATTTCTGATACGCACACAGCAGAATGATTCAGCACCGGACCTCAGAGGATGTGGAGTCAGAAAACAGCCAGACAGACTGTCAGGACCTCCTGATATTGAATTATACTCACATGGAAGCAATAACTCTAAACTTCTTGTATCTTGTGGTATATTACATTTAGACATAATAATATGTCTAACCGTCAAATTGGATGCCTAGCAATATTTGAAACTTTTCAAACTTTTATTCAGATAACTGATTGCCGTAATTAGGCACACAGTCCACAAAAATCCCCAAAGCCTACTTCTGCAGTCTCTAGATTAATAATAGCAGACATTTAGTCTTACAAAATAATGCTCTTGGCTTCATTTGCCTCCAGCCTCTAGGCAAAACAGCACACACAAAATGCATACACACTCACTGCTAACTGTGAGTTTCACTCCATTTAATAGATACTTTATGTGTCTCTTTACCAACAACCTGCTAAATTCTGGGGCATGTGGGAGAGTCCTAACCAGTACCTTTTCCCTACCGAATACACAATTTTCATTGCCCACATACATGCAAATGAGTGTGCAGAACAAACTTGGCACTGGTCACGTTGGGTTCAGTCCGACAAAGCAGTAGAGGCTTTTCTTTTACTATCAGCTGTTTGAGCATTGTGAGTTTCATTCACTGATAACATGTCATTGACCAACAGATTTTCTAGACAAACCACCTTTACATACACGCATTTACATAAGAGGCTCAAATGTTGGCACAAACACCTGCACGTACACGCGCATGTGATCTCCCCCTGGCACGGTGAAAAGAGGGTGCTTTCAAACGAAGGTAGCCTGCTTCATTGAAATGCCACAGGCTGGTTCCACGGTGGCATTAAGAGGGCCCTAACAGATACAGAGCTGAAGGAAAGTCCCAGTATCTGAAAGAGGATCATTAGCATTGGGAAAACAAAGCCAGACACACAAATTAATCTTGTATGAGAGCCAACGGAGAGCAGATTACAGAGTTAAGGAAGGAATGATTGTTGTTGGGAAAAGAAAGAAAGTATTTACCCTGATAAATAACTAATGCAGAGTAAACAATCAATATGAGTGAGGGAAGGAATATAGGGCTGCAACTAATGATTATTTTCATTATCGATTAATCATTCTGTCTATAAAATGTCAGAAAACAGTGATGTTTTCGGCTATAATTTAGAGCCCAAGGTGACGTCTTTGAATGTCATGTTTTGTCAAAATAACATATTCAGTTTACTATCATGTAGGACACAAAAAAACTTCACATTTTTGGCATTTTTCTATTAAAAAAAAGACTCAAACGATTATTCAGTTATCAAAATAGCTGTTGATTCATTTTCTGTTGGTTTACTAATCAATTAATCAACTAATTGCCACAGCTCTGGTGGAATATCTATGAAGCTATGTTAAAGGATGTATGTGATGGTTGTGATGTGATCTCTTTGGATTTGATTTTTTTTTCTTCTCCCAAAACTATGTAAAGAACGGTCCTCCTCTTTCCACTGCTGCTCCCTACTCATCTAACCCTTATCCGACCCTGCCGGCAAAAGAAACACATAAATAAATATTATTTGAGATGACTATGAAACACCCCCCACCCACACAAAAAAAAAAAAGAGACCAAGAGCCACTGTTCATTTCTCTTATCACAAAGCCTCTGAGGAACATTGCTTACGCTGTACGCTCTGGACACAACCATCAACTCCCACCATCTGAAAAACAATCACTCCTGCCTGAGATACTGTACAGGCTTAACCACATTAACACCACTACACCTCCAGGAAATGTTATGTGCGATTGGCCTATATGAGCTTGTGTGTCAGATATGAACTCATGCTGCTCAGACACCAGATCTGGGTAATTCTGACTGCAGATCAATACGATGGAGTGTGTCTGGCTTCCCGGGGGTTAGTGGTGTTTTCCTGTGACCTGAATTATAAACAACTAGTAATGCACATAAGCTGACAATGTGTATGCCTGCACACGTGTGCTGAACACACACACACACACACACACACACACACACACACACACACACACACACACAGAAAGTGACAGAGATTCAGAGAGGGAAGGAGAGAGACAGAATCAATAGCTAGCCTATCTTTTCCATTTGTTGTATTGCACCATTAACATTCCTTAAGTATCCTCTTACAATTGAGTCTCCCCCCTCTCTCCCTCACACTCTCTTACACACACACATCCTTCTTTCTTACGCCTGTCTGACATAACACATCACAGCGTACATCTAAAATGTGGGTTTGGTTTTAAATTAACAGACACACAAACACCCAAAACAAAAACAGGTTTCTGGCTGAATAACCCAACACCAGCACTCTTAAATGAAACCCAAGTAATAATATTTCTCACGACTCACAGGCGGGTGTGTGTTCATGAGAAAAGGAAAGAGAGTGTGAGATCGACAGAGGGAGGGCTTTCCATCAAAACAGTATTAAAGTGGACCGTGAGTAAAAGTAATTAGAGGATTGAATTGGAAGTCCTTCTGAGCCTGTCTGCTCTGCCGACAAACGGTGGCTAATATGAAGCAGATGTTGACATGGGAGCTTTGCAGAGAGGAAGAGGAAAACATGCATGAAGAGTAGCAGTTCTAATCCAGTGATAAACAGCTGAGAGGGATACACAGGCTACAGCTTTGACTATTCAACTTTTGCTGGATGCAGTCTATTTTGACGATTCCCCCTGTGGGTGACCATCCAAAGCAGTTAGGACACACAAGTGAGATTGAAATCATATGCTGTGCAGAAGGGCTGTTTTGAAATTTTGCAATGCTATTCAAAGAAAGTGTTGGAGATGAAACAAAGCAGAAACCCCCTGAGAACATAATTAAAAAGTATAATGGATATTATACATTAAAGATTTGCCATTATAAAAGACAAATGTCACGCAATAACCTTCTCAAAACTACACAATATTAAACCTTGTAGGAATAATACATCATGAGAGTTGGAACACAACATAAAGCGCATTTAAATTACTATCAACCCACTACTGAGCACCACAGACACACTTTCAGCTCTCTGTAGGAATATTATTGGTTTTATGTTTAGAGTAAAATGCAAAGTAGCTTGGAAATGCTGCAATTAAGAGCTTTAATTTGAGGACCTGAACGCAGCAGCAGCAGCACAGCTCTCCAGTGCAATTTAATTAAAATACATACACAAAAGCAAAGCAGGGTACACACTCAAATGCCTTCAATACAAGATGAAAAGTGTGCCAAACAAGTTAGTTCGTAGAGGGAGAGAGATCAAAGTTGTAAACAGAGAATCCCCACACGGTGTGTGTGTGTGTGTGTGTGTGTGTGTGTGTGTGTGTGTGTGTGTGTGTGTGTGTGTGTGTGTGTGTGTGTGGTGAGACGGTGGTGATAACTGGCGGACAATCAGAGTCTACCTGTGATGTGTCCAGAAAAACGCTCTTTCTGAACTTCCCTCGCCGTATCTCCATTTCAAGAGCAGAGCCGCGGGCAACGGTGGCTCTCGCTGTTTGATTGCGGCAAAACATCGTCTCTGCTTTCTGGCAACTTCACAGATAGACTTGTGTAGACCGTATTAGCTGAGCTGAAAGTGAGCGCAAAGGGAGGCAACGCTTCGAAAACTGCCAAACAGCCAAACGCAGATCCAGGTGGCACAAAACGGCCCCACCGGCGAAACTCCCCAGAGATCTGAGCAAACTCCGAATCAAACACTGACGTTTCTTTCCTCTAAAGTGGAAGCTGAGACTGAAACAAGTCTACTGGAAAAACAAAACAAAACAACAGATTTACGGCGTCTTCCCTCACAGCTGACTTTTCACTTTTCCAAACACTGCCTCTTGTGCGTCCAGTGACACGGTGACACCCCATGTGGCGCAGCCGAGACCTAACTTCGCCCCGTCCTGTATCCGGAGACCTCTACCGGCGATATGAATGGCTTACACCCAGAGCCCAGATTTACTATTGAAGTATCTGAAGTGTTGAAGGCCTGTTCATGCACGTTAGTCATGAGTGATGAAGCACAACTACATGTGCACACAGCACAAACCCCTTTACCATCATTTGAATGAAGAACTTTCAATTAGTCACCAATGAATGAGCTTTACTATTTTATTATTATTAGTATATATATGTTTTTTTCCAATTTAAAAAAAGAAAAAAGAAGCTACAACAGACCATTAACCCCTAGCACATACAAACCCCCTGCATATCCCTTTAAGAAGTTTCATATCACACTTACATTGGTCCTTTGTGCTTTTAATAAACTTGTGCATGGAGCAAATTAAAAATTCACTAGAATACTGACCAAGTAATGTGCATATGAATGATGGTTAATATCACAGGGCCTCAGCAGCACGTCACATATAGGAGGATACCAGAGGAAACAATTTCATGACCTGTCAATAGATCAGCTTGTTAAATGTACGCTAATGCTTATTTGCTACTGCTTGGCCGGCGAGAAATCCATTTCCTTAATACCAATAACGCAGCCCGTTTAGGGGGCTGTAAAGCCGGGGATATGGGCTTTGCCTTCATGGTGCTACATTTTATTTACGAGCAGCAAGATCCAGCAGGAATGTGAATCACAATACCTGAGCTGCACCAGGGGCTTTACTGGACCTGCTGTGACTGGAATTCTGAAAGGTCAGAAGGTCATCGAGGATCAGCCTCACTGAGGCAGACGCCACATCCACACAGACAGAAGCTGACGTCTCCAAGATTTACATCTTGAAATGCTTCGATGTCAAAACTCTTTCCCTGCTCCCTCTTTTTGGTGATACCTTGGGCAACCCGCTGATAATACTAGAATATATTAAAATCGGTGGCAAAAAGCCAAAGTTCGGCAAAGCTTCAGCTGCCTATTTGCTGCATATCGACACACTGTGTAACCTCCGCGCTGACCTGTATCACCTGATACTTTTCAAATGAAATGTGAGCGATTAAAGTGAGAGAGGAAAGTTGAAGGTACCCGGAAGACATCGATAAATTAAAACGCCTTTATTAACGCATGGCTGGGAATTATTGCATTAAGATAAAGTCTAGGTGTGGGTAATTGTGAGCCACTGTGCACTGTGATTAACAATGGGTAAGTAATTAACTCTGAAAATCCACTGTCTGGCACTATATAGTATTCATGTCCTGATGGTGAGCATGTTTTGTTCAGTTTTATCAGCATCATAAACAGCCTTGATACTGCAATCTGCTGTCTGTCTGCCAATCATAAAAAACCAAATTTGGGGTCTGTCTGCATAAATTTGTTTATATTCTCTGGAACAGACATAAACAGTGTTACATTTCCCACACTACAGAACGTCACAACCAGATTAGTTCGTTTGTTCGATAAAAAAAGTCTCACACACTTCAACCTGGTGATTTAGCACAGAGCCATAAGGACATAATAGTCCAATCCTGTCTCAGAAACACTTACTCTCCTTACTTGGGGTTAAAGGTGCTTGCACCACAATCTTAAACATGTAATGATGACTGCATTCTGCGATGAGTTTTTGGTTTCTACGGAGAAAGAAAAGGGGCTTGTGCATCCCCCCTTTTTTCTCTAATCTCCCCCCAAGTCTCTTATTTAAAAGCAGGATGTTTGTTGATGTTGGGAGCTTGAGTAAATAGCTGAAGGCGCTGTAACTCATGCAGCAATGTGATCTTACTTGGATGTCTGTCTGTTTCCTAGAAGGGACTATGTGAAATGCAGATTATGTTTACAAGCCTCATGCCGCTCTGGTCAGTAGGGGGTAGACAGTCACAGAGGGGAGCAGTGCTTTCCCAAGCTAGGTCTGACCCCCTTTTAACTCCTCACTGGGCTCCATCGAGCCCTTTGGGCAGCTCAGTTTTGCTGCAGAGTCAGGCAGGCAATGGGCTTATGTGCAGGCTCTGCTGTGGCAGATTTTAAACCCATCTGGGAGGAGAAGATAGGTCTGGTTTATCACCCCTCGTTTATAGTGCATATTCTATTTGTAAATCCCACAAACTACATTTTCTCCTGTTACCGCTCCTCTTTCTTCTCCCATTTTCTCTCTTTTGCCCCCACACACACCAAACGGCAAAAAACAAAAGTGACAGCTACATGACAATCAAATACGGCAGTCAACACTGGCACAGTCACAGTGGGCTATAAAATGCCGGCCAGTCAGCACACAAACAAAGGGAGCGCTCTTCACTCAGAAAGCAATGGCTGTAGAGCAGCTGGAGGATGATCACATGGTATAAAAAACAGGAGACAATCATAGTGTTACATCCTACCACAAACGCTATTCTGTTTCTCTCTTTCTCTCTCACACACACACACACGCTGTATGATCAATTGCCCACCAGTTTAGAACCAGAGGAGTGGGTGTAAGCAGGCAGCAAATCACCAGTATGGGAAATATAGGAAATCTGTTTGGTTTCCTTTTCACAGAATGAAAGTGCGACGGGCCCAGCAGAATGATTGTGGCTGTAGCTGCCCACTGTAATTACATGTGGTTTTCTATATTCTAAATATAAACTCGCATACAGTATCTGCAACCATTGCCCTACTTCCTCTACTGTTCTTACATTATTAAACCTCAAACATTCCAGGCTCAGTTTCATGAGTGATCGGTGAGAAGATAATCGTAAGAGGTCAGCAGCCCCAGTCATCAAGCCAAGAAAGTAATGAACCTCAGACTCTCATTTCACCAGCATACCATATAAAAGAATGCAACATTAGTATTTGTCTGTACTAATAATAAATCGCCCCCATGTTCCCTCTATGACCTCCAAAGGCTCTTTCATCAACATGTAAGTTTGCAACTTTGAGTGTGTCAAGTGTAATAGGTGTTGAGATAAAATATCTGTGAATGATCTTAATATCTTAACACTTGTTTAAGAATCAATCTTTATCTGCACAGCTGGGCTAATGTGTCATACTGTCTGTAATTGAAACCTTGCCTACTATCACCCTGAAATATGTACCCATCTGATACGAGTTGAAAAACATCATGATGGATGCGATCCTATATTGTGGTGGTGGACGAGGGAACACCTCAGGGAGAAGGGAGAGCTCCACTGCATGGCATATACTGGAATGATACTCTGAATTAACTATGTGGAAAGCACCGCAGGGACTAAAGCCGGACTCAAGTCTGGCTTGTAATCAAATTCTTAGCATGTCAAGAGACACAAGCGCACAGTAGTCACGCTAGAAAGAGTCTTCCTCCGCATGGCAGGAATTCTGTAGAGGTTTAAACACCAGCCTGTTATGTATTCATGCCACATTTCCCTATAACGTGACTACATTATACTAGTCTGACTTCTGCTGGACAATACTTGCCATTACAACCACACATCATTGAGTCTGTCACATACACATTTGGAAAACTAATCTCCAGTAAACAATTGCTTTTGCTAAGTGGTAAAATAAATGAGAAAAACCATTTCTTATAAATGGAAAAAAAAAAACACACAAAAAAAAAAAACGGCCATCATTACAAACATCTATCATGTCCAATAAACATTTATTTTATGACAGTGGGTCTATGCTAGTGTAATAAAAATAAACTATTAACTGAGTTAACAACTGTGCTCCGATAGCCTTTATTTAATTTATTTACAAAGAATACAAAACTCTCCTCCTTGAACTCAGTTGAATGATCTGTTCACATCATGTACACATCCTTTACGTTTCCTTTTGAAACAAGGACACACATCAGGCACAACAGGCAGGGTGGCAGCTGCTCCAGGTGACACCCTGTGTAAGTGAAATTATGAGATCTTGTGCCGATCATTTCATTTGTGGTGCAGTTTCGTCCAATTGGCAGCTTCTTTGCGTCCTTGTTTCAACCCCTGTAAAAAAAAGAAAGAAGAAAAATATGATGTTAAAACAGCTCTCCTTTTAAGAATCAAGGACTCCCACCTGTTATTAAGCTGAGGGTATTTGATAAAAAAAAAAAGGTTTTACTTGCTAAGAAGCATAACAACAAAAATGGAGCAAATTCATGAAAAGGAAAAAAAAACCCTCTAAATAACCTCATACTCCCACTGCTCTTGATGTGTAAATAAAAGCTGCAATTCCAGTCTATGATTCATAATAACTTGGTTAACTTCTGTGCACATACCAGGTAGTATCCTGTGTGATATCCACTCATGTACCAGGAGATGAGCACGCCGCCCAACGCCTCATCATCCACCATGTCAGGGCTCATCGGAGGAGGTGGAGGGATCATCTAAGGCAGAGAAATCAATGAAAGACAAAGTCTGATCACAAAGCTCTATCTACATAAGACCCTCAAATTGCTGGTTTGACTTGTCAACATGTGCGTTTATACATATAGAGCGCACACCACTATTGCCTAAATAAAACAGTTTTTGCTGCAGTGTTTGCATTTCTAATCAGCATTAGTGTAAAGATTATATTCCAACTCACTGGTGGACCAAAGGGCATCATGGGAGGCCAGGAAGGAGGTACAGGTCCATGACCACCAGATCTCCTGCTTCCACCCTGGTAGAGTCCAAACACAAGTCAAAAAGAGGCTTGAAAACAACACACTGGGATCTCAGTCATACTGAATAATACCCCGGATCATTGTACATAAAGGAGAGATTAAAAGTTAAACTAAACCTTTTTAATAACTTCTACTTAACATAAAATGAGTGCAGTATGGGGTCATCAACTTTCATGTACAACCTGCAGAAAGGCTCTCCAGAATCTCCAATTCTATTCTTTTTAAGCACATTTACTTATTTATTTATATTTTGTGACTTAATACATACAGTACCAGTCAAAATGTTACACACACCTACTCATTCAAGGGTTTTTCTTTATTTTTTACCATTTTCTACATTGTAGAAAAATACTAAAGACATCAAAAACTATTAAATAATACATATGGAATCATGTATTAAACAAAAAAGTGTTAAACAAACCAAAATGTGTTTCATATTTTAGTTTTCCTTGATGACAGCTTTGCACACTCTCGGCAGTGTCTTAACCTGTTTCATGAGTTAGTCACCTGGAATGGTTTTCAATTAACAGGTGTGCTTTATCAAAAGTTAATTTGTGGAATGAGACCATCGGTTATGTTGTGCTGAGGTAGTGTTGGTATACAGCAAATAGCTCTATTCAACTACTGCAGTAATCTATATTATGCAAGAACTGCTCAACTAAGTAAAGAGAAACGACAGTCCATTACTTGAAAGCACGAAGGTCAGTCAATCCAGAAAATTTCAAGAACTCTGAAATTTTCTTCAAGTGCAGTCACAAAAACCATTAAACGCTCTGATGAAACTGGCTCTCATGAGGACCGCCCCAGGAAAGGAAGACCGAGAGATACCTCTGCTGCAGAGGATAAGTTCATTAGAGTTACCAGCCTCAGAAATCGCCAATTAATGGCACCTCAGATTAGAGCCCACATCAATGCTTCTCAGAGATCAAGTAGCAGACACATCTCAACATCAACTGTTAGGAGGAGACTGCATGAATCAGGCCTTCATGGTCAAATTGCTGCAAAGAAACCACTACTGAGAGAGACCAATAAAAAGAAGGGAAAAACAGGAGTGGACATTAGACCAGTGGAAATCTGTACTTTGGTCTGATGAGTCCAAATTTGAGATTTTGCGTTCTTCTCTGTGTGTCTTTGTGAGACGCAGAGAAGGTAAACGGATAGTATCTGCGTGTGTGGTTCCCACAATGAAGCATGGAGGAGGAGGTGTGATGCTTTGCTGGTGACAGTTGGCGATTCATTCAGAATTCAAGGCACACTTAACCAGCATGGCTACAACAACATTCTGCAGCATTACGCTACTTTCAGGAATCTAAAATATGAAACACATTTTGGCTTGTTTAACACTTTTTTTGTTTACTGCATGATTCCATATGTGTTATTTCATAGTTTTGATGTCTTCAGTATTGTACTGCAATGTAGAAAATAGTAAAAATAAAGAAAAACACTTGAATGTGTGTCTTTTGACTGGTACTGTAGTTGCATCAATACGAAGGGTTGATCTATGAACATAAATGCCAGTAAAATGCATTGCAAACCAATACTTATGCAATATTAATGCCAACTCTGAGAGGTTTATATTATTTTTTTCATTGTTCACATTGTAAATACTTTGTTTATATTTCAATTTCATAATGATTTGCTATGGTAATTAGACAAAGTTTAAATTGAATCTAAATTTTAAGACATTGATTTAAAGCAATAATATGTATGAAAACAGTCTATTACCAGTCATTGTGTTGGTAGGGAGTAGGTTTCCTCTTACCTGTCTGAAAGCTGGCATTGGAGGTGGGCCTGGAGGAAACCCAGGGAAGCCAGGAGCCCACATAGGAGGAGGTCCTTTGTGGGCCTTGGGCCTTTGGGTTTTACTGTGTGGCTGCTGTTTGTGCTGATTTGCTGTAGTTGACTGGTCACTCTCCTCTGTTGAAGATTCTACGTCATTTACCTGAATTGCAGACAAATACTGCTTTAGCTTTATACCTTGGGGACTACACATTTCTCAAAATATGAAGATACACATTTTGCTACAGTCAAATTCACTTATAATGCATACACAATGTAAATGCACTGCGAGAAATCAATGTGTTCTGCTTATCACAATCTAATATCTGATGAAGATTAAGTATTATAATTGAGTGCTGGGCTGCTTTTCTTTACAAGTTAATGTTGCAGAAATATTAGCAGGTCCTGCACTGGCTAATTGTCAAAATGATGAACATGGAAAACAGGCTTTTGTTCACAGTTAATTCCAAAATATACAATTACTGAAGTATCTGCAGATTGAAGTTTATGTGTGAAAGGGGCATTCAATGATGAAAATATAAGAAGGAAACCCGGCAAAAGCAAAGAAAAGCAAAAACTGTCATTTACCATGTAATATGTCAGATAGTCAAATCTATTTTAACACAATTCTACTGTTTGGAAAACATCTTCATGACATCACATTTTCTACATGGCCATTTACGAGAGATGCAAGTATATCACCATTAACTTAACTGATCAAATGTTTTTTTTAATCTAAAATAATAATAATAATAATCATCGCACTACTTTACCTTAGTATTTGTTTCCTCATCACCCTCAGAAATCTCTGAAAGCAAGTCTTCAAGGTTCTGCTCCTCCTCGTTACCGTAGCCTGTATAAACAACTATACACGTGCCCCTCATCTTGTCTATGGAGGAGATGGTGGCTGCGTACAGCTGGCCATCCTCTGACCAGTAAGCACTGCAACAATCTCCAACCTGCCACTGCAACAGAAAGTATATGTTAATAAGGTGGAGTTGTAATCATACTATATACAGAACGTTGTATTGTGGTATGAAACAAACCCAATCCAGAATTTCAAAAGGGGCGGACCTAACACTTATATTTCTGAAATCTGTCTTATGTGCTAATGTGTACTTACACCTACAGATCTCACAGCTGTTACTGAGACCCAGTAATAAACACCCACTAGCACTCTAAACCCAAAGTATTTGCTGGAATTTTTAATTCTTGTTCCACACCTCTTTATCTGGCAGTGCATTGGTTCTTTTGCTGCTCTGGTTCTTTTTATTGTTCTTGCGTTTTTTTCCTGGGTGGTTTTTCTTGGAAGCTTGCGGCTCATCTTCATCCTTGAGGGCAGTCTGGCACACAAAACAAGAGGAGAGGAGAATGAACACAAAGCTCAAAAGGGTTTTAAAAAAAAAACTGTTGTACACACGCGCGCGCGCACACACGCACACACGCGCACACACACACACACACACACACACACACACACACACAGAAAAACACCAATTTTACCTTGAATGATGCCACTGCCTTGTCATAAGCCTTTATCAACGCTGTGTCATCCCATATGTCCGAATCGTCACTCTGGAAGAAGAGAAGAAAAAAGATTGACAGCTTCTGCTGATGGAGGATTCATTTTCTAACAAGCCTTTCCGATTCAATGCAAAACAAGACAGACAAGATACATTTAAAAAAGGAATGTGGACTCCTGAAGCTGATTTGACATTCTGATCCCCTGATTTTTGCAGGTGACCTGACATTTGACGTGAACATGTTTATGTTGGCATCCTCCGCACTGTGGAAAGGATGCTAACAACTACAGAAAGTGGGAGCGACATATTTGTGCAGCTACAGCTCATGCATGTGAAACGAAACGTCGTACTAAAATAAGGTGGCTAACGAAACACATCAGGTACGCTTTGGATTTCTGTCTGCATCTTGCTGTTCCTTTCCTCTTTGTTTGCTACTCAACTTAACGGAACTCAACGTTGGTTTGTAGCTTAGCTGGCTAGCTCACCACCTCAACCAAATCTACAGTGGCCTAGAAAAGGTGCACATTTGTTGTCATCTAACGCTCAACACTGCTACATGACTCACCTGTCCAGCTCCGCGTGTAAACAGCACATCTTTGCATCCATTCGCCATGTGAAAATGTGTAGATTTCACTGCTAAGTTCTAAACAATTATAAACGAGCAACGTGCGTCGGAACTGGTGACGTACCTTATAAACGCTGACGTATATATCATGCGACACAGCGGTTGGCTTGGCAACGACAGAAGTTGTCGATTTTCTGCCTACATGACCCACGTACACGACAGATTTTAAGTCCAAACTGCTTGGCGTAATAGTCATAATCTGTGCTGTATGACTCGATGAAGATGATCGATTCGTCTCTAACTTCTTTGGGTGCGAAAGTTGTCGTCGCTGCATCCAGCGATGAGAATCACCCACCAGAAAACATCATTGACGGGTGAGTGTTTCCTCGGAAATTATGTATTTTACTTTACATCTCTGCATTGCAAGCTCACCGGATCAGTGTTAACATTTGATGGTTGTTTATCTCTTCCACTGAAAATAACTGTAAGCACACGAAGCTGATTTTATTGTAAAAACCGACGTTTCGGCCACACTTCTCCAAGAGTGGTCGAAACGTTGGTTGGAGCTTATCGTGCTAGTCATCGTCTCTTCAATATATTCTTGGCGTGCATTTATGAGACAACAGCTGCTGTCTGTCCCTTTCCACCCAGCAACACTAAAACGTTTTGGATGTCCACCGGAATGTTTCCTCAAGAGTTCATCATTTGCTTTGCTGAACCCACGATGATTTCTGCTGTGACAGTGGACAGCTTCAATGGTATGTGATAGTGTCTTTCAAGAAAATGAATCAGAAAATAAACAAAGAATTGAGCTCTATCTGCATTGAAAACTGCTATGACACAAGCTGTGTACTGTAAACACTGGATGCGTCATGTTTAGTGAATGTATTAATAAAAGCTCTATTCTATTATCATACTGTATTGGACTACATAGATTCTGTGTAGATATTAATAAATTCCCGGTGAGGATGCAAACATCATAATGATCTTCTTTTAAAGCGTGCTATAACATGAAAACATTCCCAAACTGAAGGACAAATATGATCAGCTATCAAAGCCTACTTTCATTTTACTGTTATGTAGGAGCCACATGTAGCCTGTCTTCTAAGGTCTATTAAAGGTCCATTGTGTAGAATTTGGTGGCATCTAGCGGAGCGGACTTGGCAGAAATGGAATATAATCTTCTCCAGGACGCCTCCCTCCAGAGGTGTTCCAGGCACATCCAACTGGTAGGAGACTCCAGGGAAGACCCAGAACACACTGGAGGGATTACATATCTCTTCTGGCCTGGCAACACCTTGGGATCCCCCAGGAGGAGCTGGACGGCATTGCCGGGTTGAAGGATGTCTGGGTTTCTTTACTCAGTCTGATGCCACTGCCAGAAAATGGATGGATGGATAGTGTGATTAGTGTATAACTCCATGAAAATAAGAACCGTTGTGTTTTTGTTACTTTAGAATGAGCCCTTTATATCTACAGAGGGAGTGGGTCCTCTTCCACAGAGCCTGCCATGTTGCACCGCCATGTTTCTACAGTAGCTGAGAATGGACAAACCAAACACTGACTCTAGAGAGCCGTTTTATGTTTTTCGTGAGTTTCACGGCCACCGTAGGTTCTCCTGCACGCTTGGATGGGGAGGGGCAGGGGGAGGTTTATTCATTTGGTTGCAATCTGCAACCTCACCGCTAGATGCCACTAAATCTTATAAACTGATCCTTTAATTGCAGCTAATGGTTTCTTCAGGTCAGGTGTTTTTGATTGTATGAGTGAAGATGACTATTTTTTTTTTTATGATCAATTGAGAAACAAAGAAATTCTTCTAGTATATTTGTGTGCATTTCTGTCAGTGATGCCTGGAGACAAAGGTGCATAACAATTTATATTTTCTGTCAGGCATGCTATGCTATATTATATTATATATGTGCATGATATGTTATATTTTTCTTAAGCTAAACATGGTTTATTGTATTTCAGTGTTTGGTTCCATCTTCTTCATTTATAATTGACATCATTGATTCTGTTGGACAGGGCTAATTACATTTTTTTCCTTTTTTTGCAGTCAAGCATCTAAAGATAGAAAAGAATATTTCACAAAATGCTTCTCACTTTGAGTTTGTTGGGGAGAAAGGTAAGGATGAAATATTAATCTATCTGTTTGCACATTTCTTTCAAATGCCAAATAATTGAAACTCTGATGAACTAATTATTTTCTTGCAGAGCTTGAACATACAGAGGGACATCTTCAGTCAAATGCTATTTCAGTAAGTTAAAATACAGGTATTCTCATATAAAACCTTTGAATGTATTGAATTAAAAGTTAAAAGCTGTTTTTTTTTCTCTACTTTTTTTTTTTTTAGCTAAATGGAACCAGTGCAACCCACCTTCGTTTTATCATCACCTCAGGATATGATCACTTTGTCTCAGTGCACAGAGTCAGTGTACAGAATTGACACACTTGAATATTGCTAAGTAAAGCCGAGTGATGTATTTTTGTATATACTATATGGCTTCATTATATGCTCAGTCTGTTTTGATAAGGGACACACACACACAAACACACACACACATTGACATCTTCCATCATGGCAGACTGCTGTAGCAGTGATTGGGAATCTGATACGCATATTCCATGAATATGTGAGGAACATTGATTTGTAAAATCAATTAATGTACTGAGCGTCTAAACAAAATTAGTCTAATCATCATGATCTCATCAACAAAGTTGCAGTTGCAGACAAAGCAAAGCGTGGATGAAAGCTGAGGTGATGTTTTAAATCTGGCATGTAAATCTGAAATTAGCTTCAACCCATTTCCTGTGTTTGTGCATATTTAATGTTATGGCTTCACTTATGGTGCTTTTTTATCCCATATTCAACTGTTCCTGCTAATTTCACAACCTGATAGTGGCAAAGCTTTAGAACAAAAGCGTTGGATTGTGATGAATAGTAGAATTACTTACAAAGGAAGTTTCTTTCTGTGAGAGAGATAGAGTTAATTAACTAATTTTGAGCAGCGGGGGCTTAAATTGGCATCCTTACAGCCCCCCCAATGAGCAGAATTTGACATCCCCATAGAAATGGGGAACCATGGGCAATGCAGCTGGGGGGTTGGGTAACCAGATGGTTTCCCAGCCAACCAGCAAGTCTCTAAAGACTGCGGGCCTATTCACACAAAGTACTCAAGCCACCTCCTGTACTTATATCCTCCACACATACAGACACACACTCACACAAACACAGACACTGACTCCTATACTCCTCCACTGCCATTTCAACTTGTCGGTAGCAAAGGGTTCAGCACTGTGCAAGGACCCTTTGGGACTCCCTCCCCAATTACTTTGCTGACTGTGGAGCAGCTTGGGGATTTGCTGAGGCTGTGTTTGCTATAGCTTGGCCTGCATGCAGGGCTCCAAATAAACCAATAAAAATATGAAATACATGCCTGAGTAACTAGCCCCCTGATATTTTAGAGCAACTAATTGCTTAGGGGTATAGCTGGGATATAGCACATTTGAGTATGTGAGTGTAATGAGTAATGAGGGCAAGGTAGAAACTGATACAATGTTATTGACTCATCTATTATTCACCAGTATGGAATATTTATTATAATGTTAGAGGTTAGCGTCGGGCCAAGAAATGAAGTGCAAACTCTCATTTTGCAGGAGTACAATTAGTTTTTTTTTTCTGCCATACTTCAAATTGTGAATTTATTACATGTGTTTGCTGCGAATATGTAACCACACATCCCTTTTTTGTATGATGAGCAGGTTTGCAAATGCGCCTCCCCATTACTAATGAATTCAGGCCCTTTTGTGCTTGACTGTCAGCCGAGCAGGAGAATCACAGCAGGATATGAGTGCATTATTATCATGTCACTGCAGGGCAGGGCTAAATTATCGCCCAGTGTCTTCTGACGGCTGCCTAACTGCTGTCCAATCACTGAGACATCTGCTGGACCAAAACTCATACAAAGAGATGCATATCATAACCCGTTACCTTCCCAAACAGCCTTTCTGCGACTACACGACATAATTGAAAATGGTAGACTTCATAAAGAAGATAAATATTGAAAGCTAGAATTTGATAATTGGAATTGTCATAATTAAAATCTTTTTCAACTACCCTGCTGTTAAAAAACATTAGCAAAAGCTGCATACTTATTACATTAAGTGCATGAAAACATTGTAGCAGCAAGGATCTACTGTATATTTACTGTATACAAGTGTAGGTGATGTTTCATAGATGGTTATTTTGAGCAAGAAACCCCCTCCCCCCCACATCACCCTCTATCCACCTCTTTTATTTTCTTTCATGTCAAACCAGCAACTTTCAATTTCTTGTTATCTCTTCTTTGTGGTCCTCCTTTCATGTCAATGACGGAGCCACATGCACTGACAATGGGCCTTAATTTGATTTCAGTTTTGATTTGGTCCAATCAGCTTAGTTATGACAGAAGCTGAGCTGGAAAGAGCTGCTGTGTGAGGAAGGAAACACTATCAAAAGGCCGAAATTAGATGATTAGACGGGCGAGAAAAACAATCTTCTCATTATTTACATCCAAGAAGAATGTAGAATGATAATAGGGATTGACAAAGAGTGCAGTTGAAGACAGCTTTGAGTATATATCAACAGCATTCATATTTATTTCTGAGTCAAAATCCAGCATTTGTGAAGTTGTGTAATAAATAGTACCAAGTGTAAAACAAACAGATATGCCCAATAATGTATTTGTTTATATTAGAACATAGATATCACTCTTCTCCTGGCACGAAGAATCTCAGTCTGACCAGTGAGATAGATGTAAGATTAACTTTTTTTTTTTTTTAGATAAACAGAATTTCAGAATACAACAAAGAAAACAGGCAAAAGTATTGAATGAGCACTGACACGCAAATGACAAACATTTGCTGCTTGCATCCTATATTTAATTGCTCAACTGCTGCACCCAAGGTATTTTTACCACTACCTCAGCAGCACTATCAACCTGTCCTTTTGCTGCTTCCCTATTTGACCACGCTTCTGTGCTAAGAGCTTGAGTTAGGGCTGCGAAGCACTTATCAGTCACTTGAGTGTGAGTGCCGTTAGTTTCAGCACCTCACCTTAGAGTTCCACTCTTGTCTGCCTGCAAATCTCTCCTGAACTGCTGTGGTAATGTAACATAATGGTGGGTAGCTGAGCAATCTCGAGCAGCCTCATTACAAAGATTGCCACACATTCTTGACCGGTGCAGTGTGTGCATATTTCAGTCTACGTTAGCCTCTGAGTATTGAGTGGGTGGAGTAGTTAAACTTTTGCTTCACAAACTACTTTGCCCTTGTGGGAAATGGAATAGCGCCAAAATAGTAGAGCCAAATGGCTGGGGCTGCTGTTCGGAAAGGTTGTTTGTCTCCAAGTGGAGCATTGCCAGCTAACTCTAACGAAGTTTGATGAACAATGTAGGGAGAGATAGACATTACAGGGAGATCACGATTTTTTTTTTCTTTGTTTTCCTCTTAAAATATTTGCTTTTATTGTACACTATCCGAACCCCTTTAATCTCTCTCTCTCTCTCAATCACACAGAGAACACAAAGTGAATCCCAAAATTTGCATTTGCCCTTGGCATGTGTCAGAGGTGTTCTCTGATATATATTGCCTGAATTTCTGTATCAGGGTTTAACATGACACAGTGGAATAAATGTTCAATCATTTGCATGATGCAGACATAAGGTTTGCTATTACACTGATTCATGCTCACTCAGAGAATACAGTGATACTATATTCTAATCTTAAGTGTAATCTCATAATTTCATGTTTGTAGAAGGACCCACAGTAAATAATGTTGGACAATTAGAACAATAAGGGCCGCAACCTCTCTGGTTCGAGTCCACCCGGGGCCCTTTGTTGCCCTTTGTTTCTCTCTCCCTAATGTCTGTAATTAAAGCACAAAAATGTTAAAAAACACTACATCTCATCACCATAATCTACTTGAACCACAGTCGACCCATTTCAGAAGTTTCCATTCCTAAAGAAAATAAATTGTCTCATGTAAAGAAATATGTTCAGTGGAATTATGCATATTGTATGAGTGATCCCAGGACTCAGGACTCAGCACCTGAAGAGACACGTGTGGTGTCGCCTTGCAAGATTAATTTACTGAAATGTTCTCTGTAACACAATCTTTGAATTTTTACACAATACTGGCCAAAAACATGCAGCCATTGTCTTTTGACTGCACTTTTGTCTGTTTGGCTTACATCACATTTCCAGTGTTGAACTGAATTTAGGGTTGAAAAGGCATGACTTTAACATGTATATTGAAGTGGAATTTGTTTTTCATTGGTGTGGATATAACAAATATTCACATCATAAGACTTGTGTATTCTTTTGGAATGACTCGTTAAAAAAAAACAAAAAACTTATTTCCATGCACAAACCCCTTAAGAAGAATGGACAGTGTTGGACCATACTGTAATGCACAAGACCAAGTAAATTAGGGTTTCGGAACCTAGACTCACAATAGATGATATATCACTGTCGTTGTCCATGCTGGTAGGGACAGATGTTAAGCCACTGTCATGCTTATCATGTGTTACCATCAGACATTTATCATGAAACATATAAATCAGCTATTGTCTGGCCGGTATTAATTAAACCACTAATAAATGGTGTTTCAACTGCATGATTTGAATGAAGAGGGATCCTGTTAAGACAGTGTGGTAAAAATAAAATATAAAAAATATTCTCTTTTGAACATTAAATAACTTAATATTTACTTTTGCACAAGTAGTAACAGTGTAATCACAAACAGAGTTACACATTCTATTAAATAACCCTACTAGAACGATAATTAGCATTGAAAAAAATGACCTCCAGTGGCTATTGTGTGATGTCTCTTGGTTCGTGCAAACGTGTAAATATCTGTGGTGAAAAAAGTTAGTGCCAGTATTTCTTATACTGCAAGCATGTTAGTGAGTGCTCCCCTCAAATCTCTGTGGCGATAACGTCGTCGTATGTCTGTAACCCTGAGCTGTAGTTGATGTCCATGCCTAGCTCTGTCCGGCTCTCCAGTTCAGCGGTCAGCTCCTTCAGGATCCTCTCCAGGTCCAGGTTCTTCTTGTGCATCTGCAGGTAGTTGATCTGGAGCTGCTTCTGGTACTTGATGACCCTGTCTTTCTCCTTGTTCCATGTCTGCCTCTCCTCCTCAAAGCTGTTGGCCAGCCTCTCTTGAGTGTCCTTCTCCTCCCTGAGCTGCTGCTTCAGTCTCTCCACTTCTTTTTGGAGGGATTCTGTGGACATGTGTCCCTTGGTCTCCTCCTCCTGGCTCTGGATGGAGGAGTCTGAGCCTGGGATTAGTCCTTCCAAGGCCTGAGTCTGGGCATGGGCCTCAAGTTTCAAACTGTGTTGCAGCCTCTGTTCCTTGGCCATGGCCAGATCTTGTTTCATTCCCTGGATGTCTTTCTCCAGTTTGCCCACTTTCTCTCTCAGCAAATCAGCCTCATTCTTCTTGCGCTGAAGTTCATTTTGGCACACCTGCCAAATTAGAAATGGAAAACATTCAGACAAAGGCATCAGTTAAGAAGAAGTATTTTGACTGATATTACTGGCCTAGTCATGTGACGTGTCAAATAAGCTCTAAGTCTGCTATTTCATTTTACAAGCACTGTATGGGCATTTTATTCACGTCTGTATTTGAACTCAGTTGTGCAATGGATTGTCATTCAATCATAAACAGATTAACCTCAGCCTCTCTGGTGCGAGAGTGGAGCTTGTCCCCGTGGTCTTTATTCTGTTTCTCGAGCATCTCCATCTTTGCTGTGATTTCCTTTAGTGACACCCTGAGGCTGACTATCTCATTTAGCTTGTGGCTGACGTCCGCCTGGCAGTCTCTCAGCTGCTGCTTCAACAGCGAGATCTCCCCTGCCTTCTGGCACACCTACATTTGGACAGAAAGAATTATGAAGATGAAACAGTTTTATATTGTGTGTTATATATGTACCCCAATGGGGCAGTTAAAGGAAAGGAAAATTCCACCTTTTGAAACCCTTACATATCTTCTAAAGTTAATGTTCATTGTTCTTCAAGAGTTTTTTTTCATTTTTACATATTTCTCTCCATCCTGCCTCATATACATTTTTACAGTTATGGTTTTTGTGCATTTCCCATAATGACAGCTCCCAGAAAAGGAATGTGAACCTATTGAATTTTGTTGTGCACACTGTCTCATAAAGGTTTGTGGAAATAATCTAAACTTTGAAATACTGAACAATTGTTATGGACATGAATTATTAAATTACATTCCTCTATCAGGAATGGATGGAGAACTCTACTTTCACATTTCCATGGCAAAAGTAAGCTAATAATTAACTCATTCATTCATTCTCCTCTTAGATCTGGTCAGGTCTCCACCACAACTCAGGACTTGGTGGTCTCCAACTAGTCACCAGTTGGTAGCTAACTCTTTCCACTGTTTGGAGCTGGGCAGTAGTCGATAGTTTACCAGAGCTTTTTTGCTGCCCGCTATGGTTGGAAACCAGGCTGATGAGAACCACAAGACTGAACCAAAACAAAGAGCTGAAAGGTGTAGAAACGCTCTCATGAAAGAGCTGAGGGGAACTGCAGAGTCGTGTGATAATTCTCTGTGGGTTCATCAGTGTGAATGACCCTTGAAACATTATACATTGTCATTTGATCCATTACTAATATAAAAAAACTAAATTCTTTGGAGCTAACGGTTTGGCTAGGAGTTATAATGTGGGTACGTGGAGAGAGAACAGTGATAGAAAAAACAAGAGGTTTTTCTAAGTCATGCTTCAGACAAAAAAAGGCAACACTGTGGACTACTGAGGCAAATGTCAGTGGAGAAGTTGGTATTTCTGACTCTTTTATGATGGATCTCTCATTGTTTTTTGAACATGGTGCAAAATGGTGGATTTTTCCTTCAGTGATGGATGAACATAATGTTCCCACAACTCGGCAGCAGTCTTCAAGGTTGTGCCAGATTATGTTGTGCTCTACAGCGTTTCAAAGCAAACTGATATCACACATATGACTCAGACTCACCTCCCACTGTGTTTCCTCGAGTGTCGGAGCCAGCCGTGTGCTCTCTGTCTCATAGGACCTCAACCTGAGCTCAACAAGATCCTTCTCTTGGGTTAGCTTTGAGACGTCCTCCTGAAGCCTCTTCTTCTCTGCCTGTATAGGAGTATTTGTCTCATTTCACTAATTCATGCAATTGTGCAAGGTGTGGTAAATCTATACAACCTGCTGATGTTTTTTTTATTAAATGAAATGAAGGTAAAATGCTGAATTTTATTTGATTCGTTAATTGATTCATTTTAAAACTAGAAGGCTTGGTGGGATGATGGAAAAAGGGAAGTGGGCTGACCTGGAGCTGGCTGACCTGCAGCTGCAGTGCCTGATGGGTTTTTGCAGCCATCTGAGACACTTGTCGTAACTTGGTGGAGCACCGCTGCTTCAGCCCTTCCATCTCCTCAGCACAGTACCTTTGCCTCTCCTCAAAAAGCTGACAGGTGTCTGCTTCCTTCTCCTCAAAACTCACCTGTTGTAAAGTAAAGACATCTCAGTAAGCATACTTAAACAGTAATGTACAGTCTTACAGCTGGTGAGTAGAGTTGATTAAGATCACATGCTGTATTTTTTTAGTTACATGACAGCATGGTACCTGTAGCTCCTGCAGTTCAGTCTCTCTCTCCAGCAGTCTTTGTTCCAAATTTTCAATCAGTGACTCATCGGTAGTAATAGGGGACCGAATCCCACCTGTAGTTTCAGAGAGAGGGCTTGGCTCATCTGCAGAAAGTGTAGAGCCAGCCTCCACATTAGCCTTTGATGCCAACCCTCCACTGCTTAAACCAGCCCTGTAGCTACAGTCAAGGTTAGCACTATTTCCGTTGACCCATGGAGGGAAATTGGGTTGTGGTCCCTTGCTGAGGCTGCTTGCGGGAGCCGAGCTGCCATCACTGTGACTGACAGGGCCTGCTGAAGCACTTAGGCTGCCACTGGTGCTGTGGGTGGGAAGGCTAGACATAGAGTTACGTCCAGAGTCAGAGAGAGTCCCTGAAAAGAAAAAGAGATGACATATTACTTAAGTGTAATTTGTCATTCAACCCAAATAATTCAATTTTAAGGCAACAGTGTATCAATATAGTATAGATGAAGACCTGAGAAGGTATCTTGTTTATGTCTATTATCTGGACTCCTTGCTTTCTCCAGTGGGCCAAGGATGTGGTCCAGGCTGTTGTGCCCTGTGGAGGATGTACTCCTGGGAAACACAGGCTTGAAGGCAGTGGAACGGACCAATGACTTCTCAGCAGTGGTCTAGAAGAGTGAAATGACACACAGTCAGGGATGCTCTTCCCTATTTTTGATTTTTATATTCAGTGGCTCCTCTTAGCTGACAGCCTGGCAAAAAGCAAGTTCTCTTGTACTGTTATGGAGAGTACAAAGAGCTGAGGATGAGTCACATTCTAAAATTTGAAAATCATAACTGGCTTTGGCAGAGATAAATATTGTCACATGCTGGAAGTCTGTACAAATGAAAGGGATAGATTTTTTTCCAATCATGTCTTTTCATATTAGAAATAGAAGCACTGAAGCGTGCAGAATTGCCTCACTACAAGCTGGCAGTATTAAAAGCCACACAGCAGTAGTTGCAAGTGAAATTCACTGTCATGAGAGAGAAAACTCATTTCAAAGATGAACTTATACTCCACATGCCCCACCTGTTCTGTCCAAGAACGTCACAAGCTGTGTCATACCTCCCCTCCTTTCTGTCTTCCTCTCCTCCCCTCTTCATCCCACATCTCTACCCCACGTGCTGTCTGAGGGAAGATGAATCGCCCTTTTCTGCGATATTAATAATATGAGCTACTGCTGAAGTGTAAGAGGTAAAGCTTGTGAGCTCAGCATTCCTTCTCACTGACTTCATGACTGGGATATGGGATGCCTTTTCCTGTTTTTTTCTCTCTTTCTATCCCTGAAACTCTCTCTCTCTTATTTCTACCGTATTCTCTGCTCTGTCTCATTTAAAGCTGCTTCCTATTCCTCTACCCCCCCACCCCCCGGCCCCCCCTCTTGCCCATGAAGAATAAAGACCTATTGAAGAAGAGACTCAGTTTGCCTACATATTCTTGGCACAGAAATGACTTCTCTGAGAAGATCAAGGCATTCTTGGGTCACTAATCTGGGAGGGGGTGATTAATAAGCTGGGGAGGTTCAACACAGGTTATGAGGAATGGCTGCTACCTATTAAACTACCTGCTGTGCATGTTTTATCCTGAACTTCACTGTGAGGTTTTCTGTAGCAGTTATGCAGTAGGCTATGACTTGTTAATAGTTTTAAGCATAACCATAGCAACAGTTCCAGTCAAGCAAAGGTACATTTTATGAGGCTATGATAATGGCCATTAATAATGATAATAATAATAGTTTGTATACCATGTTTTAAAACACAGAAAAACAGAATGTCATTAATATCTAAAAAATTTTTTGGGAAATTTGCGTTCTTGTGAGAGTTATGATGAGAAGATTGATACCACTTTTACGTCCGTACACTAAACATGAAGCTACCACTAGCAGCCAGTTAGCTTAGCTTATCATAAAGACAGGAAATAGAGGGAACCAGCTAGCCTGGCTCTTTCCAAAGGTCACAAAATCCAACTACCAGCACCTATAGTTTGTTCACTATTCTATACAAAAAACAATGTGTAAAAACAACAATTTGTTCATTAATTAGTGAGCTTTAGAGGTCCTGGTGGGTGGATTTTGTTGATGTTGGAGAGAGTCGGACTAGCTGTTCCCTCGTGTTTCCTGTCTTAATGCTAAGCTAAGCTAACTGGCTGCTGCTGGTGGCTTCATGTTGTCTCATGCCATAAAAATGTGAAAGAGGTATCATTCTTCTCATCTAACTTTCAGGAAGAAAAGAAATTAGTGTATTTTCCAGAAATGGCAACCTCTTCCTTTAGAATTAAATCTTTTGGTTAAAGCTTAAATTCTTTTGTTTAAATCGTGACAAAACAAATAAAAGGCAATTTACTAACCCTCTCAGTCATTTTCCCTGACATGACCAGCAGTTTTGGTTGCAGTCGCCCATCTGATTCCCCATCTCTGTTCCTTCGACCTGCACGTTCCTCCATTGTTCCTCCTCTGTGGTACACTGACCTCGGTTTATGGCCCACCTTGTATGGAACAGGACATTTTATCCAAAAGCAGTGCAATAGTATATGTTGTTATATCTTTAGTTAGTGGGATATTATGTACATGTTATTTGAAAGCATGTGAGCTGACCTTGATGTAAAAAAAATCCTCACTTCGTCCTGACCGTGAGTGTGAGAGGCCTTTAGAGGGATGAGTGGATGAAGAGGAGCCCTGAGTAAAGCTGCACTTCAGTAACCCATCAAGGCTGCAGCCTCCAGACTTTCTATTGTGGGTTGTTCCCCTTTTTAACCTGAACTCGGATGCCTTGCAGTGTTTGCTGTCGAGGCTGTTGCCGCTGATGAGGCTGCTGACACTACCCATGGTCCTGCAGGCATCGGTGAGGAAGTCCAGGTGGTCAAGTCACACGCTAGTGAAGGGAAGACTCGACTCATGACCCCAGAGAAGTACAGTCAATAGCCTAATCTGCAAAACAAGATAACAGACATTAAACGACATTAAATTAAAAAGGACTAAGCCATGCCATAGTTTCCTCTAATGCAAATCAACATTTTTTAGTGTTGTTTATTTAACTTCCTAGTGTTCTGTTCAGTCAAGACATGCACTGTTGAAGCAGGTGTGTTCACATTTGCAAAACAAACAGACTGAAAAAAAGTCCGTGTTGGCACTCTGCCTGGCTTTGTGTCTCTAGATTTATGGCTCGGCCATTGAATTTGACAAATAACCCTTTGGGTGCCCTTCCTCTAAACAAACTGGCAATTAGGCTACTTACTGCCTACTCAACACTTGGCTGGTGCTGCCATCTGAATAACGCTGTACAATCATTTTGTATTTGCTATTGTACTTGAGAACAGTATCAAGACAGACAACACAGAAATATGTAAATTTTAATAATGTGAGTAGCTGGAATTATGATTGGTTGGATTAAGGACACAAAACATGAATACATTTCTGTTGTTAACATTCTTACTTGTAATTAGCAAAGATGTTTATTCACAGAGGTACTAGTGATGCTCTCTGTTCACTGTCCCCACCTCTCTTTAAAAAGCAACTAGACGTCAGATGTTGCTGGTCATGATCTCTAACCCACAAGGGAAAACTCCTCTCACTAGTTACTCCATACTGGCTGATCAGGCCTGTGGGCTTCCCTAACCACCTGGTCCTCAGCCTTTAAGCAGTTTATAATAGCCACAGCAACAAAAGCATGTGACTAACGGCCTAAGTCACATATTAGTGTACATTGCATTTGGCTTGAGGCTAATCCATAATTATTGGTTGCACAGTGGTGTTTGTAAGATACACATAGCTGTCAGTGTCATTCTTCCTGAGATGTTTGATAAGCATGCTGGAAGAGAAAAACCAAGAATGAAAGAGGGAGCGCTGATCAAGCCTGTCACTTTTCATGGCCCAGGAAACGATTATAAGCAAGATGAGACATGTGCAAAATAGATGTTTTGTGATGAGGAGGATAATGGGTGCATCAGAGACAGACAGCAAGTGAGACAGAGTAGCATGCAGAAGGAAGAGGCTCATGGTAGAAGGAAATAGAAAGCTGACAGTTACAGTCTTTAAGGTAAAAATGGGAAAGGAAAGATAATCCGAAATTGCATGAAGCCTTCTAATCATTAAAAAAAAAATCATACAGCTAGTTGGAAGTCTTCCAGCATGGCTTCAGTTTTGATTTCCTTGTTCATTCAGGATATAATTCAAAATATATTCTACAATGTAAACAGCTGAAAATGTTGAGTAATGGTATATGATGTTAAATCAGTACCTGCAGAAATACAAAGCAGTCCCCTGTGCCAATGATGTAAACAGACCCTGACACATCTGTGACTGCTTCTATTTTGCTGTGCCTGGATGTCTGCTGCTAAATCTAGACCCCAGCCTTCACTATCACTCTCACATATTAGCATCCACCACTGACATGGGACTGAAATAATGAAACAATAGATTTTACTTACTAAGCATCAATCTCTAGCAAGGCCCCAGCAGAGTCATCTATCCAGTCCTGGAGAAAGTGAACAGGCAGACATGTGTACGTCTGTGTGTGTATGCCCTTGAATGAACCGGCAGCAAATGCAATCCTCACACTATCACCACGGCCAGGACGTCTGCTAACTGCTCTGTGGAGGGGGTGGGTCTTCCAGCTTTTGCATTATAACTGACATGTAAATTCAACTTTGTGTGTATGTGCGGGTGTGTGTGTGCTTTAGGACCTCCCGCTCCCCCCCAGGGGAGCCAGTGTACAACATGTGCTCCCATAGAACCGGCGTGTGCCGCTCAAGTGATTAACTCCCAACCTTCACAAAAGATCTTTTACACCACCCCCCCGTACCCCCTTTCACTCCCCACTATCACCCAGACACCCCCCGTTTCTGCATCGACTAAATGTGTAATAACCATTCATCCTTCCCTCCCTCCCTCCTGCTATCAGTCCCTCCCTCCATCCATCCGTCCCACTCGGTGCCCTGCACCCACCCTGAACAAACAACACTTCATCTGAAGGAGAAAAAAAGGCGCTTGCCCTCTATCTTTTCCCTCTTTGTCTGTTGAAGTGTGCCGCTCTTTGTGTGGACTCTTGTGTGCCGGTTGATGTATTCTCCCCAAACAGCCCAGGACCATATTTGAGTGTTAAATAAATGACTAGTCCCCACAATGAGAGGGCTGGAGAGCTTCAGTTTTATAGTGATTTAACACCATCCTGCTGCCGTTATGCTGTTTGTTCAGACATACACACAGACTCGCTCTCTCTCACACACTTTTACACGGCCACACAAATAATGCACACTTTTCACAGTCTCATTGGTAGTGTACAAGTCTCTCTGAGGCAGCTGAGTGTTCAGCGCCCGACGTAGTACACACTGTTGACAAAACACCTTGTGGATGAAATACAATCACACACCATGACAGGACAATACACAGGGTACTGTATTCCAAAAGAACAAACAACAACAACAGAAAAGATATGGCCCCTAAGCTCTGCTGCTGGCAAAACACGTGTAAATCTTACACCCGTTTCTTGTCACAAGTGAACGTATACTTTCTCTTAATGTGAAGAAAAAAAGACAGCTACCACATATCTACAGATAGCACACTACTGATTCATTGATACCATCAAACAAAATAATAATAAGAAACAGCAAGAAGCAGCATGACCTAATGTGATCTCTCAACATCTGCAGACAGAACTGCACTAAAGTTTACATCATATTACATCATACTATCTGAAACTTACTTTTTAAACATGGGGTATTTTCACAGTATTTTGACCCACTTATGAAATAATACACAGTATTCCTTTAGATCGGCCATAATCTTTCTCAGCAGCACTGCTCACTTATCCTTTCAGTGGACTACCATTGTTCCCTCGATTAGTCCCATCCAACCACTCAAGACTGTTTGTCTGAGCAATGGCCCTACCGCTTCACTTTTATGTTGCCATTCACTTGTTAGAAAGAACTGGTCAATTTCACTTCTATTTGATACAAAGTGAAGCAAAGTGAAAACCTTTTTATTGCTCCATCATTGCAAATTTTAATAAGCAGTACAACTAGTCTGACCTCACGGCTTTTGAGTAGACAGCGTGATTTAAGACCTTTGGTGAGATGGGATGGGGGGGGGGGGGGGGTGCATGCATCTAATCTGACATTTGATTGGCTGCATGTTTTTCAGTGTCTGCACAAAAGAGTGTGCGCACTTATTTGTCATCTGTGTGTGTAAGCAGGGGGTGGTGTGTATGGGGCGGGGTGCCGCCCTAGCTTTCGAGCCCCAGCTGACCTGCCTGACACAAAGCCCTGCCCGCACAAGACCAGCTGACAGTACACCCCCCCTCCCCCCCCACCGTACACAGACACACTCACACTGAGACACACACTCACAGAGCATAGCCAATCCATTACCACAGCCAGTGGAAGGCAGCAGTGTGCTATAAAGGTCCAGGATTTATACCTGTCTCACAATGACCATGAAACTCTGCTCTGTTTTCACTGTACCTCTACACCGCCGCGGTGCCAGATGGCATCACTTTAATTCTCACTGTCTATATGTTAATTTCTAACAGATGCATAATCTATCTAGTTCAGTGTGTCTGTTTTTTTAGGTCAGTCTTAGACAGCTTATTGTTCTTTGTGCATGTGTGCAGTATCGAGTGCACATGGAATTTTATATACAGTCTCTCTTTATTTGAACCTGTGGAAACACTGTGTGTCTGCATCTGCTGTTACGGTTTCAGCAGTTCATCTCTAACTGTAAAGTTTATTTTTTTCGGAATCTCCAGTAAAAAGCCTGTCATAAAACAGCTAAACTAAAAGACCATTCATGTTTTACCTGTTGTTTACGATAAAGTTTGAATTTTAAAATTGAATTTCTGCAAACTGAACATAAAGTTGTAGAACTTGTGAGGGAAGCTTGTGAATGCTGAAACTGAAGCAGCAGAGGCCAAGATACACTGAATTTATTCCCTTTTATGGGTCAAGCCGCATAAAAACTGGATCCTACATTTCCCACAATGCAACTCAATAAAAAGCATATTTTCTTTAAACCCAGTAAATGCCCATATCTTTTAAACTCCATGCCCCCAGTTTCCAACACAGCATTTCTGTAGCACCCCGAAAAAACTTAAACTTACTTTACTAGGCTTGCTTTGTCAAAGTTTGGTTCATTCTCGTCATTGTGAGATAATGTACTGTGGATGAAAGCACAAATTATTTTTGCAAAGGCAACGCACCACCATCAAACTGACATTATCATTTCCACAACCTTCATGTCGGTTCATCCACATGTTGAAAAAAAAAGAAACGAGGAAACGAATGTTATGTTATGTACTTTAATATGTTTTTAATAGTTTTTGCACAACACTACTCCTCTTTGATTTTTTTAATATCCAAGTAGCTGTGGCAGCATGGTAGATCAGGTAGATTGGATGATAAGAGAGGCCTGAGGCATACTGTGTAAGATATAACAGTCTGTGGCTACACAGGCAAAACTATAGTTAGGAAGTATTATTGCTGGTTTTGAGTCTCTTCAGGGGAATTGTTGTTCATATTAATTAGCTAAAATAATGCCAGCCTTATCCTAAAAAGTCAGTAGTGTGCCCCAGAGTTTACCCACATGCAATGTAGTAAATGCTGTTTCAGTGAATGCTCCAGAGAATCAGGAAAAAAACAGAACTGTAACCAAAATTTACATGGTGAAAGAATCCCAGATTATACTGTTCGATCCCCCGAAATGCAAAATGTGGAACATATTGCTCCCAGTGTGATGTAACACATTAGATAACTGGAATCGATCTGCAAAGTAACTGATGACTCATATGTAATAGAGCAGGCATTTCCCCATTATCCCAGTCATGACACAGTGGAAATTGAACTCGCAAATTAAAGCGAGGGGATGAAGACACAGCTCACACGAGACCGCAGAGAGTACATTTCCAGAGAATGATAGGCTGATAGGTTGAATTATTGAGAAGTAATACTCTACTACTAATACTTTTTCTGTCATCCTCTGTGGCCTGTCAGGGACCCAGTCACACACACACACACACACACATACACTTACTTCCCCGTCTTGTGTCTTACTCACTGTGGCTGGGTTGTGGGAATGAGTAATGTGGCCTCCAGCAGAACATCAACTGGGAATGAAATGTGGGGTACAGACTGCAATCTATCTTTCACTTTCACTGCTAACACATCTATCTACCGATCAAGCACGTGCGCGCACACACACGCGCGCAAACACACACACACACACACACAGAATCACGCATGCACACACAATGGCATCCAATAGCATCTAATTAGGTAATCCTTTTAGTGCATTGTAAAGGAGATTGAGCATGAATAGAGCTTCAACGCTGAAGAGCAGAATACCAGACACTCATTACCGCCCTGGAGTAAGGAGATGGAATACCAGGCACGGAGAGAGAGGCATGGGCCGAAAGAGAAAGAAACAGACGTGGAAAGACAGAGTGTGTATGTGAGAGAGATTTATATTCTGAGGAGCTAACTTTGCATTATACACTGATGAATGTTGTATTGCCCGGCAGTCAAACAATATCTCCTCTGTTTGAGGTTGGAGGGGTTTGGATGCAGAGAAAGCTTTTAAAACGGCATTTTCACTTGAATCATATGAGTAAAACATTTATTACTCATTAATTCGATCTCAGAGTCTTCTATTGGCAGCCATTTGGCCTTGTCTTTGACAAGAGACCAGCTTTTAGTGATGGACCCCCTAATGAAATTAGATTGCATTCAGATGCTATTATGTGCATCCAAATGAGACATTAGGTCAACCAAACAATCCACCTCCTCGAGTATTAATAGATAAGGAGGTTGTCTGTACTGCTCACTGGGTTTGTATGGCTGGCCAACCACTGTTCCTATAGTACAGACATTTGCATAACCTTGGCAGCTGGAGTATAGAGGAAAATGTTTTTTTAATGGAGTCTAAATGGGAGCCTTTAGCGCGGCGATGAGGAGGGGAATTGATGCTCATGAATTTAAGGAGTCCTAAAATTAAATATCTGAATTTTCCTTTTAAATTGCTTTATTGAGCTGCATCCACCCATACCAGATTGAATATTACCCTACAATATGTGTCTGCACTTTTCTGTAATGCTTCAAACTTATGTAGCACCCTGGAATCTGTCCAGAAATGGTTTTAAAGAATTGTATGTGTCTTCTGTTAGATCACCGGCCAGCTCCGTAGTCATAAAATATTTACATGTAAGGCTTTTATCCCAGTCTAAAAACAGCAAGAGAAAATGTACCGTAACAAGTGGATGTATTTTTAGACATTTTGAATTATCACCCATCCATTACCCACCAATAATTTACCTTTTCCATTATCCATCACGTGTTTTGAGCAGGCTGTGTCATTTATGCATGACATGACAGCCTCATAAATATGAAATGTAAACTTGATGGATTGTCGTAAAAGCTTTGTTGTGGTGTCAGATTATTATTTAAACAATAATTGAGTTTCCAGTGAGGAAGGCACGTTTGTTGTCTAAATGTAGAGGGTACACTAGTAACAGTAACTAGTAACACGGTTCGGTTTTGTACCTCTCAGTTTTGTCAGGTTTGTCAAAAATATTTACCACAAGACTGAACCATAAAATTGTATCCCAACCACAAATTTGAGATAAAGTTGGGGTTTTTTTTTGTTTTTTTTAAGTGAGTTTTACATAAAATCAGCATGTCACACACACGGTCAGTGCACCATTTCTCCAAAGTCTGTCATATATATTAGTGTTTGATACGGTATCACAGTGGAATGACATGCATAGGTGGGTGGAAAAGAATGAGGCCTTCCCTGGCACGGGGGCCCATTGACCCTGCAAGCTGAAGACTCACTGATAAGGTTGTCATTCTGGAGCATAACCATCCTCCCATCCTCCTAATCTGCTGCGGCTGTGTGTGCGGATGGTGTAATGTGGGAGTAAGAGAAGATACAATGAGCTCACTTTTAGGGGTCTGTATCATTCTGAAAGCAGCTGGAAATATGTGCTGCAGGCGAGACGTGTGCTCAGCTCCAAAATAAAAACCCTCTGACCTTGTAATGCTAAATTGTTCATTGTAGGGAAACAGTCTGAGGTGTCATAACCCACAAAAGTCATGGCTGATATTCACATGCTTTGCACAGTTGCTCAGCTGATTCTTGTAACGTCTGAATGTAATTTTTTTTAAAGAGGTGCAGTATACTGTACAGGAATCATGACGGAGAAGTTGAAAACTCTGTAACATTGTCGTGGGCTGAAAGTCACAAAGCTGTTGGGATGCTGCACTCCACTGACACAGAGCCTTCACTCATGAAAGGATGCTGTATTTGGGTATCTGGGACAGTTATTTTAAGAAGCGTCTTCTTTAGCAGGTCATGACAGCTCCAATGGTTTGTCACACGCTACAGATATGGAACTGAGCTGCATTAATTCCCACAACAAAATGCAAAATATGAAAAAATATACCTGTTTACAACAACAAAAGGAATTCTGTATTACGAGTAAGGAAAAACAAATAGCTTAGCTATGCCTCCAAAAAGAACCTGTCTTTGCTACTTTCATCCTGCATGCCCTGTCCTTGTGATTTTGTTTCACACCTGTGTTTTTCTCTGCACAATAAGTTACAGTACAGAGCAATGCTGAACATGCCCGAACAGGTGCCCCTTTACTTACCCATTCACCTTGTCACCAGCACAATGTAATTCATGATCCCCCACAGGTTTCAACACATGCATTACTGTACAGGTGTGACAGCGCTGGAACTGTGATGTTGTGCAAGGGGCAAATTATTCCCCTGGCAGATCTCTTCCTCTTGTTCCCATTAATTATACAACAAAATCATAACGATATTCAAGAACAGTTGGGCCAACTACTTTAGAGAATCACTGGGTGGGACATATATAGATGGACCCACTTAATTCATGCCTAAAACACCTATAACAACCGGCTCTGTGTCCAATGCCATTTATTTACTGAAATTGCTGTGTATGGTGCAACATTTAAATAAATCCCCATACTGCTACCTATCATTTCACCAGTTTAAAAACAATAGTTTGTCCAGTAAGGGCTGTGCTGAACATGATTTGCAAAGAACTGGAAAGAAAAAAAAAAGTTGAAAGCAGACATTTCATTTGGAGCTGGCATGCCCTCAGACACAGAGATGATTTAACTTTCAGCTTGTATATTAAAAGTAGCAAAAGACTACTTGGACTGCTCCCACGCCGAGCAACTTCGGTTCAGATAAAATGTTTAACTATGTGCATACACAAGCAAACTTTCTGTGTGGACCCACTCTTACTTAATAGGAACATTGCTAATAAACTACATGAAATAAGCTACATCAAGACTCACTGAGTCCGTGCCATCGTTTGCCCCCTGTCACATCCACGGCCATAACCTTCCTTCAAGTCCGGCTGGAGGTGACTTACCTCCATTATAGTCAGCTTGACACCACTGTCACAGTCACTGCCGCTGCTGCTCTGTTTCCCAAAGCTGTGTGGATCACTGTGGACAAACCACTTTCAGCTGGATACTAGCTAGCACTGCTGGTGTGGACAGAGAGAAATGTCTGCTTTTGTTGCTGATGTTCTTTCCTGGTCCCCCTCTCACCCCTTCTCACCACCTCGTACGGTGCAATCAGTCCGTCCCATCTCCCATACACTGAACACTGTCACATTCCTCCATAAACATGCTCTTTCTCTCTCTCTTCCCCTCCCTCTCTTTACAGTGTATCCTTGTTGCCTCCCTCCTAAACTCCCTCCTACTCTCTCCTTTACTCTGAATATCCAGCACTCACTCCCTCCCTCCCTCCCTCCCTCCCTCCGCTGCTTGCCTTGTCCACCTCTTAAATACATTTCTCTTTAGTTCTCTCTTTCATCATTTGTCCTCTGCATCCATTTCTCTCTTCCTGTCTCTTCTTTCTTTCCACCATTCTTTCCCACTCTCTTCTTCTCTTTTCCTGGCATTACGCCCTGTGGCTCTGCTATTCATCTTAAGTCAATTCTCTGCCTCTGTGTGCCTACATACAGCACATTATCCCTGCCCACTCTTCTCAGCCACACGGTACGTAAGTGGTCTAAATATCTGCGGGTTAAGTGTGCAGCTTAAAAAAAAAAGTGTCAGATATGAAACATTTGCCGTTATTTAGTTTTATTAAGTATGTCCATTTGTGTGACTCAGTTCATGTGAACGTGTGCAGCCTATGTGTGTGCACCTGCAAATAAGTCAGTAAGTGGCTGCTGGGTCGATGACTCATCCGTGCTGTTACCCACAATACTCTGCTGCTGTAGATTTAACCTGCTTCACTGGTCCAAACGACTCCAGTGGCTCTCACAAACATAGGAAACCCGGGGGAAGATCTGTTGTGTTTTGGTTTATTTATGTAACAGATGAGTTGAATAAATGATCAGGATGGCAGTGCGCAGGTTATAACCCCGCTGCACAGTCTTGGCAGAATACCCATTTGACATGAGAGCGCATCCTGCCATCTCTCAGCTCTCAGCTCCTGTTTTTTTTTCTCTCTGTGTCCATCATTTGCCTGTCTGCATTGTTTTTGTTATCTTCCTCTTTCTTCTCGCTTTCCTCTTTTGCAGTTTACCCTCCTTTCTCATTCTTAATATTTCTCCCCAAAACTCTCTACAACTGCTGCATCACAATTAGGAATATCAAAACTTCCTGTTTCTCTCACAATTGATATAATAAAATAAAGTTTTGAGTTACCTGAAGAATTTTCTGGCGGGGAACAAAAAGTATAATATTCCTCTTTGCTGTCTGGGCATGTTTGGTTGAGATATAATGACTGTTGCAGACTTCCTTCTGTGTTCCCGGTGTGCCAATTTGTCTTGAAATGATATTCCCCCTTTAGTCTGGATAATGATATGTAATCAGTGGCCAGGAACACAGTCAGGAGCATCGCCTTTTCACTCAGTGGGTGCCAAAGATGTGTATGTCTGTGTGTTTGGATGCCTGATTCAAGTCTGTAATCTTAGTTGCCACCAAGGTGTATTTGAATGATCTAAATTCGATATACTTCACAGTATCATTTTCCCCTTTTTTTATACTGCTGAACACACACAGATTATTCCTGCATGCATGTGTGTGTGTGTGTGTGTGTGTGAAAATGACAAAACAACTGTGTGCTGTCGTGACAGAGTACACCAGTCAGTGTGTGTCAGCGTGTGCTCAATCTTTGAAGGCCTTAAATCTGACCAGTATCCTGCTCGCCCTCTCAGTAAGCATGAGTGTATGTGTGGGTAGGACTGTGCATTTGGGATTGTGTGTGTGTGTGTGTGTGTATATAATTCATGATTATCTAAAAGCCTGTGTGCTTTGAAAGTGTCTGTTTTCGTACCTCAGTCTAAAGGTATCAATAATAGTGTGCAGTGTTGTTAAAAATAGTTATCGATTATTCATGTATCTCAGCCCCCCTTTGTGAATTTGTGCATGAGAGCGTCAGAGTGTGAGTGCATGTGTGTGTGTGTGTGTGTGTGTGTGTGTATGGGTCTTTGCATATTCAAACTCACTGTCATATAAATCTTCTAGCTGGTCTCTAAAGATTGCATTACAGGAAAACAATTAAAAGATGTTTGTGTTCTCTACTAAAGTGAATGAACCTGCGTGATTACTCAGGTGAGTTTTGTGTTTAGTGTTTTCTGTACTTGAAGGAGCAGCTCAGGCTGTCAGACTGGGAAGGGGCTGCAGCAAGTGATTGGATTTTATGTCAAATTTGCTCATCCAGAACGTGCCTCCTTTTCTTGGCCCGACCCCATCTCCCTGCTTATTTTCAACCCCCCCCTCCCCATACACCCACACACTCAAATAAACACATGGAGGAAGATCAATACCTCGTTGAATAAAAAGATCAGGCACAATGTTGTTGACCCAGCTGGCCTGAGAAACTGACCCTAGTCAATGCTGGGTGTCATAGAGGCTGGACACAGCTGGGTTGCTCAAACACACGCACACACACACACACACAGACTACAAGCACATATATAGGTCACATATATATATATAAACACTCATGACCTTAAATTCACATTATCACATATGCACACACATTCAGACCCTCTGGATTTTATTGAACCAGTGCCTTAACACATATGGAAAGCCACACACACACACACATGCTTTTTCACAAACCGCCGATCTCAAAATCCAATTTGTTATGTAAGCCTGCTCCATGTTTGCACATATGCGTTTTTTGGCACACTGGTGGATGTAGGCAGCTGTACGTGAATCCAATATGAATCAATATTACACTGGAGACTTAATAGACAATGTCAAGTCACAAAAGTATCTCACATGGAGCAAACACACAGTAACTGTGTGATTTACAACCCTCATTTGAGGGTATAAAAATTGGAAAGTTTGAAAATGTCTAACAAAGACTCTATTGGACAGAAACATGAAATTAAAGTTGTTGTTTTGTTAGCAGAGTACCACTTTTTTAAAAAAAATCAGTTTGGGTTTTTCATCTCATCAAATAAGATAAAGGAAGAGTAAAACACGCCTACTCTTACAAAATGATCAGTGGCATGAAAGCAAAGCTCCATGCTATTAAACTAGTCTTACATGCTTACACACAGTTTTTACTTTTGATTTTACAGACAGAATAAGTGGTATTTTTAAAATATTAATTAGAAAAATTATTCCAAATGGATTTTATATTTCAACCCTCTGTAGTTTACAACTTATAACATAATTATTATCTCTGAACAATCATTTTTGTGAAGAACTATTTCCATGAGAGATTAAAGTTCCTTTTCCCGCAAATAAGACCCAAGTAATTTATGGGAGAACTTCATAATGGTAATCGACAGTAATAAATGAAAGCCAAACCTCTTCACCACAGGAAAGTTCTACTCTTTTGGGTCGTAAACAGGTAGCAGTGACATTGACGCTCCAGTTTAATTACCGTGAACTACTCCCCAGTGCTCCTTCTATCTCTCTAATAGCATTTCCACTGCTGTCTGAAATGGTTTGTGGGTACTACACAAGGCCCTTCATCATTTAAACTGTCTATTTGGGGAACATTCGCCCCTCCAGAGCTTGAATCACTCAGCCCCTCAGAAAAAATTATGTATGCATTTGTCTGATGTAGGTGCCGCTGCACTAACAAGCTGAATGGCCTTCGGTAATCCTCAGGCCTTGCGGTGTTTTCTTTCTTTCCGAAGTGCTTTTCTTTTTTTCATCCTCTGTCAAGGCTGACAGCTCCACTGTGTATCAGCATGTTCACCTGGGGCCGAGTAGAAGGGCAGATAGAGATAATATTGACAGAAGTTGTAGCCAGACACAGATAAATGATGTCACCCTGGAAAAGACAGAAGTGGAGAGGAAAAAATGGACAAGGAGGGGGCAAAAAACAGACAATGAGTGTGAGTAAGAAAAGAAGGTAAAGAGGCCGAGGCAAGGTATGAGTGCACAGAAGTAGGGCTCGAGCTAAGGCTTTATTGATTCTGTTGGCTTTGTCTGTCACTGCCTCAGAGGACACAGTTGGCCTATGATGTATGGCTGCTTCATCCTCTGCTGCTGCAGCGAGGGACACGAGTCAGGGAGTCAGGCACTACAGGGACCTTCTGTTACACTGCTAGTACAGCAGGGGCAGGGCAGCCCTCCGAGCCCCGTACATCACAACTCCACTGAGAGCTGGTGTGAACCAGAAAGAGCAAGAGAGACATTCACCTGCTTGTTGACCTGCAAGAACACAGCTTCCCGCTGAACTTGATAAATCTCCAGCGCTCACTGCCAGACAACAAACGACATAAACTCGCCATTAATAAGTAAAATCCATACACAGATTTTCATTTTCCCCTGGCATCAATATGTAGTACAACTTGTCCTGCCCACTGCAAGAGATGAAGTGAGGCTCTGCACACATACGTATACACACAGATGCTCACACTTCAAAGCAGTGATAGTTGTCTCTCTCTGCGCAAAGGCAATTTGCTCTCTCCAAGATCTCTCTCACCAGCAGCATATAAATAAGCCTGGCAACAAGCGGCCAGAGCACACGGTAACAGCCTGTCAGGTTAGATGAGGACAATGAATTTGTCCGTTTGTCCCACGCACCTGATGAGTGGTATAGTTTGAGAGTATAGTGGGCATTACACACCGAGATGCTGATGCTGTCACTAACGCACGCACACAAACACATACAGGGGTTATTAGTATTGATTTAATGCCCCTTGCTCAACTCTGCCAAGCCGCAGTTTGATGAGGCTTTAATTCATCAACATACTCTCTGTGTTGAAGGTGTTGGGCGCAGATCCAGGACAATCATTGTCTTCATAGACGAAGAAGGATTAACTGACTTCAGATAAAAGTATAAGGCCAAACACGTACAGATCTGCTCGTCAATATACATCTTGACCCCTTGAAAATGTGTAGACCTGGGAGGTTACTGGTCGGACAGTGTTGCCTCTGGTGCTCACTGAATCTTTGTTTGGAGCTTCCAGCTGCTGTTTCACCCTCATTTTACCTTTCCGACTAGATTTGCACATAATCCTATTAAGTCTTGAGGTTAATAGAGGAACTGTTGCTGATGATTTAAATTTTTAATGCAGGGGTGTAGAGGCACAGGGTGTCTGTACCCTAACGCAGTGCAGATGGATCACTGCCAAAGTCACCCTGATCTAGCTGTTTTGCCCCCCAGGTGTTATGTGCCTGATATAAATTTCACAAATAAAGTCATTCATCTCTCCCTGTGGTTAACACTTCAGAGGCTAACAACAGATAACTGCTTTGAGGAGTCTTAAGCATCTGCTAATAGGGATTATATAGAGTGTAACTGAGCTATAAAGTGCAGAGAGGTGCATGGTCAGGTAGCGTGAACAGAATAGTAGAATACCCCAAACACCTCCTCCCTCCAAAATCTGCTTGCTTCATTGAGCACACTCTAGCCATGTTCGCAAGAGATGACGATCTTATTGGTTTCTTTAGTTCCTTCTAAAGATTGATGGTGTAATATATGTAAATTGCGATAATGGCTAACCTATAGCTGACTTTTGGGCCTCATGCCAGCTCAACAAGTGTCTCAATTGAATCATGAATATAGCAGTCTGTAAGCCAGTAGTTATTACTTTACAAACAGGGCAGGCTGGTGAAAAATGGCCTTCACTATCATATAATTAAGCTTCTGTGAACACTAGCAGCACTAAACCAACGTGTTAATACTTGCCACACTAATTAAAACTGAAACCTGCTGCACTAATGCACTTATAAAAATCCTGCTGTAGACATAATACCAGCTTGTGATTGCACTTTATTCATACTGTTATTTCATCCGTCTTTTATTCTCTGCCACAAACTGCTCATGAGCCGGTACCTTAAAATAGCCTCACTTCACACAACCTATTTTCCTCAGCCATTTTGTCAGTCGTGATCTTTCCTGATCACTTTATCCTTTTTAGCATAGCTAAAGTAACCAAGGTGTATTGACAGTATGAGGCTGAACCGCACAAATCAGCTCTTTAATGCGTGAAAGAAAAGACAAATTTTGGAGCCATTGCAAATCTTTAGCAGTGGTGTTAAAGAATGCAGAGAAGTTGCCTATCAGCTTCACAAGGGGGCACTGTTGCCATTCACTTCATAAACTAAGGTCTCCTCATACATTATTTTTCATTTTCTCTTCCTTCTAGATGATATCATACATGAAACGAAATTATGTTATTCCTTATAAGCAGGAGAGGAGTATTAACAACAGCTTCACCATTTCTCCCCTTGGTTAAAATTAGCTGAGTATTGATACAAGGGGCAGTCCCTCCATTGTGCTTGCAGCACACAGGGTCCCTGTTAATTTCCTAGCTCAGTGGCGAGGCAGTCATTATCTGAGGATGGGCATCTACAATGGATAATTATCCTGGGAAAAGGATTTCAAACTGTGGAGAAAATACTGCTTTCAGCAAGGGGGCCTGAATGCACAAAAACACTGGCTAGCAGTTAGTCACTGCCATTACGTCTTTCTATATGCCTTTTTCCAAACGCCCAGTTGTGATTTGGACCAACCCCTGACAAAACAATTTTAAAATCACTCCCTCTTCCATTTTTTCCACATAATTCTATTGCTATTTTAAATCTCATTTCCAAATGAGCTTGCTGGCTGGAGAGACCAGATAATAGAGTGTGTAATTTGAGTGGACCACTAGGCAGAACAGGAGAGTGGACACAAACACAAATACGTGTGCGCCAGCGGACACAGGTGCATACACACAAATACACACACACACACACACACACTAAAAATAAAAGTTGAAACTGTGACATGTTTCACTCACTGTTGAGTTGATATCAGTATCAGTGTTTTCAAAGGCGGCTTTATGGGGGTGAGTTGGTTGTTTTAAATAGTCTCTTCCTTGGTGAGAAAGCACAGTTAAGTCCAACATCAAACACTCTCTGCGAGAGTCCATTTATCAGCATAGACACTCTCACTTATAATTTTGATGAATAGAAAGGCTACTCAACCCTGATAAGAATCCACTTCTACTGTCAATCATTTTATCACAAGCCAAAAGATAAATTACTAGACATAATGTCATGTCAATGTTATCTCCACCTCTTACATGGAGATCAATACTGCAGTCAATTTCCTTGTGTTTGAGGGGACTCCACTGTAATGGTTAAAGCTGAGGCAGAAGTTTAAACAGATCCTGGATCAGAAGCCTTTTGACCCTACAGTAGACGTTGTTAGCAAAAAGTATCATTTTATTCCACTGTGGACTTAATATCTTGTTGAAAAAAATCCTGCAGAGATTGATTTGATGCCCAGCTTTACTGCGCAGTAAACTCAAATAATCTCAATGATATCAGACTAAAAGAACATTATTAATGACTTGGAGCAGCTTCACACATACGCACAGACATACACTCTGCACACTATTCCCTTTTTACAGTTGTGGTGACGATTGACCAAAGCAGGCAAGTGAGGAAGAAGCCAGATCTTGAAAAATACGTTATATCCTAATACGGTTATCCCTTATAAGCAGATACAGGTTAAATAAAGTAACAGAATTTCTCTGTAAATCGGGAATAAGCGGATGACAACACTGTTCTGATTTGTTTCTGGCGTACTGGTTTAGCTCAATATAATTGGCCATACGGCTTGCAGAACACAGGTGATTTACAGATAAGTGGGTCTGCATGGGGCCTGGTCCAAGCTAATGCTCAGCCACTAACGTCAGCAGTTGGTCTCCCTTTCGTTTCAACTCATTAGACCTGAGTGCTGCAGGGGGACGGGACTGGGAACGGTAGAGCTGCAACTCGTGGAACAACCTTGCAAGTCTGGATCTGTAACTTGTTAAATAAAAAAACTTCAGAGTGGACTTCAGCTATACTCAACTTGCTGTTGTGACTTGCAGATGTGGGTGTAGGGGGAGTGAAAAATGAGAGGAGACAGTTTGTGAGAATAAATATCATAATACATTTTAGGCTCTGTCACGCTAAACCTGTCACTGTTATTGGCATACCATAGTTTGGGAATTTTTTATTTTTTTTTACCTCCTCACAGTCTCAATCCCTTTCCCAAAGACACATCACTATTCCACTATTGAATGCCCCAGTTGGCTGCAGATTTAAGTTAAGATAGCTAAAAGGAAGACAATTCCAGGCAATGGTTTTGCAGTTTGATAATACATCATAGAGTGTGTATTATAACATTTACAATCTCCAGTCCTACAGTTCCTTGTCCTCAAAATACCACAGCTATAGTCTACCTTTGCCACGTCTTTACTCTGAAATATATTCATATGTTCCCACATTTCTAAATGCTACAGTATTTAGTCACATTTATAGAATCATTTAGATCAGAAAGCCAACAAGGAGTATGCAAGGTTTTTGAATGCAATGGCCTTGGATGATGTGGTCTTCAATGTATCAGTTGTGAAAATGCTTGGATGTTAATCAGGAGAAGTTTTAACGCTGCTGTCTGGCCAAAAATCTCCCTGAGACAACAACACTGTTGACAGGAAGCATTTGGAGGAAGCATTTCTACAAGAATGAATTGTGTTTGTCCATTATTGTCTTATTGTCTTCCTCCATTAGCTGGAACCATCAACAAGCAGCCGTTTTTTTTCTTTTTCTTTTCAGTGTACTTGACCTTGTCAATTAATCACACCCCCGCCTTCTTTTTCCATGAAATGTTTACCCACAGCTCTACATCTCTCCATGTTTCCTTTCCATCTCATGGACTTTCCACTGATGTCTTTGTAAGAGACGGAGCACTCATCATGTCGGTGATAGAAAGCCTGACAGATATCATTATTCATTTATGACAAACATAGATTTCCTGGATACATAACACAGTGATCCACCTCATTATGTATCAAGCCTTCCAGCTGTGCTATTTTCACTTAACAGTACCCAATTAATGACTCAAAATAAAATAATACACTCAAAGTATGTAAGGGGCTGCAACTAATTATATTCAATATGATTAATCAGACAATTGTTTTTCAGAAAATGGTGAAAAATGTTGATCACTATTTCCCAAAGCCTGACATGCAACCTCAAATGTCCATAACCCAAAGATATCCAGTTTACTATTATATTATTACTATTATAGAAGCCTAAAAAAACAGAAAATAATATCATTTAATAAGCTGGAACAAGAGAATTTTAGTATTTATTCTTAAAGAAATGACTCAAAAATCTATTATCAAAATCTAGAGTGTTTGTAAAAAGTTTTCTCTTCTTCTATTTGTTCCCTCATCCAATATGCAGCATGTTTCTGCAGAAAGAGTAATCACATTATTTAGCTCCATCTTCAGAACTTTATTGTCGGTTGTAGCTACAAAGTGCACTATTTGGTGTATGTCTGTGCTGTATCAGTATTCACCAAGAAACTGCTGTAGTGGGAGAAAGAGAGCACAGAAAACTGACTTGGTAAAAAAACAAAACAAAAAAATAAAAACAAACCTTCAGCCAGGTATGTGATTTCTCACTTTTTTTGCTATCTCCCTTTTGCTCCCTCTCTCCAATACTCCACTATACACAGACACATACACCACACACATACACATGGTGTATATAGGCCTCCCCCCTTCTCATCACTATCTGTAAAACACCGCCCCTCCCCCCCCTTTCATTTTTCCTCAGTTTCCCCAACTCTCTCGTTATTTCTCACTGTCCGCATCTCTTCCTCCACCTTTCCTCCGTGTACTCCCCCGCCTTTCCCTCTCCCTATCTTTGCCCTGCCTGATGTGTGGTTGTAAGAGGAGGTGTTTTGACCTGACATTGGGTTTGTTCAGCACGTTCATCCACAGCAGCTGGAGGCCCTGTGGGGTCCTCTGGGCTCCGGGTGTGTTGGTTGTGGAGTGCGGTTCTCCAGCCAATACGCTCATTCAGAATACAAAACCTGGAGCTCACCTATGAAGGGGGGTTTGCGTCGTGGTGGTGGGGGGGTACAGGGGTGAGAGTCTGGTTCACCCATCACTTCTCCTTCCCTCCATTCATCCCTCCCACTATCAGCTCCTCTTTCTCTCTCTCATCCCCCCCTCTGTATGCCTCAATGCATACATAAAGTACACAGACTCAGGATAGTACAACGGCCCTGGGCGAAGACCTAAAAATACAAGCTACAACACACCCTTACGTGAAGCTACACACACACACACACACACACACACTCGCGTTATCACACTGAGATCCCCAGAGCTGCTCTCTACCATTGCACAGAAGCTCTGCATGTTCACCTTTACACAGACTATCTTTCCACAAAATAAATCTCTGTCCAACTCTGTAGTGTTTTTAGCTAGACTACAAATCAGACATTATGACATTTTAGTTCTCAAAATCTCTCTTTCTTTCTTTCTTTCTTTCTTTCTTTAAGTTAATGAATGCTCTCTCCATTAAGGTGTACTGTAATGTCGAAACACTATATCACCATTTAGAGCTCCTAATGTATTAGCTGCTGATACTGATGAATGTAAGATTCATTATGATAATGCATCTTTGTCAATATTGTTTGATGTGATGTCATCTCAGTCATGATGAGTTATCCCCAAAAACTGCCACACTTCATTCTGATGTCCAGACCTGTACATTTTCCCCCTGCTTTTGGTTGTGCAACACACTCAAATATTTATAATTCATTAATATTATTTGCAGTTGTATATGATACGGCTGTAAAAACGGAAAAGGAAATAAATAAGACCACCACCACAGTTGCGGCAGATTTGCTAGAGCAGTGAAATACTCAGTTTTACGGTAATTGATGAAGCACTCGTGTACAGTATTTCATATGCTGAGTAATTTTCTAATTGGTTGAGGGGTAGCAAGTTGTTGCGCAGCCCTGCAGCACCCTTAGTGAGGGGAAACACTTGCTCATCAGAGAGCGAGGAAGGGGGAACGAAATGTAATGAATTGTGAACCTTAAGATATTCAGCATGAACTCTGAATTTTATAATAATTTTTTTCTGAATGCTTGTCGACAGATAAACACTGCTGGACTGCTCACTGTGCCTTTTTCTTTGCTTTATAACTGTGATGTTTTACTGAGATTGGCCTTCAAAATCCTCCCCAAGTAATTAGGTTTCCTACAGCATTCCTGCTGGAATATGTACAGTTCATGTAAATATGATTACAAGTCTGAAAGACACTTGCATCAGGTTATATGCATATGTGCCAAGAACGGGATGGTGTGTGCATGTCCACAGAGAAAATGCAAAAAAGAAGCTCCTATATTGGCCTCTTCAACAGTGTTGCACAGAGATACGGACTGAATATATTTGCATAATGGATTTTTCCACACCTTACAGTGTATTGTATGAATTTAGTCTGATATTTCAGATAGTTGAAATTGTGGGATTAGATGAAGAATATGTAGAAATTCTGTATCACGGAGAATGCTGGCACAAACGAAATTTCTATCATCTATCATCAGTATAGAAAATGTAATTGAAATAGGGTTGCTGTCTAACAATTCCTTCCTCCCACCACACGAGGAAATACTGTAATCATGTAATCAAAATCGGGAAAAAAAGCAGATTGCAAAAGCCAAGTGTAACTCACAGAAAACATCGGTGTATTGCTGGTGTTTTGTTTTATCTGCAGGTGGTGTCTTGATGGGTCATCTGCTCTAAATTCAAATATTTCAGTACTGAGAAAACGAAGGTTTTTTTTTTTTTTTGAGCGCTTCTGTAATCCAAAAATCCAGCCATACCGTTTTAAATCACCACTGGCAGCAGGAATAATGAATCTTTCACTATGTGTACGTCATAAACATGTAAACGCGCTGGGCCAGGAGGTGCAAGAGTAATGAGAGGCAGTCTAAACAGTCTGTCATCATCTATGCCTTTAGAGTGGGTCCTTTACCAGGGCCCCTGCAAAGTATATTGGTAGCATTATAGCATAGCGGCCCTCAATTTATCAATAAAAGAACCGATGTGTCACTCCGGCAAACACACAGCCGGCATTTGCATTCAAGATAACCAGACCTGTCATGTGAATTTTATACTCTGTCTCTTCGCTCTGTTTGTGCTGTCCCTCTTTCTCGCTCTCTTGCCTTTCGTTTTTTTTCCTCCTGTTGGAAATTCGGATGAAAGCTCCTCAAGTGGGCCACGTGGCTCTTCATGGACCTAAGTCCAATGTAATATTCAGATTCCATCCGAGTATATTAAAAATAAATGATTGCGTTACACCATTACTTCTATTGTATTCTATTGTATTCTATTCACATACAGGCTACTTCCCCGCTCTCCTGCAATAATTCCCCATCCCATCAATATTGTTGCATGCTGCCTGCAGCCAGCACTGATACTAACTTTGGTTCTAGTTTTCCACTCCTGCCTCTTTCTTTGGGGGGTTGTGTCCATTATGTTTGCCTTCTGCCTTTCTCCCTTTGCAAAAAAGTATGTTTTCAGAGAGCACAAACAAAATTTTGCTCCCGATTCAATTGCAGACATTCTTCTGAGAATGAAAAACAGCATTAAAATACAGTAAAAATGCACTGTTGACAGACCAATCCAGGGAGGGTAAATGACAGCTACAGTCGTGAGTGGCAACATAATCCCTAAGCGCAGGACTCCATACAGTGCTGTGTGTATACAGTATATGCCCTCCACAGGATGACTGTGGCTGTGCAATAAAGGCCAGACTACAGCTGTGCGAGAGACAGAGATCCCATCACCAAATCCAATAAGAGGAGTAGAATTTCATTACAGATGTTCAGCCTGGATATGACGGCTCCATCAATAACCACCCTACATGTGAGAGGCAGAGGGGTGAGCATGACACAGTCAAAGTCGTACAGCCATGGCAGAATCCATATCGGATTGTTTCACAGTTCCACTAGCTTGAGTCCTCTTCTCCCTCCTTCCCGCGTTCTCTCCAACACCTCTTTGTTCTTACTGATGCTTCTCTTTCACTCTCTCTGTCCCCCTCTCTTTCTTTCACTTCCACTTTTTTTTTTTTTTTCCTTGACAATAGAAATGTCCAGTCTTTCTTCAATGGAGCAAGGAATTACATCTCAAGTGGTCTGGTTCAATACTGCTGTCCACGCTCCTCGCCAGACAACCAAGATGTTTGCTTAAAAAAAATATGGCCCTTGTTTTGATTTCCAATTACAGTCTCTCCCTCTCTGTGTGTTTCTCTCCTCTTCACTGAAACAATTTTCACTTGTCCAACAGCGTGTCATAAGTAACACTGTTTCTTATGTAGTGAGACAGTTTAACAATTAATTAAAAGTAGAACAACATAATGTAATGGATTAGGAAACTTGAATTTGTCCTCTATATGCATGTGTTCTTCTCATTTACTGTGTGTTAACGTAAAAGGATACATACAGCCCTCATTGACTCTTTTCCAATAACATATAAGCAGAATTTTGCCATCCTCACTCCTGAAACAAGCATAAGCAATACATGAACAAACCACTGAGTCATTTTGTGACAGAATTTTGCTGAAGCTCACTTACAATGAAATTTAAATTTTGAAAAGATTTGACCCTCAAATCCAGACTTCACAGAGTGAAAAGGTACTTTTCATTATATCATAATATTTTCTAATATTTCTTATATTCTTATATCATGAATGAGCATTTACCAGACTCTGATTAAAATGTTCCTGAGGAATGACAAGGACAACTGAATCACAAGTGTAGAATAGACATATACATAATCCAACATATAAAAGGTTTTTCAGGCTTTTTGTTATATGATGTTTTAAAAAAAAAACCCTGAAGTTGTTCCACCACGAATGTGTCATTTATATTGATCCAATTTATCTTATCATGCAGGAAATCCACTGGATAGGCAGAAATATTTGTGTTCAGCCTCTGCTTGGGTTGTATGTACGCAGGGTATTGAAGTTCACATTTTTCAATTACCTCTCGCTGCCATCTGGAACCGCGACCCCTCGGGCACTGCTTGGGCCAGCCTTTGTTTTGTTTAATGTGTGTTTGAAAAATACATTCAAAGGAAGCACACGCTGGAATTCCAAAATGCATCATGAAACTTGTAATGAGCAAGGTTTTAAATTGAAGGACACCTGTAGTGTCAGCTAGACTCACAGAGTCTGAGGAGAGCATCACATCTTACATGATGAACACCTGCTCTATTTAGTTTTAAGTGTGAGGTATTATCATTCCTTCCCCTACAGTACATAATATGAGAAACATTATGACAACTTTAGAGAAAAGAAAGTGGTAGCTATCTTCTCAGATCTGTCCAAGTAAGGCAAAAAAAAAACCCCCTCCTGACAGCCTTAGGTTAGCAGTCCACCCAGAGACTCACCTGTTTGTCTTTTTCTAATCACTTTAATTCCCTAGGACTGCCATTAATATTGCACAGCAAAGCGATCTACCAGAAAGCGTTTCTCACATTATAGTAAAATATTAACACCTTTAGTGGGACAAATGAAAGTGCAGAGAAAATAATGCGGTGTACTGTTGGTGACAGAAACATCTGAACATTGTTGGCTGGCATTAAAGTAATAGTTAATCTCACAGCGATATACACTACACACGACAATGTGCGCTTTCCATCACTTTGAGTTTGTTTGCTGCTCTTTTTTTTTCTTTCTCATTTTCTTTCTTGTGATTTATGTTATTATATTCACAGCGCATTAGTGTACATTGCTAAGGATACATGCTGTGGCTAGAATTTTTCTGCCCATGCAGGCATCATTCTCAGCCCATATCGCAGCGGTTTAGAGAGCCATTAGTGCATGCCATACATATTTATCAAGAATCAACACATCCAGGCTGTGTATCAAACTTGATAAACAGGAATTTATATCAAAGACCCAGTTCTGTCAGCTGTGAAAGTGATATATTTTCAAGCACATCTGTATCTATTACTAAGTATTTTACTGGGGGATCTTTTTCAGCTGTTAGCAGGCAGCCTACCACACTTTTCTCCTGCATGATGACATAAGCCCCATTAACAGCTCATTACAAGCTTTTACATCAGTTCCTGTGGTAATCTCCCAACAAAACCCACGATACACACTGTGAACTCCACAGATGTATCACAAATTTCTCAGACAAATTCATTGGCACCTTACCTAACACAGGGAAAAGGTTCCAATTGCATCAGCTGCAAACTGCTAGAGAAGAAGTAGAAGAAGAAGAAGAGAGCCCCACAAAAACAGGTGGGTGAGCACAGAATAGAATGATGGGACGGCAACGGGAGCCGTCTGTGATTGGAGCATTCCTAGCCCCAGTAAACCTTTCTTCTCTCACCGCCATGTGCAGAGTGTTGATAAGAGACATCATCCCACTGAGTCATTAATCAACTGTGAAATGTACAGCTACCTGCCGCTTTCTTATTCCCGTGCCCCCAGAACCCCTCCACTACCTGCCTCCTCTGCTTCTCCTCTTCTGCCCGTCTGTGAAGAGAAGAAACAAACTGGACTCCACAAGGATTCCTTTTGAGAAAAAAAAAAAAGAAAAAGAAAATTGCTCTCCTAGCAAATTCCCTGTTTCAAGACTTTTTTTTTTCCACTCTTTCCCAATCACATCCGCGCACACACACACCGCCTTGTGTGCACATGCATTCACACAGAGACAAGTGTGAACACTCACTCAGTGTTTAAACACAGGAATGCAAGGACACGGGGACAAAAGGAGCCGTCACAACGGTGCAACTGGTTCTGCGCTTTAAAGTTGTGAAGCTGAGCACTTTGTTCTACACACAGACACATGTCCTACACTTTTCTATCTCAATAGCTTAAATTATGCTCATGCAGACAGATAACCATATCATTTTGACTTTACATCAAACATTCAAACCCAGCTGCCACAGTTCACTTTTTTCCCCCCCATAAAAGCACTTTATTCTCTTTTCAAGCTGTCCCACCGCTGTGCTCCTGCGCCGGCAATATCTGCCATAAAATCTCTGATACATTTCTAAATTGTGCTGTGTGCTGTGTAGGTCTCCTGCATATACATTCTCTTAAGCTGTGTGAGAACTGCTGATCTGCTGTCTTTTCCACCCCAAACCCAGACCCACTCCTGGGAGGGGAAAATGAAAAGAGGGTAGTTTTGAATTTTGATCAGTTTATTTGCATTTTCTACATGTCAAAACCCTTAATTTATCTGCCAGCTTTGATTGCCTTTATGGGAGGCTGAATCACTCACAGTGCGTCATCAATTTTTCTGAAAAGTAAGCAACAAACTGACCAAATCAAAGTTTGATTAATAGTCGTGGAGGTGTAGACAGCATTGTTCTGGGGACAGCTGCGTAAACAGGAAGCCCAGAGAGCTTTCGGCTGTAAATTATCTGATTGAGCAGACTGTAAAATATACACAGCAGGGCAGAAGTTCACTTCCATGTTGTATTTACATAACAGAATATACTGCTAACAGATAAATGCAGTCATTTGCATTTATGGCACACTGTGGAGGCGTGACTAACTGCCGCAGAACTCTTTTTGGCCAAAAAACATTTTATGTTGTCAGAAGGGTTGAACATGACGTGTCAGTCTTTGACTTCTCACAGTACATAACCCAGAAACATCACCAGATTCTTGTTATCATCCAGGTACAAATGCTGCAGTCTGTTTGCATTTTGCCTTCTCCCAGTAATAATCCGGCTGCAGACTCATGAGCTCTCAATTATTCAGGCACGATGTAAAATACATAGAGGTGTAAGCGACTGCAGGTAAAGAAAGGGCCCAGGTGTCAAACTGGCCACGCACATCTCATCATAGTATGCTCCGATATGTGTGTTAAAGGAAAAATCTTCAGCACGGGGTGGTGTCTGTGATGGGGTCTGTACTACATTATAGCTGTAATGCATTATGGACTACTGTGGCTGTTCCTGCTGGTGAATTGGCAGCTCTGCTTCATCCTTGATAGATTTCTCCCTGTGAAATTGTTTAATGTTGATGTAAGATAAGAAGCTCTCGCTCTTTGATTCTCAAACACCGAGCCTGACTTTTACTATTGATGTTTTAGATATGTTTTAGATAGATTTATTTAAATCGAACTGTTTTGCCACATCACGCCTACAGTATTTTCCTTTTTCTTTTTTTACTTAGACGACCGTATCTCTAAATCACATATTCTATATCTTAAGAGTAATTTAAAGGAGCATGTAAACTGTTACAGAGGTACATTATGATTCAAAAGGAATGCAGCATTGCCTGGAACAATATCTGATAAAAAAGGAGAGAGATGCTTGAGATGCATGCGGGTTGTAGAATTACTTCTGACAGCACACGCAAATTACTAATGTGTTTGGTTACATTATCTTTTCAAAGACTTTGGCAGTTTGAAACCGTGATTGATGTCACAAATGTGTGATTATTTGTTATGAGACTGGTGAAAAATGCCTAAAATGGAACTGTCTGTCCTTTTTTTTTTAACAGCGTACATTCACCATATCTTTTGACATCCAAAACGTTAACAAGAGCGAGCCAAAACATCAAGCACAGTGTCATTGTTCAGATGCGTTGCATGTGGAACTCACATAAGTATTACTTTGAAGTGTGTGACATTTTAAATTTTCAGAAGCACAGAGCAGTAAGCTCACCAGTTTAGGAAATCATTGTAATTTCTCCCAGACCTGACCACACTGTATAGGCTGAAACCACAATTTACTATAACATATTGAGCAGAGTTTAATTTTACATCTGTTCCCGTGACAGATAGTAAACATTTTTTCTGAATCTGCCAGTAACAGAAAGCTGTTTAATTCAGTAGCATGCATTTATGTGGCACAACACTATACTTGATGTGTCGCCTGAATACATAAACACTTTTCTGGAAATACTGATTGTGCGGTGACAGTCAACATGCTTTCACTACAAGGAAGGGAAAACAATGATGTGAGCATAAACATACAAAAATCTTTCATTTGCAAAAATGCCAAAGAAAGTTTGGATGTTCTTTAAGCACATGTCAGAGAGTTTACATTTTGAAAAGAAAAGCAATACATCATAGGTAAAATCATATTTTTGGTGTGTATTTATACACTAAAAATATTAGTGAATGAATATAGTAATATAATGTCCAGATTTGGTTGCAATGTTGCAAATGTATTGCTCTTCATAATATTTTGCAAATAAATATCATTCAGTTAAATGTTACATTATTACATTTTACACTGAATGACTGTCTTCTCAATGCAGTAGATACACTGATTTGCTTGAGTGTAACCAGATCCTATAGTTCAAATTAGTCTCGATACTTTCCAGTTCCAATGATACAAGTCTATTTTACAGCCTATTTTCAAATGTACATTGAAAACGTTATTGGTTGTTTTCCTTTGCTAATGCTACTCAAAGATGGCGGACAAAACCCACAGTCCTAGTCTTTTTGAGTATGAAAATCCCTTTCTGTGTTTCCCCTGACTGTATTTATGTGCTGAGCTGCAGTGGAAGGAAAGTTCCAAAAAGAGGGAATCATTTCAGAAAAAACCCACTTGATTCAGCGACCACAGACTGCTGAAGTTTCTCCTGATATTAGCTTCAGCTGAGGTTTGGAATAAGAAAAGGAACAGAGACTGTGTTTTGTCCCCCATCTCTTATAGATATAGGCCTTTGAGTTTTCTAGACTTGAAAAAATCAGAACCTATCCTTTAAGAAGTCAATTTGTCCAATGTCAGTATGAAACTGCCTTCGTGAAAATGCCATATTAACCTAAAGGAATAGTTCATCATTTTGGGAAATATGCTTATTCACTTTCTCGCTGAGAGTTAGATGAGAAGATTTATACGACTCTCATGTTTTTACACCAAATATGAAGCTGTGATCAGCAGGTGGTTGGCTTACCTTGATTAGATGTCGATTTATGGGTGAAATACGGTTGGCACACCAGAAACAGGAGCAAAGAGAACCCTCTGTATAACCCAAGCTTGTCATTTCTACATTTAGTTTTTTAAATTTTTGGTTTTAGTGAGCTTTAGAGGTGCTGGTAGGTGGATTTTGTTACTTTTGGACAGAGCCAGGCTGGCTGTTTCCAGTCTTATTGCTAAGCTAAGCTAAGCTAACCAGCTGCTGGCAGTTGCTTTATATTTGGCATACAGCAACCTGGTGTCCTGGCAATTACATTTACACTAAATTGTTTTCCCAATTACGTCGAGTTAGCAAATGTAATCGCTGCCTGGATTATGTTCACAGGCAAAGTTTTTTTTTCAAATGAATGAAGCGTTACATTTATATATCACTCTGAAGTCAGAGGGAGGCTGGATGGGGAGTGTATAAGACGCAGAACTCTGACACCAGAGACCGGGGTTTGAGTGCTGCGTATGGTCAGGTTTAGGCAACAAAAGCACTTAATGATTAACGTTAATGTAAGTTTCATTGAAATATTAATGAATGTGCTATGCTTCAATTCCTTGCAGAGTTTTTTTTCTGTATTAAACCTTAATCAAGTGCTGCCAGTGCCTAAACACAAGCGCAGAAAGTTTGATGATGCTGTTGTATGCTCGTGGACGCTGTACTGCAAGATGGGACATTTTGGTGGGGAAAAAAAAGAGCAAAAACATATTTGCTGTTGCAATTCAGTAGTATGTGAACGTAATTTCGAGAAGACAGGGTTGGTACAGACATCACTCCTCTTTTGTAACTCTTTGCAAGAAAGTGAATACACATATTTTCCATAATATCATATTAAATGACATTGTTTGGAAGGCAATTTTATACAAACCTTGAACAAAAATTGATTTCTTAAAGGATAGGTTCAGATTTTTTTCAGTCAATAGATATGATCATATACAGTAGTCTATTTATGTGCATTTGAACCTTTAACATATTCTATAAAATGAGAAACAGTGGAGTTGAAACATGTCCTGGCTGGGTCACAAGCACTTTAAAAAACTGGTGGCCGCCCTTACTCTCAAAAACCCTGCAGTTAATTACACTATGCATCATAACCTCTGCTCTCTGAGGGGGCCGAAAACGAACCCCCGCGCTGGCAATTTCAGCTGCTCTTTATAAGCTCCATTTCTCTTGAATGTAAACACAGACGCACTGTAATAATTGTGGACACACACAGACAGTGAACACAGTACAATACTCACACACAGGTTATGGCTTTCCAAGCAGCTAGAGCTTGTTTAATCTCATCCCTGTATACATTCTTTGTCATCAAACCTTTATAGACAAATATAAACGCAGATAATGAAGGCCTTCCATTAGTACCAAATCTTTTTCATACTCAATACAGAGATCATCATAGTGTGGAGTAATGTCCATTCAAGGTACTGTAGATATCATTAGGTTGAATGAAAGAAAAGTGATGTTTATATACATAGAGACAGAAATATACACATGTGCAGGCGGACGTATGGCGCACACCCACAGTCATCAACAACAACATCTCAAACGACCAAAGAACCACTAACTGGCAACATCGCCGTCTTTAGTTCATTTCGCCGTCTGCTGCAAAAGTATACTGTAGCACCCAAATGAAAGAGCTGTACGGTAGATTGATTATGGTCACGGATACTATACCAACACTTAGAACACTGAGTAGGCTTTACAGTTTAGAGTTTACACTAGTGTTGAAGAGACAGAATGTAATCACCCACCATCCCCGCCCCTAAATTTGTGGTCTCTTCATCCAAGAGAAGATTAAGTCGAGAATCAATTCAAGACAAGAAAAGGGTGACTGATATCAGAAATATGTCTCTCTCTCTTTCTCTTTTCGCTCCCTCTCTACCCCATTTACCTTTTGCTCATTCCTTCCCCCTCTGAAACAATTTCTTTCCCGTCAATCCTGTCTTCTTTTAATTATGTTGTTCATTCCCTCTCTCCCTCCTCTTGGTGAGAAAAGTATAGAATTCTTTGACATGATCAGCTTCAGTCCTCCAGGTTTTTGTGTCTCAGTCTGAGGGAGAATCACTCCCAGAGAATGGCCTTCATGGCGTCTCACAACAAGGGTCTTTTTTAAAGCCATGTTCTCCATCACAGTTGTGATCCGCTCTAAAATTACATTAAATGAACAACAAATTCACAGTTGTAACATTTAAATATTTTCCGCCTCTTTCCTCCTTTTGTTTTTTCCTTTTTCATAAATGCCATTTATGTCAACTGCCCAGAGATTCAGCCTTCTTAATATCAGTCTCAGAAATAACACCTTCTGCTTTTGGGATCAGCTTGTGGGTGGATGACCTCTTTTTTCTCCTCCTGGCGCTTCTATAAGGCATGCTGAGCCAGGACCAGAGCCAAAGCCAGGCCGGGAAGCAGAGCCCAGACGTTGGCACACAGACAGGCAGAGTGATCCTCTGGCAGGCCCCGGGGTTTGTTTGAGCCACCGTCTCTTGGTTCAGGATACTGGGCAGATAGAGGGACACACAGAGGGAGAGAGATGTGTAAAGGTTAGACATGACTCAGACACTTGTGCTTCTTTCCTGTTCTGGCATTTGATGAGACAGAGGGGGAGGAGGAGACAGAAGGGAGGTGAGACAGGACAGGGTCAGAGCTGGGGAGAAGAAGAGAGAACATGAGTCAGAAAGTCAGAGCAAGAGAAAGAAATGACATGTATCCATGGCAGACCCACTTTGGCACAAACATTTAAGCGTTTGATCCACCAAATGTTTTGATATGTGAAGTATATTTCAAGCCCCTGCTGCTTAGTATGTTCTCTGCTTCTTAAACAAGTTGGCAACAAAGGAAAGCTTCTTGTGAGGACTTCTTCTTTTTTCTTAAACTCTCTTAGGTTGTGCCAGCAAGTCTCTAAACAGTTTTTAAGGCTATCATTACAGACTTTATTTACAAGAAAAACATGCTACTAAGCCAAACACATATTACTGAAGCCAGCAGCGGCTGTGGATTTCTTTCAATATTTCATAAGGCATAAATTACTGCAAGTAGAGGCAAAACAACACAGTTGCAAGACCCCTTGTATGCAGTTTGACTTTGCACAATACCAAAACAGTGTGTACAATTTTTATGCACAAGAGAAAGTCAACTTTTGTACAGCGTGCAAACTGAGACAAAATGCAGTTTACTACAATGTTCACATTACAGCAGAGAGCAGTAGGAACACATCAGTCCAGATATTAAACTGTATGGCCTCCAGTGTTCCACTGTTACATCCACACTACAATGGCCTTATTATGTGCTTTTCCATAAAATTGTTAGCATTTTGAATACTTTTTCAATTTTCTTGGATTCCCGTAACACAAAGCATAACCATTTGCCTCCAAGTCAAAGTAGTCTCGCTCAATTTGCGGAGGCATCATTTTCAGTCCAGCACAGCAATACAGAAGCACATCATAAGGAACATGAAACATTTTCTTCTCCTCCTCCTCCACCATCCCCTCAACTCATCTTCACCAATGTAACCTTTGCAGAGATTGCACTTCGGCCCATTTCCCTGTACATAGAAAAAAAAAAAAAAAAAAAACATCTACTCAGATGTTATCTACCAGCACCTCATCTTCCAACAGAACAAGGCAACACATAAACAAGAAAATAAATAATGAAACAAGGAAATAGTGTGGAATTATATTAACAGGTCAGGTATTTTTCTTTTCCTGGAAAGAGAGAGGAGTAAGGGAGAATGAGGGGGAGAAAGAAGGGGTATCCAAAAGACTCATAGAGTCACTCCATAAAGAAATGGTTAAATGACAGTTGCCAAAAAAAGGGGGGAAAAAGCTATGGGTAGCTTGACAATGCACCAAACACATCCGCGACTAAAAGCCAATTAATTAGCAAGGGCAGTGATGTGTGGCAGCAGCCTGTTGACATGAGTCCAGATCTCTGGCTGCAGCCAATATCCACACATACACTCAGGCTTTTCAGAAGATACACACACACACACACACACACACACACGTAAACACACACACACGTAAACATATGCATACACCGTGACGGAATACAGACAATGTCAAAAAATGCATTTGTTTGCTCATGCTTTTCATGCACAAACTTCCACACAAGTGTTTATTGAAACAGTTGATAAGTATCCCACTTGTCATTGAACAGGTAACTACACATGTAGACAGCGACTGTTTTCATTTTTGATCAGCACATTGTCAGATTTACAGTGCGATAGGGCTACATTTCCCAAGGCTAGTTATTGAGTAACCCTGAGTTACGTAGTTTCTGTCCACGATCAATTCCATTCAATTGAGCTGAAAATCAACACGACAGTGCTACATGGGAACACAGGCAACACCAACTTCTCAACCATTGGAGGGGTGGTGGAGGGATTTTTGCATGCACGGGTTGGTTTGTATTGGATTGTAAATGAAACTTCAAATGCAATAAAAATGGACTGTTCAATTGAAACAATTCTTATTTAAAGAATCTGTTAAGTGAGGGGATTAAAATTCAAATCAGGATTACAATTATAAGACACACACAATCCATTTTATCTGTGAGACCCACGCCAACCCCGGGAATATGGCGAATACATCACTCCACAGAAACACATTAGAATATGGGAAAACAACTGTTTTGCTCTGTACACAAACAAAGCAGGGCTTGTGATGGCTACCCCTCTGACTTACAATGCTCAAAGGACCAAGCTTTAGCCCACATGTTTACTCACTGAGCATGGGGTAAAGCCCACAACCACTGGCAGTGACTTTGCAAATAATTATGAATCTAAATTAGCTTATAAGTGTGCAGTATGGCTGACATGAACAGGCTTAGTCACAGGCAGCAGTTCCTCCTCTATAGCCACTTCTCTCTAACTGTGCTTCACCTTATAGGTTATCTTTTGGTGTCATCGTCACCTTCCGTCCATCCATCCATCCATCACACACCTAATATATGCTGTTACCCAGAGACGTGTGTGTATGCACGTCTCTGTGTGTGTGTTCCTGTTCCGGGTCCGTGCTGGCCACCGTGAGATTTACAGCCTTGGACAGTCAGTCTTCTGCCAAGACGACTCATACCATAACAACACTCCCCCAATTTATCTGCCATGGAAGTTTGACAAGTTTTAATTGCCAGGCATAGTTGTCTGAGAATGCAGGGCCGCCCAAAATGTCCCTACCAGCTCCCTCTCTAATTATAAACTTCCTGCTTGAGTAATCACACGTCTTATTGTTTCCTAATTACCATTTTTACAATAAATTAAACACCACGCTGCAGTGAGACAGGCACAGAGCGGTGCATCAATACTGACATACACACACAGGACCTTTGGAGAAAGCAATTCCACCATCCACTCCCTCCCGACCATCCTCTCTCTCTCTCTCTTTCTCTCCCTCTCTCTTTCTTTCTTCAACACCTTTCCCATACATAAACACTGTTATTGTTATCAGTGGTGCTTGTTCATTAATTCTCCTCTTTGCAACATTTTTAAGGTTTTAATTTGCTGTCTTCACAACAATGAGGGTTTCTGCGTAAAGGACAATGCTGCATGACCCGGGTGCTGTGTGAAAGCCCCTGGAATTACTCAAAATAGATGTCTTAATGGGAGTCATTCATTCAGCACGCAAATATGCATTCATAAACACCGCACACTGCTTGGATTTTGTGTATATCTGTAATAGTCACTGAAAAATGACATTAACAATAACACCAGAAGCAGCAGTAGAAGGTGTTACAGAGTACAGTTTTATACTCCAATGTCTAATTCAGCCAAGCTTGGTACTTGGGTACTGCAAAGGTGAAAAACATCATTAGTCTTGTACTCGAAGGCTGAACAGCACATCTAAAATACTTCATTGTGAAAACTAATCAAACTTAACAGCTAGATAAAAAAAAAAAAAGAAAAGAAAAAGGAAAACCTCTCCTAGGCCCAAAGTGCAGAGTGAAATATTTCTGTCCTGTTCAAGAGAGACAGACAATATACACATTGTCATATATACACTTTCATTTACACATTTCATTTGAACAGAAAATGAAGTGCAGTTCTATTAAAAGACAAACACACATGCATTCTCGCTGCACAGCAAAGAGCGATGTTTTTCTGCTCCAGACGGTGAACCCAGTTATAGCTGAGTTGACTGCAGTCTTCAGAGTAGACAGCATTCAGCTGAGAATAGGCCCTGGGCCAGTATTTCAGAACCTCTAATCCAGATTAAAACCCCCACCTCACATTTATTTCACTATTTCATTGTGTGAGAGAGAAATATAATATTTCAACCAAATGTCATCATCCTGGGTGTAGCATAAACTGTCTTATCATAAAGCGTCTGTTCTGATGTGCCAATTGCTTTAACAAGCATAGAGATTGAATGTGATGTGAATGTGAATGGTGTAGCGTGTTAAGCTTTGTGATTTTGCCACTGTATGAAATCCTCCTTTCATGGAAGCAGAGTGGAGGAGTGTTTTTGTGGTTCTTCATGTAATAGGTCCATTTATGCAAAGAAGTTGCTGGAAACTGCTGAAAATGTGTGGATATATTTGTGCAGCAACAAAAGAATCACTTCTGTATAAATTTTACACAGTGAGGTGACCTACATATAATATGGTTGACAAGCAGCCAGTAAATACTCTGCGTAATGACTCTGCGTTACATTTTGCATATAAATGTAACATTTGTAATATCTTACCTTCTCAATGATAACAAAGGGAGGTTCTGAGGTGCCTGTTGACCTATCCGACCCTGTCTTCGTCGTCACTGAGGGGCCTGGGACAGACACATTTTTGTTCTGCATGTAGTCTATCCCATAACCGAAGGCCTGGATGGCATTTCCTGCGGGGACAGAGATATAAAGTCATTTGTTTTTGACTGCAATCCCAGCAAGAAACCAGCTAGCACACAGACAGCTCTAAGTCAACTTCTTGGTCCCCTGCCCAAACTTTGGCAACGCGGGGAATGAGGGAGGAGTAGAAAGTGGTGGGAAAGGAGTAAAAAGAGCATGGAGAGCCAGTCTTTTTGCTTCGTCAGTAAGCTTGTGGTTGTACACCAAGCTAATCAAAAACAGCGATCTGAGATACGCTTGTGAAATCTGTCACAAAACACCAGCACTGCCCTATGTTTAATATTTTAAGCTGGGCCTTGCTTTTGAATGTCTAACAAGTTTTTGCAATTAATTTAGCCGCTAATAATCCTTCTATAAGAGAATCCTGCTGAGACAATGGACACATTCATCAAATACAAATAACTCTGGTTCATGTCCTCAGCTCATTACAAAAACCCTTTTATGTTGCAACAGCCGTTCTCAGATTGCAAACTGACCAAATAGTAGCATAATGTCCACACTTGAGATCATCAACCCTAATTTGCTTGCCGGCAGTTCTACACTGAGAGATGGAATCTTTAAAAAAAGTAGCAAATCAGCGAGCCTCAAACAGAGGCTGTGAATGCATATGAGTGCTTGTGCATCCGCCTGTGGATGTAGTGTATGTACGTGTTATTTTGTGTCTAAGTGCATGTGTGAGTCTCTGCAAACATGTGATAAATCCCTGTTCAGTCAGCTTTTTCAGCTAGATATGGTAAAATAGGGGCTGAGTACCTTTTCACTGCTCATCCGTTTTAAAACATGAGGCTTGTTTCTCTTTGTTCAGCCAGAGAGAAGGCAAGGCTTGTAATTGCTTGGAAACCATGTCCATTATAAGGTCAGCAGGCAGAGATGAATTTGAATAGATTTATGTGACTGATCAAATTCAAAACATTAACAAACAAAGGAGAAAATGGCATTTCCCCACCACCACCACACAAAAGGACAAACAGGATAGTTGTGGAACACACATGCATAATCACGATGGACACAAACACAGTTCCTAGTACTCCAGATATGGCTACATAGATTTGTCTGTCACATCCTCTGTCCACCTACACAGTGTTGCACACACGCGCGCACACAAACATACGATACATACTGCGCCGTAAAACACACACAAAGGCACACGCACGTACATACACCTGCACTCTTAACACATACAAAAGCACCCTTCATGTTTTTCATTCTGTTTGATGCTGGTGATTTGGGCTGCTGCTGGAAAATAAAAGCACAGAAAGGAGAGAAACAGAGCTCACCAGTGAAGCCTAACAACTTTAATGCTAGCAGTGAGGCGCCGGTGAAGTAATGCTGAGGCATGTGATGTTTGGCATCTGTTTGTCAGGGTTGGCTATACCAAGCTATCCCCCTACAGATGCTGCAAGATTGGGGAATAAAGTCATAAATCAAACTAGTTGGCTGGAGGGCCTCCACACAGGATGTTTTACTGCACTCAAATGTTCGACTGAGTGATTGCCAATAGCAATTCAATTTTTTAATGACTCTGGATAAGTTTTTTCTTTAACCCCTGGGCATAGCCTGCATTGCCCTACCTGCAGGGACAGATGGAGTGAGAGATAAGGGAGGAGAGAACAAGAGGAAAAGAGATGGAGCGAGGGGGGGAATCAGGGTTCAGACTATGTTTGGGCCTTCATTATAATATCCTTTTATCTGGGATTTTTTCTGTTAGCCTCCTCATATATTTGACTCAATTTTAAGACTACTCCTATTCCTTTGCTTGAACTTGTATGGAGCAAGTGTGAACAAGAGTTTGGATAGTAAATTATTTGTCACACACACATAGTTTTCATTTGTAATGTGCTTTGGTTTGTCAATCAGTGTAAAAAAATATTTATTTTGCAGAAACAGTCAAAGAAACAGCGAAGGTGGAACGATAAGGGTGAGATCATTTGTCTGTGCACATATGTATGTATGTATATATTCATACAGTGACGGCGGTATAGTGAGTGTGATTTTGTGTATATTCTCCTCCCTGGTGTGTCGAAGTTTATCACCCGTTCCTCTTGACTGCAGAGAGAAGATGCTGCATTTTGTGTTATTTTTCAAGACGCCTCCTCAGCTCCCAGCCTCATCCCTCATCCTGCACACTCAGCTAAAACGGTACCCCAGCAATCTATTGAAATGGTCTGAAAGCATTATCCACACAATGGAACATGTAAAAGGCAATGGTGTCTTGTAGCACTGATGACACTGCTCACTCCGCCATAGCGAGGACGGAGCTTGCTGTATTTTACTTCTAAAGAAGCTTAAGGATGTTTGAGGTAACCACTCTGTCATGCTGCAGCCTGTGTGTTATGCATGAGATGTGCAAATGATATGTATTTTAGCTTCCTCTATTATTTCATTTGTGCTAGATCTGTTCCTTTTCATGACATTTTCTCCCGTAGAGGATAAGCCCTTAAACTCTCTAAGATTGAATGTGAAAATGACATGCAAATGGTTTCTTTTGTATTAAAGTCTGGGCAGATCTTGCCCAAAGGACGGATGAGAAATGATAAGAAATTCCTGGGAAACTAAGAACTTTAATTCCGACTTAATCAGTGGGCAAAGGGGTGTCCGTGGATAAGTTGTATCAAACTATGTACCAGACAAATTTTCATTAGGACTTCAAGAAGTTCCATCCATCCGTCCATATATATTTTCATTTAATCCTTCCAGTTTTATTTCCTCCCTTGTCCCTCCATAACCAAATAAGATACATAAATCACTATGTTCCCTTTAATTTAAATAAAATTAATGAATTAAAACTGACATTAAGTTCATTTTCTTTTGTCATTTAAATACTTAGATATCTGGAGAGTATATCCTCCACCTCCAGCCCCGCCCCTTAATTTTTTCCACATAATTAGCCCTACCACCAGCATCTACTCCTCAACAACATCACATCTGCTGTAATCTCACCGGAGAGCTCAACAACACTGAAATACAGAATCTGACATGAAACCATTAAAGTTGCATTAGATCGAAGGTCATGGCTCGCTCTACTCTTACATGGCAGCAAAAGTAACTACCGCATCACACACTTGTGCTCTTATCAATATTACATGACTGTTGGACCCCTATCAGTTACAAAACACATCTTAGATGCATGCAGAGTACACTCACTTAGGCATGTGTTATCGGTGAAGCTCTGCAGGAATTTCATACATTCCTCTTCCTGGTTTCCGCTGCCCTTACAAGTGCACCACGGGGAGATGGTCCAGTTGGAGAAGCTGCTGTCGACATAGTTCGGAGTCATGTCCGTCCCTGTGAGGGCATCCACACACAGACACAGACACATACACACATTAGGTCTAACAGTTATGGGTCACTAATGGACAATAATGGACTATATTTATTGCAAATAATATATAAAATGGACAACAAGATGTTAGTCATAGGAATGGGCTTGCACTGTTTGAGTTTATGTAAAGGTGAAGTATTCTGTAATGCTTTATTTTAGATGTAAAGAGGCCATTATGTTATGAATATTTTGCAAAGTAGGTGCTTTAGGAACTGGTGCGCGCTGTTTGAGTATAACACTACTGTACCAAAACATTTTACTTTTCAAATGTCTCTCTGTGTCGATGCTTTTAGCTGGAGTCAGGGGTGTTAGATGCACTTTGTGTAGCATTTTACAGAGAAATCCAGTAAGCTCCACAGCATATTTTCACTTCATACTACACGATTTATGACACATGGTGGGGAAGCACTGACTGATACTGAAATATGGACACTTCAACAACCACTATGCAAAAAAAAAAAAAAAAAAAGGAATTTCATCCAAATTTGCATTTGGAACTCTTTGTGTGCTCTGTGATGCTGCCGCAACATCACCAAGGTGCCGTTATCAAACGCTGGCTGGGATTGAAAAATATGCATGTACTAGTCAGCGCACATTGTTTGAGCAATATTTACTATGAGCAAACAGATGGTCATCAAGTATTTTAATTAAGTAAACACTCTCACTGTGCCTCTTCTCTCTAATTACTTCTAGTAGTGAGCTGATGTCCAGTGTGCTGTGGGAGATATCAGGCCAGAAGGGAAAAACTGAGTCTCACTCCTCTGCCTGCTTGCCTCTAGAATAAAACTGAAGGTAGTAAACTGCTGTCACACTGTCTCTTCCTCTCCAAACCTTTAACCATCACTCTTTACCATTCACCATTTATCTGAAATGTGAGAAAAATATTGTGGATAAATGTGCATTTCTGTTTGTCTCCCACCATTTCGCTCCCTTTTCTCTTTCTCGCACACACAAACACACTCTCACTCCATCACAGAGTCACCCGCAGCCCCTGACCATACTGACCGATGAGCCTTGTGTAGGAGGCCAAGCAGGCTTGGTGATTGTCTTGGTTGGGACAGGTGCTCACTGTGGGCGGGTAACTCCGGCAGTTTACCATGAAATCAGCCAGCCTAGACCTGCACGACAAACATGAAGCACAGCACAGTCAGAGAAAGAGGCGAGAGTTCAGTCACGAACTCCGAGTACATGACAGATGCACACACATATATACACAGACAAACATACACACACACACACACACAAATTCAAAGCAATGGGCCTAATTTTTTGGCATCATTTTTGCTCTCGAGCAGCTGCCAATTGTGACCAGCATCAAAAGGGGAAAGTATGCAACATCTGTTTTTGGGGCACTACAACAGGTGTCCTGAATAACAACCAGATCTCACGCACACACCTCAGTACCAGCAGGCTATTTACTATCTTCACAACAAGCAACATAAACCCAGCAGTGACGAATCTATGTAAAGATGAGAAAGATATCATATAGCTCTATTGGCCGATTCTTCCGCGCATATCCTTGACATCTTGACTGTCTCCCAAACTCACTTTCTCCCAAAACTGAGGGAACTAATGAAAAATAGTATGTTTTGTTTCTGTGTGTGTTTGTGATAAGAGCTTTAAGTCTGTGGAAGCCCCCAGGGTGGCATTGCTAATCCACTTAAGTGGGTTTATTGGGAGTAGCGTGTGCAAAGTTGCTCTGTCTGTACTGTTCACATCACAGCTGCCCACTAAGTGAATCACAATCCATTGCACATTTCTCTCTCTCTCCCTCTCTGTCTTCCTCTATGTCATGACTCATTCGCTCTGACCTTGTCTGACCACTTTTTGCTGCCTTAAGTTCAGAGGTACTGCAATGTATGACAAGCTGTCTCATCCTTAGCACAACCCCAACAAGCATCCACACACACACACACACACACACACACACACACACACAGGTTTATAAGGGCAGTTGACTTAATGTGTTCTCTATCTGGTATTTCAAGTCATTGTTATTGTGACTTGTGTTTTTTAAATGATGCTAAAACATCATTTTCAGATTAATTGCGGCACATTTTAATTACCATAAAGAAATGACTCACTATCCAGATGAGTGCCAGCCTATATCTCAAGCCAGAGGTGTTAGTGCTGTTTGTGTTTCATTAAGACAGCATTCTTTTTTCCTGCTGCCAAAATTTGTTTATTCAGTCAGAGCTTTTCGCTTCTCTCTGAGAAGGGGTAAGGGTTATTTTTAACAAACTTTTCAAATTTCAAAATGTCTTGTCTATCCTGGAGTCGGACATCTTACCAGGTTTTTTTCTGTCTCACAGAACAAGATACGCTTCCGTGCTTTTAACCAAAGCTGCTGTCTACTCTGGACATTTAACATCTTGTGCTTCTCTTATGCTCTGCATGTGTAACTCAGCTAATTTTTTTACTCATTATTTCGCTGTGTAACCCATGTAGACAAAAAAAAAAAAAAAACTTGTGCTGCAAGAACAGTATCCTCTTTGTTGATTTGTTCCATAAGGCAATCTAAGAGACTTCCCATAAACCTCACAACAGAACAATATGTCTAGTCTTTACCTGGTGATGTTCTCCTTTAAGTAAATAATTATCCCAATGTCTCAAAACAGATGTGTTAATCACTTCATGTACAGATATAGCACCTGCAGATATAGCAGCTTTAAATATATATTTTCTCACAGAATAACAACAGCACTTGACAACATATGAATTGAATGAGCCCCTTTGCACACATTCTCACATTCACATGTGACTGATTAGCAAAACTGTTAATGATTCATTTGGACTTATTGCCAATCTATCTAGTCGTTGAATTATACTGTAGTAGAAATTTAACAGATGCATTGTATTTATGCACTGAGCGAGAGATTCATATAAGAAAAAAAAAATGACAAAGTGCTGATGGTGCACATCACTGCATGCCACAGTAGCCTAAACAGGTGGAATGTTAATGTCACAGACATTTACATACTGCCTTGTCTTTAAATATACATCACAGCTGTATCACTTATTATACGTTCTACAGTGGTGCTTGATCACTTATTCATCATTTTGTGGCTTTTTCATAAGGTTCTGAAGTAACTGGATTGGATGAGATGCATTGTAATGATACTAAGCCTGTACCTGCATGTTTATCTGCAAACACTGAATCTCTTGCTATCAGCAGAAGGGAAATTGTCATTCAGGGAACTCAGAGAAGAGGGTACATGCAGCCATAATGCAGTCTATCACAGAGAGAGTTCTTTTGTTGTCGCTATGAGTTAAAGACCAATGTGCTCACTGTTATGCCGCATCCTAAGTCTGTGGATGAAGACAGCGGAGACAAGCTGATTTGGCTGACGGGGAATAGGGGGTGATGAGGTAACAATCTCTCTGACTCCCTGTCTTTCGTTCTGTCTCTCTGTGTGTATCTTTCAGCATAGCAGAGATGCAGCCAGTGTGGTGTGATGGGCTTGGGGCCTCCAGCAGCAAACCCCACTCAGACTCACTTCATTACTCCAACTCCATCTCCATCCGCCCTCCTATCAAATCACCCGGAGAGCCTCTCGATGTGACAAGCCTCGCTTCAGAGAACAGGACGTATGCTTGCTCTACCATGGCTGCAAAGACTGATACGGATGCACACACATGCATAGACATACTCAAATTGTGATACACGGTACATAATGTTAATTCATACAAAAAAAAAAAAAAGACTCACACACAAATACAAATGTATCCCTCTCCACACCTGTCCTCCTCACTCAGAGCTCTCTCTCTCATCTGTCCCTGTTCGGACTAAAATAAGGCACTTCACAGATGATAAAAAGATAAAACTAAAAAGGGGAGAGACAAAAGCTCTACTGTGCCTATGCAAAGCAACCTTTAGAACCGCATTTTCCATTTTTCCAGTTCTTATGGGCAAAGGGTCTTTTACCTTTGTGCTAATAAAAGAATATGAACATCAGATTTCTGTAGGAAAGGCAAAGACCACGGAAGATTAAAGAAACCGAACAAGCACCGTGTTTCTTTTTAGAAGCGGAGCTCTTTCAGACAATGATGGCTTAAAAACAGTCATTTAAAGTTTAGAGAGGTGTCCTGAGTGTTCAGACAATGGTGTTCCAACACCGGGATGCAGCACATTTCATGGCTTCCACTGGCTTTCCATTATACCTCGGCGAGGCGCCACTCGCTGCAGAAATTACAGGCTGTCTAGCTCAACAGAGTTTTATGGTCATTTCAGCCACTCAGCCCCCAGGGAAGTGGCAGGGGAGCCCCCACAGAGGTAGACTTCTTTCAGCCAACCTGACACTTTAAACACAGTGATTCGGCTGAGCGCTGAGTGCCTGTCCATCCAGCTTGGCAGTAATAGAAAACTAATGGCTTTTTATATGGATTCTTATTCCTATCACTTGATGCCCGTGACAAACAATGTGACTCAAATCAGATGAGTGTCAGTCTTGGAAACCATTTCCTCTTGAAGGAGGAGAGGCAGGAAGAAAAACAGTTATCAGACTCTAAAGTCCTCTAATAGCTTCCTTTCTACATTAAAAACAACAGTCTGTTGAGAGTCCTATCTGGTTTAGAGGCTTCCCCTGTGTGCTCTGTCTACAAATGTGAGTTCTTCTATAGATGATAATTTCTGGTAAATGTGAAATTACCACTCTTCATTCTTATCACTTCCCCCAGTCTTCAGCCTAGTGAGGCTGTAGAGGCCATATCTCTCACTCATCTACAGAAAGTATAACAATAACCATGACACAATAGCTGGCAACATAATAGCAGTTACATGAAGCAAATGAGCACCGACCTTATGTCTCCTCTATTCTCCTCCTCTCCTCTCCTCTCCTCTCCTCTCCTCTCCTTTCCTCTCCCATCTCATTAATACCCTGTTGTCAGTGACACTGATTGTCATTGCAGCCTCAAGTGCTCATGTGCAAAGTCATGGAGAGGGAATTTGACCCTGGTTGAATCAATAGGACTCAGTGGCCTTGTGTGTCCTTTTGTCACTTGATGTTAAATGCCAAAGCAAACAATGTGCCTTGACAATGCTGAGATTTGACTATTACTCTCTTTTGACACACTGAATTTTCTGCAATGTGCAGCACGGCTCATTACATCATAACAATTATTATTAAAAGCCTAACAATACAGCACTGACTTTGTGAGTGGAGCGCTATGAATATATTTTGATTAAAAGGGCTGTCAGAGTTATATATTTTTTTCTTTCCACTAAAAGACACTCTCTGCTCTGCTGCAGTGGAATTCTGCCCCTGCTTTCCCACCTAAATTTCTACTAGTGACCCCGAGACCCCTGATAGTCCATTTCACCCATAGCTATTTTCTCTTGAATGTGCCTGGACAGAGGCCTGCTTTTTTTTTTTTTTTTTGGCAGCACTGTACTCATTGGGATTCCCAGTCAATACTCTAAAAGGGCAACGTGGACAGATGGCATTCAGTCAAAACACAAGGCAGTTTAGCTTAGCTGTCACGTGACACAACATTTCACCCCTTACTCAGCAGAGAATTTAAGCTAACAAAAACTGTCTGGTGACACAACCTCCCCTGCATTATCAAGCAGCAAATCCCGAGTAAAAAAACAACAATCTAAACTTGCACTTTCATTAAATTAACCCACTTTTTCTTTCATTGTGAAACACTTACTTATGCATGATTACAATGTTCCTTGTTTGGTGACCATAAAATTGCCTTTCAATTCATTGTTTCTTTTACTTGCTCAATTCCTCTCTTGCTTACTCTCTCCCTTTCCTCTCGCTACACCACCCGCTGCAGATGTCTTACAACCCCCTACTCAATGTTATGTCATTGGAATGAATGCTAAATCAAGCATGCCACACACACAACCCAGTACTGTCTGTTTGGTAAGGGGTGAGTAGATTATTCAAGGTTATCTGAACTCCCTAAATACACTCTGAACAAGGCAAACAGCTATCCCCCACACAAAGTGTGCGCGTCAAACAAATGGATGAACTGTCCCTGAAAAAGTGACAGAGTGAGTTAGCAGTGTGCTGCAGAACAGTTATTACCAGTAATTAAATAGCTATTACCCACGTATTAAACGACTCTGTGAGAAAAGTTGAAAGAAAGGTTCATGCTACAGCTTCCAGTGAGACTCCTGGAGTGCAAAGACGAGTTAGGAGTAAAGGGATAAAGAGTGAAAGAGCAGGCCCTAATTGACACAGTCAAAACCACACATAGACCATTCTTTAGGTAGGTCTGAATTCCTATTGATAATGTTTGCATTAATAATAGATACGGTACCTCGGGAGGAGATTGTGGAGGAAAGGATGGGGCCTAGTCAGTAATGACTGCAGTTTTCCGCTATACCATGTTCCCTTAGAGATTACAGTTAGGAAACTAAATGGGCATATACTAATCCGTGTATTGGAATTAAATGCACATTCTTTTTTCCAGTTCCTGCCTCATCCCTCTCACTACTTTCTCTTTCTCTCTCTCTCTCTCGCTTTCCTCTCACCCTGTTTGCCGCTCTCATGTGTAGCCAGCAAGCTGAGCACGTCTTTGCCGGAGCTGGGGCCTGATTAAAGCCGCACACTGCAGCAAACTCTACTATGTATGAGGAAAAGGTCACCAATTGACACATGCTTCGCTTGCAAAACCAGAGCTTTACACTATCAGAAAAGACACTTCACTTTGATAGCTTGTATTGTAACCAGGGAGATAGAAACAGTCCAGGTATTACCTTGAGCACAGACTTTTAAAGGTGAGCTAGGGAAATCTGATGCATGCGTGGGCTTTAATACTTCCGTCTTTGTGAGGACGCTTTTTAAGTTTGAGACCTTGTGAATGAGGAAATCTGTGGAAAGCAAGGACATTTTGGTCCCTCTGTCCAGGGTGTTCGAGAGTTCAGACTTTTACATTTAAGGTTCAAATGTGGTTTTGGTTAATGTTAAAGTAAGGGTTGAAATTGTAGCAAAGGCATATAGTTATGATGGTTAATGCCTCGTTCACACATGTGGATTCAAACTTAGTGGGCTGCCTGTTGCCTCTCTTGAGTCTGTAGCTTTTGGGTATGTTTGCGTTGTTGCACTATACCAACACACAATAGTTAATTTCTTGAGCAATCTGTTTCGACACCACTTTTTACTTATTCATCCTGGTTGCTCATTAAAGTTCTGCACAGGCTCTGCCCTCTACTGAGCTCTATGGGTAATACTCTCCTCCAATCACAAGTACGCAATCGCCCACAGAAATTGGCATGTATGTAGCCAGCCAATCAGGATGTGCCTACCAATTACGTGTGTCCCACACACTATGTAAGGCAGCATCTTGCTGCTGCTCACATCATTCTCACTTCAGCGACAGCAAATCTGCTCACTGATCTTACCTTTCCACGGATGGAGTCACCGCTCCAGCAAGCTCGTTCCTGCCTACCGTGCCCCGGCTTCATCGTTGCCGCCGCCGGACATCTCTTCCACTTTCCCTCGATCGGGAACACGCAGAGAGTGGCATGATGCAGCCACTGCCCTGCGTTTACTGCCAAGGACTTCCTCCTTTTCAGCATCGGCCATTTTGGATGTGTGACGTCTCGCTCTGCTGCGACGAGAGCGACCCAGAACTCTCTTCCCTCAGTTAGGGAAGCAGACGGTGGGCGGCCTCATTCAGCTACAGGCTGTGCTAGTCAAAACAAGCTCAGCGATGAGCCCATTCATGAGTGCTATGTTAGATGCGATGTGATAAAAAAATACATCCCGCATGACATAGCAACACACAAAAGCAGATCTGTTTCTCGCTGGTACCGTTATCTATCAGACCAGTCAGGACAGCTTGTCTCGCCGGGCAGCGTAATATCCTCACTGAGGAATAACGCCTCACGCCCACACATTGACATGTCTGCTTAGTGTCAGCATTGTCTCCCACTGTTTTCGCCACCTTCATGGGACCAGCATACACAGCTTATCTCTTGGGTTAATGATAGCGCAGCCAGTAGCTGTACTTCCTCCTTAGAGATTAATGCCAGCAGAGAATGGCAGAGAACCTGTTGTTGTAGGCCTCAGAACACCTCCTGTCTCTGAGAGCCCTCCACATTCTGAGTCCGGAAAACAGGGGCGCCGACCTCATGTGAAGAGCTGGCCCTCTGGCAGACGAGTGGGTGCTGCATCCCAACGTGGTGCAGCAGATTTGGAACCAGTCTAGGAAAACGGAAGTGGACCTGTTTGCCAGTCGAAACAAGACCCACTACCCGCTCTGGTCCTCTGTGACCCTGCAGGACAATCTACCCCTGGGGGTGGATGCGTTTGCACGCCACGGCCAAGGTGGCTGCTTTACGCCTTTCCTCGTTTTTGTCTCATTCCCCCTCTGCTGGAGAGAGTGAGACAAGAGTGGCTGTTGGGTCATCCTGATAGCCCCGGACTGCCGTTCGGCACCATGGTACGCAGAGATGACCCAAATGTTTGGCGACCCAGCCCTGGTCCATCCCCCAAGTTTGGGGGGCCCTGTCCCAGAAGGCAGGCCCACACTGCCCATGTTCGGCCAACCTCTCCAGGCTTGGCTCCTGAGAAGAACAGGGTGATACAGGCTGGACTGTCTGCACAAGTGGTGCAGACCGTCCTGGCGGCAAGAGCGAGATCCACCATTGCTTACTACAAACAATGTGGTTGGGATTTCAACGTCGGTGCGAAGAAAGGAGACTGGACCCCCTGACATGTACAGTGGGAGAGCTTCTCTCCTTTCTACAATATCTGATTGAAAAGGAGCTGTCTCATGCCACTGTTAAAGTGTATGCAGCAGCTATTTCCTCCTGTCATGAGGGCTTTGGCGACAGACCTGTCTTCGCCCATCCCCTTGTGAAATGTTACTTACAGGGAGTTGGGAGACAATGCCTGGTGATGCGTGTCTCTGCCCCCCAGTGGGAACTACCATTGGTGCTTGAGGTCCTAGTGAGGGAATCCTATGAGCCACTGGAGCGCTCCTTTCTGAAGGCGTTGTCATTCAAGACAGCTTTGCTACTTGCGCTAGCTAAGAGATTGAGTGAGCTGTGTGCCCTGTCGGTTCACCCCAGCTGTCTGCTGCTTCATGGTGACCACAGTGGTCCTACTCTTGGACTGAACCCCTCCTTTGTTCCCAAGAACATAAGTTGCTGTAGGTCGAGAATTATTCAGCTAAAGGCATTTAGTCCTCCACTCCATGGGGATGTTAGGGAGGCAAAACTGCATCTATGGTGTCCAGTACGAGCGTTGGCATGTTATGTTGAACACACAGCCCCCTTTCAGTGCACTGAAAGCTGTTTGTGTGCTATGGAGCGGGAGTGCCCGGTAAAGCCCTATCCAAGAAGCACCTACCTAGTTGGCTTTGTAAGTGCATCTCCCAAGTCTACAGGCAGGCGGGTAAGGACACCCCCCTACCGTGGTCCAAGCACATTCCACAAGTGGTGTAGCAGCGTCAACAGCCTTATTCAGTGGGGTGAGTGTCAAGGACATATACACTGCAGCGACTTGGTCTACGCCCTGTCCGTTTATAAGGTTCTATCTCTTGGACATGACGGGCTCCTTTTCAGGGTCCATGCTCGCAGGGGCAACTCAGGACTTGAAAAGGGTGGTGTGAGTATCAGCTGTGGTACGCCTGAACCCCCCCCCCCCCCCCCCCCCCCCCCCCGGGCAATATACACCTGCATTCTCCCATGATCCAAGATGACTTGGGTAATGAGGTGTGCAGAGTGACTGTTGTATGATTTTTTTTTTTTACCCCTGTGAGGTTAGACCATGGTTACACCCAGTTTCATGTTCATGTTAACTGGGCTGGGTTGGGCTCCCTACTGCTCCGCTCAAGCGGCTGGGATGATGAAGTAGTAGGAGGGCTGGTCGGGCTCAGTGAGGCAGTCTGATGACATGTCGCGGCAGGGCGAACATTCATCGGGCTCCACCTACTGTACCCATAGAATCCAATAGAGGGTGGAGCCTGTGTAAGATAGAATGAAGGTTACAATATTGTAACCCTAGTTCTATAAGCACAGGCAGAGCCCTCTACCTATGGACCCTGCCACTCCTTCACCATCTGCTGAAGTGGTTTCTGCACGTACATGCAAATTTCAGTTTGCATGCGTGTGATTGGGGGAGAGTATTACCCATGGAGTCCAGTAGAGGGCTCCGCCTGCACTTATAGAACTAGGGTTACAATATCGTAACCTTCGTTACAGTACATCACAGCACACTGACCGTATGTGTGAATGGGGGTTAGGGAAGGGTTAGTGGTAATACATCAAGTAGAGAGAGAAAGAGAAACTCATGATAAAAGTGCAACATCATCCTGATTTTCTTCAGTGTAATGTCATCTAGACCAGTCATTCTCCCTATACTGTTCCCCCTTAGTGGAGGCTTGAGATCTCAGATACAGCAGAACAGACTGTTGATTTAGGTCTGCGTGTGTGTGTATGTGTGAAAGAGTGTGAGTGTAGTAGCCTGCAAGTTTTCTGTAAGCAAAGGCAGCCTAGTACAGTACATCTCCCAAACTGGGTCAGGTTACCTGTACAGTGATCGATTGTCTCTCAGCTCCCCACTTTAAAAACCAGTGGCCAAAGAACTCAATCAAAGAGCACCCAGTGAGCCTGGAGACCATGAGATATAAATCAAAGATAGAAGTGTTGCATCGATCCGTCAGACGATCAATACACTACACATATACAACTCAATGCTCTTTGGGTTAGGCTTCATTGGGCTTGTGTTGCATGAACTGATATGTAAATGGATAGAGAGTTTTTCTGCTTACATACATGCATGTACAGTACACACAAATGCTCACAGTACACTACCCAAAACAGCAAATCCAAATATAGCCTATTGTCACTCTGTGGACTCAGCAGTCCTAAATGAATAGATGCTGGATCCATTGGAAGCATGATGAGAACAGTGTAGAGAAACGAGAGGAGAGGAAGTGAGGGAAATAGGAGGACAGTAACAAAAAGGAATGTCTGTTTTTCTCTGTTTGTGCAGGATTATGGAAGGAAATGACATAATAACTGCAGCAGAAATACAACCAGGTGTAAGAAGTAAGAGCTGCATGCTTGTTCGCTGTCCATCTACAGTCTCTAGATCTCAAGAGTATGTCAACAATTGCCTCCACAGAGACCAAGGAGAGAATGCAATCTTCTAGTGCAATATGCCACCTAAGCCCAAGCCAAAACTTGAAATCCTTTCAAATATTTATTTTTTGTTTGGGAGCACCCTGGTAGCCGAATGGTTACTGCGCACGCCACATAACAGCCGGTGTGATTCCAGCCAGAGACCTTTGTTGCATCTCATACCCATCTCTCTCCCCATGTTCCCAGTCTACCACTTCACTATTGACTGTCCAATGAAGGCAAAAATGCCAAAAAAAAATAATAATTTTTTTGTTTGCATTGGGCTCCACCTGGAACAGTCTCCAAAGGTGAAATCACAGCCAATCTGGCAATCCGACGTGCTCAAGGTAAAACTCAAAAAAGAAGGTATTTGAAGGCATTTTTCTGAGTGTAAAGCAAGGAATTGCTGGTCTTTCAAAGTCTAAAATAAATAATAAAATAGGCGAGTATGCATTTTTAAATCCATTTTGACTTGGGCGTGTTTTGAACCGTGACCCTTTCTTCATCAGAGTGTGTTGCAGGGAGCTAAACTCGTCTTTGAGATGGCCAGCAGAGTTTACTGCAGAGATCCATAGCTGTGTGACCAAACCAATGACCTCCAACCCGCTGCAATAGCTTTACGGCCCGGATCAATCATGCGACCCTCCTTCCCTCTCCTCCTTCTCTCTCTGTCTCATTATCTCTCCCTCCTTCTCTTTATCCTACCGTTCCTTCCCTCCTCTCTAGATCTGTCCCCAGTGTTAAAATGAAACAGGCTTGGGCTAGCTGTGTATCCCCTCTTTGGAGTCAGACAGGCGTCCCCAGGGGAGACAGGCCTGTCGTTGAATGATCTTCCTCTGCTTTTATCAACACATCTCTAGGAGGGGAGAACAGAGCCAAGGAAAGTTTCCTCTGGTGTGTGCTTGAGTGTGTTGTGAGTTCTGTGTTTAAAAAGTTTGGGGAGGTTTGCTCCATTGCAGCACCAAGACTGCACAAAATGAACCCTAAATCTCTTGACTTTTTTCTCCATTAGCATGACAGATGAGTTTTAAATTCAATTTGCTTGTACAACATACTGAAGGTGCAGAACAAATTAAGAATATAATGTGTTGGTTACTACAATATCTCAATAAATTACCAGATCAAAAAAAATAACAAATCACTGTTTCCAAGGTCCTGTGATAATGTCTGACATCATGTAACAGATAGAGGACATCAAAACAGATAGAGGACACTTTAGGAATATTTCACACTGATTGGGGACACCTCAAGGCAGGAGAAAATCACCAATCAGAGAGCATTGTCAGCCCGGCACTGACCAATGACATCTCCGTTTAATTGAATCGTGACATTCTCTTGCATGGCAGCACTTACTCACTGCAGCACTCAAACAGTGGATTATTGGAGTCACGTTCAAGCTCAAAGTGGCTGTAAGTGAGTGTGTGTGTGTTTGGGTGTGTGCATGGCTACTGTGTGGTTGTTGGTCTGTCGCTGAGCATGCCAGCGTGTGTCCGTGTACTGTATGAGTGTGTACATGCTCATCGAGCTGTTGACCTCAGTGGGGCATTACGCAGCCACAGATAATGAGCTTTAACGTTCTATTTCATCTTTCTCAATATGCAGGCGCACAGCAGGCACCTGAGGGCCTAAAGGTCAAAGAAAGCCACTCAGCCTGAAAACAGATTACACAATGCGGGCAAGCAGGTAATTATCAAGACAATCATAAATCGGAGGAGAGGCGATAGAGTTTCCCTACTTTAGCAGCGTGGTGGATGGATTCAGTGTTGGTGGAGAGGAATTGGGTTTTCGCCATTAACACTCAGCCTCAAAGGCTGCTCACCTCTATGGAAACAGGATAAATGTGAAGTATCATAGATATACTTCTCACAACGGATTGTTGTGCAAGGCTATCGAGACTAATTTGAATTTTTGTGACTGTAAATCATTCATAATTCTTACAATAACAAAAAAATGCTCTAAGGAAAGGTAAACAAATGATTCTGGCAAGATATCTAAAGGAGAGAAAAACAACAAGTGGTATAAAATGTTTTCACACTGTCTATTATTCATATTGTGCAGAATATCATCAATTTAAGTGCAGAAGAAATGAGCTGATAAACAGTTTGAATTTGTTCAAATTTTCTGTGATTTGTGTATTGATCATTGTCTGCCATAATAAGCTCACCAAATTTATTCCAAACTTGTCACATTAAAACAAACACTAAAAATAATTGAACATACTTTTCTGAAGAAGTGGCTGGCATCTAATTCCCTGGCAGTTAGTGCAAGTAACAAACCAAGAGGGTGCTATCGTCCTCTGTGCCTTCTGAGGTTGGAAAGCTACTTGGTGTATTTAACACGGCGACTCTGTCAAGACCCGTCACTGATTGTCACTGAATTGTATCAGCTGCCTAATCATCCGTCACAGTGGGAAATGGAAAAGTAGCCAAAAGTTTTCCCTTCTGATAATTCTCACATCACAAGTATTATTTTTAGCAGTGAGCTTTCAAGGGTCTAACACTTGGTCAAACTCCATTAGGCTCCTAAATGAGCTTTTAAATGCTTAGAATTATTCAAATGTTCCACATTTTTATGCTATTAGACTAATGAAGGCAGCATATCTCCTTCAAGCGGCTGGATATGTAGCCTTTTGAAGCGGGGGGTGGGGTGGGGGATCTTGACAGCTGATTGGGCTGATAGTACAACCGCTATGTTTCACCTGCTCTCAGCAGCACTAACACAAGGAAACATGTCACGGCTGGGTAGGTGTGAATTGAATCCAGCTGCTTGAATCCAATAGAGGGCCCATGCAGCCAAAGTGATCCACTAATGTTTTGTTCAGCTTAATTGAGCGTTGTCCCTTCAACTTAGCCTCACATCTTCATCCTGCATTTAATAGCCACGGCTTCCCTGAAAGTCTAATTACTTCGCTGGCAAAGTTACAGCAGAGAAATATAAAACTTTAGAATGCCATGAGAAGGAGGAAATTGCTGTCAAACAGGAACTCTCTCTAATGCACGGATTCTATTTTCTTGTTTCTTATTTTCCATGAATATAAGAAGATGATGATGAACCTTCAGATGTGTTTGACGGTAGCTCATCTCATACGCACAGCGCTAAAATCTGCCCATCAAACCAACAAAACAAAAACAGACACACACACACTCACACACAGACATGCAGACACATAAAATGAACGTCTGCCCCTTCTCACATACAGTCAGGGTACAATACTCCCCCACCCACTGTTCCCTTTCCTTCACCTGCAGAGAGAGTCCTGGCGGCAGACCCTCCGCAGCTCCAGACAATTGGGTTTATCCTTATCTTTATAGGAGCAATCAGGCACGATAGTCTGCCTGCGTCGTTCGGCGCAGCCCTCACTCTGGCAGGGGCAGAAGAGCAGCCGGTGGCTGAACTCAGCGGGCACTCGGTCCAAGAATAACCTCAGTGCTTTGTGGCAGCGTTTCTTGCTGCAGGTTTCACCCTTGTTGGGGTCTTCCTTGCTGCAGGTAGCAATGTAGGCGGAGCGGTGCCTCTTGCAGGTGCCGTTGAGGTTGCAGGCTTTGGCCGCATCAAGACAGGGGTTGCAGGTTCTCTCGGTGTCGGCACAGTGGAAACCTTTTGGGGCCACTGTGAGCATCCCTGTGGATGACAGTGGATACAAAGAAGAGAGAGAACTCAGTGACTATAGTAAACCTACAAGATAAAAACACCTAAAATCTCATAACCATTTCAAAACACTGATTTAAAACATTCCTTTCATAACAGATACACTTGAAATAGTCTTGTGGATTTCAGTGGTATTTACATACTGTATATTTCCAAAGAGGGATGAATAGTTTTCATAGGATTCATAAAGGGGCAGTTTGTTAATTTCTTAGTATGTAAGCAAACACAACCTAACTCAAATACACTCACAACAGAACAAAATAAAAATCTTTTCATTGATCCTCCAAGTCAACATCAATCTGATATACAGTGGACTCAGCTGCAAAGTACAATCAACAAATAAAACAATAATCCTGCATCTCTGCCCGATGGGAAGTTCATTGCAAATGTTAGACTTGAACGCTGAAAACGACTTTTCAACATCACCTATACTTCTCTGTTTCTCAAACCAACAGTAAGCCACTGGAGGGGTGCCTGCAGCTAGCCCACATCCACTCTAACTGAATTATTGATTCAGTCTGTTTCAGACCTTGAGTGAAATATAAATGAATTAAGCTATGATTCCAAATTGGATGTTAATAAATTATTCATTTTCAGGTATTACTATGATGTGAATATCATAATATTGGTACATTATCAAGTTGTTGGCTGTCATATTGAATTATAAGATACCTTGATTTAATACGAATTATATATTTTTGTTATATTAGTAATTGGACTTGTATGAAGTAATGATGTAAACAAGATTATTAAAATTAGTTCAGTGGAAATTATGTAAAGCAAACAGGAGTCCTTGGGAAACTATTGACAAGAAAATGTATTAATGTGAATACTGGTCAGTGGGAAACAACACTAAATACTGTAACATTTGCCCAGAAGGTGCTAAGCTCAAGCACTCCATGCTGTAATATATTCTGCGCTGTATGATAAACTTACCAGATGGTTCAAGTGCAGGATTTAAGTTCCCCTATTTTTCTTCTCAAGTGTAATCAAGTGTAAAACTGAAACATTGCAATTACCCCTCAGGCTGCACATCATATTTGGAAAACAGATTATGTCATTAGATGTATTTGGGTGTTCTGAGATGCAGCATACAGTACCACAATGGCAGTAAAAAAAACACACCTTCTCCTGAGATATACCGGTAATAAACCGGGATCATGTTCACTTGTGGCACCCCTCTCTTGTATTCAGGCTATATTAGAGAAGTTAACCTCCCTCCCCTGTAGATAATGATATTTCAGAGGTCGTGGTGGCATGGTGACACCCAGAGAGATTCATCTCTTATTCAACAGAACCAATCTCACTCTGTGTCTATCAGACAGCCTGGAGCAGGAAGAAGACCATTTATTTAAGAGGGGTGTGCCAGAGATGCTGTATTGTTCCCAAGTCGTGCATCGCATGATATCAATCCTAGAAATGGAGATACATAGAACACAGCGCATCGCAACAGCGGGAAAAAAAAAAAAAAGCAAACCTCCGACATTAATGATTTTGCAGTTTGAGATCACATCAGATAAAACAAAACTCACTGCCACTGAAAAATAGCAGAAGTAGAATCTCAGGAGTTCATCCCCGAAAGAGGAAAGCACAGTAAATCCTGTTTCCGTTAACCAGGGCTTTCATAGATGTATCAAGGTTAAATGTAGCAGGCGCTCTGATAAACAGGCAGGGAGTTAAGAGACATGTGAGTTCAACAGATGTAGGTGTTTAAAATCCTTTCCTTCTTTGTTCAAATAACAGGGGCATTAACTTTTTATGACACTTATTTAAATAAGACATCATTCTATCATCAAATAAAAACTTGTTTATCTCCGCACTCTCTAATGGGAAAGGATTTAAGCACTCCACAACAGATGTCTGCCAACGTAACATACTTAGACTTAGTTAGTGTACGGTAAGTGACTGAAAAGGCAGACAGAACGCTGCTCAGATCATTTACTCATGTGTCACTGCTACATCAACCCTTACAGGCAGGATGTAAGACAATTGTCAAGTGGGAGAAGCCTGGTTAATCTGTGATTACAATGAGAATCAATAAGAGAGCTGACTTTGGCAGGAGGAGGCCGAGGTAAGGCCAAAGTTTTACTAAAGTGGGCCAAGCTTGGCTGAAGCGGGCCTGAAGGGGGACGGTACGGTCCAGCTGGAGGAGACTGGTTCAGGCTATATTACATTGATGGATTGCAGCTCCTAAATCTCCCCTGGCCATCTGCAGGCTCTAATGTGGGTCACTGGGGGGTCCAAGATGAAAAGAAAATAAGAGAAGGATGAGCTACTAAGATTTATCTGACCAAACAGGGCTGAAGCCGCTTTTGAGGCTGCAGCGATGGACGGATTTTTACTACCACTGATTGGGGAGCTGAGATTGAATTTGGTGCTCAACCCAAAAAGATGTCCTGAGGCGAACATAAGACACAAAGCCTACTTGATGGCTCTGACGTGCTTACACACAAACAGGATGATCGCAAAGAGCAGTAGGAGAAGGGGAAGGAAGTAAAGAAGTGGATTTGGGAGAGGAAATGTGCAGTATTGTGTTACAGACTGATAATTGATTTTCCAAGTGCATTACAACGAAGGTTTTCAGCAAACACATTCTGCTATAATGTGAAGAGAAAGGGGTTGATAAGTTAATGATACAAGATGTATAAAAATGGAAAAAGCTTTAAGAGGGGAGAGGAGACTTGAGCAGTTGATTACAGCACTTGATCATGACAGATAGAGCGATGAAATGAGAGGACACAGATTGGACAGCCACTTACAGAGACATGCTGGAGAGCTTTCAATTAATCCAGCCTAATTCAGGAAAGATGTGCGACTCATGCTCAGAATAATTAACCCAGCCCATCAGCAGTGCAATCAACAGCTCTCAGCATCACAATAGTCTACACATATCTATTAACTTACCTTGCTGGCTGTTGTACTATAGATTAATGAGCAAGCGAGGAGCAGACTGAGTGAATGAACAGATAGATGGGTATGCGGATGCATTGATTGATTAATGGATGCTATAACCACAGAACAATCAGTGTCATTAAGTGCTGGAAAACTCATAAATAATGTTTTTCCCATCACATCGTGCCACTTGTTGGCTGCCGTATAAACCAATATGAGCATGTGCAGAGATGTTTTACATGCGCATGTAGTGCAAAGTGACGTGTTGAATTAATTAGACGAGCATAAAATATGAAATCACTAAAAGAGTCGAATGTTGTTTACTTACAACTGCCTCGCGTATATGGGAAATGGTCTTATAACATTAAATTGATGTCGACAACAGTTAAACACCGTCATTGCTATTGGTGATCCTGCTGTTTGACTGTAAATAGGCTTTTAATAGGGCTCTCTGGCAACGTGGTGGAAATAACCATCTATTCTTCCTGCACATACAGCACACGCAGCTAGAGAAAGAAAGAAAGAGAGGCAAAGAAGTGTAGAGAGAAAGCAGCAGAGAAGTAAAATCTGAGATAGGAGAGACTTATAGGGAGGAAGAAGGAGAGCGACAGAAAATTATCCAAGACCTGTGTTCCAGGGCCAAAAGAGAAAGAGAGATAATAAAGAGAGAGAGAGAGAGAAAAAAAGGGAGGTGAGGGAGGTGGACAGAGCATGTCTGAATGAGAGGAAGTGGATAATGTATTCACGTACACTATATCTGGATTTTGATGCTTTTTTTCCCAAAGAGTAAGGGATCTTCCTTTCCCAGTAATTGCTCTCCGTCAGCTTAATTTGAATTCTGCATTTCATATATCATCCCTTACTCGAGGGACGCTGCGCTGCAGAGGGGAGTTCAGCCCAGGTTAGGAAGAGGCTCTTGGCTCCGGGTATGTTCTCAGTAATTAGGAAAGGTGCCAAAGTTTGGATTTAATATGGCCTTGGGTGAGTGTGCGAGAGCTTGTTAGGGAAGTCTTTAGTCCAGACCCTGAGGAGCATGTCAAGCATTTCTGTGTCAAAGGGCTCATCAGTCATTAGCTCTGTACTCTGTGTCACAGCGGGGTTTCCAGAGGGGAGGAAGAGGCTGTGCTGGATCTACAACATCATCTCCCTAAGCCTTACTGAGCAAGTTATACGAGTAGACGTCATCAGAGGAAGACCAGAGTTCATGAAATGTTCTGTTCTAAGGGATGAACTGAGTTTTACCTCTGAGCATGAAATTATCGCTGTAAAATGAACCAGCATGAGAATAAGAGAGAGTGAGGGGAGATGAAAACGATGAGAGAAGACTAAATATTTGTATGTGAGGAAGTGTTTGGAGAAGAGGAGAGGAGAGGTGGGAAAGGGGTGTCCAAAGGAATTTTAAATCATTGTAAACACACTTTTAAATACTTGAGCTGTTTATGAGCATCTGCCTTCAAGTTTAGCTTCCTTGTGGAATTGAAAGCCTGAGCGTCCTCAGTGGCCTCCTCAGTCTTAATATGCATGCTGTTTATCTCCTTCAGCCGTCACTGGCAATAATGCATAATGCATTGAAGTAATCTAACAAGATGTGTGTTTCAGGTGAACCTACACAACATTGTATCAATAATCTGCTTCTTTATTCATTAACAACATGCAAAAGCAGGGAATAACTAAACATACGAACAGACTAAAACAACAAAAAATGCGCCAGATTATTCGCTGTTGTTGAATTCAAACTTGTTAGAAAAACGCTGACTATTGCAAACAGTTTCTGTTAAGTGAGCCTTGAACAACAATTCTCATTACTGACCCAAAGAAAGACAAGCTGGGGCCGGGCTAAGGGTAAACTGATTATAAAATTCACACAGAATAATGAAGCATATAAACAAAGTAATATAAATACACACAGGCACAATCACAGGCGTATACAAAACCAATCATGCAAAAATAAACACATACACAGATAGTCTCAGACCCCTAATAACCCAAAACTCCTGCCATATGCATGCACGAAAAGATCTTAGTGTTTGCCTAAGTAATAGTAATTATTATGAGGACAATGTGAAAATGTCAAACATTTCAACAGTATGCAGCGCACGGCTGTTGCAGTGGTCCTTTTTCCCTAGCTGTAGAAATAGCTTTCTGGATTTAATTGGATGGTGGGCACACTGAGCTGCGAGGTGAGAGGCTTAGTGCTGAGAGTTGGAAAGTCTAACTTAAGGATGTTAAACTTAATTCCTGGAGGGACCCCTGAATGCAGGATTCTTCGCTGCCCTCTGCTCCTAATAAGTTAATTAGCTCAGCGATGGGTCAAGAGAAAAGAATACATTTCATGTGGAGCATATTAACAATTACAGTCAATGATGTCTTTGCATGCTGTATGTAATATGGTATTCATCTGGGCTTTGATGGGGGTCCTGGTGTATTGTAGAGGAAGGATGCTCTCCCGCATCCTTCATGCATGATGTCTTATTGATTTGAGTTGAGGCACATAGGCGCCTGAGCAATGGAGCAAGTGGAGCCTTTGTATGCCTTTTATTCAATTAGTGGAAGCAAAGTTATGGTTTCGCTACCCCACTTTTTGTCTTTTTAAAAATAAACGTATCATCATACAGTCCCTGCAACCAGGTGATTGTATTTAAGCAGCCTTTATCATCATTTTACTATTTTCAGCAAATGACAAAAACAAGTAATACAAAATTCACACATGTTTGGACCACCCTTTGAGTTGGTTCAGTCGAACCCGTCACTGATCGTTGCCACAGTATGCTTTGGCTGTCAATCAGTCTGTCAATCCACACAGGAGTCTGACTTTTTACAAATGTGAGAAACATGCTATTTAGCTTAACCGTGATCACTGACTGAAAACAGAACATAGGAAAATATAGGCTAGCGTATTTTGAATGAACCTGCTTGGCCCACTGACTCCAACCAAACTTTAAATTAGCTAAAAGTAGGATTGTACAGTCGCCATTTTTTTGCGAATCAACGTTAGCTAACTTTGCCAGCCCGACACTTTTCACATGCTCTCATGGCACACGTCCATTTTCTCATTTAGTGAAAAACACATTTTGAGTTGATGCATTCTTTGTTTTCATAGCACCCTCAATCTAACTAATCTTGACTAGTGCAGGTGGCTGTTTTATTGATTTAATCCAAGGTGGTGTAGAAATGCAGGAGATTTGTTTTAAATGACATTTTTTCTTCTGTGGGAAGGACCCTCAGACCCCCCCACTAATTATGCATCTTTCCAAGTTTGCTCCCTCATTTTAAAACATAACCAAGCGCCCATGTTGAGGCAAATTAACTTATACAGCAACTCTGCCGTGAAACCAAGAAAACAATGGTTACGAGCTGTAACTCTAGCTCCATGAACAATGTCAGAACACTCTGCAAACAAAAATACCAAACATTTCCTGGTTCCAGCTTCTCAAATGTGAAGATATGTTGCTATATGCTATTTGTTTTCTATGATAGTAAACTGAATATTTTTGATTGTTGGTCAGACAAAACAAACAATTTGAAGATGTCAATTTACACTGGGAAACTGTAACTGCTATTTTCAAGTTTTTCGATATCTTATTGACCAAACAATGAATCAATTATTCAAAAACATAATCTGCAGATTGATCAATAATAATAAATAATCGTTAGTTGCCTTACTCCTCATCAACAAAAGGTTCTGCATGCATCAGACAAACTAGGAGAATCACGACAGGCACTAAAAGTGATTCATTTTCTGAAGTAACTAAACTCGGTGGGGCGAGAAGCTGTCTGTCATTGGCAGTTGTGGGACTGTAAACAAGACAAATGTGCCTTCCTGTACCATCCCCATGCTTCATCTTTTTGCTTGATTTTGTTAGATTCCCACTGGTGTGTAGTCCAATTTGATTATAACAGGGAAAATATGCATTAATATTATTCATTGTGCTAGATTCATACACTGACTGAAGGGGTTTTGGCTAAAGAACTGATTGTCAACAGATTTCCTCTGGGAAAGACCCACTCAGCACGCTCTATCATTTGAATGATGAGCCCTTTTTATTTTTGACCGCAAAAGCCTACATGCACTTATGTGCCTTTCTTTAGGAAACAGTCTCTTTTATTTGCGAGACTAAATGTACCTCTTGTTCCTTAGCTTTCCAAAAGACCACAATGACAAGTGAAGAGGTAGTAGTAGTGCAGGAGGCTTTGGTTTGGGCTTGAAAGCTAACTTTAGGAAGTTTTTTCCTAGATAATATTTTGGTGTTTTTATGTTGGAGCAGGCTAAAATACATTTTTTGCGTCATTCCTTGGACATGATTACTACTGGAGATGAAAAAAATTCTATGGTAAAATAATAACTAAATATGCTTATGAAATACTGGTGGCGGACAAGTTGAGGACAGCAGTAAGGTTAGAAAAAGAAGAAAAACAATTAATTTAAGAAAACATTCTGTTATTGCACATTGTGCGTCTTTGGCTTGTGCACTCCTGTGAAGTGCACTTTCATACATCCTTTAATATGCTGCAATATCCGTTGCTTCTGTCATTGGAGTCGTATTCATTTTGATAGTACTACTGCAGCTGAGATGCTGATTATAAGGGCCTAAGTTGTCTCTTTCTCTCTCACTCAATCACTTGTTCAGTTGGTCTGTATAGTGGCTGAATGGCAACACATCGTGCTATTAGTGCACCTTTTCCATGTAGTGCAGTTAGTGTCATTGTGGGGCAGAGGCAAGACTTTTATTTGTTTTCATAGCCACTGCAACAAGTCATTCCTGTGATCTCTTTCTCTGTTTTTCTCTCTGTCTGACTCTGTGTCTGATGTATATAGCAGGTATGCTCGTAGTGACAATAAATCTTTTTATAAGGGTGACTTTTACAAGGCCCTGTCTTGTGTTGAGAGAACTAGGGTTATAATGTGTAACCATCATCATATTTCAGATACAGGCTTGTGTCAATAGTCCTGAGGGCTGACCAGACTGTGTACACTAGAGCTGTCACTCCTAAAGAACTGTATTTCTCACAACGTTCCCACTGGCTGGTAACCAGCGATCCCTTTCAATTCCAGTCAGCTGTCAGTACTATTCACGTTTGCTTCTATAACTCGACCAATACTGGAGTTTTGCGGCCGACATTAATATTGATAATTAGGAGTTTGAAAAATTTGATAACAATATGTCAACCTGGCAGATTTATCAGTGTGGCTCTATTTGCTATATAACCTCTCCCGTCTCTACAGAGTGCTTAGTCGTGGGACTCCTTACCACATGCCTGACAATCTCACCCTCTGACCTGACACACAGCAATAACCTGACTGCTTCAGAAAGATGAGCAGGTGGGCAGCATCACACTTCATGACAGAAAGCAGATTGTGGCAGACTGGGCAGATCCAGCCTTTGGGTCAAAGTGTGGCAGAATCTGTCTGCAGCCCCTGATGCAGCACTTGGATGGATAGGATGTGGAACATGTTTGTTCCAGCTGATAGCAAAGCCTAAAGCTCTCAGCATGGTCTGTGCCACGACCCGTGTACAATCTCCGTTGCAGGTGTATGCGCACTGTCTGCAACAATCAATGCATACATAATCACATATAATCATGCGAGCCGTGCTCTAGTCCATGCAAGAGTTGTCACTGCTTTCCGACACTGTACTGGGTGCTGTGGAAAACTGTAATCTACAGCAAGCACATGCACACACAGGAAAAGCCAAATGTTACAGTGGCTTTATGTTGCCACTGTACAGCAGGTGTGTGCTGTTTTCTACTTACTTTTTTGTTCTTCACATCTTTATAAACACGTTAGTTATCTGATTATCTGTGTGCTTTGGAAGGAGGTGGAAACAGAAGTGAATGAGCCAATCATCAAGAAGGAGCCAGTTGGCGTGGTCTAAGCATGGATATATTATAGAGCTGGATAGGGCGCCGTCGCTCAGCTTTGCAGCCAATTTTTCCCAGTGGTCACTCATGGTATTGCAGTGAAAAATACCCCTGCGGCCCAAAAAGCCCAAATGACTCGTTTCACTATCAGTATTTGATCCGTTCGGTCCAATAACATTTGTAAAGTCTAGAAGAGCCACATAACTGAATTGTTTTATCCTCATTCATTCCCATTTAGCTGGAGAGCTAACCAGAAGTTAGGCGGCCTGGCTGGTGGAAGTCTCTGGTGCGTGTGCGCAGTATACATTCATCCAGGTAATTTCTTTACAGTGAGAAGTGACTTTTTTGGCTTCATGCGCCACTGAGCAACTTTCATAGGAATGAACGTGGCCCCGCCTCTGACGCTGTGTCCAGTTCTTACTATACATCCATGGCGTGGCCGCAGACCATGGTGTTTCAAATTTCATAAGGCAATTGCTGGGTCGCAGTTACGTAATTGCTGAGGTATTCTGGCATGCATGCCTGTCTGCAGAGTCTAGCAACGGGATGCATGCAACAGGTCTACAGTAACTATGTCAGGTGTCTGTTAGGCTACTGTGACAACTGGACAGGTTGTCCATTTAAAGCAGCAATATTGCAAGGTCCAGTTTCTAAAGCTTCTCAATGTTAGCCAATATTCAGTGTTTGTAGCACAATGATTGTGGGAATATGCTGGTTTTGTGACACTGATACAGTCCAACTTGTCATAAAACAAACTAACCTACTATCACCCTCATCCTTTAGTGTGGCCCATGTGGAACAGGGCTCCAGGGAATGCCACCACACTCCCATCACAGCAAAGAGATTGCCGACAAAAGCTGTCGACAAGGACACTCTAGTCAGCCCTAGATGTAACTTTGCGTGAGTAGTAGTGAATAGGATGAGCAGATATTAGCGCAGTGTCCATTGTTATGTTGCTATCACTGCTGCTGAAGAAAAGTCAATGAGGGTAGCCACTGCCTATATTTAATAGAGAGACCCTACAGGGTTGAATTGACTTACTGTCTTATTGTCTGAGTGTGTACAGTGCATGCAAATTTTCAGTTTGAAGATATGCAAAAATGAGTGGCTAAGACTACATAGTCCCATTAGAAGAAGAGGCCCGTGTGAAATAGTTTTGTAGGTATCTCTCGGGGCGATGCAGAAACAGAGTCTCCATATGTTCTGTTTCATTTTAACTCCAGAGTGTGAGTGTGATTGCGTCCCTTATCTTTCTCCCTGAAAAAAAAAACTTATAAAATAGCAGAGATTATTTTTCAATTTCCTACCTTTCCTCTTGGAGAGTATACATTCCCCTGTCCTCATCAACCAACCAGATATCATATATTCCCTGGGTCTCCTTACAGTTTAACATTTATAGACGTGATTATGAACACTTTTGTGTGGTTTAGTAATCGAAGTGAGAAGTATTTCCATAAAACAAGTGTGTAATTACTTATCTGTTTGCCTGTGGTTTTCTCTCAGTGCCACAATCAATTACTCTGTCCTCAGAAATGATAAATAATGAGGAAAGCTTGCGGCAAAACAGATTTTCGGAGAGCAAATCCAATATTTCACCTTGGAGAGAATGGAGGAAACAGCTGAAGTAAAATGGATACAGTAATGAGTCCCCTGTTGTGTCTTAATATGTCTAGATGCACTGTACGGCATTCCTTGTTTTACCAGAGCAATTGAACTCTTACACTGGTAGGCTAAAGATAAACGGCTGAACTCTGACTATTATTTAGTTTGACTGTTAGTTAGCAGGGCATCTCAAAAATACCCCTTCTGTGAACAAATGTCATCCAGCCTTTACCAAATTTAGTTCATAACATTTCTCTTTTCTTGTTTTTTTGATTTTGATTTTGACTTTTTTCTTATAACTGTTTTCCTAATTCTATTTGACATACATAGTCATAATTCTTGTGCACACTGCACTATTGCAGCAGTATTTAGATTTGTGCACCTATCAGTACTTGATACTGATAAGTGCACATGTCAGACATTGAGTCAGACTTTAGGTGACGCTACAACAACATGATAAACTGAAACAGCCATAACTCATAACTCTTACTCACTTGTTTATCCTTTCACAAAGTCCTAATAAAACAAATCTATCATAAATCTATCTGCTAATAATATTTTTGATGCAGACCTCAAATAAGGATGGAACTTCCAAACATTTTGTATCATTAAAATAACACATTTTGAGGATGACGCAACCTTGCGCTTTCTAAATGCTTTCTAGATGAATATGCACTTAAATTGAGGAAGACAGTTTGCCATCATTTCCCAAAACTCTAACGTAATCAAAGCCTGCACTTTTTCATATTTATATTGGTAATCTCTCCTTCTTTCAAAATATCAAACAAGCGTATTTTCAAAAACAAGTGATACACTGCTGATTTCAAGCTAAGGGGATTATGCAAAAAGCGTGTCTTTCTTGTACCTCCCAGTTATAAAACAAAGCAAGATACATCAGCCAAGAGAAAAGGGAAATGTGCTGTCTTCAGTGTTTGTAGATTGCTTTTGGCAAAAAAGGAAAAAAAATGGAAGAGAACATCCTCCGGAAATTTCTGTCAGAACTGGATGAAAGAAAATGAATTTTCAAGTGACTGTAGCCTGTAGCTCTGGCTATGGACAGGCGTCGTCCCTGTGTCCAATCACACCTATGGCACAACTCGCTTCTCTGCACAGCATTAACCAATGTAGCTGTGTTTTATAATAAGATCTGCATTGATTAGTGATACCATGATGGTAATAACCACTAAATTAAACAGCAAGCTATAGCTCCCCTGCTGATTGCTAGGCTGTTTAATTAGTAAACCAAAGAGGAAATCAAACTGAAAGCAAAATCAATAGCTGGGAAAAAATGTAGGGTTGTTCTGTGAGTGTACTATATGGTTTACCTCACAATCCCACAACAGCCCTCATATGTCACAAGACAGATCAAACAGTAAGCACCCAATTCATTCAAAGGCCAAGGACAGTTAACTGGTAAAATGCCATTAAAAGAAGATCAGTTGACCACAAAGGCACTTTAGACCACTACACTGTTTTTATCCCAAAGGAATCTCATGCAAGTATTTACATCGTATTTTCTTTCATTTCATCAACTACCAAGGGTTCTGTTGAGATCAAACCTGTCATACCTGAGGAGATGGAGGCCAAGCGGAACGCGTCGGGGTGTCGGTTGGGTGCCACAGGTTCGTACGGGGATGAGTCATCGATATCTCCACCTGAAACAGCAGCAAGAATGACAAACTTTCAGTGTCACTGAAACGGATGACCTGCTCTGCACTTTACTTTCCCTGCAGAGCAGAGCATTTCTGAGAGAGCAAAACAGAAACAGGCACAATCATTAGAAGTAATCATTAGAAAACATGTATTGTAGCTCCAATAACCTGGAAAACACTCAAAAACAGAAAGCACATTCTGTTTATTTCTTTTTTGGACCTGAATAACAGAAACACTTTGTAATAAGTACGTTTTGATCTTCCATTTGATGGATCAAGCGAATGCAGGTTTTAGATTTAAAGAGATGTAATGTTTAACTGAAATGATGTAATTTCCTAGTAATGGACTGGCTGACCAACAAGTGACTCACTGTTAGTGATTAGTGAAATGTTTCAAACAAAAATCAGGATGTTCATCATGGCCAAATCATTTCCTTTTGGGGAGAGTATTTGCTGCTGATGTGGTTTGATTCGGGGATATAATTAAAGGACTAAAGCACAAGCATGTATCTTCCCTGTTAACAATATGTTGCCAAAGCTGTTTGTAAAAAAGAAAAAAAGAATTAAAAAAAATCAAATTAGCACTCAACTGACTGAGTCTCTCCCATGTGCCTGCTTCTCTGTAGGCCTTAATCCCGCATTTAAAATTCATAGCCATTCGGTGTGATTGAGACAAACCCTCCAGTGTGTAATAGCTTTGCATTCGGATCCCAACAGAAACACAGTGAGGGTGTTGTGAGGAAGGCTTGGAGGCCTGCTGCTACAAATGAGAAAATCTGAAACCTGTTGGTATAAGACTGCACTGCCTGGACAACCAATCAGTAGATCCAATCAATAGATGCAGCGCATTTTCTTTATCAACGTGCTCTTTGGATGCTTTTGAAACAGATGATGCAAGCTAATAAAATGGTGTCTAGTAACTGCTCTGATAATAGGCAAGGCTCGTGTGGAAGCTGTATTTATGTGTGTGTGTGTTTACCAGTACATACAGTGTTTTTTATGTCTCCTCTGAACATATTTAATCATCAAATAAGAGTCAGACAACAGAAATGAAAGCAATGATAACATCAGCTATGCAATGATACCTTACTAAAAGTGGAATGCAAGTTGTTCAAGTTGAATTTGTCCATTAAAACTGATCAAAAGCAAAGGAGAACATGAACATGTACACTGGCGCACAGTAAAAGGGAATAACTAAACTTAGGTAATTAAGGGGAAAAGGGAATTACTAAAGAGAATTTTCTATAGTTTGTCCACAGGGTAAAGAAAACAAACCTCAGACGTGTGTATGTCTGCAAAGTCCCTGCTTTATGTATAGTTCTACATTTCCCCTCTACATCAATATTGACAATCATAACAAGATGGAGCAGCTCAGCTGGCCATTCTCTGAGCACATATAGGTATTGACATCTGGCACAGTTGAGGATTGTATATGTGTTTGAGAAGGAGGAAAAAAAAAAGCAAAGGAGAGTCAGACCAGAGACACAAAAGAGAGAAAAGAAAAGAGAGAGAAAAGCGGAGAAGACAGAAAGGAGAAACACAAAGAGGACGACAGAGAGAGCCACAGAAAATTACCTAAATCCTCGAAGTTTTGACAGTATGCGCCTTTCTTGTTTGTGTTTTTCGTTTGGTTATCGAAAGATATGCATAAAGATGAATTTATTTGAAAGTAAAGTTCTGCCTGTTCACCATGATCTGCATCACCCACATCTCTGTTCATGTTAGTCTTACATTTCTGTCAAGAGAGAGACTTGAGAGCCTGCCGGACTCGAGATCTCTCAGTATGTCTAATTACAACAATTACCTTCTAAAGCTATAGTGCTTTAGAAGCCTTTCAAGAGTTGAAGAATACCACTTACTCAGCAAACAACCACCTTTAACCCTCCTTTCATGTAACCCTCCTTTTCTATTTTCAGCACATGGCTATTGTGTATTTCAGAAAGGCAAATATTCCACAGAAAAGTGTAATGCCTCGTCCAGTACACCAAGAGTATTTGTACTGAACAGAACAACATGGAATACAGTCCCTATCTTTAGCCAAAAGCAAAACATTGTGTTATGAGTTTGCTTACCATTTTGTGCAGGCTGCGTCTTGCAATGTGGGGAAGCCTCACTGCACTATCAGCCAGGAATCAAACAACATTAAGCCACATTAAATTTCATAAGTCAACTGTGTAGTATGTAATGTGGCGTTCCTATAAAACACAACAGTCAGTTGCTGTAGCCAAAGAATTTGAAAAGCTTATTTACATGGATGTTACAAGCCGTGCTGAATTTCAAAATTGCAAAACACACTATAATCACTTGAGCCCTTAGGATGTGGGGAAAAAAAAACCTACAGCAGGAGACCTTGTTGTACTTAAAAAAAAAAGCTCTCTGACAGTCACCCTGGACCCAATTATGCATTCATCAAGTAATAGAAAATTCTTCCCAGCTATTTAGTGATAAGATGTTTTTAGCCGCAGGGCAACAACTTATCGCTGTAATTAAGCCTCCGTTTGACTCCATTTGCTCTGACAGTATGGAGAATGACCGGCACAGCTCAGACAGACAATCAGGCCTTCCCCTAGTTACAGCATGAGAGTAATACTGCTTTTAAGTGGATTCACAGTCCTCTCCTTTGCCATAAGGGGTTTTATGAAGCTGTTAAGCACCATCGCTCATCCTTTTCACATGCATTATCAATGAAGCTAAACTCCTGAGGTGATGGAAACTGTCCTATGGATTTTTAGTGACATTCTTGGCAACCCCTTTACGGCTGGAAGCAAAGTCAATTTTAATAACTGTCATTCACCTTGTTTTGTTTTTTTTTAAAGGTACCCTGTACTGATTGTTTTCCTGTTTAATATTGATTTTGTATCGTCCTCTTTTAGCTACAGGCAACGTTGTAAAAAAGTCCAAATACTCCTGTTACATATTACATATTACTTTCATTTTGAATCATAACGACACATTACAATACTACTTCTGTTTTATATTAATTACATACAAAGAAAGGTTAGCACAGTCTGAGCAGCCTGGAGCACAGCCGGAGGTCTTCTGTCAAGCCCTGCTGGTTGTTGCATGGACTTGAATGGTAACAAAAGGTGACTGAGCATTTGCTGCCAGAGCTCTCAAGGTTTGCAGATGAGCTGTCAGAGATCTGGCCAGCCAGAGCAGTCACCTCTTTAACTTGCTTCTCAAAGCTTGTATTCTATAGAAATGTGTCAGAGGAAACACTGGCATGTGGGAATTTATTATATTTGTATAAAGTGCATTCATCTTTCATGATGTGTTCATTTTAACAAAGAGGAGATCAAGTAAAATGATATCACAAATGCATTTTTCTCCGAATCGTGCTTCACAGAACACAAGTTGACGCATAAATTGAGTTAATGACTCCGTTTTTGAAGTGATATTGACATTTTAAACTCAATTTCAAACCATACAAATAGCATATTGGATTAGCCCACAACAAGTCACAATTCCAATCCAGCGTGGCGTGGTGGGCAAACACAGCTGAGAAAATGAGTGCTGAAATTTTCAAGCCTTTCCCTCGGCTATGCAAATGTAAAGTTAATATGAATAGTTACACACTCACTTACCTAAATCAGCATTTTAATACCTGGTGTCAGGTACTAAATGTTGAATATGGTGTAAATCCTGCAAAACTTTCAGTAAAAACGACTATCATCTTTATGGCATAGCAGCATATTGGGGAGAACATTACAAGCAGTGCAGCTCAATATATCAGCCTGTCCTCCCCATTTTACATTTTATACCAAAATTAGTGGATAGAAAACCTCACCATTTTGCATGTTACAAATTTACAACAGCTGGTTGATATTAAACAACTGAAATATTTACTGTAAACATGATTAGTGCTGCTTTATGGCTGTAATGGTAACTGAGAGATGACAAACCAAATAATGAATCTTACTGCTGGAAATGCGTTAAAGAATAATTTCACTCGACTTCTTTCAACAAGCACCCATTTCAATCAATGATGCAGACAGAGAAAGAGAGTAGCAGACAGAGGGAGGGAGAGAGAGAGGGGTGGGAGAGAGAGGTAGCCATGCTGTGATGACAGCCGCCGGGCCTGGTAGTTGACTTCTGCGATGCACATTCATTCAGCACTGCTGTGAATCTTTCTGCCAGGAGTGAGTCTTAATGCCCACATCATGACAGCATTCACTGAGCAGAATGGCCCGTCACTCACCCTCCCCTCTGATGGAGAGGCGCTGAGAACTCACTCTGCTATAAAAGGCTAATCTAAACCCCGCTACCTGGCCCTCATTTCAGCCGTGCTGTCACACTCTATACCAGCCTCCGCGTGAATGGGAGTCATCTCGGGCCGTTCACCTTACACTATAGAAAATCATTAGACAGATTTACGGGTACAAACAGTGCCTGTTTTGTCATCATATTTCACTGATCCTTTTCGCGTTTTTGGGAAGAGAGATGAAAGGGGAGAAGAAGGGATGAAAAGGACGAGGAGGGGAAATCTCTGAAAGACCTTATTGATCACATGCAGAGGCTATCGACAGGTCCCTTCCTCTGATGATGAAGTAGCCACCTAGCGAGTGTTGGCTGGGTCTCCAGAGCAGGGAGGGAGAAAGCAGAGAGGACATATTCAGCATGCAGGAGCCTGCTTCCCCTATCCCCTGACATGCGGGGCAGACTGGAAAAATGTTCTGCTTATGACAGTGGATGGCTAAGGTAATGGCCGGTGACTGCTACCATTGCTCATAGTAATGATGGTTTCAACCAGGAATACTGTGTACCTTTGTAACCTCCCCTCCTCTGTAGTTTCCCCCCCCATGACTCTCTCTTCTTTCTCCCTCATTCTTCGGGTTTCTCCATCTCTCTCTTAAATTTTCTTCCCCCCCTCATTATTTATCTGCCGCCCTTTCCTCACCTCCTGTCCTCTGTCTCGCTCTCTCCATTTCTCTTCTTCCTTGCCTAGGTCTATCATAGAGTTCACAACATTCTCACACTGTCCATTTCATGAAATATCCCACAGCATTAGGGGCCAACTTGTGATATTAGCATGATATAGTGACATATTCAGAGGGTGACCTTTGCAATGCTGACATTCATGAAAATGGAGAAAATAAATCATTCTACAAAATTGTCTGGTATTCTGGTGATTTCATGTAAAGATACAGTCTCCTCTCACAATAAGCTGGGAAAGACTAGCGTGGAGCTGGTGTAACTCTCCTTTTTCTCTCTGCAGTGAAAGTTGGCTCAGCTAATTAAACTGTTCTGAAAGGTCCTCACAAAAGATCTTCGATTCCTACTTTGAGAGCCAGGCTGTGGTTTCATAGCTAAGGCTATGAAATAATATATGTTGGAGGTGTGGAACTTATCATTTAAATGACCAATTCCACTGCAAACCTGCAAGGCTATATCCACGAGGCCCAGGGCACAATTGAAAGAGAACTGCAGCTGCCTATACAATATCCCTGTCTGTAGGAGCCAATGTATCTTGTTTAGTAATTACTTCTTTTATGGATTCAAACTGCTAGACCTCATTGCCTCACACCGACACAGGCTCATTCAGGGCAGAAACCACCGATTATCCATCAAAGACGGCTGCATTGACGCATTGAATTCAGCTGCCATTTTCTGTTAGAAAACCCAATTAACAGGTCACCATTAGTGCCATTGCTGATGGCTCAAAGAATGGCATTGTAATACCCTTTAGCAGAGTTTTTTTTTTTTTAAATCCAAACAGTGCAGCACAGTAGCCTAAAGGCAGGCGACAGTATACCGATCAAGAAGGAAATCTGACCCCACATCATAGCTGCGCAACCTTGTTATTCAAACAGATTCACACTGGTGAGGAGTGTGTTTAAAATGTAAAATGCTGTAGAAACGTAGCTGCCACCACCTGCTGAAATGTGTCAAAATGCTTTCTGTAGACACATCAAGCAACACTTGATGACGATACTCAGTCACGTTGTTGTCACTCTGAGGCGCTCTGTGCTGTATTAAGTGTTTTCTCGGCAACAATGCAGTGTTTCATCACACAAATTGTCAACTTTGAAACACCTTTCAAAGATTCAGTCGTCTACCTAGAGACACTCATCCTGCTCTTAAGTGTCAGGACTTTGTTTGCTGTTTATTACCATTTTTACCACACACTGCCTTTCCACCAGGGCCTTTTTTTGGTGGGTCTTGTTTGACTTGGCTAAAGATTGAAAGATTATCTTTTCAGTCTCATGGTAGACTCTTCAGTTTGCTTTCAAATAAGAATGATATTTTCAGTTAACAGACGATGGTATGGACGATATTTACTTAATCACTCTGGAATTCACAGCAGAAAGCATCCGTTACACTGCACCGGCTCAGTGTGCACTGTCTTGGGAATAAGTGATGCTGATGTTTGGCTGCTGGTGTTTTAGCAATAATCAACACACACCTCACACACAAGGTAACGTGACATATTCCCTTCTTGTTTTACGTGCTTCCATGGCAATCAAGCCCTGCCATGAACTACCTCATGCCGTGTTGGAGACTGATTTTTCAGTAGGGTATCAATTATTTTCAATTTAAAATGAAAACTAGAATGATAAAAAAAAAAAAAACTGGAGTTGAAAATTGGACAAATAAGACAGTTATTATCACTTATTTCATTTCTAATACTAAACTGAAAATTGAATTGATATCCCTTAATTTAGTCCTATTTTTCTTTTCTCTGACATTTGCAGAGATGAGAAGTAGCAGGAGTTGGGTTTTTTTTGTGTGTGTGTGCCTTTTTAAAATTTTTATGGGCAAATTATGATTGAGAAAACGACTATAACCCTCAACTTTTGACCATAACTGTCTCCAAACTGCAGGTGTTAAACTTTTGTATCACAGCTCTGCACAAAACACGCTGTGAAATACTTCAACAAAGGACTCAAGGGGTATTAATATTATCCATTCAAAACCTCAACCCACTATTTCAAAATCACAAATACATATTAAATAAAAGTTATTACATTTTTTTTTTTAAATCTGAGAGATCAGAGTTATCATTTCTTAGAATATTTACCATTGTTTTAGGTTATGGTGCTAATGCAAGTGTTTTGTTTCTGAAGTGGAAGAAGAAATAAACAAAGCAGCAAAGCAGTGAATCTGACGACGCAGACTGTGCCAAGGTTGTCTTGTATGTTTGAATATATATATAACTTAAAGTACAGCCCCTGAACTGATCCACATGGCACTTCGACGTGTTATGGTCCAGATAGAAAGTCCTTTTCATCTGGGAAATAAAGATCTTCTAGATAGAAGGATGCAATAATGTGCACATTTGAAATATGATCATCTTTGATGTGAGTGCTTTGCTTGATGTTCTTGAAGCAATCCCTCTGTCATTCACACGTGAAAAATGTGTGGTCTCATTACGAAAAAGTCTTAATTCAAACCAAGTTCAAGATGTGTTCGTGTATATAAATTCATGAAATCACATTTATATGCTTTTTTATCCAAGAACCTCTGACACCAAAACTATACCCTTGGATTTTTTACTTCACATTTCTCTTCTGTGCACATTTTGTAAGTGTATTATGAAGACACCTGTTCAAACGAGATATGTTTCTTACTCAAGAATGAAACTACAAAATGGTCAACATTAGGGAAGATCAGTCTTAAATATGAAACCTTTGGTATTTGGTCTTTAATAAGCTAAATTTTATGTTTTTATTTATATTCATTTCAGATTCATGAGGCTACAACACTAACATCTGATCTGAAAAGCTTAAGTTCATGTGCTCTGACAAAAAAGGCCACACAAAGCACCATTATCATGCTGATGTAATTAAAATTTAAGCCATTAGATTTTTTTTCCCTGTTTACTGTGTGTCCACTTTAGGGCTACATATTTATTAATGTTCAGTGGTAAATTTATCGAACTGTTTATTACATTTATTTGTTTCTGTATTTGAAATCAAGAGTATACACTAAGCTAGTGAGATAACCTTGCCCGAGGCAGTGGGGTATCTGTGTGCTGTTTGTGGATGGTTGGTCTGAGTACAGCGGATTGTTTTAGACCCACTCCATCTCTGGTCGGCATCAGTTTTCTTTTCACAGATACAATGGTTGAGCCCTCAAGCTTGAGGAGCCGACTTCCAGCCCCTGGTCAACATGGGTCATAAGCAACATACCAAGTTCTAGCTAGAGTGAGATTTCTATACGGCTTTCTACACTTTATATCAGCCTTAGGTCACAAGACAGTGGCCATATGTGCAAAGTAATGAGTGTTTGTCCTAAAGCCATCAACCAGACACTACTCTTCATACAGAGCTTATCACATCAGCAAAAATTACATAGCCTTTTAAAATCTCGGCCCTCCTAGTTCTTAGCTTTTCTTATCTGTCTGTCTCATATACTCTTGCTCTCCTCATTCCTCCATATTAACAGAAGTAAAATACAACTTTCAAAGCAGCATTACATGTTATCTAACCCCACTACTACAACTATTGAAACCTCCCCGTTTTGTGAACAAATGATTTTTAAAGTGGTTTAGCACCATTTCGAGAAGGTCTGTTGGGATTCAGCCTTTCATGTTTGTTTCCAGAGATGGATGTTGTACATAGATTGTTTCCAGTTAACAAAAGCTTGCTTGACTGCACAATGGATCGTGATTAGATTAAAGCTGCACTGTAAGAGCTTTTCGTTTGTGTTAAAGCGGGTTTTATCTCTGAGGGCGACAGGGCCAAAACGGGACACTGCTGAGAAGCATTCTTCATAAAGAAGCACAAGCTCTGTGAAGGGCATACTGCAGGCACAGGAGGTCTCTATCCTTGACAGGCAGACAACTTCCATGATGTATTCAAACACAAATACTTCTGACTGGTGCGGTTATTTCTTAGGAAAGGAGAAAGACAGAAAAAGTCATATGAAGAGGGAGAGAAGATAGGAGAAAGGAGAAAAGGAGAAAGAGTTAGAAAGGAGGAGAAAGACAGGAAGAGAGACAGAAGGCCTGGGGAGCATCCATGTCATTACATTTCCCTTGAACTCATGTCAGGGACCCTCTGCTGCCATCAGTGTGATGAAGTGTAGCTGGTGCTATGAGCAGTCAGCCTGTCGAATCACTTCACGGATCACAACACAAAAGCCCAGAATGCTCAAAGCTCAGAGTCTTTGCAACGTTTCTACCATTACCCCACGTGTCAAAACAGCTGAGTACATTATGTTCTCCATGTTTACACAGCGTCTCTGTGAGTGATATCTCTGTGACATCAGAGACTCGGACTGCGGAATCGGCCATGTGTACAAGCATGGAGAACAGCCACTCTTGGGTAAAGGTCCCCCTTTGGCCTGATCGCTCGGGCATGGCATCTCCAACAGCTCTGATTCAGTCAGATTTGCCTTAATATGAAACACTGTGTGCTTTTTACCCTTAAGGATGGACGAAAGAGTAATGTCAGTCCAGGGGGCTGCTTCATGCCCTCTGAATGTATTGTAATGTAAAAACCAGAAGTTACAACAAGAGTGCTATTTTATGTTCTGCGTAAGTGGACATACTGAGCTATACAAGTGTAACCTAATTACATGGTAATATGGAACACTTTAGGTGAAAACCAATAAGTCTACCATAACAGGTCCACCTAATGTAATCCCATTATAGCTCCATTACCTAAGAAAGGGTGAGGAAAGTAGGAAAGCATATATTTTTCATTAGGGGTTCTGGGTATCACTATAAGAGGGCATCGGGGAATAGGGCATCAACAACGGGTGTGGTGTGCATCCTTCTCATCTTTGCTCGGAAACTATACTGGTACTTGAGATTGGAGGATTCATTTAAATAGATGTTGTAATGCTGAAGAATGCTCATCAATATCAATAGAGGTATGATGCATATCCACAGATAGACTATTTACTGCAATGCACATGCATCTTGTAGTACACTTGTCATGTGATATGAGGCTCTTGTAAAGCCGTGCAAAACATATTCAGTTGTAACACCGCTGAGTACGCTGTAAGCTGAATTCACAGCCACAGAGGGAATACAGAAGGAAACAAATGACACTGAAGACTAATAGGATGACTGGTAAAAATGTGAAAAAAGCAGGTGCTAATTCCACAAATTCTTTTGTAGTTTTACAAAGAATCAGCATGACCTGAAGAGGTGTTAGTATGTGACAGGTTTGGATTTTGTGCGGCTACCTCTCTGAGACAGAGAATTGTAAAACCATCTGCCTCCTACCTTCAGTGAGTCCCATGTGGATGGTCCAGTAGTTCTGCAGACACTGCAACTCCTTCTTCATGCCCCTCTTGCAGCGGCAGTCAAACAGGGGACTAACTAGCAGCACTTCCAAGGCAGCCTGGCACTCCCTGTTGCTGTCCAGCATGGCTTCCTTCTCCTTGCCCACAAGGCACTGGCGCATCACCCGGTACCGAGAGCTGCAGTAAGGGTTCTGGTTGCACATGTCACTTGCCTGGATGCAGTCCACCCATTCTGTCTGAGCTCCGGGCCCAGACTCAGTGCCTGGAGATCCAGGAGCACCGTTGGCCAAGGACATGGACAAAGATGAGGGACCATCCCAGGAACTTGCTGCCTCATCTAGGTGGGGACGAGGAGAAAGAGGTGGGGGTGTCAAGAAAAAGGAGATTGCTATTTGATGTGCGAGTTGTGTGAATGTGTAAATTCAAGCACATATCATAAACCTGCTTTCATTCTTGTTTTTTTTGGGTTTTTTTTTGATGCAACAGGTTAGATGTGGGAGCAATAAACAGGTTTGTTGACAGCATGTCCATGCATGCCAAAGCATCTTTAGCAAAACACTTAAATCCTTAATTTTCCAACAGAGTCTACATGTGATGTATCTCTATGTGGTCACTGGAGTTTCTTAATTTTGATGTATCATTTAGTTTTTACTCAGCACTTTACCTGTACTCACTTTAATGCATCTGAGGTCGCCAAACCAAACAAGCCTGCACCTCTCAGTCTCCTATTAAGTCTTATTAGATCAAGATCATTAAAGAATAACTAACCATCTCCTCTCAAAAAAGAGCCTAATCAAGAACTACACTTTATTGACATCAAGGTAACCAGAAACTTAGCCTACAACGAGTAAACAGTGATCCACAGAGCAGAGACGAAGGTGTTGCCGTTTGACAGGAGTCAAAATTCAAACACACCTCCTTCACACAAACACAAGTACAGGCCGCTCTGTTGAAATGACAAGAGAGACCCCTTGTGGTGATCTCGAGCACTGAGCTCGGAGAAGGAAGAGTACAGATGCTGCATCAGAATCCGAAAGCAACGGGTAAGAAAAAAAGAGTGACATGAAGTTAAACTGTGAAATTGTTTGTGGCAGTCCATTTATTTTAAAGGAGGTGCCGACGTCTGAGGACGACACTGATGATGATAATCGTGTTAATGATGGTAAAGGTGATGATGAGGATGATGATGAGGATGGATTTTCTCATATTCGACCAAATACAAGTGTGCAACTGAAAGGACCTCAGAGATTTCTCTTCACTGACTAAACGCTGCATTGTGATGTTACAACAATGAGCTTTTTATTTCTACAATAGGACATCTGTGGTGGTTTAATGGATCCAATATAAGTGATTCACTTGCGGCGACCAAGTTCGGTCTTTAGCTATGGGTGACAATTAAACATTATCTAATCAAACCATCCGTCTGTAACGTGAACGCCCATCAGCATTTTACTGCACATAATAATAATAATAATAATAAAAATAATAATAAATTGGAATAACCTTGTGTCCTCAAACAAGTCCGGCTTCAGAAAAGTGGACACATAGCCTACCAAATGTAAAAATGCCCCCTACCATAAATTATTGATGTCAATATTTATCTCTGTCCTGCATTAACACATAATGTTCATTATACATTTTTTTTCCTCCATATTTCACTTCTCACCTAGGAGCAGAAGAAAGCTGTACACGCACACCCACACAGTCACAGACTTCATATTGGACTCAGCGGCAAGGAAGATGAGTTGGGGTCCAATTAGACTAATATTTCCACCTTGTGAAAGGTTAATTCCCCTCTCCGGATCCTTGACCCAGGCGTAGGCTAACTGTAAAAAATCAATATCCTCATTCAACTCCAAAATAAAGACGCACCTCCAAAAATCCTCGATTCCCAATAATAATCCACAGTTTTTGATAATAATATAGGCTACTAACCACGGCACAGGAAAAAAGAATCCTCTGATTTGAAAAAATAAAAAAATCAAATGCCAATCAACCAATCAATCAATCCATGAAAGCAGTTTCTCAGGGTCCGTCTGCGCTGCGTTCATACCGACAAACTACTGAGACTTGATCTCTCCGCATTATAAGGGCTCAGACTGCCCGCTCATGTTGCCCCTTGGAGACAATTTGTCCCTAAAACATTCCTTAAACTGGCGTGAAATGATCTGTCAGCTACGCCAATATCTCTAACGAGGAAGAAAAACTCATCTGAAAGTGCAACAAAACGCTGACTGGATTTTTTTCCCCCCCACTGGCTCCTTCAAAAGCTGTGCGCTCCTCTGGAGGGAGTGAACGCTTCTTTTGCACTGCATGCGTGTCGAGGCATCGCAGCACTTTATAAAGAGGAGTTTCTGTGAGCCAGCAGAGGGCGCTGCCGCCGTGTGCCCTCATTGGAAAATGTGGGATTCGGTCACACCAAGGCCCAATAATAAATGTTACCCTATAGAAAAATCGCCACGATATTGCTCGGATGTTCCTGCAGGGAGCCGGGGGGGGGGGGGTGAAGATGCACCTGTGGTGCACAGGAGTGAGATTATAGTGACATCACTTGACCTGTGTGATATTTCTTTAACCTCCTGTGGTATTGCTATAGGATTTTCTGTGAAGCCATATATTTTGTGAAACAATTTCTGAGATTCATGTATAATACCCTTCTTACGCCACTCCTATGTCTTTCATAAAGGAGTCTTTACAGTCCTGTTCTGGCTGGCTCAAAATACAACTGTAGTAGTGATGAGGCCTTCCCATCAAGGAAGGCGTAGGAAGCAATGATGAGTGTGTTGGCCACTTGCACTCATAGCAAGGATATCTAGTCAGCCAGCACATAGTGCATCTTTTATTCAAGCATTTAGTGAAGCCACTAAAAACCATTCAATGACTGGCTGACATCAGGGTCACACTCATTGTGGATCCCCATAACTCATAGTAATTCGCAAAAGGTTTTTGGGGGCAGAGTTCAAAGGTGGACTCAACAATGATGATGAAAATGTCAAAATTCTTCTCAGCTATATCCCAACACTTGATCACATGACATCTGTGTTTCCTCTGATAGAAAGAGAGATTTTAAGAAATGGCACAATGCCTCGTATTATATATGTGCTCGGAGGAAATAAGCCAACCACCCCGCAGAATCTGCCATTTCTCAAAGTGGCTTCACATTAAACAAAATGACTTTGTTGTGCATCATCGCTTAAATAGTGCCCAGAATGTCATAAATCTTTACAAATCTTGAAAACAAAGTCTCTATTTAGAGGCTCTGACAGTGACAAACGGCAAGGCCACTGGTTCATAATGATGTTTGACTGTCAGCCCAGGCTTGCATCCAAGAGGGAAAAGAGCTCGCCGTTATAATGGCAAAATCAGCCTCATTCTGCCTATATTGGCCCGGGCTTATTCTCATCTCCCCCCAGAGTTTGAAGTCTCTGTCATTATGAGGACACTGTAAAGCATCATCTACCATGCCTGTATCCTGCATCTGTCCTGCATCAGTACTGCAGGGGCTGATACAGCCTATCCTTCAACAGTTTTTAAATGGAAGAGCCTTTTCCATCACAGCAAAGCAACCCTATGCCTTCAAGCAACTATTTCCAGAACCAGACCAATTTTCGTGTTTTATTTTAGCAGATAACAATGAAGGCATTTAGTTATTCAAGTAATTTTTTTTTACTGAGGAGCACTTGCATAAAGTGTATAAAGTTTACAGTAGCCTCAGCAGTAGACTCAGGAGGGAGAAGAAATTTCTAATAACACACACAAAAAAAAAGCATGAAATCATGAGAGAGACATTAGTTGCTAACACAGTGAATAAAAGAGCAAAATTTGAATTGTGAATTCTTATTCAGGCATCACATTATTTCTATCCATGATAGTGAAATATTGATAAATCCTCCCCTCACATTTTTTTCTTTCGCCGGGTCATCCAGGTCTGGGTTTATTCTAGTTGACAGTGCATTATTCACCCCCCTCTGTGGGTATTTAATTGCTCCGTTCTGACTTCATAAAGCATCTGCCTTTTTTTGTATGTGTGTGTGCACAATTAGAGAGAGCATACAGAGAAACACACATGCATGCATGGCTCCGTACACATACACTCTTTTGTGATTAAGCATACATTCACAAGCATGAAAGAAAAGCACTTTGCAGACACACACGCACTCAGATGCACATAATCTGTATGTCAGATAATCATACTTCTACAAGATGGCTCAAGACCATGAAGATAAGGAATGACAAATCTGGATATAGTAGACATTGGTCTTACTATTGAGGGAAACCAGTCCCTGCCTCTGAGAAGTGTGTCTAATATGGTGAACATAGATTATATCATTATGAATTCATGGGATATGAAATAATGATACAGATAACAGTCACAGTTAAGACTCCGTGCAATAACTTGTGCTTAGTGAGACAGCAGGGGGGGGTTTGAGAGTGAACTCTCATGGGTCAAATAAGAGCTTATACAGTCTGAAACTGTCACCTTGAAATCAGGACAGGCACACTTGCATACAAATATGCTTATGTAACTTCATATGTGTTAAGGTGTGTATGATGGCTGTAGTTAGGGTGCTTGTTTGTCATTTGAACTTGACCCAGGAGAACCCAGCACATTTAGCCGCCAAAGTGTTAATTATCTAGAATAACACCTTGGATGGACCATCGATCCTCATTGTTTAATGTCTCATCCAATAATACTTTAAACTCGAAATGGGTTGGGCTCCATTGATAAGCTTTTGCTTCACCTCACAGCTTTGCAAACACAAAATTTAGCTTAAGATTTATCTGAGGGCAAAGGTCGCTGTATCTCTCTCTGCTGGTCATGTCCACTGGAGAGAGTATTAACCTGAACATACAGTATGTGTATACACACACACACAGAGACACACATACACAGAGAGAGAGGTTAAGCATGACTGATTAGATTAGGAATTATGGGCTAATTAATGTGCATCTTGGGAGCCCTGTACAGCATGCTTATTAGGAGGCAGAGCCCGAGCTGAGCAGAGAACATGACAAAAACATAAGTGATGTTAATTTTTCCAGTGTTAAATTAATTAAAACAGTACACTGTAGCTCTGCCTACTCCTCCTTGTTTTATTCAGTTTGTGTAATAACAGAAGTTAAAGATGAAACCTCTGCCTGGGCATACTGTATAGTCATAAATTATTGAAGGTTGGGATTTGCTGCTGCAAAATATCTTTAAAACTTCCCCACTTATTCTTGGCTAAAAGTCAATTTTGAAATATTAAAAAAAGCATGATATTTGGTCATGATATATTTGAAACTTTCACACAGCCGTAGTGCCTGTATCAGGTGCAGAGCCCGGAGTCAGTTCAAATCAATCCGTTCAAATCAATGTGAGAGTGAAAATAGCCAATGAAATAAGCATCAGTAAAGTCAATCGTGGAGATGGTGGAGTGACAAGTGCAGCTGTAGGCTACACATTCTGGGTAGTGCCTGTGTGTTGTTTTCTACATTATTCTGTTTAGCTTTTTGGCTATTGCAACAACAAACTGCTCTTGTTCCCACACAAGGTCTGACATGCCAGTGTTTATATGTATGTCATCTTTGTTTTGGGTTGTTTTAAGCATATGAACAGCACTAAATTTCTGATGTGACCTCTGCTAGACTCTCTGGAGGCTATCGACCAGTTAGATCCATTTGTTTTCCAGGCATTTCAGACGTTGTCCATTTCTATCACATTACTTTGACAGAAATTGAATTTCCTCTGATGCATTTTTATGTTTCCTAAGTGCTGCTTTGTTCTCACTGGGAGTATAATGTTTCCAGTTGCGCGATGAGGCAAAAACACTTTGGTTTTAAACCACAAAAAAAAAAAAATGGAAATGGATTTTATTTTAATGTGTTTATTGACTTTCATGTATTTTATTTCAAAATGTTTCCCAGTTAAAGTATCCATCTTTCCAAATGAGCACCATTCACATGGTACTCGGACCACTGTTTCAAAATTTTACAAGAGCTCAATAAGAACATACAGAGGACACACTTTATCAGTGGGCTGACGCCATGCTGGGCTTTCTGTCCTGTTAGTCTCCAAAAGATTGCCATCTCTCTAACTGTGATGGCAGCACAGTGAAGACATGCACCTACTCCTATCAAGGAGGCACAAACAAATAGCATGAGTCTGCAGTTTTTTTTTCCCCCAGCTTTTCTTCTTTTCTTTTACAGTTCAAGAGTTTTACAGGCAAGGACATCAACAAAGATATTCTCTTCTGTGAATAAAGTGGCTGGTTGCTGGTTCAGTTTCAGCAATTTGCTACAGAGCTGCAAACAGTGGCACATCTAGCCCATCTCGTTAAACACACCATGGGTCCCGTATGGAATATTGACAGGGACCTCAGCTCTGCCCAGCTCGGTGAAGGTCTTGGCGTCCAGAACGAGTAGGAATGTACTTTTCTCCTGGAAACAGGAACGGAAGAGAATAAATATGCTATGTAAAGAAAAAGGTCACAGAACACCCCTTTCACAATAATGATAGTGAAAGTACCACACCATTTGTCTCCACCATGCATAGTTAAAATATATGGATGGTAAAGTCACATAAAAAATATATACAAAGTCTGCTTTATGGACTGATTGTGGTTATTTCTCACAGGAGCCAGCAGAGCATAAAGTTACAATCTAGTGTCAATATTAATCACAGAAATGTCTGCGGTTGTGGATTGTTTTTTTTTTTTTTTGTGGTTGTTCACTTACTTCTCTTGGTGTGATGATGACTGACAGGACCACTCCATCATCTTCCTCAGTAGCTTTGGGCGAAGCAACAAAGACAGGCTCAGACGGGTACAGGCCGGGATAACGCCACACCTAGACCAGGAGGATTACATAAACATCCCCTTTACTCTGAGCTGTTTCATGTCATAAAACCAACTCCCGACCTACTGCTCCCAGTGATAGAGAGACGGCAGATGAAATAACTTTGATGTGATAATACCCGGCCCAGTTAGAAATGAGGTCTCTCTAAGTAGTCTTTGATTGATAGAGACCTTAAGCTTCTTGGTGTGGACATCCATCTTGAGCAGGGAGTCACTGAAGACGTGTCCGAAGCCGCAGGAGTAGAAGTAGCGGTAAGGTCTGCCATTGTACTGGGCGTAGTTGATCTGTGGGAACTCAAGGCCACCGTACTGCAGCAGCTCGTCATCATATAGCTCCTCGTGGGTCATGTAAACCTGGAGGGGACCCCAGGAGAAAGTCAGGATTTTACTCAGATCAGTGTAACTTTTATATTTTAATTGAAAAATGTGCTCAGTTAACGCACACCAACAGACCTGATTCATTGTACACTCTATCTCCAGGTTTACCTTTTATCCTGCAAGTGCTCAAATCAATATTGTATTATTCTCTAAAACACTCTAATGGATACCTTCACAAGATCTTGGTCATTCATTTCAAACTTTATTATTATTAAGAACAAATCAATTTCTTTTGATTTTACTTAAAGAAAATATGTGTACCTTGAACTGCAATTATAAACCCACATCTTGATATTTGCATTCAGCTGCCCAATAATAGACATCAGCACTTTCACAGCTGTTTGCAGCTGTTATGTGTACATAACACCACTCTCACTGAGAACTAAGACTGAGGACAGTGTTGCTCAGGTAGTCATGACAACTAAAGCATCATCTTTTCTTACACTGTTTCAGCTTTATTCTGCCATAAGAAAATGTTGGACAGTTTGTGTGTGTGTGTGTGTGTGTGTGTGTGAGCGGGCCACACATAATTTGTTAAATTGCAATTGTTCAGTCGCACAGTGGACTCGCATTTTGACATCATTTGTATTTCCTGCAAGTTATGAATTTACTATTGTGCGGAAACTCCCTTCAGTGTCTCATCATACTGGATAATTGAAAAGAGTGTGTGGGAGTGGATCATGATTATAGGCCTCATTCTTTGGTTGATTCCAGTAAAACCAAATCGAGGGTAATGTACAGTTAAACATATCACTTTACATACACAATGAACATGCTTCACCATGTATAAGCCTACCTCTCCAGATTTTGTCTTCTTTGCTGTGGCTTTATAGTTAAGCAGGGTGACAAGGTTTTGCTCCAGAGGAGTTTGTTCATCCACAGTCAGAGGTAAGACGTATCTCCTTGGGAGGTTTCTGCACAATGAGTTGTAAAACTGACGAAGGAAATCAGAGAGAGACATGAGAAATTCTGAGCGTGGCTCCTTTGACTGGAAGGTGCAACGCAACCTCGGGAAAAATCAGACCCAAACAAAATGCTGCACGTACATGTCAGTGATATTATGTGAAGCATTTTTCTATTATTTTTATGTAAGAATGTTTTGATCAAAGACACTTGGCTACATTTGAAAGAGATTGTATTGAAGAGGTTTTGAAAGTTTTCTGCATTGCGTCAGAAATTAACCAGTTTTTGAGTGACCAAAGTAAAAGCAAAAATAAGAGAATATCTGACACACTTCAACTGTCTTTGTCTGTTTAGATTTAAATGTGAAAAAAAGAGACAGATTTAGCTAAAAATTGTAGAGACAGAGAGATGACCTTGGTGATAAAAAGATTGGCCCTTACACAAAGAATCAAAGAATTACAGAACCTTACACAAGAGCTCTAAATGCTTGCTGATTAATGTTTTATGGACATGTTTAAAGTATAAAAATTGGATGGGTTGATTTTCAGGCAAACTGTCTACATATTCACCTTGTCCATTTCCTCCCCTGAGCCCCTGCGGAGGTTCTCGAGTGTAAAGTCTCCGATGACCTCACCGTTGTCCCCGCAGCACATGTCCATAACCAGGAACCCGTTGTCCTCAAAAGCATTGATCTGATGCAGTGTGAACATGGGCGCTGCACGGTATTTCACTTCACTCTCCTGTTGGACCAGTCACATCAACCAGTCAGGACTCATAAATATGAGATATTAATAAAAGAATAAAAGGTTATGAAAGCTTTTGGTCAAAGAACAAAGGGTTTCGGGACAAGCTCCCTCCTTGGCACTGCTGTTATTGTGTTGAACCTTCATATTATGTTAATGATATTAAGTTTGATATTGTATGCTTAATGGGTATGCTGTGTAATGAGATGAGAAAATTGAGAGCAACAATGTATGAGAAGAGGCTGCTACACCATCAGAGTGTGACTTCATCAAAATAAATAAGGAAACATTTCATCATGTGTGACGAGATTAGCTTGAAACTTTCCTTTCTTGTTCAGACTGTTCAGCAGCTGTGTGTGTGTGTGTGTGTGTTTTCCACTTCACACTTTAACCCTGTGATTGTGCAGTAAACTAATCTTAACTCACCTTGCCAGTGTGCCTGTTGACCACATGGAAGATGGTTTCATACCTGGGCTCCCAGGACATGACTTTATGAAAGCTCTTTCCCTGAATTCTGTACAGCATGAACTTCAGCAGGTCCAGCTTGATTGGCTGCTCAATGAACACAATGTAGTTCTCTGACATGACTGGAGAGGCGGGGCACAAACGGGAGGACATACATGCATTAACAAAAAACACATCTTTACATTTGCGAGCAGATACACTACAGACCTGCAATGTCATCTGATGGGATAAATTCATTTGAATTTGGTTAGAGAGCGTGTATAACTGATACTGCACATTTTCTGTAATACCTATTTTCATGACCATACATAAATCATGGTCATGGTTGTTGCACTTCTTGCCACAATTTAGCATTTTGGCTAATTACTGCAAGTATAGTATACTGAATGCAAACAAGCTCTACTGATGCTATGAAGCTAGTTGGTGTGCCTTTTTGCAGGAAGCCACACCCACTGCTACTCCCCCCCCCTCGGGCCAATCAGTGTACAAAGTAAATGTTCTGTGCCTCAGGACCAACCTTCTGCGACAGTTTGGAGGAAAACCTGAGACCAAAATATTGTGCTTGCACATAAACACATGCAATGGGGAATAAACACAAACCCCCCCATCTCCTGTAACTCTACTGACAGAAGCAATCATGCAGTGCCTTGTGTAACAGTACAATGCTCCATCACTTGTGAGATTTCTTGGTGCCAAACAGTCTGGCAGAGCAAGGGTGGTCTTCCTGGAAATATAGACTGTGATATAATCAGGGAGCTGGTGCAGTACAAAAATAAACTGGAGCATAGGTTTAGTTCAGACTAAACTGTTTTAGTTGATTGACATTAGCTTCATTCAGTGGCTCCTTCATCAGTAGGGCATGGGAATATTTTTGACCTGCGCCATGCAGGGGGTAGAGTCGTGGTTGGAGTTGAACAAGAGAAGTTAAAAAAACAAAAAGCACTCTTAAAGGGCCAACACACTTAAAGTGCTTAATCCAAAAGGCAGTGTAAAGCAAAACAAAAATGAAAATTAACAATTACATGGCTGTACCCACACTCATAAGCTACACTACACCGAATGGGGATGAAATATATTTATGAATTAAAGACTATACTTTGTGTTGCAGATGACCGTGGAAAAAAAAGAAAGGCTATCGTATCTGATAATTTAGACATATATAAAGTATTAATGAGTTCACCCCCTGCATGCCAGATCCCCTGCAGACCACAGAATACACACGTGGGTCAGTTTTTGTGACTCATGAGTCACTGGAAGGGCAGAAAACAGAGCCATCTACTGTGCTTGGGCACTGACTGGGCACAGTCAAAAAAATTCCCAAGTTCCTCTCTCCTTCATTGACTTCTTGTCTATCATCTGACTGGTAACGTCCAATCATATTCACCATAATCATATAGTACTGTGTAGCCATTATAACCTGACTCTTCTCACTTTTCTCCTGATTTGCTTATGCGAAGACCTCCTCCTTATGTGCTCTTAGAATTTTAATACTGTTAACCCCAGTATCAAGATCAAATGTTCATGTACGTTAACGAGGTGTTAGCTCTCCCAGCAGAATCCTCGTTGCTGCTCAGATTCTTTCAGAGCTTCTTTGAGCACCACAGAGCAGAGCCCCTCTTCCACCAAAGCTGTGTAATGATTTGCTATAAATGGTCAATTCTTGACAAAAAGTAAGTGGGTTTAAACAACATTAAAAAGTTGATCATGACTGCAGAGAAAGTGTGTACTTTTATGTGTGAGTCAGAGCTATAGACAGAGACAGATAGTGAGAGCTGAGCAGAAAGACAAAGGAGCTGTGATTGACAAAAAGAAGCAGGACGAGACTAGAATTGAATTCAGTAATTAATGTGAGCACAAAAAACTCTCCCTCTTTCAGGGAAGTAGACTCACTCTTTCAGAGCGGGCAAAAAGAAAAAAAACAAAGAATCATAGAATTCATTAATTCAGTATATATCCAGCATGCAGACAATCTAAAGAGGGTGTATCCTGTTTGCTATGCTGTCTATCTCACCAAAGCTGTGATAATATGAGGGTTTCCTGGGTTCAGCTGCACGAATGGAGCAGATCACTTTGGCTCCATTCAGGTCTGCAGAGTCCTCCTTCACCCCTCTTTCCTCAGGAGGAGGCACACGGATGATGTTGTAGAAGAAACCTGAGGGGGCCCACAAACATATATTGTAGTACAGCATTTGTTAGGATGGAAAACACTGGGGTAATCACATGAATACAAGGTAAGAAAAGGAAAAATAAAGACGATAAAAGAAGAACTGCAAAAAACAAACAAACACCCACCTACCCAAAAGACAGTGAAGAAGCCCACATCCACCACAAAGACATAAACCACAGACATGCAAAGACACACATCATTGGCCTGAGAAGATACAAACATTTTCAGTTTGACAGTAGACACAGTTGTGACATATTTCTGGTCATCAGAAAGTTTTTTTTTGCAGAGAAATACCAAAAACTGGATCTTATTCTAGCTAACCTTAATTAGATCTGAGAGTTTTATTGGCCTGTGATCACTAGGCAAACAGACATAATATATACTGTAGGTAGACAGGTGGGAAGCAAGGGAGCAATGCAGGAAGGTTACCGCTTTTGCCGTAGGAGTTGCCCATGTTGTACGTGGCCCCTTCACGGTCATAGTGTGGGTGAGCTGTAGCTGAGTTGACAGCAATGTACTGACTCCAGTCCACCTTAAATTGATAGAAAAAACGGCATCATCATGTTTGTTGTCCTTGACATCGTCATCAACATCTTCCTCATCTTTACCCTCTGACTCTTTATTAGCGTTCAGCATTGAAAAGAGACTTTTAGCGTTAGCGACGTACCTTCTCCTTTGTAGCCAGAGTTTGTGGATCTATTCGTCTCATGTAGTTGGTTTCTGTGCTGACATAATAGTCTCCGTTGTACTTGACAAAGTTCACACTCGCGTTATCTGTGGCCTCTGTTCGCACATACAGATGTCAGGATCATGTTAATCATAGCACTCCAGTGAAGCTTGTGCTCACAGATATCACTGCTAAATTACTTTTTAAATCAATTTATTCCCAAATTTTTCAGAAGCTTTATGTCATGTTTCCCTCCCTCACAGGCAAGTACACACACTCATGCACACACACAAATATTGACTTATGCTCCCTTTACCTCAATAAAAACACAATATAATGTAACAGCAGCTATCAGTAAACTGCAAAAGCAATGCACAACACAGCACATACTGGCATGAGGATGGGCCCTGAAGAAAAAAGTAGAGAAGAAAAATGATTTTTTTTCCTCTATTTGTTTGCTTTTTACTTTGCCTCTAGTCATCTGGCACGGCTGCCTTTTTACCTATATGCACAAATGAATTGAAGGGTTTAATAATCATTTGGCACTGCCAGTGCTACATTACGCTGCAGTGGAGTAATTTTAAAATGGGAATATGCAATATGTAAAGAAGATACACATACTAGGAATCTGAAAGCGTGAAAAGAAGCGCGCAAAGATGTTCTTGCATGGATCAGGCATGGCCAACGTCCCAAACTCTGACACCACAATGCGGTTCTTCTCTGAGTTTTGGACGTATGAGTCGCTTCGCAGGAAGCGGCTGCTGTAGGTGACGTTGCCATCACATATGTGGAATCGGTGCATCATGGCCATGCCGTCAAACCAGTGGGTGTATCTGAGAGAAAAAAAAAAGATAATAAATTGCTCACCAGGGTGTAACACAAAGTAAAGAGCATGAGGTGATCACTGGAAGACAATAGAGACAGCGAGAAATACTCCTCCACACATGGTGACAAAAATCTTAAACTTGTCATGGGTAATTCTGAAACAGCCCCCGTGGCTCAATATGTGAAAGCCTGTCACAGAACTATATGGTTTAAATAACTGTTGAATTGTCAGAAAGGAGGGGGGTGTTGTTAGTTTGTTTGTATTATTATTACTTTAATATAAAATGTGTTACTATGTTATTATTGTTATATTATTACTATCTGTCATTATGATAATTATTACTATCTATATTGTTTATCTATACATACATATTATCTGTCTGTTATATTATTGTTATTATTGTCGTTATCCCTTAACATTATCATTATAAGCTTTATAGTAAGAGTTATCATTACACATAATAATAGATTGCTTGTTTTTCTTTTGTTTCGGTTTGTTTGAGTCTAGTTCTCCCTCTTGTCTTGTGCTGTGGCATATGTGATTTCATGTTGGTCACTTGTATGGCGCTATAAACAATTTTTTTTTAAAAAAATAGAGATTTTTTTTTTTCAGATTGTTTCATTTAAGAGATCTTTAGAGGCCTACAGAGGGGAGAGTATTCCTTATTTTTCAAGAACCAAGAACGTTTCTGAGAAATGAATCATCTTGTGACTCCTCAGATTTATCTTGAGATCTTACCCAGTTTGATTGATGCTGTTTTAGTTGTTGTCATGTATTGTCATGCTGTCAATCAGTTCAGAAGTGATTTGGGAGTGAGCAGATTTCAGTCCTGTTCTTTGAATCCTATAATCCTATAAAGCCACTGAATTTAAGCAACGTATTAAATATGTCCAGACTGAAATATTTCAGCAACTATTTAATAGATTACCATAGAAGTCTGTACAGATAATCATTGTGCCCAGAGGATGAATCCTACTGACTTTTAGTGATCCCCTGACTTTTCCTCATCACCGCATCACTGTGAGGTTTTGTGTGAAGGGTCTCGACAGCCATTGGGTGGATTGCCAATGGAAACATGATTAATATTATACCTCCTAAACAGCATGTTAGCATTGTCATTGTGAACATATTACCATGCTGACATTAGCATTTAGTTCAAAGCACAGCTGTGAGTACTTTTTTTCACAGAGCTGCTAGCATGGCTGCAACTCTTGTTCCTCAAATACCTGTCTTGCCCAAACTCAAACTTCCCTGGGCCGTTCCTCAGGAAGCTCCCATTGATCCAGGATGGAACTGTTCCCCTGATGGTGGTGGGGATGGGATCAGGAGTTTCCTCTACAGAGCGCACCAGAGGTGCCACGCTTTCCAGCCCAGTGGCCTGCGGACATTGCAGCCTGCTGGATACTGAAAGAGAGGAGAGGAGAAGAGGGTCACTGAACAGCTGAGTTTTGTTTAAAGTGCGCTGTAAAATCTATGGAGTAAACTGTAAAATCTATCTCAGCGTGATAGCATGCGGTACTTGAGCAACAGCTGAACTGTTGGTCCCACAACCCCACACCTTACCCACCTCTCTATATATATTTATCTCTCTCTCTCTCTGTCTCTCTCTCTCTCTCTAGCACATGCACACACACACACAAATGCACTGATGTGTAGGTGTGGTGGTGTGAGTCACTTATAATTTAGGAACTTTGAACAAGTGTTAATGAGGAATGAGGAGTGAGTTCAGATCTTATAGAAAACCATGTGTTAGCAGAAAACGGATAATCATGGATGTGACTAATTAAATTATAATTCACCCTTAACCAGCTGGCATTGTCAGTGTTGCCTATTATCAAGACAATCATTAATAAGCAAGGTCTTTAGCAGCTTTTTCTACATAAATCAGTTCAAAGCAGTCTTATTTTGAGATAATTGAGCTGTAACAAACACTTCTCACTTTCACACCTTCTGCTGTATGTATCATTTTATGGTTCTTCACACCTCCCTGGCTGTATTTAAAGCTATCAACACTCAAATCAAACATTATAATTGATTTAAAAAAGGCTGTAGTAAGATGTATGAGACGTTATGTATTGTAACAGCTCCGGCTTGTGTGAACTCATGGCTCTCTGGGGTCATGCACTGTGAATGACACCTGCACTATCTACTGTCATATCTGTTATCCAATAACCAATTCCTGTTCATTACCTCATATCTCCACACATAATGGAGATAGTAAGATATATATATAAGAGTAACGTGATTAGCAAAAGCAAATCATTGCGGTTCAATACTGAGCCACATGCTGAGCTTAGGTTACAATATCATTTTTTTTTTTACAATGTGGATTGATACTGCAACCAATCAGAAGAGCCAGAATTGTGTTCATTCCCATGACACTAGTAAAACAGACAATAAAAAAGAGAATGTGCAATAGAGAGATAACCGCTGTAGGCTTTAACAGTCTCTCACAATGTTGACTTTGTGAGTTTTGGTTGTGATTACTGCAGCATTGCAAATGATGCCTGAATGTGCGCTCTCATTTTGGGGGGTATTTCATGTAGTTTAGGCCGCATTCAAAATCGAGTCTCTTGAAAACAAAACAGCGACACTGACGAGCTCAGAACTGTTGTGGATGATAGCTTCAGGTATTGTTTTTTTATCTTTCATTTTTGGATAATCACAATTGCAACCGTAGTTTATTTGTAACAGCTTTAACTAATTGTTTTCTCTCATGGCTCCAATGGTACATCGGTGTAAATGACTTTGTAGGAATATGATGTCATATTCCTGCACATCTGTTTTAATTATTTTTCTTTTCATTTTTACTGTGCAGGAACGTGTCAGACAGTTTTTTTTCCCCACAGTTAACAGCTGAGAACGACTAAACTATTAATGAGATATTGTGCAAATTCTTTCACCAGCTCTGATTCAACAGGAGACCTTGGATCAGGAACAAAAGAAAATGCCAACATGCCTTATTGTAACCGCAGCTCTGATAATGAAATGCAACAAAATACCATTATGACTACAGTATCTAAATACACGTCTCTGTGTGCATGTTTTTTTTCTGTGTAGATCTCAAAGAGTTTTTCAGGTGCTATTGTGTCATTTAAGGGTGGAATGGTATATAAGATATGTCATTTCCCAGTGCTTTAAAGTTTAATTTTTTATTTTTAATTGAACTTGTCATGTCCTTTCCTCAGAATCAATGATTACAAAAAGCAGATTCAGATTTAGTTTCTATGTAGAAACAGAGGAAATAGGACAAGTGTGAAGTCAGCCAGTTACTTAACCCTCCTGTTGTGTTCAGGTCGATTTGGACCAATTAAGTTTTCTCTCTGAAAAATGTTGTTCATTTAATCTGATTATCATAAGGTTCCATGACTTTGTCCACACAGGACATCTGGACACACAAAATAAATTTTGATCCCAGTCAAAAATGACCATGTCATTAGAAATGAATGGGTGAGACTACAATTAGTGTATAAAATTGAATCCAGGTACATGCCCATTCATCAGATGGACAAACGTCCCCTCCCAGACCCCCACATGCATGTGTGTTTGAGCACACACACACACACACACGCGCGCGCGCGCAGCAACTGCACCTGTTGGCAATTCTCACAAAAAATTGCAACATTGTTTCAATAATATATCAAACTTTTCTTTTTCAGCTGTAGGCTGAAAATGTTATCAGGATGACTCCAGGGCCAACGAGATATGTCATATCCCAGGTTGATGATAATTACTATAGCTCAAATAATCCATAAATTACACTCATTTTACTCAAAATGATTTGTATTAGCTCAGGTTGATGAGGTCTACAGGCTATAAAGTTCAAAATATAAATGCAAATCTTGTGATAATCAATAGAAATTAAGTTAATAAAAAGATTAGCACACAGTCATAGATTAGAATATGAGGATGATTGTAGATTTATAAGCAGCTATAATAGGTTTGTCAATTTTGACTGGGAACACAAAGTTAGCTAGCATGAAATGAACACAGCAGGAGGGTTAACTCATAATAATTTGGTATTTTTGTAGCCATGTAATTATGTAAAATAGCATTAAAAGCAAAAGGTAACCCTCTTTTAAACCTTATGACCAGTACTAACAGTCACATTTCATTTATCCCAAATACCACCAAATACCAAACACCTTGACTTTTGCCTCACATTCATATTTTAAAATTGACTGAATGAAATCAATCTGCTAGAATAAAAATGTAGTCTTTAGCTCAGTCCCGATTCATTCTTCAAATGTTTTGTGTTTGCAGTATCTACACAGGAGCATATGTGCACACCATCTGGCTTAGCATCTGAAAGTGGCGTCTACTCACTGCTGTGTGTCTGGGGCTCGGTGGTCTTGGACATGGCTGGTTGTTCTGCGGATTTGATCAGACAAACACAGAGGATTTATACACACCCTAAAAAAAACCTTTGAACCCTTGGACTCTTGCCAAGTTCAGGAGGTGAACCCTGGCACTAAACAACACTGGTGCAATGTGGACTATATCAATAAACTGCTAATAAAAATGTGATGAATGACAAGGGGTGGTTACTTCATGATGCAAGTCATTGTTTGTATAGTGTGACATTAATTATTAGTGTAGATTTCTGAAGCATGACAAGTAAAAAACTACATTTGAATATTTCTCCTATTCTGCAAGACAATAAATTAATTGATTAATTACCAGTTCATACACAAGGGCCCAAATCAGAGCCATATAGTCAAGGTTATCATATTATGTTAACCTTGTTAACCTAACTATATTATAAATAGTAGTAGTGGTCTTTATTGCTGTTACATACTGTATACAATTATGTCTCTGCAAATGACCTTTAGATTATATATAACACTACAGTCCACGTGGTCAAGTGCAAGTTTGCTGCTTTTATCTAATCTCACTATACATTGTCTGTGTTCCTACAGTTTTTTTTTTGTTTTTTTTTTACTGAATCAAATTACTTAAAATGTCCATAATTATTGTAAATGTTACAGCATGTCGCAGGAGAATTTCAATGCCAAAATTGTTGCAATGTGAGCAGCTTTGAGCTAGACGCAACAATATTTCAGCCCTGTACAGTCTGGAAATTGATCATTTAGATGGAGTGGTTCAAGAAAAGCAATGCAGTAGAATTAATTGCTGTTAATAAGGGAAGGTAAAAAGAATTTCTCCAAAAGACCACTCAGTGCTAATTAGCCATGCCATATTGAATGACACTGCATGTTTCCCCGTCACCCTAAGTAACCCTGGATAGGAAAAACAGGCCTTCCACATCTCTAATAGTTGTGGTGGTTCCAAAACCAAATTACTGTGAATAATTCTGCAGGTGTGTGCGTAAAGGTGTGAAATCTGTTAACACTGAAGAATATTTATAATGTACCTTAGTAAACAGAATAATTATGATGTACCTTAGTAAACAGCATAATCTTTGTATATGGGCAAAAAAATAAGTAAGTTAAGTTTGTTGCAGTGGATTAAAACACAAAACCGAATAATGCAAAGACCAAACAAGGTAAAAATAAGAGAGTTGCTGCTGCATTGAGGTAATTGATTGTTAATTCATCTGTCACAGAAAAAGCAGAGAGGATAATATCCAGTAAAAGTAGAAACATTAAGTGACTGGCAATACTGGCACAAATCAGTGGACAAATTCAAGCAGTAAGCACTTCTTAACTCACTGTAGCACTGTGTGTGGTGAGACAGCCTTCACCCAGTCCCACTACTCCCCTGCTACTCTCTCCCACTCAGCGTGAAAGAAATGAAAACCTGGCAAGTTCGTACAAGACCTGTAGGAAGACCAGTTGGGTCATGATGCGCTCAGGAGATTTAATTGAATCAGTTGTTCCCAACCTGGGAGTTTTTATGGGATAAGCCAAAAATGTTGAGAAGCAGTGAATTAAAATTGCAGTGAAGAAAAACATTTAAATGAAATAAGAAAGCCCTCTGTTAACATTAGTATGAAGGATAATGATAAAAGCAAATCAGCAGCAGACAGCCCGATGTTTGGATTTACTTTTCAGCCCTCCGGCTCAAAACACAGCGCCTGTGGCAAATAAGGCAGCCACTGGAAAATACAGCTGTATATTTTTTTTAAAGACAAAAACAGTATTAAATATACATATTAAATATTGTCATATAAAACCATATTAGATTGTTATTATTAGACTATTGCTACAAACCAAAAGATCCAGCACAAGCTAGCCCGCTGTGCATATGAATGCCAGTGGTGGTATTGTTGGAGGCATGCAAGGGAAACAAGTTAAAAACCACACAGCTGGCTGCAGCCAATAGCACCAACCTGCCACAATAATATTTTTTACATTATTGCAAAATCTTTCTCCTTTGCTCCACATGGGGAATGGCAATGGCCAGCACAGTGTTTACTGCCCCAAAGTGATATAAACCAACCATAAACCTCACACAGTGTGTCATTCAGAGTTCAGCTGCTGTTCTGATAGGGAAAACAGGCTGAATCGTACCTGTTACAAACCCCTGGGGGGGTTTCAATAGATGAGGTGAAATGCTTTGCTCAGCCATGAAACTAGTAAGCCTCATCCCAGAACATGCCAGACTTCATCTAACTGCAAATAAACATATTTCAGTGGTAAGGAGCAGATTTTTGAGATCAGAGGTGTTGAACTCAAGAAGGAAGGTTGGTGGTATTTCAGGTGGGGTTGATGTGTTTTGCTGTAAATTCAGCGCACACCTCGGTTCATTATCTTGTGTCATCTGGACACTATCAAATTAATGACTATAAGAGGTTTAATCAGAAAATAGGAAAGGGAGGCATCTATTCTGGACACTGGCCTGTAATTAGTTCAACAGTGTTTTACAGATTTGAAGAGTAATTTTAATTAGCTTTCAATTAATTGCATATCGCAGCTGTAGAGAAGCTCACACATGCACGCACAGGGATGCAGGCGCACGCACGCAACCTCACTTAGACACAAACACACACACACAAACACACACACACACAGGCCAATTGTGTCTAAGCCTGTTTTGTTGCTATAGAAGCCTTTCAAGTGTTTTTTTATCCCATCCAGTATGGACGGGTAGCTCCAACTAAACTTTGAATCCAAACTTTAAAGACAAAACTGCTTTGTAGATTCAGCTGTTAAGTTGTGAAGGCATTCTCTGAGGTGCATGCAGGTCTGCTACTATCATTTTCAATGTCAACGTTTTTTTTTTCTTCCCTGACCTCCTTTTCAGATGCCGCAACCCAGTTGGATTGACGATTGATTTTCTAAATGACTCACTTTACAAAGCTTGGATGTAGTTTCTCACAGCAAAGACGGAAAAAATAGAGCAATGAATTTTGCCCTTCTACAAAAGAATATAACTTATTTTAGTGTCTAAACAGATAAATTGTCCCATCTAGTGGTGAGCTGGGAAACTAAATGATTCATGAACAAAAGGTCTAGTTGCTGTTTGATGTATTCTGATGCAAATGCTTTTCATTTCTGAAATACTTTGCATTGAAGCACACAGTTCATTCTAAAGAGGTCACAGATCAGACATAATGCTCCTCTGTAACAGATTTTGACCTAAACAACCCCACTCAATGTAAGATGTCTCCTCAGGTAAGTCTTTTAGATCCTTCCATACAAGGAATTTTGTACTGACTTCTCCTCACTACCCCTTCTACTGACTCTACCTGTTTACTGCACCGTAACACCTAACCTTTATTGTGCCATGTAATATCACCCAAGCAGCCTATTACAGATTTACAATGTCTGCATGCACAGTCACCTCAGGCCTGCTCGTTGTGACACTTTCATACCTCAGAAGTTGTGTCTGTGTCCTCCAAGTCTCATAACTTATTCAAGTTCTATTCAAGTCATTATAACAGCCCCGTGATACGCTGAGTCAGTGTACTGAATAGCACCTTTGACTTTAAAACTGCAAATATAATGCGCTGAAAAATATCAACTAAATGTCTGTTGAGTGATATGTTTGATCATGCAGTCATACAATATGTCTCACATCCACAACACCGCAGACTTTACTGCAGAACTGCGTACACAGTGTCAAAAAGATTGTAGTGTAGCTGTCGATATTTTCTGCACCAGTGACGCCATCTGTTTCTCATTGTCCTGGTTATTTATCATAGTAATGCCTCTTAGTTTGATTTTCGTTTTACATTTCGGAGAAAACAAGCCAGTGCCAGTAATCCAGATGCTGGCTTCCCATGCTGTTATGCAAGCATTTAATTCCAGGTTCCAGACAAGAGATGTTGCCGTGGTAAGGAATAAAGGTGAGTTAAAATGCAGAATATGATGTGGAGGCTCTTTGGTATGTGTCTTTAGCATTTAGCTAACATACCAGACATACTGTACATTTATACCATCTTCAACACACACATCTTATGTATGGTGACTGAACATACAGTACATTGTAGCTCCACATCAAGGTCACGGGAAATGTTCCAGACAGCACACCTGTGTGATTCGTCGGACACTCTGCCTCTTTGCCATTGGCCCACCTTCATCCCTGAAGGCCATGACAAACCAATAGGAGTGTGTGTTACCGCATTTGGAGCAGGGTGGTGCCTGTGGTAGAAAGTTTAAAAGAGAGAGTGTGTCCTGTTGTCCCTCAGCAGAAGCATCAATCAACATGATCCCTATTGTGCTGGTCTCAGTGCTCATTGCTAGCGGTAAGAACATCTGGCATTCTCTAATTCTGTAACTGTTTCTGCGTGTTTTGCAAGTTTGCGTGTGTGCTTTCAATTGCTTCAAGCACTACAGAGCTAGCACTCTGCAATTCTTTATTGAAACCAGAAATGTTGCAGTTTGTCTCTGATCTGGGAGTTAAAAGTAATTCCATGGTTTTCCTGCCTCATGATGCACTCCCTCTTTCATGTCCATCACATGTACTCCTCCTCTTCCTCGTACAGCCCTTGGGTGCGGCACCCCACCCATTGAGCCCCTGACTTCCCGTGTGGTCAATGGAGTAGATGCCAAGCCCCACAGCTGGCCCTGGCAGGTATGCTAATATGTACACATCTGTCAGTGTTTTTATATTAACTGGCAAACCTTATGGGTTTGGCATCTGCTTATTAGCTGTGGCTTATTAGCTGTGGCTATTGAAAATTCTGTGGTTAAATTACTTTTTTGGAATTAAATTAGCAAACTCTGCCATCCATCTATACATCCACAACTTGCTTCTTATTGTATCCTTCATGTTTTGTTTTTTTTTGTTTGTTTTCTATCTCCAGATCTCTCTGCAGTATGAGAGGAGCGGTGTGTGGAGGCACACTTGTGGGGGATCTCTAATTGCTGCCAACTGGGTCATGACTGCTGCTCACTGCATCAAGTATGAGCAGCAGAGGAACATACACACACAAACACACGTCTACGAGTCACATACACACATCTCCTGTTAATTACATTGTACTTATTCTGCACCAAACTACTTTCCTAATACTGCCTTGAACCCTAAACCCGACTTAACCCTTACAGAAATTAGGACTGGGCAAGTCAAATACACTTTGCATGAAGGCCAAAAGAACATTCAAGGTCATCTGGTCCGCTGCCCAGTTCACATCCCCTCCTTGCCAACTAATCATCACTTTGAACTCATCATATCATTCAACTGTGCAGCAAATCTTCTATCTGTTCTCTCCCCCAGCACCAAGCTCTCCTACAGGGTGTTTGTGGGAAAATACAACCTGGTTGAGGAAGAAGCCGGCTCCAAGGCCATCCTGCCTGAGAAGATCATTGTCCATGAGAAATGGAACCCCATCTTTGTGGCCCTCGGGTAAGACGAGCTCCACTATGTCTCCTGCTGTGACATACAGTACATCATAATCTCATCTGTTCTGGTGACAAAGTGGACTGAGGCTAAAATTCAATTTATTAACTTCAGTCCAGCTCAGAACTTTGACACAAGTTCTCCATCTTCATTCATCTCATATTTCTCTGCAGCACACAAGATGATACAACCAATAAAATGTGTATTGGTCACCCTCAAATATGCAATATCCACAGTGGGAAATGGGGGGGGGGGGGGGGGGGGGGGTAAGACTGGCTGTTGAGTTGATTTATTTGTATTTAATGATATGATGAAACACAGGGAAAAAAAGGCAAAAATACAGAATGAACTCATTATCTAATTTATTTCTGTTTCTATCCTCTTCTCTCTGGCTCTGGAGGAAGATTTTAAATTGCCTGCTAGTACATCCACCTCCCTCAGTCTCGTTCTCTGTCTCTCGCACAGTAACGACATTGCCCTGATCAAGCTGTCGGAGTCTGTGACTTTGAGCGATCAGGTGCAGTTGGGATGTATCCCTCCTGCTGGCTCTGTGCTGCCCAACAGCTACCCCTGCTACATCACCGGATGGGGCAGGCTGTACAGTAAGTCACTGTGTTTTTTTTTTTAATTTCTTTTTCAGCTGAGCATCTCTGAAATGTCTTCATGTAAACCATCCTCTAGGGTGTTCAACTGGTGTGCAAGCAGGATGTTTGGATTTATAAGAAGCTCTGTGTGTGATGTGTGTGATCGGGGCTACCCAGGGAAACCTCTAAAGCCGGGATGAAAACATTGTGCAGGAGGTTTTAGCAGAAACTTTTTAGGAAGGGATTACTCCTAAATTGAAAATTTGGGTTGGACTGTGAATTTGGTGCTTGGGGGAATGCTGTGAAGCAGATTTGATAGACAGCTAGTGTATGTGGATGATGGTAATAGACTCTGTCTGTGTGTTTTAGCCGGAGGCCCCATTGCTGATAAGCTGCAGCAGGCTTTGATGCCTGTGGTTGACCACGCCACCTGCTCCCAGCCTGACTGGTGGGGTATCGCTGTCAGAACCACCATGGTGTGTGCCGGTGGGGATGGAATCGTGGCTGGATGCAACGTAAGTTTGTCCACAGTGTGTGCGTTAGGAGAGAGAAGATTTTTTTCAGTTATGTGCTTTCAGCTATTTCTTTTTCTTTTTTCACTTTTTTTCACAAAAAAAAATCTAAATTGTCATTGATACATTGTACGCCTTGTTCAACCTGCTTTGCCACAACTGTATGTCATGCCATTAAAAAAGAAAGAATAATATATTGAATATTAATGCAGCAAATGTGTTCAAATTAAAACATGTCCAAGGAATCAGAGTAGAAGATTTCTTTTGCATTACACTTACAATATGGCAAATGCTCTTTGTGTCCCCGTTAAACTCATGTGTCCTCATTAAACAATGATTCTGATTGTGATTCTCACAGCTGTGTCCTGCCAGTCTACCAGTGGTTCCACCAAATGAATAAAACATAACTCCTCTCTTCCTGTGTCCAGGGTGACTCTGGTGGCCCCCTGAACTGTAAGAATGCCGCGGGTGTCTGGGAGGTCCACGGCATTGCCAGCTTCGTCTCTGGCCTTGGCTGCAACTACGAGAAGAAACCCACCGTCTTCACCCGTGTCTCCGCTTTCAACGACTGGATCGATCAGGTAAAGGAGACACACGAGCAGAATTAAGTTTTGTTGTGAAGGAGCACCTCCAGTTGACTTGTAGCTGTGTTTTCAACTAATGGCTAAATCTTTGTCTTTTCAGGTTATGATGAACAACTAAAGAAGATAAAGTGTCAATAAAAAAGACAGAGAAAACAGCATTTGTGTTGTGTGTGATGTGTGTGTGTTCAGATACCCACTAGATTACAGAAAACTCTCACATTTACATCCACACGAACAGTGTAGGAATTCTAGGACGTTATTTGGTCACTTTAGCTGATTCTTCCCTTTTCTCTGAGGTGGGCTAGGACTTGAAACAATGTGAACAAATGTCCAGCAGGTGTCCTCATACACTAATGATAGGGAATTGGTTCTGACAGCTTTCCAAAGCAGGATACTGTGCAGAATGCCCAATGTTTTCTGCCTGGAAAACTGCATCAACAAACAGATGTGATACACTGCAAATAGCGCACATAAAACAAGGAGGTGATTCAGACAAAATTGTGCATCGACAATGTGTCAAATAACACTAAGTTGGATGAGTAGAGTGAATGGTTATAGAATAGACCCTCCATATAAAATATGAATGTAATATCCCTGCTTGAAACTGACCTGGTATGTCTCTATACCCTCTCAACAGGAGGGCTTTATGAAAACCATAATACTCAACTGGGGAGTCTATCTTTCCTCATGATAACAGCACTCTGAAAATGAAGAAGCCTAGAATGGCAAAGTTGAGATTAACACTTGTGCCGTATTTTTTTCCTTCTCCTTCTTCTTTTTCTAGCTGTGATGAGATGAGGATGAGGGAGTAGGGGGGACAAATTACGCAGGAAATTAAATTGCCTCTTCTTCTTTTTTTTCCTATCTCACTCTCGCTCCTTTCTCTCCGTCACATTTGCAAGACACACACGCAGACACACAGTTTTGACAGGGTAATGGAGGTGTGCGAGCTTCTTCATTGACATGAAGCAGTGATCAAACATGACACGTCCGGCAAGAGCCGGCAAGAGCAAGAAATAAGGACTACTGTATGTCTGTCTGTGTGTGTGTGTGTGTGTGTGTGTGTATTAAGAACATGATATTCAAGGAGTTTCAGTGTGAGTCCATGATTTTCTCAGGCTATATTTGATATGATCAATCACACTTTTGGAGCAGCGTTCTCCAGAGTATCAGCCTGTGATCAGTGATAACTTTCCCATCTAAGCTCTCATGTAAGTTTCAACAGAAGTGATCCTTCATTAATTCGCTCTGATTTTGATGAAAAATAATCGCCTGTCTTCATGTGAACCGCATCAATAAAAAATAAATCTACACTGTCTTTACAAACACTCTGTTTTGTTACATTAGACTGTGCATCTTCACTGTGAAAATGTAATACTGAATGAATATTGAATGCAGTAAATCATCAAAAAGAAATGAGATAATTAGGTTGAAACTTGTTCATGTAAATTGCTGGATAATGTTATGACAGAGAGGAGTAAAATATAAGAAGTTTAACATACTATACTGACTTATTATTTAATAACTTCTAGCAGTGACATGAATACATAACTTAGGTTATTACATTATTTTCACTGTTATTAATAAAAAAATTTGTAGCCGTGTAATAACCAGCGACGATCTAATGTTTCACGTGTAATTACATTTTTTGGCTCATTTCATGCATTTAATTACATTTATCAAGTTACTACATCATCTGGCAGTTATTACATTGTCAGTCACTAGATTCTTATTTAATTCTGATGATGTCCTTGAAGTATTGCTCTCACGTGCACCAGTGCATTCAACATCTGATCTGGATGTGTTCTTCTGCAAAACTTTTGTCTGAAGCCATGTGGTGAGGGTACGAAGGAGGCCTCAAAGGAATGCTTTGTCTCTGCCTGAAGTCTGTGGGTCAGGGTACCACTCCCTCCCTCCCTCACACACACACACACACACACACACACACAAAGGAAAGAAGACAGAGAGAGCTAGCAGAATCCCCTAGGGACACCCTGCTGTTGTGCTGAATACCAATGAGGAAAAGAGGAGGCAACAAGTTTGAAGTTTGTGCAGCTGCTGTTCAGCTTTGTGCAACTTGTCTAACGTGTACTAAGCAGGACATAAGGTGCTTGTGATTCACTGCAGCTCTGAGCTCAAAATAATTAATGATGCATGTGTAGTTTTAAAATGGATCCCTCCACATTTGGTTTGACCAGTTATTAAAAAATACCACAATTTCCCATACTGACAAAACACTGTGAAGTCTCTGAGTGAAAATGACCAACCCAATTCTATTTTTTTTTCACATTTTGCATATTTTGAAACATATCTATGAAATATATTCTGATGCACATGGAAGAGTTTTAGTCAGTGAGGGATGTAGAGGTGGACAAGTGGAAAGGAGTAGTTATTTCATGTACCCATAAGTGCCTGGCTGAATCCTAAATATCTATGCAAGGATAAAGGAAGGATTAATGTTTGACAGGTGCATCCTACATATCTTTTATAAAGCTCTATGCATTAACGACTGGCTATGGATCATAAGACTGTCTGGGTTGTCCGGCGCTGCAGAAGTCTTGACCGTGGGATCTTCACAAAGGTGTGACAGGAAAAGCCCTTGATGGGATGTTCCAAGAGCGTCTTTATAAAAATAGCTCAGTAGTGACGGAGAGAGAGGGAGAGAAGGATGGGTGGCGGAGTGGGGGAGGGACCGGGGGATGATGAGCAGCCACACTGACAGCAGCATCCCCGCTCTGTCGCCCTGCGCCTGTCAGCACCGCAGTCACTGGGAACCGGCCGGGACTCCGCCAGCTTGACTTACCAGTCCAGTGCTGACCGCCCGTGCGTGCTGCGCAGACATATTGCCAAACGGTCGTTCAGGGTTTGGTGACCTACTTCTGCGCAAAAGTTCCCGCTTCACAAACGATTTGAGGGAAGTTGCTGAGGATCTGTGTTCATTTTGAAACTGTGTATCAACCGGTTCTGCAGCCGAGGCACTCAAAGGAGAGGAAGGAAAACTAGAAACGCATGGACACCGGACACCAGAGAGAAGCATGCGGTATGCTTTTGTATGAAATGTTGATGTGCGTTGAGTGCAAGTGTTAAAAGTAAGAAAAAAACATGCCACCCAATCATTTTAGCGTTTATATCACTTTAACACACACATACACACACACACACACACACACACACACACGTCTTTCCAAAATATTACGAAAGTGTGTGATGGATTTTGAAATCTCTTCCATGTTTACAACAGAAAACTAATTTTTCTTCTTTAACTAAAAGGAGTTGGAGGTGTTTTAAACTCATATGCAGTATATAACAAATGTTTATGATCTGTATATTAGGCTTCTGTGGTTTCCCTCACTGTAAGGACAACCTATAATTGAATATTTGATGATGCCCACTCAAGTGCTACACTCAAGTGTTATTAATAATGTCTGCATTCAACACTGTTGATTCTCCGACTTGTAGCCTATAGTGAAGTTGAGCTCACGCAGCTGGTGTTCTCAAATGAGCTGTGCAGCTGTGTCACATGAGATGGAGGCCACTCATTCTGATAGTCCACTGCAAAGTGGTGAATAATACACAAGCATTCGCCTGATTACCATGCGGTCACTGCAGGCGCAGGTCTGTGAGTGTGGCTGTTGCTTGCATGCCCATTTGGCTGCCCCTGTAAGCAAGCATTCTTTGGTGCATGTGGCATTTGCATACATTTACATTTGATTGTTTGCATGTATACACAAAGGGCCTTTATGTCGGTCAATGGCAGCATTCAAAAACACAAACATGCAAGCCCGAGCTCATGCTGTATTTTGCTGTTGCTGGACTCCAATTTCAGACCTAAAGCTTCCTGCTACAGCCACAGAGCACAGAGTCATTGCATAACAGATAGACTGTAGTTATCTGTGTATTGATTGTTGCCTCAGGGAGTGTGTGCATGTGTGTTTATGTACATGTGTTTGGTCAGCCAGACTTTTCTGATCTTTGAACCTTTGAACAAAACAAACATTTGATGCCTCAAACCTCTGATTCAGTTAACTAACTTACTGAAGCATTTTTTTTTTTTTGATGAACGGGGTACTGTGTGCAACTTCAGAGCGGTCACAGCAGTCTATTCTATTCTCTTTTGTGCAACATCTGTTTACTTTTGAATTAATTTGTTTTCCTCCAGTGCGGTCACTAATTGAAACAGAGCTATCTGGTGTTCAGTGTGAATGTATTTATCTTACAAATGAGAACAAATTATCCTTGTAGTTATTAAGACGTGAACCACGATTGTCTACTTTGGGAAGTACGAGTTGTGAAAATGTATTATAATTGGTAATAATGAATAACTGGGGTGAGCGCTGTGTGTTTTCTTGTTATATGCACCGCTGATTGTCTGAAATCAATATAAGCACACAAGCAAGTCCCTGCTCCAATATGTTGCTCACATTCATTTGATTTCTCTCTCTCTCTCTCTCTCTCTCTTCAGCACACAAACACTCGTCACTGTCACATCTCTGTGTCATCTAATAGCTTGCACATTCCTCACTTTTGTCCTAATTGGAACTGTAAACTGGAAGCACTTCATTTACTGTCACTTGGCTTCTGAGAAAAAAGTTCCTCAGGATGTTTTGGAAATACTCTGCAAAACTGTGGAGGCAATTATATTGACAGTGATCCCAGTTAGTGATTATGAAGGTGTTTTATTCCCCCAGTGATGCCACCAGCATCCTGAGAGGGACCCATCTGGTACAAACAGGGGCCGACTTCATGTGTTTCGAGAGTAGATCAAATGCATCACTGCCAACTACTCCGACTTGGAGTGATCCATCTTTATTCGGCTTGGTCATAAAATGTCTATAGAGGGAAGGATAATTTCAAAATGAGTTCTCAACAGCAGGCTTGGACTGTTGGAGAGAGGAGGAAATATGTGGTCTCATTAGAAATGCATTAGGGGAAGGGAGAGGGGTATTGAAGCAAGGAGATGAGCTTGAGTTTTTATCTGTTTAAACTCTAAGAGGGAAAATATTCACGCTCTCCATCTCATGCTAGGAACGACTACACTTCTTCTCTCTATCTGTATCAGTGTCTCTCTCTCTCTCTCGCTCTCTCTCTCTCTCTCTCACACTCACACACACACACACACAAACACACACCAGTACACCTCAGTGACCCATTTAATATCAGACACAAAACTGGCAACTTTATTCCCACATGTTCCCCCCTGAAAACACATTACTGTTAAAACTCGTTCAAAATAATTCAGCAAGAAAAAGTGCTTACTAGCACCTTCTTTATCAGTTTAATAACTTCATCGCTCTCTGCCTATATAAAGGAAACAAGAATAAAAAAGGATGTTTCAACAGGGAACTGCAACCGAAAGGCACTTTCTTGCCGTGTAATACTCTCCTATCATCCGCAGTTATTATATATAGCAAAGTCCTCCAAATTATTATTTCTCTGCGTCTGTCTGACCTTTTTTGTATATTACATGTGCTAAATCATTTATAATACTACATTGTGTAGCTTTATTAGAAACCCTTAAATGCACCTTACGTGACACAACTAAAGAAAAACCTCAGGTGCTGAATGTACGCAGGTTGCTCCGTATATAGCGTCTGCAGGGATAAAGCCACCTTGACCCAGTGACTAGCTCATCACAGAGAAAGTAATCTTTACTGAGCTGACCTCACTGAGGACTAAGCAGGCCCATGTGACAAGCAGGCCAACTGTGACCAAGTATGCTAATAATATGTGTGTGCACGGGGCATGTATTCATGTGCCTGGAAATTAAACTCAGTATGTTCATGCGATGTATTTTCTTTTCTTTCAGGGATAAATCATGCAACTGAAGTGAATGCTGTGGAGCCATTAACCGACCTCAGATCTGCTTCTGAACTCTGGTGTGACCATAATGAGTCTGGAGGCGGCTGTCCAGTCGACCATGGAGCATGAACTGACGATGGGCCTGTCTGTGTGGGCCATCGCGGCCATTATTTGTAACTCTGTGGTTGGCGTGCTCATCCTCATCCTCTTCGTCATCATCTACAAGGCCTGCAAGGTGCCTTCACACCAAGAAAAACTGCCCGTTTTCATAGCAGTGCCGGAGCACAAGAAGGCTGAACAGAAGTACCTGCTGACCGCAGCCCGATCATGACTTGAAGACAGACTGGTGATGGAGAAAATGTCGACTTTGTTGATCTACTGGAGGTCCAAAACTCAGCCGTAGAGCTGTGATCTTTGAGTGATTATCTGTGTCTCGCTTCCTCTTCAACCACTCTTGTTATTTTCTCATTACTTTCACTCAGTACCTCCTTCTGTCTTCCACACTGTGCACATTACTCCACCATCAGCCCCATCTCATCTCTGCTATTCAGTAGAGCTCAGAGTGAGCTAGCTGCGTTAAGAGTTGTGGCAAGACCAACAACAACAACAACAAGCGGGCCCAATCCTCTTATCTCTGTTGTGCGTCGCTGGGACTGTCCATCTGTCAGTCTGTTTGCTTTGCTCTACACTGGCAGACCATGATGTCCTCCTCTACTCCATAATTTTTCATCTCCTCCATTTGAGACAACTAAGAGGATGTGGCGGAGAAAGAGCACCGACACGACAAACTGGAATAGGAGAGTTACGAGTGACGGGGTTGGATGAGAGTCACAGTTAACACGTTAGAGGAGAAGAGTAGCTCTGTAGCACACAAGCAGCTCAGTGTTTGCCAGCACTAACGATGGCAACGACAGAGCAGCAAGCAGATGCCAGGTAGAAATCGAAAATGTCAGAAAGAAAGGGAGATGCCACTGGAGGAAAAAGGTGTGGGAGACAAGGGGCGGAGAGGGAGACAGAGGGAGATAAAGGGCAGATATTTGGTGGGGATGATAAAGTGCAAGTGAAGAATCACAGAGGGGATGCTTTGATGTGTTGTTTACAGAAAAGGGAGCTCGAGGCACCTGTTTGACATTCTCCCCATTTGACATATTTAAAGTCTCTGCTTCCACCTATCTGACTCCCATGGGATTAAAAGCAACAAGAAAAGTGATACCAGTGCCTCCCTCTCATTTTGTGAGCTCCTCTGAATAAGATATTTATAGACATCCTTCATCAGAAATGACAGATTGACTGAACACTCACAGTCTCACAGTAATGAGTGAATTCATTGTAGTTATTGTAGTGAATGTACAGCAGCTACTAATTGTGTAATATCATGATTGTCTTAATGATGGAGGAGAGATGGGAGGGACCAAATTTACTGACAAAGTGACAAGCCAATCATTTTATTTTCACAGAATTAGAATAAAAAGTGCTGCATATACTGTAGTATTTTGTCTCATGTAGTGGGTATATTTTTTACTAATGAAAGGGCTCTGTATGGAAATGTGTTTATTAGTGAGAAACATCAGTTGACATCTAATCTCAGGTATGAGTGCATTTGCTTTTAGTGCGATGGAATGAGAATACATTTTTATTCTTCTCTGCAGCTAAAACTTAATGTTCTGCTTCATTTACAGGGTATTTCTGTAGAAATACTCATGGACTGATGATCATAAAAAAGCGCTGAAATTAATACTCACTTAATTGATTTGTTGGTTCACATAAAATCAAGTGTGGTATCTGATAAGTCGTTTAAGTCACAGCTTTAGTTTGCTGCTTTTGTCCATTTCATAGAGATTGTTAAGACGTTTGATATGTTGATCAAAGAAAACAGGAACTCTGGAGGCGTTCATTTGGGCTGTGGAAACTGGTGGGCTTCATATCTCTGTTTTTAACATTTGGATGGATTAAATGATCATCAAATATAATGGTTTAATTGATCATGAATTATAATTATTAATTGTAGCTCTGCACTGTGTGGAATACTTATTGTTTACCTGTGCTAATTGCAATTTTGCTCCATGCCTCATGGTAAGTTTATTTTATACTGAAATAATAAAATGATTTACTCTTGTTTATAACTAATGTTGTTTACTGTTTGTCGCTGTGCCCCTGTCCTTTTCATAATGTAATTACAATTACAATCAGAAAGCAATTACAAAAGATAGTTTGTAGGTAAATTGAAACGCATTTCATCTATTTTTATGTTTAACTATTAAATATAATATATCTTCCTGGTACATATTGACCTCAACAGTGACCCACATCCTGTTGTTAGTCAACTACAACATATGACCCTTATCTGGTAACCACGACCCAGCATCATTATCAGGGTGGAATGGAGGAAACTTGCGAGTGGTAACTGCTGATATTATTTTCATTTAGTGACAACCAGCAAAGTTTAGTTTATTTCAGTCGTCATTTCTCCCCCTTTGCTTCTTCACACTCTCGCTCTCTTGTTTTGCTGTTCGCTGAAGACTCTTCTCAGACTTACAGTTCGTGCACTGTCAGAACCTGCCTACAGGTCTGAAGGTACGTCTCAGTGTTGTTTCTTCACTGAAACATGTTGTCTTTGGCTGTCTTCACCACACATAAAGGCAGTGATAAAACATACTGCACTTGTTGAGGTACAGATTTGAGGTACTTGCACTTTACGTGAGTATTTTTATGCCTCCTTAAACTTCTATTCCACTTCATTTCACAGGCACACATTGTACTTTTTACTCCAATACATTTATTTGACAACATAGATGCTATTTGCTTATATGTCAAACGTGTGATTATCTTATAAAATATTACACTTTGTTGTAGATTAACCTAACAGTATATAACTTACTTAAAATTAGCTCCACCTCAACCAACATTAAATTAATTAACATGTTAACTTACATGTTACATAAAGATTTGATATTGTAATATACGGTATGATAGTAAAACACTGACTTGCTACTTTTAGTTAAGTAAATACTTCTTTCTCCACTGTATAAGGGTCTGTGTGGCTGTGAGTATTCGGGTCCTATGGAGGTGAACAGCTGTACTAACAAGATTCATTAAATTATCATGAATAGGATCACATATGAGGAACTGAGTAATGATATTTGCTCACATAAGAGATGTATCAGCTTCCAATGAATGTGTGTGACTGAGAGAAGATGGAGAGACAGAGTATGAAAACATGTATGCACATGTGTAAAACAGTGTTTTATAGCAAGTATGAGACAGATGGTTGGAGCCTTTGGTGGGCTGTTGATTTGAAATTGTTCGTCAGAAAGGCGGCTCTACAGCTGTCTAGTATTTATTTGCTTCTCCTCTATTTATCTCCCTGCCTGTTCCTCTCTCTCTCTCGTTGGCTGTCTTCCTCTTATTTGTTTTTCTATTCCCATCTAACCAGATCAGTACCAGACCTTTCTAAAGCCAGCACAGATCCAGTGATCTACTCCACAGTGAGCTGTATGGATGTGAAGGTCACACAGTTTATGAACCACTGCACTGATCTTTCCTGGTTTTTAAATAAGCCGTGCTGATAACAGATCTTCTACTCAAGACAGCTGAAGGAGTTCTTTAATCGATCCTGTGCGATACCAATGAAGAAAACACTACAAAAGCATCTATCTAGTCATCCGCCTGTTCTGCTGCCCACCATGCTTCCATTGATCCCTCCATCTCAGGAGAGAGTATTACAGTTTGGATGATGTTTACTGCGACTTCATCCAGGTGTGATTAGACATGGCTACTGAACTCAGCATCAGTCGCTACTTCCCTACCTCTCAGGGGCCACACTACACTGCAGCAATGCAATTTCCAGGATCATCCAGTGGTAGTTGAGATGGAAGACGGTCGCTGAACTCAATGTGGTGTTATATAATGATCAGGACAAATATTATAGACAAAGAGATTACTAATAAACATTCAAGGGGCCAGTAATCTGCAGCTCCATCTGCACCGCTGGAGGGGTTGCATAACCCACATAAGCCCAGACTGAGTCATGGTAAGTGTGTGTTTATGTGTGTGTGTGTGTGTGTGTGTGTGTGTGTATGTCTGTGTCTGTGTTGTAATGCAATTACAAATGGATCAAATGTTAATCTCTGTTTTGGACATTACATGCTCAGACATTTTTTTGGATCTATGCATTATTCGAATCTTATGTAATCAATCATTTTATTTATTTGCTCCAAATAAAGCATTGTGTGAGTGTGTGTGAAATAGAGAGAAACAGATTTTAGGCTGCTTTTCTAAGTATGTCTTAAATGTGCAATATGATGATGATGATGATGATGCACTCTGCAGTGATCTTTGCTAAAGACTAACGCAAAAATGTGCATAGATGGGATACGTGTGTGTGTTGCTACCTTACTGTCCTTGTCTGTGAATAATTGATGACTGAATTCTAATTACACTCAATCAGATCTTTATACCAGGACCCCCGTGGAGTTGCCAACACTCATCACAATCACATGCATGCACGCACAGTCATTAAATCGATTTCGACAACAGCGCAGCCATGATATAGAAATCGTTCTAATTTAGTTTAATTTAATCTGTATGAATGTTTATTCTGTCAAATAGGTCTAATTATAGCATGAAACAAGCTGAAATAATAGGGAAAGAATCAGTATGCAAGACAGCAGAAAAACGTGATATATACTGTAGAGAGTGTATGTGACATGTACAAAGAGAGGAGAGCAATAGAAATAAAGGAAATGAACTGATCTGTAAATGTACATTTCTCTTATTTCACATTATGACATGAGAAAAACACCAGTGTTTGACCTCCAGATATGCTGCTTTGGTTATATCTAATGCATATGCATCACCAGATGTATGGTGAACTGCTTGCATTTTGCAGACTAAAACACTATGTCCTACTTGACCCTACACACTCCTCATTGACATTCATACTCTCTCCATCCAGTAGCCCTCCTCTTCTGTAGAATTAGACTGCCACCTCCTGGCTCAAACATTCATGTCTGCTGCTTGAAACCACCCGCTGCTGGCTGCAGCAGTGGCTCATTGCTGCCAGGATCCCCCCCCACCCACACCCTCCCCCCACCACCACCATTGTGCAGCAGAGCGTGCTGTTGCTGCTCTCTGCTGGTATTTCCAGGTAAGGACAATGTGCAGCCAGACGTGTCAGTGACTTTCAACGAGCACGACTCACAACTCTGGCAGGCCATCATCAGCCAGAGGTAATGTTATTTTCTCAAGAGTTTATAATGAATGTGCTCCATGATATTCATTTGATTCTTTAATTTGTATGATGAGAGTAGCTGTTCATTCCTCTAGCCAAAACCTTTGGTCATCCAATAATAGTTAGAGGCATATACAAAACTATAATTTAAAATAGAAGGTTTAATTAGTTTTATAATTAATTTACAGAACTGTAATATAGAAAGTAATCGTTACCTGGGTTGGAAACCCTACGGGCAAATACAGGGAATGGACAAAATTATGCAATAACCCTTCAATTAATCATATCTTTGTGATGCTGATAATGTTCTTATCAACATTCATACTGTACCTCTTGGTTTATTATTGTGTCTGTTTATTTTTTACACCCACTTAGATGACTGAGACTCATTTCAATGTAAAATACTCTGGTACAAGTAAAGGTTCTGCATTTCCTTAAGTGAAAGTGAAAGTATTACAAATAAAATGTATTTCATTTACCAAAAGCAAAAGTTTTGATTATGCAAAATGACCCTGTTCAGAGTGCTATATTAATATATATATATATATACTGTATCAGGTTGTCAGATTATTTCTGTTGATGCATTAACATGAAAGAAGCATTTTAATGTCGTAGCTGGTTAGGTTGGATCTAGTTTTAGCTTCACTATTTGGTAGTTTAATCTGGGATAATGGATCATATTTTATAAACTGATCCTGTGTTTGTATGTTAAACTTTAATCTGGAAAAACAGATGTTGGATAAATGTAGTAGATTGATGTAGCTAGAAGTACAAAATTACCCTTTGAAAATGTAGTGGAGGAGATGTATTAAGTAACATCAAATGGAAATACTGAAGTAAAGTAAAAGTACCTCAAATTACATACAGTATCTAAGTAAATTAAGCTACTTTTCCGCTGTTCATAGCATACTCAATGCTGACTGAAAGGTGTCATGGCTGTACTGCACTTCCTTGATTGGCCAATGAGGTTGATTTAAGTCTTATACACTGATAATTGATCCTGACTGTCCATGTAATTAGGAAACTAAAGGTAATCAACTTTAACAATACCCTGCTGGAACTTTAAATAACTTCAGGCTGCAAGACACCTTTGAACTATACTCACTATCAATCAGGTCCCCATTAGAAATATTATTGTTTGGTTGTTTGGGGGTTTTATTATTGTTGTGGTTTTTTCTTTTTCTTTTTCATTAGACCGATGTTTTGTCCCTGATCAACTGAGAATTTCTGGCGCCATAACTAATCTATTCTAAACTGTTCGTTGGATTGAATAGTTTATTCAGTTTTAATTAAATTTCCAAGATGAAGACGATTGTTAATTGTTATTTTTTAAACTGGAGTTTCTGAACAATTTCATGCCAGGATTACCAGAGAAGAGACTCCTTTCAAAGCAGATGTATTTTGAGGAGGTAACAATGCCTCTTGGCTTTGATTAGTCACTTAAATTTGTTTTTAGACTCATCTATAACTCCAGAGAGAAACAAATAGAGCAAATTCCTTCAAAAAAGACAAAATCATATTGATATTACAGTGATTCCTTCACTGTAATGTCTTCCAATTAAATTATACTGACATTAATCTAACACTCACTTTGCTGGGGGCCACCTTTATCCTCTCCAAAAGGCCCCTACTGGGTCCCCGCACCTCCGCTTGGGATACCCTACCCGGAAGTGGGTGGTGGAGTCACCGTCACCCAACTGGTCACACCACCGTCGACATACTGCCTGCTGGGATGAAGCTCGCCACCGGAGAACCACAGAGATTGTTACAAATCTGAGATCACTCACAATCTCAGCGATAACTCGGCGAAACGACTAGTTAGTGTTCAGTTTCCAGGAGCAGGGAGGACAGAGGCGCGCTGCCAAAATGATGGAAGAAATAGATAGATTTCAAGTGCCGAGTGCCGTGCAGGAGGCGGAGATGCAGGCTGAGATGCAGCCGCTGGTAAGTCAGATTTGTGGGCTTATTTTATCTATAGGAGCTGATTGATCAGCGTCTTGGTCTTGTTTTGTACTTTAAAAATAACACTTCTACCAATCCGGGATGTTTGTGTGAGGCCTGTCATTCATATTATGCTGTGCTTTGGGATTCCGACAAATCCATCACCTGCCATGCGTAATATTGGCTGATGTACTATTAGAGCAAGTTTTTATCGGCAGCTATCAGACAGTAAAATGTGTAAATGACGTTATAACCCGCCAGATGATGATTTGTTTGTTTCTGGTCAGGCGTATTCGTTCCTCTGTGTATCAGGCTACATGCAGCGTCCGGTCTGCTGCGTAGTGAGCAGCATCCGTCATGTCTGGCGAAAACAAGCATCCCATCCCAACACTGCCGCTACATCCTCAGCATCCATGCAGCAAGTTGCTCCTGCTTCGACGCCACTTGTCTCGCCCTGACGTGATTAACTGGCGCTCCCCAATTCGCGATTGTGTGCGTGTGTGTGCCATTAAACCACCGTCCCTTGATTAAATCAGTGTCTATGATGTGACGGTGCGCTCCGTGGCCTGTAGCGGGGCCCAGGGTTACTGCAGCCTGCAGGGCGGCCTCTGCTGCCCACGGCCGGCATCTAGAGAGCCAGACTAGACCCAAAGCTGTCTGACCTGCTGTCTACAGGCGTCCCCATAACCTCATTCACACCTTTGCCTGGTGAAGCCACTGATCTTTCTTTCTACTTACCTTTGCCCTGCGGATATAAGAGGTGCATTTTTCAGGAGTGTTTCCAGGGACTTCCAGGAGTCCTCCAAATGGTCCCAGAGCAACTTCAACAAATCAAAGATCACTTAAAGTTCGATATTTTACAGTCACGTAAATTTTGTGTAATTGCTATTTTGATGCACTCTCTCCATGTTTATCTTGTCAGCTGGGTGCAACCACAACAAAACCTAATGGTTTGTAATTACGGTTCAGGTAATCCAATTCTAGAGCAGTGTGTCTAGTGCTTCATACAGTGGTGTTCATTACACAGAGGAGTCTCTGTAGAGTCTTCCTCCTGTTTTATCTCTCCATGAACTGTTTTATTCACATTATCTGGGCATTGTGGGGTCTGTTATGCATTACAGAAAGACATTAATAATTCATCGATGCCTCGGTGATGCACATTTCTGCTCATCTTTCTGTCCACGCCGTGTTCCCGTTTGTCTCCAGGACCCTGCCTCATCCACAGCCTCAGAGGCGGACTCAGACACCAGAGAGGGGGAACCCGTCACTATCAACTACAAGCCCTCACCCCTGCAGATGAAAATAGGTGAGTAGGCGCTACTCTGTAGGCCAAGTGTCTGCCTGTGGGAATCAGGATATCTTGTAATCTACTGTGAATTTAAGGGCGTGTTAAGAGTGATTTCTTGTAATGTACAGATGTGGGCTCAGACAGGATCTGCTGCTGTATCCGACAGTATACTCAAGACACTAGAAGAGTCTGTGTGCAGACTGTGTAGCTGTGTTTGAGCATTTTAATTCACAGTGTGATGGCATCTGAGCAGTGAAGATCAATTTTCTATTACAAGGCAAACCAAACACTGTGATTACACAGTGGCTTCATCCTTGTTATGGTGCTAAATTATCAGTAACAAGTAGCATTGTTTAGGCACACAATCCAAGTCTTAAAGTTGCTTGTTTTGTCCAGCCAGCAGTTCAATATCCAAAAAAGTATTCAGCTTATGATGTGATAACACAAAGAAAACCTCACATTTGCTTGAGAAGTGGCTTAAACAATGTGATAAATCATCAAAGTTGTTTAGGTTATGGATATCTACGGTGAAAGTATTTTAAATGTTTGGGAAATTGAGTGTCTTGTGTTTATGAATAGCCACAGTCCTTAAAGGCTCATTTCAGCACCTTGGAGAGAGTCCAGTGGCGAGCAGCCGAGCTTTTTTAGTTTGTTACTCCTACAGAAATACTTCAGTAAGCCCAGGGCCTTTAGGAACTGAGAATATTCAAAACAGGTAAACAAATTTAGTGACAGGAATGCTAAAAGTGTACTTTTATAAAGCACATTAGCACTGCACGACAGGTCTTAACGGCCGAGCAACAAACCTGCAGTGTTGCAGTGACCACAATGACGGCTACAGTCCTGCTTAATGTTATTCTAACACCATCTTAAAATATCCTGTATAAAACTACAATCTCAACACACCCCTTCAGTAATGTATGCTTGTTAAACTAGTCACTGTCAACTGTGACCTTGAGATGCACAAGGCTCTAATCTACATATAATGGCCTAAAATTAAATGTCTTTAACTGGTGGCACATATAAAAGACATAGTTATATTTGTAGTGTCACTAATGTATTTTAGTTCATCACTGACTCAGACTAGACTGATAGCGTTAGTGCAGTCATTTGTCATCTGATCAGTGATGAAAATCGAACAGGGAAGAAAATGGAGGGGAAAGCATTCGGGTCACATGAGGAATGAGTGCTTTTAGGGTTTTGTATTGAGTTGTTTGTCAGCTTTCGGATGTGAAAACTTACAGTTCAGAAAAAAAGATGTCAGAGTCAAAGTGAAAATTGACTTCCGGTATAATTAAACCCAGTTCCCTTCGCTGATGATCACACTTCCCGATGAGTGTGTGTTTTAAATTATGCTTATTTCCTCTTGTGAAAGTTCAGTACTCCAGGCAGTGTTCGAAACAAATATGTCATTTAATTTCTAAACTGGTCTAAAGAGGCAAATGTGACAAAATGAAATGCAACAGAAAGTTGAGAAATCAAGCTTTTTCTGTCAACAACGCCATGCTTTACTTTTTCGCAATTACAAAGATTCCCAAGATTATTTAGGAATGTTTTAGACAAATTGCAACATTTTAAGTGGGTGTGACTTGTAAGTCTTCCTTGTCAGGGACATTGACTACTTTCTGGTGCAGTTTGTGTGTCATTTGGAGCTGAACCACTGTGTGTGTCCCTGTGTGTGTGTTTCTTGTGCAGAGAAACAGAGAGAGCTGGCTAGGAAGGGCTCATTGAAGAACGGCAACACTGTAGGTAGTCCAGTCAACCAGCAGCCCAAGAAGAACAACGTCATGGCCAGAACACGGTGAGAAACGAGCGCTGTGGTCTCGCTTTGGAGGGGAAAATGAGACACTTTCACCTTCTGTTGGGTGCTGCTATCTTTCTGAGAGTTGGAATTTGCAGTGTCGCACGCTATTGACACACGATTTAAGATCAAGTCCTTTTTCATTTTTCGTGTCACCGTATCAATCAATTCGAAGCATCGTGAAAAAGTGAATCAAAGCCAGCGTCAAATCAACATTACTCGAACAAAAAGCAAATGTTGATTCATTTTGTTGGTCCTACCTCGTACTGTGTGTAGATTTATTATATAAGATCAGAAATATGTTTTCATGGGCTTGAATAAATGGATTTTTATCTCATATCCATCATCTTTGTCTGTCATATGGGCTCTGAAGAGAAAAATAGTTTTATTGACTCAGGGTTTGTAAGATGATGTAAGATGAGTTAGAAAAAAAGACCTCTTTCATGCTTCTGTTGTTACTTCAGTCGAGCTGTGATGTTGCCTCCAGGCCTGCTTTCCCTTTCTCTTAACATCTCTGTCAGTCGTGGTCTTACTCACATCTTCCTGTTTTCCCTCCTCCTCCCTTCCTGTCATATTCTGTTATACCCTCTTTCTGCTCTTCTGATCCTTTCTCCTCTGTCTTCTCTCTCTCTCTGCTACCTCTTTCTCTCCCCACAGGTTGGTAGTGCCCAATAAAGGCTATTCCTCTTTAGACCAGAGCCCAGATGAGAAGCCCTTGGTGGCCCTAGACACAGACAGGTGAACACACACACACACACACAACCACAGATATACTAACCCTCTAACGCCTCTCTTTTTCTTGATGGAGAAGCACGTAAACACACAATGTTGTGTTTTTCTGTTTCAGCGATGATGACTTTGACATGTCTAGATACTCGTCGTCGGGATACTCCTCTGCTGAGGTGAGTTATGTGACGGAGCAGATGTCTGTGCCCTCTGTAATGCCTCGCGTTTACTCTCTCATTCAGTCACTCCCTCGCCTTCTTCCCTCCATTTTCTCCGATTGTCAAGAGGGCCAAGAGCCAGGTCTTTATAAGCCGGTCTTAAAGCAAACCCATTTATATCCATCCTGCTCATCCATGTTAAGTCTATAGGTGTGTGCTCCTGCTACAAGTGCATGATTGCATGGCAGATGCACCTGCACACAAATGTGTATGAGACACGAAGCAGGAAACAAATGAAATGTCATCTCTGGGTGTTTGCGCCTGCAAATCCTGTTCTAAATGTTGCTGTCAATAAAATTGCAAATCACAGCCGCATTATCATATTTATTCCCCAGAGGAGTCCTCATTCCCATCCTCTGTCAATTTTCTGTCTCTGAGTGGTCCAGTCATGTAAAAATGTTGCAGTCCAACAGTGGTCAGATCTTAATGCCATCATGTTGTCAGAAATAACCAGCTGATGTACAGTAAATGATGTAACCCTGTTTAGCCATCGTCTCCTCAGTCTCAGCATTAGATAAAGCCAAGTCATAAGGGAGGGGTACACCATGGCAACAGTATGATTGTACTTGAGGAAGGAGGGCAAAGGTTGTTGTCGGTAATGCAGTGCTGTAATGTGTACAGTAGTTCATTTTTTATAGACTAGACTGTTAATACATAAAAAGGTAAAAGCTAGAATTTAAGAAAAGAACAAAGACACAGGATTTTGACAGAAGACGATGTCTCAGTTTTGCATGCAAACAAAGGAATTGTCCTGCTGAAAAAAAAAAAAATCACACCAGAAGAGGACTCATCACGTTGATGACAAAGCTCCAAGTGATGATCCTTACAGCCATCTGTGAAAGTGCCTCAACTCAGTTTGCCATGGTTACTACAGTAGAAGTCATGAGCATAGCAAATCTTCATATTATTAAGTTGTGCATTTTATAAAAAGACATTTTTGTTGCTATGAAGCAGTGACATGAGTCCTTTATTAGTTTAGATGGTGGGCTTTGTACATGAGGAATTTCAAAATCACAGAAGGTCAAATCATAAATTATTAATTTCATCACAATCAGCATCCTTGTTTCCTTGTATCTGCCTTTATATACCTACATGTCTGTCTGTGTTCAGTGTTATTTTACCTTCCTTGAACCAAGGGATTCCCTACCTTTTTATCATCATACCTTTTTTTATATTGACAATGTTGTTGCGGACTGGACGACGAGGTGGGGGTTGTATTATGGCCAGAGTAAACGTTCAGCTTGTTTAGGAACTTGTTTTTAGTCACGTTAGCTAGATAATTGCAACAGCAACAGGAACACACTACTAGAGTTTTGGCATCAAACTGACACCTGCTTAAACTCTACTGGCGCTGCCAAATTTGAGATCCAAATTTGAACCGAGACCTAATTATTTTTAGTATTTTTTCTAGATTTCATCTGTTACTGACTGTTAGCTCACCAGGCTAATGCAACACATTAGGTAGCTTTCTGTTTTGGACCTTGTTTATCTACCTGCAACACATTCACAGATGGGCGCAGAGGAATTTCTGATTAAGTTACATTTGAAGATATGTTGTGTGGAAATAGAAAACCTGAACTCCACCCAAGCAATAAAATATCTCTACACACCCTGAGTATTAGCAGATGTTCTCTGGCCTGGTACTGGTCTGCGGCTCACAGACTGGTAAGAGCTTCTCTAGCCCACACACACCTCTTCTGCCTCTCCTTCTTTCCTCAGCAAATCAACCAGGATCTGAACATTCAGCTGCTGAAGGATGGTTACCGCCTAGACGAGATCCCGGACGACGAGGACCTGGATCTGATCCCACCCAAATCAGTCAACCCCACCTGCATGTGCTGCCAGGCAACCTCCTCCACCACCTGTCAAATACAGTAACCCTGCCCCCGCTCCGACCCCTTTCCCCCCCATCCCTTTCCACACAACATAACCCCCGATCTTCATCTCCTGTGAGTTTACTTCGCCGCCAGTGTGGCGACAGTTAAGCATTGGTAGAATATTGTAATGACAGTTAAGTGCTATGACGATAATGACAATGACAAATAATCAGATTAACATGTAGACAGTTTGGTTTAAAACTAGGAGACGGAAAACGTGAAAATATTCAATATGTATTTAAAATAATAGTCAAAGTGGTGGTTTCCTCCTATGGTAGGACGTGCACTTGTGTCTGAGAGCCTTTCTCCTGGTGAACATGATGTAACACTGATATTAGTAAACAGAAAACAAAAGGTCAATTGATGCTATAAAGTGATTTCCATTTCCCCAAAGACCAAGAAACATTATCATTACTGCTGACTCAACTGCTCCGCTTGCCTGAATTCTGGGTGACATTTTTGCATTTAGTTTTTATTTGAAAGCTTACTTTACTTTAAACCTGAGGGATCAGTATCACTGTATGTGTTGCAGAGATATTTGAGAAGTGTGGACTGCGGTCTTGGTTCTGATGCGGTATTTTATTGTGCTGTACAGGGTTGTTATGTAGCACAGGCCAGGTCGCTGCACTCATTCACGCCACCTTTAACACTCCTGCCTTTGGCTTTCTTTGCAGTACTGGTTTGAGATGTTTCAGTACAGAGTTTAGGGGATGAATGTATGAACATGAATGGCTGAGGAACAAATTGCATGAAGAGCACCAGACTAAATAATGGAATGGAAAATAATAAGTAAATAGCCTGTTGCACATTTGATTTTTCCCCCCATTTCTACTGTGCAATCACATGCTACTGTTGTGGCTCTAGCTTGACTTGTATTGTTTTGAATTTGCACATTTTTTAAATTTTTTTTATTTTTTGGGCCCATGTGTTTGTACTCTTTCCTGCATAGCAGTGACAGTGTCTTATCTGAAATGAACTGTGTCAAAAGGGAAGATTACATACTGTTGCATCGACCCTCTAACACATGATGCTCACATGATTCCCGTCTTATCAAAGCCAAAGGGACCGTGAGGCACTTAAGATTTACGTTTTTTCAGCGCATTCTGTTGTTACCTCCGCCATATATTTTCTCGGTGCCACAGAACCCGACGATCACCAGACACTCCTTCCTTCCCATTTCTACTTTCACACTACACATCATCGAGCAGCACACAGGTTCAGACGCCCGGAAGATTTGCCCTTTCTTCTCACATATGCATATGCATGCATACAGACATACAATGCCAACAACAGGAGTGAGGTGGCATCTATTTGTCTTATTTGAATAATAGGTCGGAAATCGTTTTGTAATTACAACATCAAGGATCGTTGACTTGGAGCACTAATATTCCCTCATTTACAACCCCCCGTCTCCCTTAAATCAGTTGATTATTTGCAATTAGAGTATGCCTTAAGTACAGAGAAGTTTAAAAGACGTGTGTATTTATTGCCATCTTGATGATTTAGTTTGTTTGAAAGAACATTTGCTGTCTTTTAAGGTGGTTTTTTTTTTTACATTTAGACACGGGTGATGCTTGTTTTTCTTTGTTTTTTTTTTCTTTTTTTAAAAATGATTTACTCGTATTGTAAACACCTTTCATTACAGTATTTAACAATGTTATTGTTATGTGCGGTGTATGAAAACAGTAAATAAACACAAAGCTAATGGAGCACTCCCTGTTCTACCTTCCTTTATTCATTTGTACTGTCATCTTTGTTCTGTTTCATCAGTTACGGCCTTAAAGTAGAGGGTGAAATCCAGCGAGATATGGTGTCAGATATGGTTGTGTGGTGTAGGAGAGAAGTCATGAAAAAAATACTTAGAAAGAAAAATAATTTTAATGTTAAAACTTTTGAGCAACAGTTATTACATGGCTATGTATAATGCGATAACATAGGGTCTGGACTGACAGTCCCTGATTACAGTACAGTAGCATCAAAAGTAAGGGCTTCAACCTGAAAGGGTGATCACACAATCACAGTTGTCATAATGCCAGAACAAAAAAAAACAGCATTTCACTTTACAAATGTATGTAGGTTTGTGTCCTAAGAGCTAATCTACACCCAACTTTACACTCTATCTGGACATTTGAATGCATTATATGGCAAGTATAAAAAGAAAAACTAATGACATCAACAGTGTTTCTGGCTCCGGTAGTGGACGAATAACACCTGTCATCCCATCAGTATCATTATAAAAGATTACCAGACAAATAAAAAATACACTGTACCAAACAAATACATACAAACATGCTACATGATGGAATTGATTGATTCACAGACAAACTGAAACAAGAGAGTGTGCCTTAAAATGTTCAGACAGGAAAAAAAAAAAAAAAAAAGGTTTTATGACTTTCTGTTGTGAGAAATGTTGTGCTTCAACATCACCACCAGGGGGTGTAATATTGACTGAAATGACCGTGCATCACATTATTCCCTGATAAAATGCAGTCCAGATACTGAGTAAACAGAAGTTCATTTCAAGCAGCTGGCACTGTTGGCATAAGAGACAGTCACTGATATTCAAATGATTGTTGAATATCAACATAAAGAGTCTGACGATGTTCATTCAGGTAGTTTTAATTCCAAAAGCTGAAAATGTAGAAATTCCTCTCTGCTACAAAACCCTTAAAAGGCACAGACCTCCTTGTTTACAGTTTACACACTTTTAATAAATATGAATCATTGTGGTCTTAAACTCTGAAAAGTGTTTCAACTGCAAGTGGAAAAAAAGCAAAGTCTCCCACTGTAGCTTTTAAAGGCTTTACCCTGTTATGTTTTTCCTGCACTGTCGACACAATCCGAGCGTGGAAAAGCGATACGGTTGTTGAAATTCATCTTACCATGAGGTTTGCTTATGTGTTATGGTCTTGTCATAGTACTGTAAAGGTATTTTGGTGCAATTATTTGCAAGTTGTTTTTTTTTTTTATGACGTGACAATATTTACGTATCAACACAGGAAACACACCGCTTATACCTAAAAGCTCACAGTTTACCTGATTTACTAAGCCCAGAGTAAAATATATGAAATTAAATACCCAAGCTTAATTCTCTATATTATAGCTTTGTTTTATTACTCTCTAATAACACTTAACTACAGTATACTGAGTAAATCATCCATCTGAAAGGTAGTCTGTTTAATCTATTTACATGATAATACTGCTATACTGTACATTCGCCTTGTCTTGGACTGGAGAGTAACTGTACACGTGTAAATGTGTGTTTATGTGTGCAATAATAATATTCACTAAATCTTCTTAACCCACTCGGAATATCTCACTCATGACATTTGGTTTTCTTTTTTAATCACCTGCAAATGAAGTTAGTGACTCAGAGTGAACGTGTAGTGTTTATGAAAACTATACATATACATCCAGAAAAAGAAGAAAAAAAAAAACCCTCACACAATGTAAAGTAAAATAATTACAAGCGGCAAAGCAACTACACCTGCCTACAGACAGACTCTGAGTAATCTTTAATAAATACCAGTCACCTCAGGGAATAAGGGAAGCTCTAGTTTGATTACAGCCAGGTTCAGAAGTATGTTTCTGTTTGTTTTTTGCACCATGTTACATGCGTAGAAAAACTCTCTGATAGTGGTATAGCTGGTTGAGTTGTCTGACTTGACCGGATTTGTATAAAAGGTGCACGGGTGTGTCCGTGTTTGCGTATGCCTCTGTATGTACTGCATGTACCTTTATGTATATATGTACAGCATGAGGGTGCGTCTCACACCCCGGCAGGGCTTTGGTCTCCAGAGTCAGAGGACGACATGGACACAGAGCAACGGCGTCTCTTGGCTGCGCTGGCGCCCTGGAGCATGCTGGGATGGAAGCCTGCGTGTCGCCTGGCGTGTTTAGTCAGGTGGTCGCTCCTCATGAAGCACTTGTCGCACATCGGACAGTTGAAACGCTTCTCGCCCGTGTGCGTGCGGTAGTGACGCGTCAGCTCGTCTGATCGGGAGAACTTCTTGCCACAGTCTGGCCAGGTACACTCGAAGGGGCGCTCACCTGAGGAAACACACACACTTTTGTAAATATTACACTTTAAAAGGCTACATTTATTGCCAAAGCTCTGACATCAACCCTCATCACTACACACCTCATTAACTTTAATGTTTACTCTAAACTAAACCTAAACCACATCCATACACACTTTAATTCAAAAAATTCTGAACTTGCCCTTCGGACATTAGGTAGACAAAACATAAACACCCAACTTTATTATTTAAAATTGTAGTTTAGCCTGTTATTATAATTGTATGTATTTTTTTTCTATACTGTGTAAATGTAGGTATGATTGTTGTAGGAATTGTATGCAGAGAGGACATGTGAAAAATGAGTCTTCCTGCAAGGCCAATTCTCTCTTTTGATTTACAGTTGGGGTCCATAAGTAGCTGTAATGGATTGAGAATGGGTTTAATTTAACACCCAACCCCCTTTTATTATTCTATTCTATTCTATTCTGTTTTGTCTTGGGCAACTATATTGTATGACAGATCATAGGATTTTATATATTTATTGTTTATCTGAGAGGAAATGAAAAAGAAAATTGGGGAAGTAACCCTTGACATACAGTGAACCCACCCTGATGAAGTTTGTTCTCTTATGTTTTTTTCCTGTTTTATGTTCTGCTGCTATGTAGGTTGTTTAAAAAGCACTAAAAAAAATAACATTAAGAATATTAAAAAGTAAAAATGAATCAAGTCAGAAGAAGAGGTGAGTACAAGCTTCATCTAACAGCTGTTTGTTTTTTGTCTGTGGCCAATCAAAATTTTGGGAAGCAGACCTGCATGTACAGTATTTTCTAGGAACAAACACAGAACATACTGATATAGAAATGGCGAGTCATGATAAGAGTCTCAAAAAAAAGAGAAAAAGAGAGAGAAATCTATGGCTACCCCCACCACCTCCTCCTCCTCCTCCTGCACGTGCTCCATTGAACCACATGTCTGCTCTTGTTTACAACCCGACGTGAGTGGAGCAGGAGGGGGATGACGTATGAGGAAATTGTGGTGCAGGGAGGGTTACCTCCGGACAAGAACATGTGGGGACAACAGTGTCGCAGTGACCTACCATGTGAACCATAAGCCATACGTTGCCATTTTAGTACACCGTTCCTCGTTATTATTAGTATGAGTGATGCACGTTAACACAAAAGCAGATTTATTTGTTTTAGAAAGACAGATATATCTTTTATAGGGTAACCCGCGATGATGAATAATCATTTGGGGCATTGCTTGAATAACATCCTGTCTTACGGCGGTCCGGGATGACTTATCGCACTTGAACAATTTACCACGCATTACAAATATGGGCGGCGGCACGCGGTGTTCCCTGATCGCAGTTTGGGTGCGTGTCAACAGGACATTAAAATACCCCCCCTCCTCCTCCTCCCCCTCACCACCTCTCTCTCTCTCTGTGTCTCTCACACACCTCCCCTCCCCTCTCAGCCAGCCTCTGGCCCTCTATGGGCCGGTCAGTCACACCCCCAGCAGGGACAAATTCATGGGACGACCATTCCTATAATCAGTTATTCATTTGCAAGAACATGTGGGCTCTCACTCACGCCCCTCATCTCGAATTACAAGGCGCAACATGGACAGTACAGGCCTAACACATGTCATATTATCAGATCATGACTTTAAATGACATCAGTATTTGGCACATTTCATCTCTGACATTAGAATATTCACAGACTGCGTTTATGAGTCCCTAATCTTTTTTTTTCTAGACATATGACGTCTTAGATATAATAATAGAGTTTTAACTGTGATGTCAACCTGCGTCTGATATTAAAAATAACGGCAGAAGTGACGCAGGGCGGTTTCGCTGTCGTCAACAGAACCGAGCCAGTGAGTGTCGTAGGCGTGTCACCCAATCCTCCACTCACCGGTATGGACCCTCAGGTGGGCTTTGAGGTGGGACGACTTGCCGTACATCTTCCCGCAGCCGGCGAAAGGGCAGCAGTGCCTCTTTTCGGGAGACTCCTGTCTCGCCGCCGCCTTCTGATTCCGAGACTGTTTGGGTGCCGCCGAGCCCCGGCTGTCCCCGGCGTTCAACCAGCGACTCCCCCGCTCCACCTTCTCCTGAGCGCCGGCCTCGCCGCCCCCGACACATCTGCTGCCTCCCGCGCTGATAGCGTTGGGGTTGCATTTGTTCAAGTCCAATAAAATCATCGCCACCATCAGTAAAGTCCCGTTCTCTTGGTTCTCTTTCAACATGTCCTCTGTGCGCTCCGGCGGTCGGCTGGGGACGCAGTCTGCAGGGACATCAACCTCCGACATCACCGCAGCGGATCCGGATAATGGAGACAAGAAAACAATGTAGGCTACGTATTCAAAAACAATCCGGGAAAAAAATGGCACAATAAAGTGATCAGGCCGCAGTCCTGCCAGTAAACATGCGGTTAACCACCCACACGTGTCGTCTTCAATGTGACCATTCCGCAAAGGCTGCGTTTTCTTGTGGAGGTTGCAGGGCGGATAAATAAACACCCCCTCAGGAAAGATAGCAGTTTGAATAGTCCCCGGCTCTCCCTCTGTCCTTCTACCGATGGATCATTATTTCTAATAACCAGATCAATAAAACACAACGTTTGCCGACTGAGCTATTGTGTCTGCGTTTATTCCGCCTTCCTGTGCGCTCCCACACATGCGTCAACTTGTCCTATTTCACTGTGAGCAGCACTTCTCTCAACTCCAAGAAACAATTTCGCGGAATCCCACGGTGTCATAATAAAACAGGACTGCGATTGGCTGAGAGGAAACGTGACTCGTTTTTTTGGAATTGCCTATTCATGGGAGTGAGTGGCGGGACAGTTGGTCAATCACAGGCCAGAATTGATGAAAAGAGGGCTGGACCAGACTGATGATGCCTTCAGATACTTATTCGGCCTGGGAAATACGGGCGTCACAGTGTAAAATTGATTTGGAAGTTTCAGCTAAGATTGCTATGTACTAAAATGTAGCTAAAATATAAATGAAAATCCAAATAATAGTTTTCTGTTTTAATTTTTTTGGTGGAAAATAAAATTGGGAGACTTTGCCTCGTTCAAAACCCCAGCCCTTAATCTCTAGGACCATATAAATCCAACCTAAACTCATAATAATACATACTTTGGGTGACAGATTTTAAAGAGAATTCTGTCTGCTTCATCAAAATGAAAATATAATCCGGTTTTTAAAAGTGATCTAAACAGTAGCATCAGAACATATTCAGTCGGTTTAGTGTTAATGTATGTAGCCTACTAAATAAACTAGGACGCCTTGTCAATCATTTTTGAGAGTGATTGGGTTCACTCACCTGTTCTGAAATCTTAATGGTGGCATCAAGTCAATTTTTATTTGTATAGCTCAATATCACAAATCACATATTTACCTCAGGGTTTCGTACCAATTACAACTCATATTTACGTGCTGTGAAGTGGCACATGAATGCAACATCTCAGCAGGTTGGGGTGGGGGGCGCTCGGTACACAACCTCATCATACCCCGCCCCTCTCACTCTGTTGCCTCAAACGGCCCATGCTAGAGAGAGAGATGTTATTTTGAGGAAGCCTATTCATGCAGTATTTGCACATTGACATTTGCTTTACTGTCGTATATTGAAAGCAACTGGCTGAGGGATGAGTTAAGATCACCCCGGTCTGCACGAGGTGGACAGATTCATTTTGTGCAAAAAAAAAAAAAAAAAAAAAGAGGAACAGCGAAAGACATGGATTGCACAATCAGCAACCTGAAAAGAACATTTGCCGCAAACTCATTTACATTGTTTCACGACAAAGGGTTAGATGCACTGCGACGTCATATCATACTGGCCCCAATTACCATATGTTGCTACTTTGCGTGTACACGTTGATAGATATCATTATTAAGCAGCCAGGGGCAGCTGGTGTTGCTGGAAGCCCCGCCTACAGCTGCAAACTATTTGCTCTGCCGTTATCAATCAATGCAAGCAGTGCATGTTCAGGGTAGAAGCATGCAGGCATAAGGCTGCAATTATTCACACCAATCCTTCTTTATGGTCTTTGCACTTTAAGCAGCAGTTGTGGAAGTGTATCTGCGGTGTTCTCGGGTTCATACAGAGACTTAATTGTGATTATTCATTTTATTCTAAGAGCAAGATCTTAAAAGTTCTGGTATCATAGCAGTCCCTGGTTTATTGTTAGACTTCTATTATAAAACGGCTTACTGGAAGTTGATGATACCTCCCTGTTAGGAAATATAGATTTGCTTGAGTAACATCCTCACATTAGCAGCTGCTGTGGTGGCATCCAACCAGAGCTGGCAGATCATTATTCAGGGGACGACAAATAAATCTGTGACATGAAAAAAAAAAAAAAAAAGAGAGATATGTGTCTTGTTTTCTCAGATGTAAACCGACCCAGCCGCTGTGGCCCATAATGCTTTAGCTGTGGACGGGTCTCGCTTTTGTGTCCCAGTTTCACAACCGTGACCTCCTCCTAAATTAGCGCAGTCCTCAACTGTCCTCAAAGCTACACTTAACCTCCTCAACGCCAACGCAAACTCACTCGTCACTTTCCGTGAGGGTTTGGTTTTATGTTGTCAGAAAGACAAACAGCTTTAAAATGCGGACAAGAAGTTATGAGATATATATACGTCACCGTGTGGGCCCTAACAGTCAGCTGGTCCTGTCATAAATGCAGCCTTTCTCCTATTTCCCTCACTGGTGATTACACTGTCAATTTGTTTTTGAGTATGTTACCAGATTATTCAATGTATTGTCTAATAATAATAATAGATTTCAGATATTTTATCACCAATTCCTACAGACCCATATCCATACAGTGGATACATGATCAACCCATTTCTTTGCAAGAGGTGATGTAGGCCTTCAAAATGGTTTCTATTAAGTCATGAAGCATTACAAGCAGACTACTGTATAATGATATATATCACAATCTACCCAATATGTATCATGTATCATGGTTCTTTATGTAAACAGACAGGAGAGTGTGGTTTTGGTTGTCATAATACCTGACTGATCTGTATCTGCTTCAAGTAGAGCAAGGGTCTATTATTATCTATAACATGCTCACAGGTGTGTGTTAGTAACATTTTTATAAGGGTTAAATCCTTAGAAATGGCTGTTTGCTTTGTGAAGAGAAGCTTTTCCTCTATTCAAACATGTTTAGTCTACAGTGACGCATCAAATTAGCTTCATGAATATGATTTCCATATTTTATACAGTTTGAGCTAGACAGGTATATAAGTATGAACTGTCCCAGCACGTGTTTCTTAATGCTGTTGTGCCCGTATTCCCGCTCATTTACTTTTTGTTTAATAAGTTTACAAAGAGATATACTCTCAACAAAGTTCCATGTCACAGTGTTTCATCTGTGCCTCCATACCTGCATTCTGAACGCCTGCAGGGCTCTTTCAAGGCGTTAAAGGGGAGTTTTGTGTCACGATCAACAAGCAGTATGTTGGTCATATCCTTCCTTTGTCTGAGCAATGTGATGTGTTCACTCAGTATCAGTAAAATGTAATCTTACGTGAAGCAGACAGTGACCTGTGTTAAGCTGTAATCACGCTCTTTGTTGAATATACAAGAAGCAAAACCTTTTATGGAAAGTGGATCAAGTGACTCTGAGCAATTGTGATAGCCTACTTGATTGTAGAGTTAGTTTTAGTATTGAATTTATACCTTATCGGTATAGTGTTAACATATCAATTACAATAAGGTATGAAGTTTTATGAATGCGTTATTTACATGAGATTTTAAAATACATGTCTACTGGTATGTACATTATGTTTAAATTGTTATGGTGACTATTTTTAGTTTATTTTTAGTACATTTATGCAGCCAGTCAGATATAGATATATCTATATCTATAGATAGAGTTGTAAACTTTCATCAAACCCAGTTGTTCAAAATCCAAGTGACAAGTGTTAAGTGGATCTGTTAATTTTGTGTTTGACAGACAATACGTGTACATTCAAGAAGCTATATATAGGCTACACTGAGGCAAGGAGACTGTAATGCAGCCAGTACACTTGAAAGTGTAACAGGACCCTCAGTAAAAAAAAAAAAAAAAAGGAGGTTCATTCATGGGCAGAGTTCCTAGAAAATCCTACTCAGTTTTTTTTGGGAGGGGGGTTGTTGGGATTGAGCAATGTTGTCTCTGGCCAGAACTGTGCAGAGTTTTTACATTCTCTTCACTGGGCCTGTTTATGTGAGAATAAAGTGACTTAGACCAAGTAGACGCTCATACACAGAGGTGTTTGCCTGCATTAGTAGCACATGACCCAAGTAATGCTGGAGTAAAATGTCATGTCTATATGTGCCACTGAGCTGCCCTCAAAGATACATAATGATATAAGTTAAGGATTGTATTCGATGCATTTTAAAACAGTGGAAATGTCTCAACCTGGAAAGATTTCACAACGAGAAGGGAAAAGTACCACGCCTCTTCTAAACAACTAAATAGCCTCTTCACTTGATCCTGTTTGCACTGCAGCAGTGAGTCATTTGTTTAAAAGCAGATTTATCGTGATCCCTTAATGTCCACTTACACGATATGCAAAACCAGAGGAAATCTACTGGAGGAAAGTTCCAGAGCTCTGCAGGAGTATGATCATAATTACTTGAGCACCACAGATGCAAACATTGCGGCCACTTTTCGCCCTTCTCTCGGATCGTCCCATACTTGAACTCCGCCTCCAGCTTGCTGGATTCGGTGGCAGAACCCCCAAATTTCCAGGAAAAAAATCTTGTTGAAACTGGGGTATAGCCTGCAGCTCGCCCTCCTGCTCCTCCTTCAGCGGAGCTGAAAACATTTCCCTGGAAGAGGAGGCGCTTCTAGCTGCTCCCCGCTTCCCCTTTCACAAAAGTTCAAAAGTGCAGAGCGCATCTGGGTCATGTTGTTGAGATGACATGATACGGTGATTGTGTCAAAGATGAAGTTGTTTTTTTTTCTGCGTGTGTGTGTGTGTGCGCGCGCGCGCGTGTGCCGTAACAGAGAAAAGGAGGGGGCACGTGCGCAACCTCAGAACAGAATGTTCCCTTCCTCGTGAACGAGTAAGCTGACGCACCAATGCTGTCCCGCTGTACTGTACCCCCTCACCAGCCCGCCCCCTACACACACACACACAAACACACACACACACACACACACACAGCCGGACAGACTGGAAGTCCCAGTCCAGAGGCCTCCTCGCTGTGCATTTATTCATGCAGAGAGCTGCTGAAGGCAGTCAGTGCTGCACAATGACGACAGAACAACAATAACCTGCACAGGGTTAAAAATCCTGTCAAAGGTGTCAAAGAGGTGTGAATTCAACTCATTTGTTATGGCTTTATGGCTTTAAATCACATTCAAAGTGAATAAACATCCTTTTTGGCACTGTATGAACACAAATTGGACAAAAAAAGGAAACATTGAAGACCCCCTCCAGTCAAAAACATGTTTTTCTTCTTTCTCCTCCACTTCACCGAGCAGAGTGATGTATGTGCAGAGTTTGACACAAGAAGGTTGTTTTCACATTCATCTACTGTAAAGAGACAGTTCTCTGTTCTCACCTTGAATCAGAGTTCAAGACTTGCACCTATCAGCATGATTTGTGACAATCAAAACTAGTTTGGAAAAAAAAACAGAACATGCAGTGCAACATGCACAGTTTATTATTCAAAGCAGATTGTTTTTATATGTCATAAAACGTGTCTTTAAATACACGGCTATTGTGTTGGACTATATTGAGATACAGGTGGTAGGTGCTGTCGAAAAGTGGTGACTTTCAGTTTGTGAATTTGAATTTTATTCAGCCATAAGTATATATGCGTGTTTTACACAGACTTTAAAAGCCACTCAGCCAGTCAGAACTATACCTTGAAGGAAAAAAAAAAAAACTTTAAGAATGACGTGTTGTAAAATGTGCTTAAAAAGTGGTCACAAAATGTTTATATCTGATCCCGATAGACTTTTTCTCATATGGCATCCATTTAAGGCTGAGCGTGATTGTGCCACATGGCAGCGGGACAGGATTTAAAACTGTCAGTCCACCAAGCAGCAGCACCTGTCCCACTGATCTCACCAGCAGCCATAGGGAGGCAGGGGGGAGCCTGACATCCTGCCATAACTGCACAACAGCATGTGTGATGCGCCTCATTTTTATGGTTTACACACTGTGTTACTTGATGTTTTATGAGTTTTACAATGACGAGGTGAACAGGTCTCCGTCCTAGTTTGTAGCTCACATTGTAAAGGGAGTCAAAGAAATGCAGATGTCAATGTTTAGTTCTACAGGTTTTCCATCAGTGATCCAGTAAACAATTTAAGCACCATGTTGAGTCTTTTTCTCTCTCTCCTTCCAATGTGCGCGGTTGTGTGTCTGTTTGAGAAATACAGGATTGTTCCTCTCTACTTTTTTTTTTTGTCAACCTGCTAAAACTGCCATGCAAACATTTCTCACATCTGTCACGCACGTGATGAACAACTGTCTTTTTGTCACGTAAGAACAGGCAAGACACAGTTTACCAATCTATTTAATTGTTTATTTAACAATGCATGCCAGACATGATCCTATTCACATTGAAGAATACAGATTTGTATTTGCATCCAAATACTCACTACTTTGATTTCATATTATAATCTCTCTCTATCTTTCTCTCTGTCATCTTTACAGGTCGTCTCTGTACACTCTGAGTGGAAGAACTGCATGCATTTAAACAACATTAAATAAAGTGTGACCAGCAGGGGGGTAAGTCCCTTTCAGTTGTAAAAGCACAACATTAGCAATTATTGCAGAAAAAAAAATGTGTCTGAACTTCTCTAACTTACGAGTCACAGGTCGTCATAGAAGGGAAGCAGATCTGTTATTATTTATTTATTTATTATTGATTATCGTCATATGCTCATAGTTCCACAAAACTGTAAGCTACAGTATACGAAAATATTTTAAAAATACTGTACACTGAGATTCTGTTGGATTGTGTTGTGTTGGCATGCCTCCCTGTTATTAGTGTCATCCACGTCGGGGTTCACACAGTTAATGTACACGCACATACACACACACGCGCACACACCTCCATCTTTAGATCTGAGCTATCAATACCTCGCATAACAGCCATGTCAACATATCACAAAACCATTTATAGAATCATGTACGCATGAATTTAGAAGTGCCACGGACATGTACGCAATGTCATATACCTCACTATAAGGATTAAATGAACTTTAATTTTCCTACCTCAACAGATCAAATAGGAGGGGCTAAACCTACACCCCGACACAGTCGTCTGTTTTCATACTTAACCCTGTCTGCCACAGCTGTGTAGACAACAGGTCAGTAGAGCACGACTTAGCTTCTTTCCATTTGGTTTGGCAAAGTTTGGTTTGGTTCAAGTGTGAGTGACCGCAGCCTTCTCTTTCAATACACACTTCTCTTTTAAAAAAAAAAACCCTCCTTGTTTGTTTGGACTGTTAGGAACTGAAACTCCTGTGACTGAACTAGGAGCCCGTCAGTCAGGTATGAAGACATTCTTTCATATTCTATTTCCATTTCTGAAGACATAAAGCAACAAAATATATAGATTTCCCTACAATTCCCAAAGATTCTAAGTTAGACTTGTAAAGCACAGTGATTATATTAGAAACCTTCCTCTGAAGACAAATTCAGATCTTTCTTTCTCTTTGCATCTTTCTTTCCTTCCACAGTGACTCCATGATATACTTACTGCCTTGCATCACTGGTGTACTGTTGTCCCTGAGCATTGACTTGGGGTCAACCTTTTCTCACCAAATACATACTGTAACCTACATATTTGTTGAGGAAAACTACAAATTTGATCCTTTTCAACAGGCTACAACACCCAACTTATCATTTTACAGGTACTTCAAATTACTTCCCAATCTACGGCGAATGTGTCCATAATGTAGTTTATGTTGGTGTTGTGATTAGTGGGCTCAGGTTAAAGTTTGGGTCAGAGATAGCGGACATATGCCGAGACTGGATTGTCAGACAGATTGGGTTGTGACACAGAAATAAGTTAAATTGTTCAGTTTAAGCAATACATAGATTTACTGCAACAGTATCGACCTTATAGTGATGCTATATCCTCATGGTTATCTCTCACTTTCATGTGCAAATAGTTATTTACTTCAGCTATGAAACTATTTTCCTCATTCAGATCGTTTATGTGTTTTTTGGTGGATTCAAATATCCATACAAGCAACAACACAGTTTGCTAATTACAACAACAACAACAACCCCCCACTCTGTACATCAGATGCGTTTAAAGAGAAAAACAAATGTTTATGCAACATGTTGAAAATAATCACTGATATTTGGGCTCTATGATTAGGAAAAAAAAGAGAAAAAAAAGAGAAATTTCACAGATATCTGAATCACTTCAGTCCTCACATACTCCATCCATGCCCTGAAGGCACCCTAAGTTTGGTATACTGGCAACCGTGTGTTGCCGTGTCAACTTTACATTAGAAAATTCTCATAAGCTGCTTGATAAAACATACAATAAAAACGACTGTAAATACTTTAAATATGATTGAAATGTACAGTATATCAGACAGTTCTATATTTAATAAATAATATAATACATCAGCATTTAGTGCATGTAGATGGTCATCTTTTATTCAATTTAAAAGCTTAATTAGAAAATACTTAAAATTCGACAAAAATATCACTGAGAAGATATAAATATTAATCTCGTAATTCAAACAGGCATTTACTGTAATTATCAGTTATGAGCGAGAAAATGTCAATAAATAGAATCAATCTCAAAATAATTGCAACATGATTAAACTGAATTGTAATAGTGATGAAATATAAAACAAACATAAAAAAATCAGTAAGAATTCTATTAATTTCAACTATCTTATCTTTACAAAGCTATCAGAGAAGGGGCGTCTTCTTCCCCCCAGATTTATTTCATTAAAATTAAAAAAAAAAAAGATTTTTTTTTAAAAACACTGATCTGGCTTTCATCTTATACTAATAATGATTCCATGTTTCCTCCTACATGTCACCTAAAATCCATGCCTTTCTTATATCTCAGCTAGAATGCATATACTCGACAGCTTATTTTCAAGCTTTTTAAAAATGTAAATTAGCTCTTAACTGAAAATGTTCAACATCCTCTTATTGACCTGTGTATGATTTGGAACGGGCTTAGTCGTCAGGCAATTGCTTTCTTTTAAAGTCTCCTTTTGCAGTGGCTGGCTTTGAATACAATAAAAAAAAAAAAGAAGAAGAAGAAAAAAAAAAAGGAGAAAAGCAAATGAATGACAGTTAAGGAATAGATGAAGGACGGATCCATTAGTTGTAGGTGGATGTAAAACCATTTTCAACATCATGCCACTGCTAAAACCTGAAGTAGGAGAGCTGGGTTACAAGAGAGCAACGATTCGTTGAGTGGAATGATTTTTGGTGTCAGGTGCAGGCAAAGAAGGTTCACCTCAGGTTCACCCAGCAAGCGTTGCTTCTGAAATAGGCTCACAGCGCCCTCTTGCGCCCATTTTTTTGCAATTGCACTTGATAAACCTCTCTGGGAACTTGAGTTTATTTCCTGGTGATATGTAAGATTCCTCGACCATGTGTGTGTGTGTGTAGACATGTAAATATGCATGTGAATGTTTACATGCACTTCATATAACTCTTCTACCTCCTTTCCTTCCTTATGCGTCGGCTTTCAAAGCACCGTTTCCTGTTACAGAGCCGTGCCTCGACGCCGTGCTATGCCCTGAGCACGAGCTGCGAAAACACTGGATACTGTCATGTCACAGTTTCTATCTGACTTTTTCCTGATAACTGCTCCTCACTCTTATCACATGGTTAATTAACTCAAGTGTTTACTGCTCCAGTCACTGCAGGTACAGGTTTGTCACAGTTGACAGCCATGACCGGAGACACATGATAAAGAAATGACCTTCTGACTGTTTGTTTAAACACTGCTTTCTGTTTCTAGCTGAGCTGAATAATAAAAAAAATAAAAATAAAAGTTTTGTAGATGTCATTTTAGTTTACAGGCAAAAATCTATGATAGAATATGTGAACAAAAGACAGAGTTGATATTCGTTTGAAAAATGAAAAAAAAAAGACTATTTGAAAGGTGTATTTGTGTATCCAGAGGTAAGTTGTTGCCATGTTACAGCAATCATTTCCAGTGCAACCAAGAGGGGAAATAGTTCCCGATGGTTCCGAACACTTCACTGATTCCTTTATGAAACAGCCAGAAATATAAACTTCGTTCTGTTTGCTAGTGCTGGGGTCTTACAGGGTGGATTATATGAAGAGTGGAAATTGTATCCAAAGCGAAGGTTGAGTGACATTAATGATCTGTGCCAAGACAAAATGAGGTGGATGTTTTCTTTCTTCTCTCTCTTTGTCTCTCAGACCTGACAGTTTCTACCATATAATGCAGCTAAGAGTAACAGTATACTTTCTTTGACTAACGTGATTGATATGTGATGTAACACAGTGACAGATGTCTACTTGACATAAAAGGTGGTGGGTGGAAGACATACAGTACAAATACACCTTCCATTGCCATAACACCCCATTGAGAGTTACTTAGCTACAAGAGGAGGTAAAAACTAGTCTAGAGTCATAGCTCTTTGTTTTTGACAGGTGTACAGTAGGACCCCAACATCTCCCATCCCCATCCCCCACCTCCTCATCCAGGGTAAAGTTGCCCTCCAGCACTGACTATGAATCAACTTTTATCACCTTTACTAACCTAAAACGTAAGTGAAAAAACGGTAGATCTGGTCCAGATCAAGATCTATGGGCAACTTCACCCTGTTTTCACTTTTTGCCCATTGCCCTTTCACTTTTCTTCCCTGGTCCTGTCAGTGTGTGAGTGTGCTGACCAGTGTCCTTGTCACGTGTAGTTTTGTCTATCAAAGCTGCGGAAAGCTGATGGAGTAGCCAGCTTCCTCATGGAGAGGCTGTCAGTCTTGGCTGTTTCAGGCCGTGCACCAGACTTGCTCCTGAGGAAGGGGTTTCTGGTTCCTGCCAGACCCCGCCCCCCCGGCCCAGGCCCCCTGTCTGCCCCCAGACCCGGTCCCCTCTCCATCCTCTCACTCACCGACAGGCTCTTCCGGTGCGGAGGGGCCAGCGTGAGGGAAGGATGGGAGTCGTCTGAGGAGCAGCTGTTTGCTCGCTCCAGCCTGGAGAAGGGGGAGCAGAGAGGGGCCCCACTGGGTCCGCCAAGGCCCCCTAGACGAGGGGTATCGGGGGCTGGAATCAGGTCCTCAGGGTCCTCTGGATCAGACTCTGTGTGACTAAGCTCTGCCTCTCTCTCTGGGTGAGAGGAGCCAATGTCTGACGGCTTATCAAAGGGGAATGAGGTGGATCCTCCAGGGGAGTGTGAGCGTTCTGCAGGGGTGTATGGAGCTGAGACGCAGCGTGTATCGATGCAGTCAGTGATGCTGGTGTACTCTGCAGCTTTTACCTGGACTCCTGCTGCCCCTAGTCCACCGTAACAGCCTCTTGGTGTGAACATGAGGCTGTGGGACTTGACCAAAGGAGACTCTTCCAGGAAAGCTGTGCCTGCCGTAGAGAGGTAGCGGCTGCTCTTGGAGCGCTCGAGCAGCCCTGCTGAGGGAGGTGGGGATGGTTCCATGTCCCAAGGAGGTAAGGTGATATCTGGTAAGAGGTGGGCTGAGCACAATGACAAGTCAGCAGCTGCACTATCGTCAAACATGGCTCCGGCTGTTCCGCTGCTGCCTGCGCCGCCCTCCGAGTGCCTGTCGCCCAAACCGCTGGTGGCAGCGCTGCTGAAGTCCCGGCCTCCCGGCAGCACCGTCTCCATGATATCTGACTGCAGCGAGGAGTCCCTCTGGAGCGGTGGGACCACACGGAGAGGATCCAGAAAGACCTCCGCAGGCCCCACCTCCTCAGAAGTTGAGACATAGATATCGATGCATGATGATGGACGGTGCTGCTGGGAGACCGACAGCGTCGCCAGGGGGAGGGGCTTAGACTCCTTGGGGGCGGCAGCTGAGGACACTGATTGTGAGCTGTTGGCTCGGTGGAGACTAAGTGAGCGTTCTTTGAAGAAGCTCTCAGCTCGTTCGGCTCCACTTGCACGTTCACCACCACGACCGCCTCCAACATAAAATGAGTGACTCCTTGTCCGTGTAGCCATGCTAGTAGGAGAAGGAGGGGACATGGAGCCCTCAGCTGTTCCCTCCAGTGCCTCCTGCAGGCGGTAGGCATTCCCTTCTGTGCTGTTGAAGCTGCTTTGACGAAGGATGTATGCAGCCTCAGGACACTCACCCTGGCGGAGGATGTATGCCGAGTCCGTGCAGTCAGATGACGTTCGAGAACGTACTTTGTTGACCTCCCCACGTTCTACACCTGTCACACGCTCCAGCGCCACGGCAATTCGTCCAATCAACTCCTCCATCTGGGCCAGACGAATGTCAACAGTCTGCAGTGAGGCCTTCATGAAGTGTTCCCTCTCATTGACTTCCTCCAGACGCATTGCCATGTTCTCCACCCTGACACAATAAGGAGAAGGAAGGACAGAAAAGACATTAAAAGCACCGGAGAGGAACGAATAGCAGGGGAGAATAATGGCTGAGAGTGCAACCCAATGATCAAAAAAGCAAAAAGCATAATAAGAACAAATAGAGAAACACAATTTCAACAAATTGACAGCATATAAACTGCATTTAAAAATACACAGCAATTATACACAAAATAAATACTGAAAATTAGCAGAGATGCTGCAATACGCAGGATACATTTTTCCACAGACACAAATGATAACAGCATTGGATTTTATGAGAAAAACTACTACACACTATGTGACTGTTAAAACTGGAGTAAACTTTCCACTTAGTTCACTGACACCATTGATCGATGTTCATATTAAAGCTCGGGTCTAGGATGCCAGTAATTGGTCGCTCATTTTTGTGCCCTGTGTGTGGCCCATAAAGACAGTCACAGTCCACTTCTGCTGCGTGCATATCAAAGCATTTCTGTCTCTGTATTTGTAAAGAAAATAAACATGCAGCTTATTGTGTTGCCAGACCAGTGAATCTGTTTTCTCAGTAAGCTTTTGTTTAGAGTTGCAATGTGTTGGGCTCCCGCTCATCACAGAGAAACGGAAAACAGGAAAATGATATTGTATAAACATGTATACTGCATCAGTATTGCATGAAGGTTATATTTCTGTTGTGTCACTTCCTCTGTCTAATGTACTCGGTGGACAGAGCATTGAACTCAGTTCTATACAAAATTTCCACAGACTGTGTAGCCATGTCTAACCTTTCAGAAGTGACTCTGATCCTCTCGTCATTAGAGGAGTGGAATCGATCATCTTTCTCTCTGAAGTACTCTTCGATGCATTGCTCCTCAAAGTCATGGACTTTCTTCAGCTCATCCTCTGTGATGAAAAGCTCTGTGGACGATAGAGTTTGAGGGTGATTATGTTACAGTATCATACTAAACTGTTTGAGTGATAGCGTAATACTGTAATAGCAGATGTTCCAAATTACAAAACTATATGCTAACTATTTGGAAATGGTTTCTGTGATCTGGTTAAATTACACCGTCATAACAATAAAAGCTGAATTTTGTAAATACTGTCATTAACTTGAGGTAAAACCAAAACTGCGTGTCATTTTACTCCCACAACATTACAACTCAACAGCTTTGCTTGTTCGTGCCACTCACTCAGTCCATAGTCCCTCTCGTCATCGTCGTGCTTGCGCCAGCGACAACACAGGTGCTTGAGGACCATAGTTATGTGGCTGAAGATGATGAGGGGTGGAGGAAGGACTGGACGCTCATGGAAGGTCATAATGAGCTGATAACGCTGGAACTTCCAAACCTGGTTGGAGATGGACTTCACCTCGAAGAATGTATTGCTACGATGACGGACAATCACAGACAGAGATGCCACAGCAAGATTACACCTGTTGATTAACTACATAAACTCATCAGTGGTGAAGCATACATTATGCTGATTGACTGGTTCATTTGTTCACTTATAGCATACCGCTATACTGCAGAGTCAAGTTAAGATACTGCGAGTATGTGGAGACAGAAATAACTGCAACAGCCAACAAAACGAATTGCTGTAACGTGCAATGTGATTACACCTTCAATTAACTATAACTATTGTTGTTTCCAATGTGTACTTTTTGGTAATTACCCTGACAAACGTGAAGAAGAGGATAATCGTCTTTACTACATGGATTATTCAGAGGCACAAAAACAGATTATTAGCATCTCTGTGGAAAAAGCATCATCCTGTTCTGTTAATATAATTTGTTAGCCTCTAATGAGTGGCTTAACAGCAGCCCAAACAGCAACTACTGTCATCTCTCGTTCTCTCACAAATCTTAAGAAAAGTCTGGAGGACAATAATGTCTGCTTTGTGTAAAACAGTAAAAAGGAGATGCTGCTACAGGGTAATATGCCTATCTTAGTAATAACTGTGCTGTTTTTGTGATGGTGTACAAGGACAGAGTCATCATGTTTGCCTAAATATGTGTGTTTCAGGCCCTGAAGTGTCTGCAAAGTGGTGAGAAATGGTTAGAGAGAGAGAGAGAGAGGTTACGTACTTGAACACAGCTATGAGTAGATTGACCAGCAGTATGTTGGCCACCAGCAGATAGCAGGCCATGATCGCCGGGACAATCCAGGCGCCTGTCTTACAGGGAGGCAGGGCCACCACCACCCCATCCTCTGTAGTGATGTTCTGCCCACAGGGTGCTGTACGACGCCGTAAAACAAATACACACACACATAAAAGTTAATCCGAGGTAAGTATGCCTACACATAAAGAGTTGAAACCATCATATGTAATATTTGTAGATGCACAACAAATTAGGACATGCAGACACACTTAACATAGACATAATATATATGATCAAGAAAATGATAAATAAAACCAACACATTATGAGAAAGAAAAAATAAAACATTTAAGCACGTGCTGCACATAAAGTTACAAGACGACAACAACAAACAAAGACACGAGCAGACATGAAAATACCAAACAACATGAAGAACGACATATTTTGCAAACAAACAAGAAGCATAAGTTAAGTTTTATGCATCTTTTCTTATAGAGGGACTGGAAAGAGTGGATACTATAATGATAGGGGCTCATGTTCAGAAATGTGCATCTGAAAACAAAATACAGAAAAAAATACATTCATCATGTATCAACACAAACTGTGTTCCCAATATATTTAAACATATATTCAATGTTTAAAATATATTGTCACATATGTGTGCCATAGCTTCACTCAGCAATGGTTGATTGCTTTGAATCATTTGAAATGCATTTAGGATACATAGTATGTTTTTTCCATCTGTGATGGTTCAGTTGCTGTGGCTTATCTGGGGAACATTCAGCATTTGTTCTTGGTTTGTTTGCCTTTGAGATTCATTCTAGTCATGCTCATCGTTGCTTGATGTTCAATTGTTTCACACAATGCAGCCCAAAGACAGAGAACTGAAGTAATTTTTCTATTTTCAATGTTTTACCTTCAAAAAATTTGGATTAAAAACTCTGACAACTGAACCACGTGAAAAAACAGATTATAGATGATGAAAGGTGGCTGATAAATATGTTCTGGTCCGGATGTGTGTATGTTCATATTGTACTCCTGTATGGTTTGGTAGTCATATGTAGCTTTTAATGCTTACTTATGTTAATGTTGGCTATGTATGTGGTCGAAATATTTTGGCAATGTTGCAATAGCTTCAGTGAGAAGCTGAGCCGGCGTAAAGGGAGGGTGATATGGTTTATGTGACAGACGGTGTTGACATGGCAGGGTCACTCCTTCAAATGACGCTCATTGAAAGTTAAAAAAACAAAATGGTGGAAAGAAACATCCAAAGGATATCAAAGTTTAAAACTTTGATAGTTCCTCTTGATGTTTTTCGACTTAACGCAACTGACCAAAACAAAGACCATAAAAATATTAGACATTTGAAGAGTGCTTCTGCCATGTAACAGCCATTTGCCAGCCTGTGCCAAAATTAGTCAGGGTAAAGTTGCTTACAGGATGTGGTCTTAGGTCGAGCTACAGTTTAGTCGGTTAAATATTTGAAGAATATTTGAATCAGGCCTTCATACACGTCACAAATTCTCTTAAACTACCTTCTGGTATTTACAGAAAATGACATACAGTAGCTGACCCAAGATACCAAACACATGAGGGCAACTTTAACCTTAGAGCGTGTGGAGCCGCATGCACACTCGTGTCTCAAGTGGCCTCTAGTGGTTAAGAGTGGGCATGACATGGTGGTAATGTGAGGATGATGAAGGAGAGATGGGATAGGTAAATGTGGTTAAATTGAGGGCTATAGCTATAGATTTACTGGGATTTTGACTGCTCTGGGCAATGTGGAATGCACCATTACTACGCCAGGTTCCATGAGTTCGAAAGTAATTTTCGACCAGCCAGAGTTTTTCATTCAGCCTTTGCTGTAACTTCCTACTATGCATATCTGAAACAAAGAATGAAAACATTATTTCAGATCTCTTCTCTTTGGGCCACTCCTCACATTCTGTACACAGCATCATATATACTACCATACATATGGACAACAGAACAGTACGCAAATACACTCTCTCTCTCTCTCTCTCAGGATATTTTCTCACGGACGCTGCTCACAGTCTATGTTTGATTTATTGAGTCAAAAGGTCACTTTCTCTACATCAAATAAAATAATGTAGACACCAAAAACCAAAGATCAAGACAAACTAACAGTGAAATTAATGTCCTGATGTAGGAAGTAAATAATGCAGATATTGTGGCTTAGAAACAACATTTCAAATTTTCATAATTAAATCAATAAGATGCAATTTGATTTGAAGTACTTGTAGTGTTTTAATATGTTATAAAAAGGCATCATCCAGCAATATTACAGCCTTTGGAGGAATGACTGAAAACTAAATGTAACTGCGCTGAGATAAGTCTGTATTCGGTCATACTAGTTGCATCTCTCTTCAGAGTCAGGAACTATTCTCCCCTGAATTAACATAAACAAAGTTAATTCAAAAGCTCTGACACGCTGGACCTGAACTTACGGTCAATCTGGTCGGCAAACACCTCTCCGTAGATCATCCAGTAAGGCATGAAGAAGATGTTCCTCGCTAGCATCCAGGACGGGTCTTCGTTAGGGTTGAGGATGGCCTGCCGTGCCACCCCAAAACTCATCAGCACCACCAACATGATGATCACAAAATACATCATGTCGATCATCTGACAGACAGAAGGGGGGAAGAAAAGGATTGCAAGGGAAGGGGAAGGGAAGGGGGAAGTGGTTTAAAAAAGAGACAAAAAAGGAAAACAGTAAGAATACAATGTTTATAGAAAGGAACGCGAAGAAAGCAGTAATGAAATAAAACAGGAGAACAGAAAGAGAGAATTACAGCTGGAGAAGCGGTTTAAGATGTTTGATGAATGATGGTCTGCATTTGCATTTTGTGATTACTATCCCTCTCAGAGTCTTGGCTGGTCAATTAAACTTCAATTTAATTTGTTCTGAAATGAAAACTAAACTCAATATTTAATGTGCACTTAAATTAGGTTAATCCCAAATTGATTAAGGAAGTTAGAACACTGGAACAGGGGACCCCCTTCCCTCAGGCCAATTTATATTCCACTAGCCCACGTTACACAACGTATTTGTGCATTAAGGGAGACATTCCAAAGCAAATTGGAGCTATAGTCTGTCATTCTAATCAGTTTGTTAAAATCATGAAGTTCGTACCAATTTAACCCTTCGAGTTTTCCAGAAAGACATCCTCTTAATTATACTGTATAACAGATGTTAGTGGAACAGAGGGTTGCCTGCCAGCACGGGATTACTTCAGTTTTCTATTGTATTTTAAATGTGACATTTCTTCTTTCCCCCTTATTCCTCTAAACTGCTTTGACTTCAAATCGTCTTACCTTACTGCGACATCATACATGCCAATTACCTGGCTAAGTCACCGAATGCTAATCTAAATCTCTCCTTCTCTCTCACTCTCACTAATTGCTGATTTTCATATCAAAGAGAGTTTGTGTCCAGTGGTACACAGCCCATGTCAAAGACAGTCGAACATCAGACAGATACAGATTTGGGCCTTTGATCTGTTCTCTAGTTGTGTCTTCATGTTGAAACGTACGTATCAGAGACTCTGTTCTTGTGCTCTTTGAGATCAAACAATAAGGTTTAGAGGCGCAGAAGCTTGATCACACCTGCATACCACATACAAATGAAACCTTTGTAATCACAGGACTCAGTCAACCTTCATAATTTGTATAGAGCATGTTGAGTGAAGTCAGAAGGTAGAAACTGTCAGACATAAATGAAGAGAAGATAATGGGCATTGGGAATATGATGATGCTGTAGGTGGAAAAAAAATAAAGACGAACACACGTAAATATCTAAACCCCCTGCTGCCTCTCACCATCTTGCCAATCATCATCACATAGGGACCCAGGTACTTGTTGACCCCAAAGATGTCGAGCAGCCGGATGTACCAATAGATGATGTTGACGCAGTAGATGACTCGCCCGTAGCTCATGAGCGGCGGCTCCTGGAGGCGCAGAACCATGCCGACGGAGAATATGAGGATGGCCATGAGGTCTGTGATGTTCCAGTACTCCTGAAGCCACACCTTCACCTTCTGTAACAACTTCCCGGGCTCTGACATGAGGATCTAAAAGGAGGGAGATCGGTAGAGAAAGGAAAAAGAGGAAAGAAGAGGAGGATGCTTAAATGCAGGAATGTTGGAAAGAGGTGTTCATAAACACAAAAACTGAAGAGACTAGAGTGGGACTGAAATAGAGGAAAAGAATAATGCATTGTGTCATGACCGCCATCAGAGGGCAGTATGAGTTCACCAATCAGCATCTAGCAGACGTCTGAGGAGGCATTGTTGTGCAGCTGAGAATGATGTGACACAATGATTAATGCATTTCATACGCTTACAGTACGAACACAGCCACAGAGTGAGGCTGAATCAGATAGTCTCATATGGCCACATACCTGCATTTTATGTTGTGTCTTTCTTTGTTTTGCCATCTCTGTGTCCTGCCTGTTTCCACCACCCTCTCCCTTTTCCTTTCTTTTTTCCTCCTATGCTTCATCTTCATTGACCCCATCGCTGTTTTCCCCATTTATTATGAGCTGTTGGATGACATTTCCTCTGCCCTCAACTGCCCACAGAACTTATTGAATTAAACTGTGGGCGACATTATGGCGACGAGCTGCATGAATGGTGCACATTTGCACGTAACCGCTGCTGGGATCTATTTGTACCTCTCTCATCTTCTCAATGCCGTTGGTGAAGATGTAAGCGATGACAATCCACTCTTGAGGAGAAGGCCACAGGTCCATCTTGACTAGAACGATGTAGTTGAACAACATCAGGTAGCCCACGTATGCCATCTGCATAAAAACACAACAGTAGCAGAGGGAAATCAGCCAAGACAAGTGTATGGTTACACGCTTGTGTGTTTGTGTAGGTATCTGGGACTGTGCCTGCATTAGCATACTGTATATCAATACAATTCAATTCATTCTCTGCAAACAAATTGGCAGGAAGGGCACCTGTAAAAGGGATTTTGTGTGGAACTGGTAAAATTAAAATGACCCTAAATACAGTTCTTCAGATCTGATAATAGAAATTTGATGTCAAGACACCTGATTGCCATACCTCCACACTTGGCCTGAAAATGTCCGTTATGTGTCTCTTGTGGCTGCATCTATTTAAATCCATGTCAGCTGTCCACTTTCATTTTTCTTGCACTCATCATGATCCAGATTTAAAAAAAAAAAAAAACTGATCACAATGTAAACTTTAGCACCAAAAAAATGGCTTGGAGGACGTGATAAACATGCCCACAAAATCCATTTTTACATCAATACACTCACAGGCTCTGACATATTTCACATTTTTGATAACCTTAAGAGGTTTCCAGTGATTTGAAAGGCTTTAACATATTTAAACTGCAGATTAAAAAAAACATGGGGGTTGTAAATCAAACATTCCACTGAAGTAGGCAGGTAAAGTGATTTTAATGATGTGTGAGCGGGGCTGTCTTCATTTAGTCCCACATGCACAGTTGGTTTGTGTGATAGGTTTGACTAATATTAATAATGGGGGTAGTGCTCTACAGTGGATGCAGAGCATGAATACAAATCTGGTAATGAGGTAAAGACCACATTTTGACCCTGAGAGAACACTGCATCTGTTCTACGAGTGCATTAACGAAATTCACAGTAGAGTCTATTTCTTTAACCTCTAGGGCAGGAAAGAGAAGAAGCTGGGGGGGGGGGGGGGGGGGGGGGGTAAATAGCCAGACAAGGGAAAATGACATGAAATGAAAGACAGTCAAAATATTTTCTCAGCATGAATAACTGAATAACTGAAATCCCTGCCAGTGATGTAAAGAGATGTTCTCACTGGCCACGCAAATTGAAGGAGCCCAAGATTGGCTGTGGGAAACATAAGATGAGCTTTTATCAAACATTACACACACACTCACAGGCATATACTGTACACACATCCACAAATACAAGCGACAGACTTCAAAGACAATCACATAAAATCAAGATGAACAGTGGCCATAAAGATGTAAAGACACACACTCTGTAAAACTAAACTTTAAATCAAATATTTACTTATTGTAATATTTAATCCAGCTGCAATATGCCATGACTCAAAGGACTCAGTGTGAGTTTACACAGTAAATTCTTCGATTTCTTTCTCTCCCTTGCTACCTTGTACTTTTCTCACCATATTGCTTCCATCAGTCTCCCCACCTCTTGAACTTTCCCACCCCAGTAAAGCTGGGTAATGACAGGGTCAAACAGGAGGTTAATGACAGTGTTGGCACTGTGCAAGTAGAAGCAAACCGCAGGAAAGCAGCAATTGGTGCCGTTGCAGAAATACAGTAAACTGACAGCTCCAGCAGGAAGCTGAGTACGTAGGTCGCGTTGTCGAAGCAGAAACTGACCGTATGGAACCAGAACTTGACGATAGGAGCGTTGTAAAACTCGTAGATCTTGCGACCCATGGGGATGAGGCGGTGGCGTTTCTGAACCTCCTCGACATCCTTCTTCCTGGATGTCTCTGTAGTTACTTTACCCAGCATTGCCTGGGGGAATGCAAACCCCACAAGGAGCGAGGGAGGAAGGGGAGAGAGGTGTGAGGGATAAAGGGATGGAGAGAGTGGGAAGAGGAAAATGTGACGGATTGGAAAAACGGAGGAGGAGTGAAGGAGATGCAGAAAGAGAATGGAGATGATGACAAACATGGAAGGGAGGAGGAGGGACGGGGAGAGTCGAATAACAGAGGAAAAAAAAGAAGAAAAACGGAGAAAGGGTAAAGGGTTACCTTATGGGCTACTGTACAATTTTAATATCATAATCAAAGAAGCAAGCACAGGCAATGTCATCATTCCAAAATGTGAAATACGTGTTTGCGGTGGAGTGTTGGGTGAAGGCTGGTAACACAGTATGACGCAGACACAGACACTCATGGATTGTGTCTCAGACAACAGGAAGAGGCAGAAGAGAGACAAGATAATGACAGAAAGAAGACAGAAAAAAGAAAAGGAAAAAAAGATAAGACATAGATATCTCATTTCCATCTGGGACACATTTCCTTATCCATGAGAGAGGGTTCAGAGCCCACTGTTTTTATGGGTCATGGTCTTAATGTCAGAGCAACACCAGACCTCTGAGGGAGTTAATTCATGGAATTGTATTGTATGTCAAGATAAATATATCGCAGACCTGGGCGAAAATAAAATGTTTGAAAGTTGCTCCAAATATTTGTTTCTTGATGAAAAGTTCCCAGGTGCTCAAACAGATGTAATGGTGATCACACCACCACTATAAATTCAGCAAGGAATCAATGAAGAAATTACTGTCGCTAACAAATAAAGCAATTTCCATTTTTCCACATAAGTGAAACACATTTCACTAAAGTTTTGTCTATTTTCTGGGTTCAAGGCAGACACAGACAGGGCCTTCAGGTGCGTAGATTCAGATGCCAGTGTGTAAATCACACCATGCCTTCACTGTACTGAACATGCAAATTTATCCAATCAGAAAGTGGACACAAGCTATCACACAGGCTATAACATCCATCACAGTGTGGTTTATCTAAAGCATCTGAGGATAGGACAATACAATCTCCCTCTGTGGTGTAGCAGTCTGTGTGTGTCTGTATGAATCTCGGTGCGATTCATAAGTATCTGAAGGTGCATTTGTACAATCAGAAGTCAGGGCAATAGGAAGGGCTCATTGCAAATGCATCCGCTGGCAGCAGGGTTCTTTGTTTAACACCACAGCGCCTCGAGGACTACATGTGTAAAATGGCCCGTTTCTTTGCGCCGGCTTGCTGGCTGTGCTCAATGCAGATGGAAAGTATGTAGAGTGGTGCTGAAAGACGTTCAACTCCAGTTCAATCAGTCAATGGGACAACCTTAGATCCAGTTTGTGTATTAAAATTGCCTTTCAAATTCCAGTGTTGATTTCAGTACACAACCCTGATCCTGGTGTCATCTCCAGAATTGATTGGATTGAAATTGAACGAGTCTGAATCCTGCTGTACATCCATATCTATGCAGATGGACCAACTCTTCCGCTGTGAGCCGGGAGAAGGTGCTCAGACTCTGCATGATTTAAGCTCTGCAGCAGCAGGCGGACATGGTTATATAATGCAAAAGCCTGGGCCTCCCATGCTCAGCAGCTGACATGCTGAGTGGTATGCTGCAGCAAGCCATCACTGATGGGAGAGAGTGAGGGGCAGCAATCGGCTAGCATACAGTACTGTACCTCAATTAGAACTGAGCTCGGAGAGAGGGAGAAAGAGAGAAAGAACTGGAAAGAGGGGGAGTGTTGAAGAAAAAGAGATTGAAAGCAAAAGAAATAGAGAAACAAAAGAAGCGAAAAGGGAGAGCTGGGCAGAGAACAAGAGGGACTAAAAGGAAGGCAGAGAGAGAAATAGAGGAGGAGATAGATGGAAGGAGAAACATACACGAGGGAACCCACAAGCGGCGACAGACTGAGACGCTACAACTCCACGACCATGTCTTTTCTGAGACGACGAGAAACAGGAAAGGCCGATTTGGCTGGAAGGGTCCAGTTGGCCAGAATAGAGAAACAAGTATGTCTGTGTGGAGAAATGTGTGCGTATGTGTGCGCATATCGTCATCTTGCTGTGGACTGTATAACACAGCGTTAGATCCACAAGAGATATTTACAAAAGAACACAGAATCTGGGCTATGTGTTCAATGATGTGTTTAACAATCTGAACAAAGCATGTGTGTATTGCCTAAAGTTTGAATATGTGTATAGATTCTGAGATGCGGGGCTGAGGTGGGTTCTCTCACCACGGAGTTGTACTGCGCCTCACAGTAAGATCTTACTGTGAACTCCATGTCTTCCTCCTCCTTCTCCTTGACTGGTTTCTCGGGCTCCTCCTCCTCCTTCTCCTGCAGGTAGGCCTCCTGATCCTGGGGGCATGTAGGACATCTCATCCTTGTTCTTGAACTCCAGGCTCAGGATGGACGGCGGCAGAAGCAGCCCTAAGATTACCTGGGTGGTGCGGGAGAAGAGGAAGTGGAGGAGGAGCGGGAGGAAAGTTAGGGAGAAGAGCTGAAAGCGACAAATGACAGATGTGACAAAGATGTACAGTTTCATGAGCAGCGCTGCAGAAATTAGGACACAGAGTCTGGAACAAACTAACCTTCATAATCGGTTTACGATTACGCGCATGTGGAACTCACATAACATAATTTAACCTCATAAACAACGCTCCATAATACCCCGGTCTGCACATGGCTGAATGGCAAAGCTTCGGTATTTATGACAGGTCAGGCGAGGGTTGTCATCGTGGAAATCAATTACAAAAGAATGAGTCCAGACAGGCAGCAATGATGGACACACAGCAGCAGCAGCAGCAGATAAAGGAGGCAGGCGTGCTGTAAACACTTCAGATACATAATAGTCAAACAAGAAAAGGAAGAGCGAGGCTGTAACCACAGCGGGAAGGTGAAGAACAAGGCAAAGAGAAGAAGATGGAGAGCAGCGTAATCGAGTGTCTCCTTATCTCTGGAAGCAGCTGTCTGTTAATTATTTTCAGAATTTTTAACTGTTTCAATGCACTAGCTCAAAATTCAATTAAGCTTTAATTAATAAAGTTTACTTATATTAAATTCTGATCAGATGAGATATGAAAAACTGAAAAATCATGATAATTTAATAACAAAGGTGTCAGTAAAGTTAGACAAACTGATTGAAAGTATGACAAGGACAGTTTCAGGGTGAAATAATGGGGGTAGTGACCAATACAAAATACAATTATAACAACTACATGGAAAATGACGTCTCAGCTTCTCTTGTCGTCAGTCATTTCAAGGGGTCAAAGGCAAAGATGTCAATAGCCTGTCAGACTGGATGTGTGAAGAAATCAATGTACTTATTTTTGCATTTCATAGTCCCTTCATAGCCTCCAGTAACCATATTCTGATATGAGTCAGAGCGGTGCCGACTGTCCTCACAACTATAGCAACTCACAGATGTGTACACATATTATTTTGACAACTTTTTGACAATGTTATTTACTGTATATCATAAACTCCGGGGGGCAAAGAATCTTGTTTGTTCCACTTGTGGTTTCCGTCTTTCTGCTCCAGTGAGCTTTGCCTCAGCAGAGCACTTTCTCTCCTCTCCTCTCCACCTCCCACTCACTCCCTCTTATAAAGGCCAAACCATACTTAAAGTACTTGTAGTCTGCCCTGCTCCCAGAAACTACCCAGACCCATCATCCTGTCTCACTATGTGTATGATGAGTGTGAACCCAGCTGTGCCTTCAGCAACTCCCAGGGTTAATCTTCATTATAAATAACTCTAACCTCCCTGATCTGCGCAGCTGCCTCCTATCACCCCACCCCTAGATGTCTGAAAAACCCACATGAGCAAAAAATTGCCCAAAAAAATCAGCCTTAACTTAAAGGCTCTCCCCTCCACTAAAACGGATGCCCGCCTACATAGGCCTTGATATAAAATATGTGGGACACAATTTCAAGGTTTTTTAGTAATTAAGGTCAGGTCTTCTGTTCCCTCTGGCTTCAGAGAAGGCTTTGTAGGCTTATACTAATGAAGTTATGGAGGAAGTTGAACCAGGGGGGCCACCTCACCCAGACACTCATCACACTCTGAATGTTTCTCTATAGCTCAATGCACCTATAAATCTCTCTCCTGGCTGATCGTCCTCCTCCCCACTATCACCAGTAACCTTGACTGGCTGAACTTTGGGGTTCACAGTCTGTCTTCAAGCACATCATTTCACCTAGAAGAACTCATCTGCATCATCAGTCAGTCATTCCTTTTGAAATGCTTGAACTAATTTACTTTAAGTTAAATAAAAATATATATAAATTACTCTGTCTTCACTTCTTTCTTCTGGTTGAACTATGTACACATGTACTTTTGAAATCATATCAGAACAAAACACTCATCACACACTGAAGGACTGACGTTCACAGATTACAGTTTCTCAGTTTTTCTGTTGTTAAGGAAACTACAGGATTGTGAAAAGATGTGACAACAATCCAGTGTAAAAGGCAAAGGTTGATATGATGTGACTGGAAACAGTCCGACTGATGTGAGATAAGTGTGTTGAGCCCTGCGCTCCCAAAAACCTCAAGATAAAGTGCTTTAACTGTCAGTGGTGACCCGTCTACAGTGCTTTATCACAGTCCGGTGCACTCTCTCCACACGATGAGTCATCATGGTCAAACCGCAGTTATAACCAGACACAAACATGTGCTTTTAGCTGTAGGTTATAAATTCCTTATTACATCAACTTTGTATGGTTAAGAGCTAATTTTTAACCTGTGCTGTAAAGTTTAGGTGATATGGATTTAGTGAAGATGAAGGCACACAGTGTAGATAGGTGATTTGAATGGAAGTATATTTTTTCAGTACTAGACTGATGGCGCCTGAGATTCATCAAAGACTTATTAACTTCTAACTTCTTAAAATTAAATAAGGATGAAACTGAAGTCCTACTAGTCGGCCCCAAAACAAAAAAAGAAATGCTTTTGATGTTTAATAATCTGGGGAAATTAACTCCCTGGATTAAATCTGAGATTAAATCTTGGTGTTATTTTAGATTCAGATCTAAACTCCAGTTCACACATCAGCAAGGTGACAAAAACATAATTTTTTCACCTTAGAAACATTGCAAAAGCACAACCATTTATAAATCAAAAAGATGCAGAGAAACTACCTCATGCCTTCACCTCAAGCCAGCTAGACAGTTTTAGCTGCTCTGCACTGGCTTCCTGTAACATTTAGAGGTCCTCCTCCTTATATACAAAGCCCTAAACAGGCAAGGACCAAACTATATCACCAAATCCCTTGTTAGCTACTTGCCCTCAAGAACACTGCGATCATCTGCTGCTGGTTTATTGGACGTTCCCAGCAACAGCGCCCCCAAACTATGGGATACACTGCCTATAGATATCAGGGAAGCCAGCTTGCTAGATACTTTCAAAAGAAAGCTTAAAACCTCTCTTTACCCAAACTTCTGCTCTACTGCGCATCTTTTAAAATGTTGTATTTTACTTTATTTTATACATTCTACGTATTCTATGCTTTAACTTGTTTTTATCATATTTTATTCTTTGATTATTATTCAGTCCACAGCGTTACTGTATATAATGTACCAATATATTTGTAATACGCTAATATCAGGCAGACTTTACGTCTACTAATGGTATATCGTGCCCGAAGCAGCTTACAATCTTCAGAAGTCATCCACAGAAATGTTTTCATGCATCACATCTGGTAAATCTCATGTACAACCAGTATCTTAGTATCTCAGCAGTTGCACAAGGTGAGGAGGTCACTTGTTACTTTCTCTGCGCAACTTTTTCCAGGCAGTCTGATGGGATGCAAGCATTCCAATACAACCCTAACACCGAAGTCTAAATCATTGTGACGTACACAACTGTAAGTGAAATTTTTTTTCTTTACCCACAGGTTACCCACAGGCAAACATCTGCCCCACTTCCACTACCTTCAGGCCTGAATTCTTGCGCATGCGCAGGCGTCCCATCCACATGTCGGTCAAGAGCATCTGACTGCAGGTGTGAGCGATGAAATCTCTATGTTTGGCCGCTACCGCCAGCTGCAGGCAGGTGGCGTTGCTCCAGTTCTTCAGCTCGTAAGTCAGCAGCTTCATGGCCATCTGCTCGTCCTGCTTATAGGACTGGTCTAGGAGCTCCACTGCCAGCTGGCCAAACTCTCTAGGGAATTATATGCAGGACATATACAGGCACAAAGAGACATGAAAAGAGACGGTAATATACTCCCAACATGTAAAAATGAAATTAAACTGGTCCAGACATCACTTACCATCTGGCCAAAATCTGAGGAAGATTAGCTTTGCATACACACTTGCACTTACAAGATACAAAAACATTCTGCATATCAACACAGCACACAGCATGACCGAGGCTTTACATGACAAGCATATCTAATTTCTTTAGTAGATGCACACACATGGATACAGCAAAGAGTGCCCAAATTCTCACTGGTAATTATGTCTGTATTTTGTCTAAGATGAAGAGGTTTGGAATGCAGGATAACAGCTGATATGAAATATTCCTTCCATAAATGAGGCGGAAATATAAGAAAATATGGGAAAAATGGGAATAGTAGTATGGCCAATACACTCACATACACGCACACACACACACATAAACATAACATTTCATCATCAAATATACAAAACTGCAGGCAAACATGAAGCACCGCCCCTTGCACCAGCTTTTGAATACTTCTCATTCCAGACAGTAAAGACATAAATCTGATAAAGTTTCACCCTAATTTCAGACTCTGGAAGGACATTTTGACGCACAGACATGCATGCAAACAAACTCACAAATACACAATATTGTGCGCCATACTGAGAAGCAATCACTCCTGTTTAGTTTAATGTGTATAATAAAGCACTAACACTGCTGGGCTTCGGAGGATTTATGAAGCAAGGGCTCACAATGTCATGAATGCACAGCACACGATACAGTTCAGCAGTGTTATATGAATTAGAGAATGATTTTCTGGTTCTATGAAGTGGCTTTTTAAAAGACTTCAATGATAAACCATGACATATTTAATGTGAATATACCAACAGCATTCACACAGTTTGTTGGCAAGTGCCTTCAGGAAGCAAGAACTACCTACATAATGTAAGCTTCACTGTATGTACTTCCACACATTATAAATATCCCATAAGGTCCCACAAACATTCCTTCCCTTGAGTTTATACACACATGCGCACACACACACAAAGATTTTCACATACATCACAAGCACAAATTATGTAAAAATTACAGATATAGACAGAAGATAGAAGAAGATATAAAAATGTATGTAGTTAAATGAAAGGAAGGCAGCCAAATTCTCAGTGGAAAGTACACTCAAACTGTGCCAGCTCTAAGGCTGTTCTTTGAAACTGTGAGTGTGTGTGTGTGTGTGTGTTGGGGGAGCTGGGGGTTGGTGTGGCTGAGCTTCATTTGTAGTATCTGAAAAATTCCCCCTAATTAACAGTTATTTCCGTAGCCAGCATTCTCATCTCTAGGTGATTAACTTCATCTCAGATGCATATGCTTAACTAACGATGATGCATGTCATTAGATTTCTGTATGTATGTCACTTAGATCCCATGGCAGCCTGGGGTAGTCTGAAACAAGTCATTTTCCAGGCATGTTACAGGCATGTTAGTTAGTGTGTTTGTGTGTGTGCATCTGCCTATATGTGCTAGAGTGTGGGGGGGGGGGGGGCATTCCCGTCTAGACTCCCTACTCAACTTTGCATTAATCGTTTGGAGCAGACCTGCTAAAGCCAACAAAATTTTAAATACTAGTATTTAAAACCATGGCAACATGATATGGTGGACCACACAAGCAGAGACGGACTTATGTGTGTGTGCATCGTTCACCGACCTGGAGTTGTGGTTCAGTTCCTGGGAGATGTCGTCCACCATGTCGTTCTCAGATGCTTCGTGCGCCATGGCCTTGCAGAGCTTGCAGGCTACCAAGGCCTTGGCCATGGCCTCTTCGCCGTGCTGCCAAAAGAACAGAGCCATCTTCTGACGTTTCATGAGCACCGCCCACACCATCAGCTCATGGAAGGGGAAAGGGAAGTGGTTGATTTCTGGGTCGTCCAAATCGATGTCCACCTCCTCCTCTCGTTTACGTGTCGTTTTTTGACGGCCTCGGCGGATTGGCATGTCATCCTGGTGGAGATCCATGACAAGTGAGAGGGGAAGAAAAAGAGAGACAGCTACGTAGATATTTTCTGGGGACGAGTTGTTTTGGATATTCATTGTCATAAATCCAGTACAACAGGACAACTTTGAAGTGTTTTATGTTGATTCTGAACTCTATTTCAAAGCTTAGGGACTAAATGGCAACTGCGTGTCAAAATCAAGAAATTTTAAAGCTATGAAGAATTTAAGCTATGACAGACTTTTCCTGGGTTTAGCCACATCAGACATACAATATGTCTATAGTGGTCGTATCATCCAGTGTAGATTTTTTTCAAAGCTGTTCACCCTCCATGTGATGAGAGTTAGTTGAATGCAGAGGGAAAGTCAGACTTTGGTGGAGACAGGTGGAACGGTAACGAGTTGCACACAAAATACACACAGCAGGCATGATCTTATACACTTTTCAATACTTTTCTCTTTTTTTAATCTCTCTTTTTTTTCTTTTCCTTTTAAGTAAAAGAGAAAATAACTCCACCAGACATAACCAGTCGCTCACTGTCTCTGGAGAGAATGATACTGCCAGTTAGTGCCTAAAATAGCTCGTCAGCAGGGAGGTATTGATCTCAAATAATTTCACAGTTGAGGACCACTGATGGTTGGTCAATTATAGACATCTGAGAAATGACTTTCAGTGCCTCTAGAATTGCTGCTTGCTTTGAGACAGATTATCTGGACAAAGAAATATATAATACCATTTCAGTAAATTATTCAGTAATTTCAGACAGGGACGCTTCTTATCCATTTATAAAAGATTAAGTTTATAATTTTGCGGACATTTAGAAACGATTGCAGCATCATCAATTTAAATTTTCAACAACAACAGGTGTCAGGTGTTAATAGCAGTAAATCTGACATATTCTGTTTCATGGCCAGGTTGCCATACTGATTGAGTGATAAATTGGCTTACGGAAAAAAAAAAAAAAAAGAACCAGACGTTAAGGCAAAGAAGTAGATTTGAACAGGCACAAACAAAGACAGAACACACACTGACAGGGAGACAGATTTCAAACAGGCAGACTTACAAAGGAACGGACGGCCATGCACGCTAGATATAAATACCTCTGAGAAAACTGTAGACACATGCTGTGATAAAAGTTTTAGAATGTGGATATCTGGTTGTGTGTACACCATGGATGCATGTGAGTACACAAACCATGTATTACGTAATCCCGTTAGGTCAGCCATTACCTATTCAGTTCAATGTAACTGGGCTGCTCTGACATGTATCATAATGTGAGTTATATATGTACATTTATACTGTCTGGAGCTGTTTAACATGTATGTGGTCATAAGCTTTTTTTTCATATATCTTGCAAAAAAATGTAATTTGAAAATAACTTTGTACAAGGCAGTGTAAAATGTCTGATTATTTTATTTGAAAACAAACCTTCAACTGGCTTAAAAGTGAATACCGATTGCCGGCAAAATAAATTAAATATGCCTCAAGTTCTTCCTTTAGAAGACTACGAGGCGCACAACACACTTAATTGTGTTTTTTTTATGCTGTGAGGATTTTCTAGAGACCCGACTATACACCCAACATTTTTTGAGGGAGAAGACTGTGTTTCAGACGAGGGAGAAGAACAGTGAAGGAATGACTGAATAACAACCTTGATGAGATCAACACTCACCTCCATCCCCAGCAGTTTCAGGGCTTTGGGCTAGAAAAGCAACAAAAACATAAACAAACAGAACAACACCTTGTCGAATGTATTTTATAGAGCAATTTACTCTATAAGCACAACACAGCGCAGAATGACAGACTCACTCACATGAGACCAGATATATTGTTTAATATGATAAGTCACTCATTTTCAGTTTAGTAGTTTTCTTCAACAATGAGGGACATCATTTTGTGCTGGTGTTACTGTCAGTATACTACACATACAGCAACAACCTCCGGGCTACGTGTTTGCATGTATTAAAGCTGAACGTATTTGTGCATTTGGTACAGTACTGTGTATCTGTATTAAAACAGGGCATGTATGAATTATGCATTCATGAGCCATCATCTGAGTTGATAAAAATAGCCCAGGTCTCCTGTGGGGATTTTGATATCTGCATCTATTTCAAGGCTTTGTTCTTTGTTAACATGTGTTTGTGTGTGTGTGTGTGTGCTTGTGTGCGTGCGTGCACGTGACTATGTGATCGCACATTCATTTCATCTAGAAAATCACAGTTAAATTGGAATCCATTCTCTCTTCCTCTCTCTCTCTCTCTCTCATTTTGCCTCTCTGTCCCGTGTCTTTGCTTTCGCTTTATCTGCGTCTTTCCAGCTGCTTTGTTGCTGCCATGGCAGACATACAATGAGATAAACAGGCACATGACGACGCACGTACACACACACACACACACCCTCACAAACACTCAAATATACAAACACAAAGGTGCACCATCAAGCAGAAACATGGTGTGTTTCAGACACAGCTGTGTACTGTATATTTCTATATTCATCACACCTGCGGCGGTGTGTAAGGTATTGAGGCTGAATGAGAGAATTATACATCAGAGGGGAGCATGAGCATATACCATTTAATGTAAAACGTGTTAAAATGGTATAGCGCATGATTTCAATGATCAGTTGGTTAAAGGTGTGCTAATCAGTGAGATGAGTTTCTGTAGTGGTTGGGTATGAAGTGTGTATTTTCTTGGGGTTATGATGGCACATGATGGAGGGCCACTGCTATAGATGGATGATTTGTCGCATCGAGCTAATAATAGGTGCTGTGTTGCCACTCTGCTGGAGGTGGAAATGGAGAATAAGGGGAGGACCACTCTTATGTTTGACCTCTGCTGATGAACAACACAACTTGATTACTTGGGATAACGATTTGTGTGGATTTAGAGACAGCTACCCAATTGAAACAAGACAATAAATTGCTTCGCATCATGGTGAGATTTTCTAAATACACTGTTTAATATCAGACTAAAACATTTCCACATTCCAATCTAGCGCTACACTAGCTACAAGTCGCACCTTGAAGTAAAACAGCTGAATATGTAAAGTTTCAATCTTATATTATATATTAGAAAGGTCATTCTGTCCTGACATTTAAGTCAATCACTTCCCCAATATGTATGAAAACGTTATCTGTGCAAAGGACAGATATAATACACTTGCTGTCTAAAAACGACATATAAAATCCAGCATATTGCTCATGTAATTTCTGTCATCCTTGCTCCAAACATCAAGGACCTTCAGCAAACTGCAGGCTAAGGTCTCCTGTGCTTCATGTCACAATGAACCAAATTTAAATGTACACTCTAATTTACTACTTGCATCAACAAGGTGAAGTTTACCCCTGAGTGCACAATCCCTGATTAACATTTTATTATTAAAACATAATTTGCCTACATTATCCAGCTTGTCCTTATCAGGGCTAATTTGTTCATGAGGCTAATTTCACTGATATTCTTCCTTTGATTAATGACATTTTCTTCTACAAGTAAGTATTAGCGTTGAACTGCAGTAAATGGTGAGACGCTGCTGCAGGTGAGAATAAGTCACTCACCCTCTTTGGGCCGAAGAGGTTGTGGTATAGAGTCCTGAATCTCTTCCTGGTGTAGTTACAACGGTATGCCCCGCCCATAAGGTATTCAATGACTAGTCCGATGTCGATGAGGCTGATGCGGTAGTCCGGGGGCAGGTTTCCCTAGAAAACCACACAGTGTTAACAGCCAACAACTCATTCTTATTGATTAATAGAAGAAAAGTAAACAAGAGGGAAATAATAGTACAAAACAGATTTCGCAGTCATACACACTCACTTCACAAAATCCATATCAAACTGTTTTTGGCTATGAAAAAAACTAAAACAAAAAAAACGTGATTATCGGATTCACCTTGAAGTAGATCCAACTGAACCCTGGATATTCTCGCTTGGAAAGAACACACAATGTCAGTGAGTATACCGCACGATAAGCATGAGCAGGGGAAATGAAAAACACAGAAACTCTCAGGCGAGATCTCTCTTCCAGCCTCTTAAATAAATTGTTAGCTCATCCATGTGGTTTAGTTTAGGCTTTTAGATTTTTTTTTTGTAACTACGTGGATCATTGTTTCTTGGAGCTATTCCTTAAATATCATCATCGCTTCAGGTATGGTTTTTGCTGTGCTTTGTTCTCTTAGATCTGATACAAAAGCAGAAAATGAGGGGAGAATGAAAACTTAGGTGCAGAATGATTTATAGAGAGAGAATATAATTGCTGAGGACAGTTACAAAGGATGTAAAATACTGAATGATCTGTCATAATTGGCATTTAGGGAAATAATAAGATCTCCTCAGAGAGGTTCAACACAGTCTTGAAGAGAAGAAAAGAGAGAGAAAGTGGTAATGACTCATTAGCCTGGAAGAGAGGGGCAATAGCATGAAGAGACAGACAGACAACTATTAACGCTGGATGGGAGAATCATTATCGAAATGCAAGTCTTTTTACATGAAGACTATAACCATGTCAACACTCGTGCCCTCAACATCAACCCTGGATCCTGCCGTCATTATCCTGACCCCCACTGTTCCTTTGAGCTACCCCAATTACCTCACACATCCTTACATCCTACTCTGATACCATCTCCACTCAAACTGCAATAAGATGTGAGATCCTAGATCTCTGTCCTCCTCATCCCTAGTATGCCCTCAAATCCGAAGACTCAATTTTATTGGCTGCAGCACAGTAAAGCCAGGAAGCACTGCTACCAAAGCCCTGTAGACCAACTGATAACACTTTGAAGTAGAGAGCCACAGATACTGCTTGTCTTTTTATATGTACCGGAGTTCAAGGTGAGCACACAAAGAAACACCTCCTTGTCCTACTGATGAATATAGTTCAAATGCATTGGTCAGCGGTCAGCAGAGCCCTCTTTTAATTCCCTCTGGTGGTGAAGCTGAAGCTAATAATGGTTTGTTTACGCCTTGTGTGAATACACACGCTCTCTCTCTCTCTCTTAGTATTTAAATTCTCCTGCTGTGGCACGACCCTGGCATTAACAGCAAGTACTTTACCAGTTGAAAAACCTTTAAAACCTAAATCTACACCTAAATCCTTTTGTTAAGGTGTCATTTTTTGGCCAAATTTACAGAAGGTCAACAGATAATCACAATACAGATAACATATGTAATGAAATGTACACTAGGTTGGTGTTTCGCAGCCCGGTCCTCATGTCAGCTGATGACCTACATTACTAATCAACTACCCAAATTTTCTGGCTCATTCTTACTGTCATTTAGCAAAGAAAACTGAGAAGTAAAACTGTCAGGTTACATGTAGATTTCCTCCCAACATTTCCTGATATGTGAGACTCAAGGCACAAGGTGTATTGCTACCAACCTTTGGCCACAAAACTGCATTGTTCATTTACTCAGCAGCAAAACCAATTTCTGCTTTGGCAGCTGTAGTCCACAAGCCAATCTCAGCGATTCCCCGTTTTCTGACTCAACTTTCACACAGTCTAATGAACGGACCAGAATAAATCTAAGAGCGGCCCTCACAGCAGTTATTAGAACAACCCCTGCATCTGAATCAAAACAATAACTGCCGATAGCTGACAGTATGGCCAAATATTAACGAGAAAGAAAAAGGAAACGGCGATGACATGGTGACTCAACCCGAGGGGTAGCAGAACAATCTAATTAGCATCATACTATGATACAACAACAACACACAAACACTCAGCTATACTATAACAAGCGGCTCTGCAAAACAGTAGATGCTGAGGGTATGCCATGCACTACAGAGTGTGTTTTGCACATGTGTGAAGTGTTGTGAGGCGTTGTATCATATAAACTACATATACACTCTGCGCCAACTTCAGATCCGAGTTGCGTTTAAAGGCAGAGAGGAGTTAAAGGAGTGATTACAGCATCCAGCCTCCAGCGACTCCCAGAGGAGCATGTGGCATTACTGTAATCAGTAACACTTTAATTAATGAACACCTCTCAGTGCTAATGCTGGTGTTGCTGACCCCTCCATCGTCTCTCAACAGTGGGATCACTCCTAATATTATATATTATATATTATAACAAAGCATATATATTTTTCATGTATCGGGACGCACAACTTCACTACTCAAGTTGGGGGCTGCATATAAAAAGACCACACGTAATAATGATGTTGATAATACAAATGAAAACACAAATGAATTAATTGGGTGTTTACTGAGTTATTCCTTCTCAGCCTCACAGTAGTTCCAATGCGGCTTCAGTTTGCTTAAATTCAAGTTCTGTGAATAAAACAATGTTCAATACATGTAGTGTTTGTTTGTCGTGGTACTGTGTGCCTTAGAGAAAGAACAGAGTACATTGCTTAAGAGTCCTGAGGGGAATGAGAGTCGTGCATAGCTCTACACAGCCAACTGCAGCCTTTAACTCCAGCTGAAAGAGAAAAGCCGGCCTCTATTTGCAGTTAACAGCAACTAGGGCTACTAGGTTGAAAACTAACAAATAGATGCAAACAGAGTAACAAAACACACCGCAAAAAAAAAAAAAAAAAAAAAGCAACTGAAACTCTATGAACTCAAACATGTCTTCTTTAATATACACATTCAAGCCAACATTCCCATACGGTGTGCCTGAACAGCCACACAGATAAAAGTGACGGTAGTGATGGTCTTACCTTTTTGACATCTCTGACAAGGTGGTACAGCGTGTTGGACGGTCCATGTCTCTGTTGAATAAAAAAAATCACACAGAACATGTCAGGATATGCTGTACACTATCACCACCAGGTTGAAACCTACAAATGCCAATGGAAGATTTTGTTATATAAAGATAAAACAGCGTGTGTTTATAAAAAGCTATGTTGTCACCGCTGTTATGTGCGTTTGTTATACCGTGTTGTAAAGCTCCTCCAGTCTGGAGAGTGTGAGGAAACGGTGCATACTGACTCCATTTTCAATCAGCAGCTTGACAAAGTCCACTCTGTCCAGAACTAAGGCATCCAGCATTGCCTGCTCCAGGGAACCAACCTAAGGCACATGAGATTGAGAATATACAGTACATACTTATGATGCTACACACACTACATACATACAGCACAATATGGAAAAGTAAACACAGATCAAGTCCTGTTTTTAGATGAGTAGTCACAGTTCAGCATTCTCTAGAGCAATGTTTTAGTGCTTTATGTGCCACGGATTTGACATGACGTGAATGGAAATATATAAATATCTATTTCTTATTTTAACCTCATGTTATTCTTTTTTTTCTGCTATGGACCACATGTCCAAAATAAAGTGAGTTTAACTTGCGCAGTTAAACATTTTGAAAGACATCTTGTCATCACACAAGTGAAAACTGCAAAGAAATGGATGATTTTGAGCTCATCCAATCAATTTGTCTTTAAAAGTTTTAAGTATCCTTTTGTCTGCTGTTTATTGACGTTTTTTTATCTTTTTATTGTAAAGTACTTTGAGCTGCATTGCTTCAACACTATACAGTATTTTCAATTGTGCTGAGGATGAAGCAAGGGCAAACTTATAAACAAGCCCCGTGTATAAAAGCAATTTTGCTGTTGTATGTACTGTCTATTGTACTGTGTATGTTTCTCACAGGCCACTGCTGTCCGTAGATGAAGATCTGACTGCGGGCGATGTCCACTCTGTTCCATGCCAGAGCCAAACTCAGCTGGTCAGGAGCTGAAGCGTTGGCACCTGAGGGAGGAAATAAATGAGTTGAGAGAAAATGTCATATGTTTGGCTAACAGGGTTTCTTAAGCACTGAGAGTGATACATAGTCAGCGATAGTACGAATTATAATATAATCATGCAGTTGTTCATCATTTGTTGGTTCAGTACTTTCATTGCTGCAATTTTGATCTGTCTTCACTGTTCATTTGATTTTCTCTTAATGTGCAAATTTTTTCATTTACCCTCGCTGAATGCTATTACTTTTGCTCCTGCTAAAAAGGATATTGATATATTTTTTAAAAAGTCAAAGACAGCTGTGGAGAGACTTATTTTGTGCTATTTTATATTGTTTTAGTGTATATGATGGTGGTTTGGTTGCAGCTTCTCCACGTGTGTAGCATTCTTTTAAATCAAAATTTAGTTTATTTATTGATTTTTAGCTTTTTCTAGTTTTTATCTGACTTGTATTGCACTGTAGTGGTACTGCTCTGACCTGCAATTGTAGAGCAATTGCTGCTATAGCTGTTGACTAATGATAGCTGCTACCTCTCTTGTTGAAGTATTGGGGCTGAGGGCTTCATTTTTAGGCTGCAGCAGCTTCATCTACTATAACTGCGGGCTTGGTAGACTGCCTGTCTGCTGACAACTTTCCTCCTCTGTACCTGCCTTTGGCTGTGCCTGTTATGCCTGTAAGTTTGGAGACAAGAGATGTCTTCCTATTGGAGGCTGACAGGCGGTCCTTCTTTGATGTATCACTTAATTTAATGCCCCATCTCATCCCTGCATATAATCACCATGTCCGTAAGATAATCAGAAGAAAACGAACTATGCATACATACGCTACAGCAAAAAAAGAAAATATGTATATCATATTATATACATAATATAATATAAAATATTTTATAATATTATATTATATATAATATAATGAAACTGAAAACAAATGAGCAACAAAAGTGGCATTCTGCACACACCAAATCTGCTTAATGTTATACTAGAAGAAGTAGAGGCAAGAAAAAAACATATTGTTTACTACATTCAAGGGCACACTGACAAATAAGGATAAAATAGAGGCATTGGATGGCATTGCTGAAAAAACAGCACTTCTCTCATCACTGTGACAGCTTTTGCCGCATGTCCTTGCTGTTTGGGTAAGGGCCGATTGGTGGGTGTAAATCTGCCGAAAAATAGTTTCTGAGAAATACACTGCAAATTTAAGAAGATTATACAGTAGTAAGTTTCAGGTAATGGGTCAAAGTATGTTCATTAATTGCTTCTGTAGGTATTTCTTGAAGGAGCTTAGATACCTGTGATAAAGTATTTGATGTAGTTGTGTAAATAAATCTTCGACACTTCATCCAATGGAGAAAACTCAGAAGCAAAAGAAAATCTGCTGGTGAAAATACAGTATGTGGGACAGAGAGGGACTGTAAATATAAAATCAAACTTTACTTTGACCTTACTATTCAGAATTTTTTAGTAATCTCCAATATAAAACATCTTGAGTGTAAAAACAGTATAAATCAGGGCTGCCAAGTCTCACGCCCTGACCGTGAGAGTCACACAACTTTTTACACGCTCTCACGCCACACATCCATTTTCTCAAGCATTGAAAAAAACAAATTCATAACTGATAACGTCACGGTGCAAAAACAGGACACTGACAGCGCACAGACAGACAAGACAGAGCAGCACAGCGCAAAAGCAGCACTGTGCAGCAGCAAGTTAGTCAGTGAGAAATATACACAAATCTGTTATATTGTAATTTATTCCCATGCGTGCTGCTTTGAGTAATCTCTTCTGGCAGCAACACAGCGTGTCTCCCTCTCCTCTCACTTTGTACTCTGTTGCAATTGTTAGACTTTGAAGATGGCCCTGTGAGTATTGAGAATAGCAACCCCCAGGTTTAACATTGTTTAATCAGGTTTAATTATCTTGATCTTGAAGATGGCCGAGTAGCCTGCAACCTACTACCATTTTAGACTATATAATGTTTTTATAAATATAATTTCAAATATGAAATAGTCATTCTTCTGATAATCATTTCCTGTTCTGATCCACCCAATTACACACGTGGACAAAATTGTTGGTACCCCTCAGTTAATGAAAGAAAAACCCACAATTCTCACTGAAATCATTTGAAATGTACAAAAGTAACCATGAATAAAAATTTATTGAAAATTAAACAATCAAAATCAGCCATTACTTTTGAATTGTTGATTAACATAATTATTTAAAAAAATGAAACTAATGAAACAGGCCTGGACAAAAATGATGGTACCCATAATTTAATATTTTGTTGCACCACCTTTTGAGGCAATCACTGCAATTAAACGATTTCTATATTTGTCAATGAGCCTTCTAGATCTATCAACAGGTATTTTGGCCCACTCCTCGTGAGCAAACTGCTCCAGTTGTGTCAAGTTTGATGGGTGTCTTCTCCAGATGGCATGTTTCAGCTCCTTCCACAGATGTTCAATGGGATTCAGATCTGGGCTCATAGAAGGCCACTTCAGAATAGTCCAACGCTTTTCTCTTAGCCATTCTTGGGTGTTTTTGGCTGTGTGTTTTGGATCGTTGTCCTGTTGGAAGACCCATGACCTGCGACTGAGACCTAGCTTTCTGACACTAGGCAGCACATTTCTCTCCAGAATGCCTTGATAGTCTTGAGATTTCATTGTACCTCGCACAGATTCAAGACATCCTGTGCCAGATGCAGCAAAGCAGCCCCAAAACATAACTGAGCCTCCTCCATGTTTCACCGTAGGGACAGTGTTCTTTTCTTCATACGCTTGATTTTTGAGTCTATGAACATAGAGTTGATGTGCTTTACCAAAAAGCTCCAGTTTTGTCTCATCTGTCCAAAGGACATTCTCCCAGAAGCTTTGTGGCTTGTCAACATGCATTTTTGCAAATTCCAGTCTCGCTTTTTTATGATTTGCTTTCAACAGTGGTGTCCTCCTTGGTCGTCTCCCATGAAGTCCACTTTGGCTCAAACAACGACGAATGGTGCGATCTGACACTGATGTACCTTGGCCTTGGAGTTCACCTTTAATATCTTTGGAGGTTGTTCTGGGCTCTTTGGTTACAATTCAAACTATCCGTCTCTTCAACTTGTCATCAATTTTCTTCTTGCGGCCACGTCCAGGGAGGTTGGCTACTGTCCCGTGGATCTTAAACTTCTGAATAATATGTGCCACTGTTGTCACAGGAACTTCAAGCTGCTTAGAGATGGTCTTATAGCCTTTACCTTTAAGATGTTTGTCTATAATTTTGTTTCGAATGTCCTGGGACAATTCTCTCCTTTGCTTTCTGTTGTCCATGTTCAGTGTGGTACACACCTTGTCACCAAACAGCACAGTGACTATTTGTCACCCTTTAAATAGGCAGACTGACTGATTATGAGCTTGAAGACACCTGTGATGTCAATTAAAGGACACACCTGAGTTAAACATGTCCCTCTGGTCAAATTATTTTCAATCTTTTATAGGGGTACCATCATTTTTGTCCAGGCCTGTTTCATTAGTTTGTTTTTTTAAATAATTATGTTAATCAACAATTCAAAAGTAATGGCTGATTTTGATTGTTTAATTTTCAATACATTTTTATTCATGGTTACTTTTGTACATTTCAAATGATTTCAGTGAGAATTGTGGGTTTTTCTTTCATTAACTGAGGGGTACCAACAATTTTGTCCACGTGTGTATATAGTGTTCTTGGAAATTTGTTTTAAATTACAATTAGTTTTTTTCCTGTTGGAGGTCAGTTGACCACGAATACTGCTCATTTAATTATGAACAAAAACAAGTACTACTGAAGTGCACTTGGCAGCCCTGATTAAACGTGCTAAAAAAAGCACTTACTCCAGCCTCTAAAAGTAGCGGTTAACTTTTGTAGTGGCACATTTTAAACAGTGTTGACCAGAGAGATATAACAGAAAACAACAGTCTGCTGTTCACATTAATAATTTACCTGAACACTGGGAGGCGGTACCCAAAATGAGAAAGACAAAGTAACAATACATCTCAGCCTTTAGAGAAATCCAGTGTATTATTAGGTATAATAATCCCTTGTGTGTAGAAAAGACTGCAATTTTCAATAAGCACACCAGTATCATCACTTTACACAGTACTCTCTCTCTGACTTAAAGGCCTGTACAGCATTACTGCAGCTTAGTGGCGTGATTTCAGACTGCCCTGCTACTGTAATAAGATGCAGAGCTCCCTAATAACAGCTTTACTGGATATATGTGTATAATAAAAGGCAGGGTGGCCTGTGGCTTCACTCTGTCTGCCTGCAGGGAGGCTGAACTGCAGCTAACTGACTTTATGGACGCAGTCCTCAGGATATTGACGACCTCAGCAGACCATCAATTAAACTAAACTCCCCCTGTTACTCCATGTGTCTCAGCTGCCGTTTCCTTCCTGCTCTATCTGTTACCACTTCTCTAAATCTTTCTCTCTCACTCTCACTCGCTCCTTTTATTCTTTTTTCTCGCTCTCGCTGTGTTTTCTCCTCACCGCGTATTCCCGACTCTGCTGTGTTTTGTTGAGCTTCAGGCAGTAGCTTAGTTCTCCAGTGAAGGAGCCTAATCCAGTGTTTTAAAAAGCTCTCAGGCAGGATGTGACTGATTTCATTTTACACTAAAAGCCTTAACGCGTCCCATTCACTCAGCCGCAGAATAAGACTTGCATGTAAAATGACCCTCATGCCATAAAGGATTTTTTTGCCCCTTTTCTTGGTGTTCCTCTCTCATCCTTTCACTTCTCTGATTTCTTCCTTTTCATTTCCATTTTCCTATTTTGTCTCCTCTCTTTCTTTGCTTTCAATTCCCTCTTTCACCCATTCATCTAAATGCCATTCCTATCACAACGTGAAAAGAAATGAATAAAACTGGGCTAAGAAGGTGAACAGAAATGAAGGAGAGATCAACAGATGGGATCAACAGAATACATGAGTGAGACATGTACACAGGGAAAGTAACAGAGCAAGAGAGCAATGAAGTCAAAGATCAGGGAGTGATGCATGTGCCAGAGAAATCACAAATCTTGACTGCTACACATAAATTATGTAAAACACATTTCTCTTTCACTCTCTCTCACCAAACTCTGTAGTTTAGTCTCACTCTCAGTCTCTGTGGAATGAAATGTTTCTCTGAGGAACAATTCCTGAGATAGTCGATCATATGCTCTGAATTGCTAAGCAGTCCCACAGGACTCACTGTTTCTTCGTACACTTGCGTGAGTGTGTACTGTCTGTGTTCACATGTACAGGTGTGTGTGTGTGTGTGGGAGAGAGCACGCATGCAAACTCCAGCCTGGTTAGTGTTATATTCCTTGAAGAGGCAAGAGCAGCCATGATCAATACAAGCTACTGAACAACCAATCGAAAGTATGGATCCGTGAATCCTGTGTGTATGTGTGTGTGTGTGTGTAGAGGGGAGTGTATGGGAGGGTGGGAGCATGGGAAACACTGAAGTGGGGAATAGGGTGGGAGTGGAGGAACAATGGTGGTTGCGTTTAATTGCACTGTCTGCACTTGACAAATGTTCAATTTTGTGACCCAATTTTGTCCAGTTCATTGCTTGCAACTGCATAACAATTTGTTAAAGTATAAGGATCACTGCTTCTGCAAACTGTATATCTTCTAGTATATCTTGCTGTGTCCTGCCTTAAATCTGTGCTACTGTTGCCATGCTGATTGATTATTCGACATGTGCTGCAGTGTGATATGTGGAGGGGGAAAAGCATAGAGAGAAGCCTCGCAACATGTCCGCAGCTGTTGTAATGCCACTGACTGAATGGCTGTGTAACATTAACTGCATACAGTAGTAATTAAGTAATTATTGACCTCACGGGGAATTCATTTGATAAATACAAATTAAATTGAAATGTACACCTCAAAAGAGATGGATAAAAGACAATACTTTTCACAATTTTCTGGTGACTGTAAGTCTTTTGCTGTAATAATTTCTTTCTGGCCACAGAGTTAATGAGCAGCTGTGTTCATGCTAATTGATTATTCTGCAGGTGTTGTTGTGGTATCAGGGTTTTATTAGCATATAAAGTAGGAAACCTGAACAACAGCAAGCTTGTCTGAAACAAACGGCTGGTAGTAGAGCCACAACCTCCTCACATTTCATTTAAAGCTCTTTTAAAGAGGCTGTGAGTGGATTTTACACATCAAAGTTAGTTGACTGGTCATGTGGACGCAACTGAGTTGTAAATGTAGTACTCTCCTATGTACTACATGAAAGTATAAGACAAAAGTACTCTTTTTCAGAAATATTTTTGATACAAGCAGAAAATTAAATGACTTGTATGATGTAAGAAGGCAGCGAGTATTGCTGATCGCACTGACAATCAACACTCAGCTCGCTGTTTTAGTTCAGCAGTCTGTATGGTTGAATCCCGGTGGCTCTCACCAGCCCCCCATACAACACTGGGGGTAGCCGTACTAAACACGTGAGCTCACGCAGGCCTAATGTATACTGTTCAGTCAGAAAACAAACCGAACCAAAATAAATGAGTGGCTGATGAAGGAAGATGAATATTTAACCAACTAGAGAAGTTGGTGGACAAAACCAGTTATCACTGGACCTTTATTGGACGATTGGAGTTACAGAGGACTAGATTTGTAAGTAGGCAATTGTTTGATAAACTGATATACAGTATATTATATTATCATGGCATAATCCTGTTTTGCCTTCCTGCCCTACAGTGATCAAAAATTGCTAAATGGAGCTTTAAGAGAGAAAAAATAGGCACAGATATGTTTTATTCCTGAGCTATGAACTGTAAAAGGAAAAAACATGTGGTGCTTTGAACATACACCTAAAGTGGGGCAGTGAGAGGAATGCTTTCTGAAACGATATCATCCCCCTTTTATGTACAGAAGTTTCCAAATAACAACATCCCTGGAGGGTGACAGTGAAATGGAAGCCACTCGCTGTACATTCATGCTCCAACACACACACATTTCTGCACTAAAACACCCACCTTTGAGTAACGCGGTGAGGATGGCAAGGTCAATGTCCTGATGACCCTCTGACCCCATCCGGAAAACTGTTATCTGAGAGAAAACGAGAGAGACAGACAGGAAGAGAGACAGTGTGTGAGAGAGAGAGGCGCATTAATTCTATACAAGCCAAACTGTTTGAAAGGGACTTTACTCTAGAGTCATTCTTTTGTTGTTTGATTGAAAGTATCACAGCTTGTAGCGTAAGGAAATTCAGTCACATCCTTGGTGAGAGCGCCCTCTGAATTACACTGCTTCAGTAAAACACAGCTGCTGAGGAGAGGAGGAGAGGAGAAGAAGGGAGAGGAGCGGAGGGGAGAGGAGAGGAGAGAGGTATTTCTCTGATGTAATATACTGTGTGTTCTCCTCTCCAGACTCTCCTCTTTCCTCTTGAGAACACCACAAAACTCACATATACAGCTTGTTCACTCTAGGGAGGGAATGAAGGGATTTGCTGAGAAGGCAACTGAGGAGAAGGAAAGTAAAAACATGACAAAGGGGGTACTTTCAAATGAATGTACTAACTAATAGCGCTCTCCATTACTGAAGATCATTCTGGCCTCTTTCTTTTGCTGTGTCTTACCATTTTTTGGATTAGGCTTTAAGGGAAATATTTTACTCCGAGGCCAGTTTATGTCTTCGTCTGTGCAGTCTGACATGTCTTTTAGCTGCATTTTTTTTTATATCCTGCATGCAATGAACTAATGGTGCGATGGCTGAAAGCCAAAGTCCAAAATGAGAGGGAAATCTGAGAAATGGGACAGATTTTCTGGAGTTTTTTTCTATCACATATAGCAAGCACGTGTTAACGTGTGTATGCGCACATGCTCACATGTGTGCATGCGTGAAGGGCACCTTGTGGAAGCCGTGTACGGGAGAAGGCGTGTTCTGAATGCCTGACGAGCTATTTCTCTAATCCTTCCATTCACCCATCCATCTCCTCCCACCTCCCTCTCTTCCCTGCAGCCCATCAACCCCCCCCCCCCCACTCTAAATGGCTTCATTTCGTAGAGCTCCAGGAATCTGCGGGCTCTGCTGCTGCTGTTGATGCTGCTGCTGCCTTCCCTTGGGCAATGCTGCAGTGTTGTAGGCTAACCATCTTCTCTCTCCCTCTCTTTTCACACAATCTAAATGCAAAAAAGTAATTCAGTTCACATTGATGATTTACAGTATCTATTATGTTGGGCTCATTCGTTATTTGTACAGCAGATGCTGATGAAATGTTGGCTCCTCTGTTAGAGAGAGATATGAGGACTGAGACATCATGTAACGCCTCAGACCTGTGTCATGCAATCACTAATAAGGGAAGCATCTAAGTGTGTGTGTGTGTGTGTGCTTAAGTGTGTGTGTGTGTGGTGGTCACATGCCTGTGTAATCAAAAGGTCTTTCTCCAGGTGAAATGAGAGTGCAATCGGACGTGAAGGTATCGATCGAGGTCTTCATGAGTGGGGGAGTCGTTGGCGCAGTGTGTAATTTTATGTGCTTAACTTGGTTAGTTGGCTCAGTGTGTGTTTGTGTTTGAATGGTGTGGCCAGTGGCTAGATTATTATTTGCTAGAATGCACCTCTGCCTTCACGCTAATTGATATTAACAACACATTTATGGAGCCATCTGTTAAACACAAGAGCAACTCTACGAAACAATCAAGTGCGCGTGTGTGTGCGTGAGTGTGTGTGTGCTTACACAGTGACTCTGAAAGGTCAAACTACATGTATGCAAAGCTGTGGTTTTCTAACTGGATCAGTTTTAGAAACACCCAATCAGATGGACAAAGAAAGAATGAGGGTGAGAGAGAGCGAAATCATTTTTAAGGGTGTGCTCATGTGTGAGCTTAATTTTTCCCAATCAGTACAGATTCCTATCATGGCCACTTGTTCATTATCCTGTAGTTATCATTATAGTACAATGAAGAGTTCCCTTACACACACACACACACACACACACACACACAGAGAGAAGGTTCTCGACTGCCTTCAGGACTAAAGATGGATGACGGTGTGATACAGGAAAGATGATGATAATGGGAGATGTTCGCCTTTGTTTGCCCCTCCAGGCCTCTCCACCTTTACCTCCACTCCCTCTCTTCCACCCGTCATCATCCTCCTCCAGCCCCCCTGCCTCCAACCACTAATCTTACAACAACCTCCCACTGGCACGCTACTTTCCCTCCTCCCTCCCGGCTTTGCCGCGCTTCCTCCCTGTTTCTTCCTCCCTCTTCCCTTCCTCCAATCATATCCCCAAGGTGACCCTGTGGATGTGCGCTACCTGTTATCATAGAGCCTCTACGACACGGAGGCTAAGCAATGTAACCTCTGTGACAAAGCGAGGTTGCTAATTTAATCTCAACGACCCTGCAGAGGGTCATTAATAAGTGTGTGCGAAGGTAAACAGATAGCTTCTCCTTCATCTGTTTTTATCGTCTTATACAAGCAAAGGTGATCTTGAGTGCTTTCTGTGAGAAAACAAGTTAAACAAATGGGTAGGAACAACTCATCCGTCTGTTGTACATTACATTTTCGATGTGCAGATTATAGCGGTGTTTAGTTAATATCTTAAAATATCGTTAAATGTTCAGCTATGTCAGCTGAATGTTTATTTTTGACATTTCTCTGCCTCTACCCTGACTCTCATCACCTCAGGGGTCAACATGCAAGAGACAGGGCACTGACTTGCGTCTGTTACACTCTATCTCTCTGTTGACAAGAAAGGAGGAGAGGGGAAAAGAGCAGGAGTGAAAGTGTAACGATAAGGAGAGGGTGACGAGTGGAGGTAGGGATCGGGAGGGTAGACATGAGACAGCAGGAATAAGGAAGCGCGAGTAAGGCAAAGTAAGCCAGAAGGAGGGAGATTTAGTGTTGACATATTGAAGACGGATATAAGAAATCAAAAAAGGAAGCGGCAGTGCAGTTTTCCTCTGTGTGACTGGGTTCTGTCGGAGGATTCCCACATCTTTCCAGACGCTAAGCTACATGCTTAGAGGATCAGAAAACTGCTCTTCACGCTGCAGTGAGCCAAGCTGATTGGAAAACATTCATCTTCATTTAATAGGCAAAGACCCTGCTGATGCTGCTACATATACAGTAGGCAGTCAAAAGCACTGTGCATACAAGACACATGGCAGACAACTCACACACACACACACACACACACACACACACACACACACACGTCCACATGGGTTTCCAAAGCATCTTTTACAGTCCATACATCAACAATAGTTCAGATCTGACAAAACTATGCGATGATATGGTCTCATCTGTGTGAATTTGAGCATAAAATATTCAGATGTGTCTTTATTGCTTTCTTTTATGAACAATAAACCAACAGTTTATGACAGCCAAAACAGAGGAAAGAAGAAAATAAGTTTCTAGAAAACTGCCCTGCTGATAATCAAGCAATGCATTTTCTCTCTTCTTCTACTATTTATCTCTGTTTGTGGCTTAAACTCTCTTCTATGCCTCATTTTCAAATTTACTCTCCACCCAAAGCACTAATTTTCCCTCTCTTTTTCTCTCCTAATTTCTTCAGTTCCTACCCTCCTTCTCTCCCTCCTATCTGTCCCTCCCACCCTCTTTCCGTCTCTCTCGTGGTCCATTTAAGTCACTCTGTCACTCTCCTCGTCTTCCTCCTACTCATTCTTAGTTCCTCTTGTCAGAGGAGGCGAAGGAACATTGTGGGCTGGTGGTTCCTCCTCAATATTTAATCTGAATTAAACATATAAGGACTATTCTACACTCAATTATTCATACCAAGCTGGGAGATACCAGGACAGTCATCTTGCACTCCTACTTGCAGAGGTGGAGTGAGAGAACGAAATGGAGGGAGAGAGAGAGAGAGAGAAAGAGAGAGAGAGGCACTTCTCATTAAACAGACCTAGCTCAAAAAAAAGAGCTATAACAAGCCCTGCTATTATTTAAAGGCACTGATTCTTACAAAGCCTGTGGTCTTTTCAGTGTGCTTGTTTGACATTCATATGAAATTGTATGAATAAAAGAAACAAGCTACTTGATGTACATATATGAGGGAGACAATTGCCCTTATCATCCAGACAAATTGATGCAAATGTGGTCTATATATTACCTTTCACTTTGCACTTTCATAACACAGCATATATATGCTTTTCATCTGTTACCCCTCTGTAAAACACAAGAGTGTGCACATTACTCGTTGATTAGCTTCGCAATTATTTCCCCTCCCTCCCTTTCCTGACTTGGAACCTAATAATCTATCATCTATCAGAACAGATTTTTTTACCGGGAGATGAGCCAGCACACTCCTAAATTAGACCAAATGAAAGCATAAAGCAGATAACTGGAACTATTGTTTTCAACTGCAAAGAGCACTTATCCATTTTATAATTCACTGCCTAACTAACCTCAGAGCAATATATTAATGGCAAAATTCATCATGCTGCGTCTTGAAATTGGGATGTTAAAGCAATAGTGTGTATGAGGGTTTTATACAGCTGACTATTTCACATTTATAAAAGAAAAACGCTAAGAAGTACATACATGTGTATACATTTCACTGTGCACGTATTAAGTGTTGCAGGTTTATTGACATGGGCGCCCTGGCACACTGACAAACACACACTGTCAATGTCTCTCTGTCACACACCCCTCTTAGTACGATGCATTGACCCAGTATAAACCCGCATTTGCTGCCAGTGTCAATGCGTGTTATCCAAACTGACCTGACCTGGATTTTCACACAGGTTGACTTTGGTATAAAAGAGTAAAACAGCTTTTCTATGTGACTCTATTACTGTAATATCTATCTTATAATAATCTGAAACTCGTAAACCCTGTTCAAGTTTCAGTTGATCAATATTTTGTGATAATCTTCAGTTGCATGCCACATGTGGGACTTTTCAGTTTGTTACTTTTTGTCTGTTGGTGTGTTATCTATGTTGTCTCAGGAGTACCGTAGTGTTGTTGGTTCCTCCCATCATTCATGATGACGCGTGCCTTATCTGTTTTGGTGTTAACCAGTCTCTGTGTTTGGTCCACTGTGTTCTTAATGTCTTGGAGCCAGTCCTTGACAGGCTTTGGGACATAGGGAGCTGTCTCTTTTACTCATTTTCACATTTCTTTTTTTCTCTTGCTCCCTTACAGTTACTCCCCTCCAATCTCACACACACATACACCCTCAGATCTGTGGCTTTTCTGAGTGTGATCAGGGGGGAACCCCTGTGATGCCTATCAGTCTGATAAATAGGAGGCTGGTGAAACCAACTCAGTGAGGGAGACATGAAGGTGCCAGGCAGCAGAGAGTGAGATGACACATCTGTCCCGCTCTCTTTCTCCAATAACCACAATCAACTTTGGCTTTTTGAGACTCTCTGAATGGTGCACAGGCAACAAAGACTGCAGTATGTGTCTGCTGAGAGAAGCCTCTACTGAATACATTATCGGGGAGTATGCTATCAACATTTCATGTCATTGGTAAATGTTTTATGGCATTGTTAAGACTATGAGGCATAGATGGCTGCTTATTTTTACATTCATACATGAAATATGAAGTGCAGACTCCTGGATATGAACACCAATCCACTGTTGGCTTTCATTGTGCTTACACTGTGCTTTTTCTGATCATAAAGACGTATCAATTACACAGGTTCACACAGCTGGATTGCCCACTGGATAAAGAAGCATACAAAAAAGTTATGTTTCCCTTTGGCAGTAGATGTAACATGAGGAAAAAAACAACAACTAATTGGTATGTAAATGCAGATATATTAACGCAAATGTGAGGCAGGGTTGGTGGACGATAATGTTCCCTGTATACTATAAACTTTTTATTAAACTTAAATTTGAATTTTATTCTTGCTCGATTTCAGTATAGCAGTGGTAACAGTTGTGTAAGAGAGGCAGCATCAGATTATCTGGGCTGTACAGCTGCTCCAGCTGAATGATTCACACCGTATTGTTCTGCTCTGGTGTATTGTGCTCAGAAGATCCATCAGTGTGAGCATCAGTCAGCTACTGGAACCCCACTGAGGACGCAATCAATCCACTTATACGCCGCACAGCCATGACCAATGCTGGGCTGCCTGCAAAATACTACACTGAATCATGCTACATGTGCTGTGGGTGTGCATGTTTCTGTGCGTGTGTGGCTTGCATGTGCATAGAATTTAGATATTTCATTTGTATGATTCGGTGCTTTACAATTATTATAATAACTAAAAGACATATTACAATGATTATCTATGATTAACAGGAAAAACTAGATAAATACCTGGTTGAGTCATCTTAAACATTCCAGCCCTCAAGTTTTGAGAAACTAAACTGAACTCTAGTTTTGCATTTTATTTCAGAAGTTGTAATAAAATGAGGCTTAGGTATGTGTGTATGCTACTAATTCCATTTTTTTTTTTTGCAAATTACCAGATCAGCCAGCAGTACCAACAGTCACTGATCTGACAAACACTCTCCTCCCTTACAAAAGACGTAGCACACAATGTTCAAAGTGAGCTGAAGCGAGCACAACCAAGTAGTAAATAAATTAGTATCGCTGCAGAGCTAAGATACAGTAAAAGCTGCTAGCTAGTGTGTGTGTGACAGTTATGCCCCCTGCTACTATGATGTAATGATTAACACATGTGCAAAAACACATACACACACAAATATGCAGATAGGTATGACTTACACACACACACTCACCCTTCCACACATAACATTAAACAGTATCAATAAGAGGTTGGTTTCATGTGACTGACAGTGCTCTAAAGGGACTGAGACTCTCCTCCGGGGGAGAAGGATGTGTGTGACAGCCGTGCTTGACGTGTGTCTTGACTTAAACATTGCCAAAGGGGTACAGACTCTCAAGGTGGAGGCCATTTGGTCCCAGACGTCATCTGAATACATTTACATCCACTTAACATTACATGTCATACATAAAAGATGGGGTAATAATTGCTTCAATAAAAGTTTCATGATGAAAAAGCTTCATTTGAGAAATCCATTTTGCTCCTCCTTCACAGATTTTTCATTTTTGGACTTCTTTATACAGCAGAGACATCAAAGGTTAAGTTAATGATGTTATTGTTGTTATTAGTGATTTAATGGTGTGTGTGTGTGTGTGTGTGTGTTTATCTCTCTGTGTGAGTCTGCCTGTGCTTCAGTGTTTCATGCATATATTGCTCATATGCTTGCCTTTTCTGCAGCTGCAAATGTGCACGTGCAAAATGTGTGCATGTGCATGGATGTTTTTGTAGGCACATGTATGTGTGTGTCTGTAAAAGACACTCACCAGCTCCTTCTTCTTCATGCACTCCATGAGAATGATGAACAGATGTTGGGCCTGTGTACGGCTGTAAGTGAACGTCTTCTGGATGGTCACCAGCAACTGGTCTCTTAGAGACTCATTAATTATGCTGGAGGTGTAGAAAAAAGAAAGGAGAGTGTCAGAAAGGGGGGTCAGGCAGAGAGAAGGAGACGGTGAGGGGGAAGCAGTCAAATTAGATTTGTTTGTCAGTAAGTGGAACCAAGGTTGACTGGGACTCTCAGCACTATTATCTCTTCTGAAAGTTTACCTTCATCTGTAACTGGATATATGAAGCTGCAAAAACAATTGAGAATTCATTGTGTGTCTCATGAGGAACCAAATGTTTACTTGTGTGTTATCAAAGTCATGCATCAGCACATTCTTCTGAGGGTTCCTGCATCACTCAGTTTTTATAGCAATACTACATCTTTTCCCTTAAAATGCACTGAATTACACTGTTGCTGTAGAACAATATAGATAAAACTGTGTGCTTGCTGAGTTTGATCAAAAGCCACTTTAATACTATCAATAATTGTGAATAAAAACAATCTATCAAAGAAAAACAGAAAAGAAGACTCTCATAGTGTAAAGCGCATTTATCTATATTGTAGTGTCTGTCCTTGGATTACAGTGTAATGTTTGCGTGTAAGTGCATACCCTCCCTCCTCAGAGTATTTGTGTCCGAAGGCCAAGATATCTGAGGCTCTGCCGCTGCCGTCACACACCACCACAGGGACCGGAGGTGTGTCCCTGAGGTACTCCAGCACTATGGAGATCACATTAGGGCCTCCCTCTACGATCAGAGCCACCACTGGCACACCCTGACCAATACCTGCACACAAATACAGAGTGGGAGCAGGAGAAACAGGGGGTGAGCGAGTGATTGGAGAAGAGAAAAGAGGGAGGAAGAATACAGAAAAAAAGGATAGAAATGTGAGAGAGGAAGAGAGAAGTTAGGAATAGAAAAAAAACAGAGGAAGAGTAGCCAATAAAGGGGGTTTGTTACATCAGCGACACTTAATCCATGAATAGAAAAACTCAATTCAAATTTGCACAAGGTGCAAATGTGACACCTGTGATGTCTCCTGACTATATTGTCAGGACACTGTACGCTTTCTAATTATGGCAGAGATTTTTCTAAAGAGCACCTGCACCAAAAATAGCCAGCCCACTTTGTGCTCTGTTCCTGTGACATGGGCATGTGTGTGTGTGTGTGTTTGAGAGTTTCAGAGATAAATCCCCCACTGCTTTATACATAAATGGCTCCTTGCCTCCTAATCACAGGCTATTTACGGTAATTACTCATAATTAGCAGGTGGGTTTTTCTGCACACGGTGAGACTACATACAGGAGAAGGTACTGTAGGTATGAAAGTTGTTGCCAAATTCTCAAAGGAATTTCCTGCCTAATTCTGACTGCTTCTCTCTCTCTAGCGTCTGGCATCCTCTCAGTACTCTAGTTCTCATTATATCACTGAAAATCCCCTTTAAGAAATAAACCCTCTTAAACCCCAGAGTCCCATCCTCCCTTACCCCCCCTGTGTTCTCTCACCTTTTAGTAGTCTTAGTCCAATCCTTTTCCTAAACCCCCTCTCCCATCATCCTGCCCTTTCCTGCTCTGTCTCTCTTTCTGTCCTTCTTTCCATAGCCACTCCACTCTTTTCCTCTTCCTCCCATCCTGTTTCATGTGGCTGTGTTTTCTGCCGGGTGTTTTGACTCTTCTAATTCAAAAGCCGTGTATCTTCCCCGCCCAACCCCCCTTATCTCGGTCTGCATAATTCACAGAGGAGAAACCATGGTCTGTTTCTCAAACACGCAGGCAGACGAGCACATACAAATGCATGCTTACATACTGTTTGCTCACACACACACACACACACACACATTCAAAAACATACCCACCACACACAGCCATGCACGGCCTTGCAACAGGGACAGTTACATAAGGAGAATATTTTAGGGGCCTCGCCTACAGTACTTCAAAGAGGTAAAACGTCACTGTGCTACATCACATCACACGACCATACATCAACACAGCGGAAAGTGAGAGAGGAGCAGACTAATGACTTGTGTTTTGTATCTGATTATTCCATTTCTTTTGGATGTCTATTTTTTTGTTGTTGTTGTTACCTGCCTGCGTGCGCGTGTGCGTGCGCGTGCTTGCGGTTGTGTCGGATCAAGCATTGATATTGATGACTAGTGAGCTTTGGAGGCAGATTATTGTTCAACTGAAACCCACCGAGGAGCAGATGAGGAGGGGAAAGCACAGCTGTGTCATGGTTAATTGGAAAAAATTCGGCCTGCGCGCACACACGCAGACATGCTCACGCAGATAGAGATAGAGGCGCACACAACAAACCACAAATGAAATAAATTTCCCTTTTGCCTAACTACACAAAAAACAGCAGGTGCATTTTAGGGTGACATTTGACCTCCCATTCACAGTTAGTTTTTCTAATTAGCTTTAGCCTCAACTACTGTATGTATTCCTGTGGGAATGTAGATGACACAAACATTAGGAAGCCAAATATTCAGCCTATTCACTCTAATTAAAACAAGTGCACAGGAATGGCACCAAAATAATGTTTTGATACAATCCTTGTTGCTTTTACATTTCATTTTACCCAAGTGCTCAACCTGCGCTTTTTATTTTTACAAACACTCTTTTAACCTTTACATTTGTATTATAATGTATGTGTATGTGGAAAAAAAAGTCTGGATCCACAGATGTGACGTGACCTGGCCACCACTACAAAACAGCCACACAGCCACCCAGGCTCTATTCCTGGAGGCTTGTGTGGGAATTGAAGCCTGAAACTTAACAGTATTAATGCTCTGCCAACTGCTGCTTCTACTGAAATTGTGATTTTATACTTTCTTTAAAAATATACTATAATCCTGTGATTGTTAGAAAGCCAAGAGTCCTTAGAAATATTTCCTCTGTGGGGGCGAATTTTATGGTCTGAGCATTCCTTTTATATCGAATGAAACGCTACGTATTTGAACACATGGGCCGTGGTTTACATGAGCCGGCACTTTCAAAGAATATCTATTGTTCTAGATGGAAATGTAAACTCGCAGCTTGAGAGCTAATCTGTTGAGAGTATTTAGTGAGGATGCAATCCTTCTTGGCAGAGTTCACAAAGTGTTTACTCTGCAACACTGGATGCAGTGGATGCATCTGTCTTTTCTGCTCCCCATTTCTTTCTATACTTCTCTCTTTACTTTTATACTTCTATATATACTTACTATGGTGTGCTTCTTTATGTTTGCCAGGGCAGAGGTTAAGGTGGGACTTTATTGATAGCAGAAGAACATGTGCCCTAATAAGAGAAGCCCTTAACTGATCCCTCAAACAGCGATTGTCCAATCATAATTCAGCAACCATACTAGGCACGGCAGGTCTGTAAAGTAAATTTCTCTGCATGTTAAAGTGGTGTGTGTGGGGCTGTAGTTTTCCAGCCTTTCCAAGACCAAAGACCAAAGGCATGAGGAATGGATGGAAAGTGTGTTTGGCTGCTATAACATTAGCATATCTGGCTTACTTGCTTATTGGCTACAGTAGTAACCTCACCCAGTGTTACTTTCAAGGGCAGGAGTTACCATATAATCAGCTAACTACACAGTTTTGTGGGGTTACAGGTTGTGTTGAAAAGTCCTGCACATCCACTGTGTAGGAGCAGGTCATGGATTGTACGATATCAGAGTGGAGGTGATGTTAGGTTCTTCATTGGATTTGGGGAAGTGTACAACCAAGCCCCCAGTGTTACATTTACCAAACACAATTAGACCACGCACGTCCTCAAAGCTTTTTCTCTTGTAACTTTAAAACTGAATCATACTGTTTATAAAGCATACGTCTAACCTCTCACCTGTCCTGCTTGTCCATGCATGTTATAGTGAAGATCTTACATTTGTCCTTGTCAAACTGAGGATACTGACTTTTGTTCAGGACATGTAGTTTTAGCCTCAGTCTTTCAGCGTAAAATTATGTATCACCTTTGGTGATTGAATTGTCACTGGCTAGAAATTGATTAGACAGCTTTTGTCTACTTCTGTCTGAAATCAAGGATTCATTGTTTCAAAAATGACTAAGAATTTTGATTGCTCATCTGCCACTGTTATCATTAAACTGCATTATGTGCTGTGTGAGAATGGAAAACTTCAGGTGTAGCAATACTAACTAACAGGGATGAGGCTTAGTCAACGGTGAACTGAAGAAAAAGCAATGTTGCAACAAATAAGATGTTCCTTCTGGTGTGACTCATAATACCAAAACTATATATTTTTAAAATCAGATTTCCATCCGTCTGTTAGATAAAATCCCAGATTTCAGGGGTAAAAGCCTTAGATAGCCTGAAGATACAGTATACTGATTTATACAGTAACATATCAATATACTGTGAATGTACATTTTTAAGAAAACACACCCTCTACACATATACTCTTTACTGTCTCAATGCTTTCACCCTCTCCACCCCCTATTCCATTATTGGAAATATTGAGGCACCATTCACACACTCCAACGCATCAGATAACGCAATCGTCAAAACCCCCTACTCTCTCTCTGGCTCTCCCGTCTCTCTTTTTCATCCATTGTTTTAAGCCAGTGCTCACACCTTATCTCTCGGGTGGGAAGCTTGCCTGAAAAAGTGAGAAAAAGCAGGGGCAGTGTAAAAGGACAAAGGTGGTCGATGAGACTCAGTGGCCGCAACTTTCAATATTTATCCAGCCTGGGAGACGCAAAAGTAACAAGGAACAGAGGGAATTAGGGAGGGAACGAGGAGCATGTAAGCGAGACACACATAACATGCTTAAGTGATCCTAATTAAGGATCCAGCAATGACTCATCCTCTGCGTGTGTGTGTCTGTGTGTGCGTAGGTGTGTGCGAGTGTCTGCGAGTTTGTCCTTGTATGTGTCAAATTAGTATCAGCATGACTGGAGGAGGTGTGCTACAGTATGTGGGTCGTTGTCTTTGCAACGACCCACACACACATAAAAATTTAAATAAAAAAACACACACACACAGACACAAACAGCGTTATCATAGCAACTACCGAAGCAGATAGGAAACATCAGATCTGTGAAGGCAACATGATTCGACAGGCTACAGAACAAAAGGTCAGGGGCTACGGTACGTTAAAAGGGCAAAGCTTCTCTCAAACTTTGCTTTTTTTTTTTTTTTTTTTTTGTCATGTTGTGATATGAAGATATCCTGTCGTTTTTGACCTACTCAGAAAAATTCAGTTTGAATCATATGGTCTGTGTTACACAGACACTGATAATTTGAGCCAAGTTGTGGCATTATCAAGGCCAAGTGAGCCTGAGAGAATCAATCATGAATGGTGTCACTGGTCGGGAAAAGACATTGCTGCAGGGAAATTGGGGTTAAAGGAATTTTATCCCATTGATTTGTATGTGTTGTGAGACTGTGTGCATGTGTGTATATACGTTTGTATAATTGCATCTCTCCATCTTACAATCATGCATGCCTCATTTGGTATGTGGTGAAGATTATACAGTGTGTTTATGCACTGTTGTGCACACAGTCCAGTATTATCCCACCGAGTTAAATAATACAACTAAATGAGTTGAACTGGTATCCATTGATTCAGAATATTAGTTTACAACTTTTAATCAGTTTCTTATGTAAAGACAAAAAAGAAGTTTGACGGGTCTTTGCTAAGACGTCAAGTGGATTCAGCTCACCTGACACTGCATCAGAAACTAATGAGATACCTTATATATCTCTACTCTGCACTGCCTCTAGATGATCCATAAAAGCAACAGTAAACATGTCATCACACCACAAGTGCTGCAGTTCCCCTCTGGGTAACCATAAATATGTCAACTTGTTTTGACTCTCACCCCAGTCAATCGGTGTAATTTTGGAAATGCTGGAATGCAGCGAGTCAGGTCAAATTTATTGTATAGTCTGTAATCAGGATTAAATTCCTGGAGGGTTTGTAACACTCCTATTAGGAAACAATAGGTGTAAAAGCTTCACTTTTACTCGTTGTTGTTCCTCCTTTAAGACAACAGGGTATACGTCTGACTAAGCAACCATGACGGTTGCTTAGTTGGATGGTCGCTTTTCCTAATTTTTCCAGAAGACATTTACCACAGTTCACACCACCGATCATGCAATCCAGTTCTTTCCACACCACATAACACGTTGTCATCCATGCACATCCTCAACTTGGAACCATACCTGGAGCAAGTCTTATATCCGGCCATACCCACTACTGACTGTTATCTCTCCACCACAGGGCTGAACACTCTGGCAGGTCATGTTTATCATTTTGACGTGTTTTTGTGGTCATTCGTGCATGAGCACACCTTACCCCCCAATGACTTCAATTGTCCCCACAATGTCTCTGTACGCTTATTCTCGCATGCCTGCAAATATTTTATGTACTGATCCACACCATGCTGTCGGTTCAGTTCAGCTGATTTAACCAGTCATCAATACTGCACCACCTCATGAACCAAACCCACTGCAGAGGGGGCTCATGAAAAAATTATATGAATGTAGGTGACTGATAGTTTTGATTATCTTTAAACTGACCTGAATTAACTGGATTTTAAATGTCAACATACAGTATGCAGAGCATTATTTACACGTTTTTTGTCTATATTATTTTCCGTGTGTTTCTGCTTTATTAAATACAGTTATATTCAGCAGATGGTGACATTTCTAAGCAATATTCAGGCTGTGACACTGCAGCTGTGTAATATCTGTCAAAGCACAAGAGCCGCCAAATAATCCAGTTGGTCACACACTTGGACAGCATAAAAAAGGGTGATACTGGTATCTGAAAAATCAACAGCAGCTCTGCTTGAAAAAAAAAAAAAAAAGTTTGTCCAGGCATTTATGGTGCTTGAAAGAAGAGCATTACAACCCTCTTGACTTGCCATGTACAGTACCATAGCTTAGCTTTAATCTCTTCTGTATGGGCTGCTCCATGGTGGAGGTCACAATGTCACGGTTAATCTGCAACGCGAGGCCTTACTGCTTCTGGAATCAATTACCGCAGCTACTTCATCTTTTACGTATGCTGTGATTAATGAAACCGCTGCTATAGGAGGGTCAGTGAAGGTTACACAGTTGACACAGAGTTAAAAACACACATGCCTACACTTACTGTATGCACACATTCAATACAGTACAAAGTACTTATGCACCCATCTTTATATTCCTAGTAATTTAGGTGAACTGGAAGAGGGAGCACTCAAGGTGCCTCCTTCATTCTCGCATAAATTCATAACTTTACGTCTTCTTTGGCCTGGAATATGCATCCAAGAGGAAGCAAGCACTCTCTTGTTCAGATTTAGAGAGAAAACAAGAAAACATTAATGAATGGAGATCATTATGTCCATTCTCTCGCTGTCATTTCACTTTTTCATCTTGTTTTTTTTCAGTGAAGAGACACCTCAAGGTAACATCTTGTCTGACTGCCTGCATCCTCCTCTCGCTTTATATATTTCTCTCCCCTCCCTGCTAACCCTCAATCCCTCTCCTCTGTGTTTATTTTCTCACTCTCCTCTCCTCCTCTGTTACTTTTCCTCTCTCTGATGCAGGTGTGTGATTAAAAAGCATTACAGCCGCCGCTAGAGACACGTCAAAAGCGCTGTGCAGTGTTTGAGTGAGCTGTGCTGAATGGTGCCAATCATTTTAGTGATTTTTTTTTTTCTTCATCTTTGAGTTTGACTGCCAGCTTCAAGAGATGGGGAGGAGTAGTTAAAGAGGGAAAAAAATGTCCCACTGTTTGAGACCTTTAAGATCATAAATGAAAGTGTGTCATTATAAGCTATAAATACACACTTTTTTGTGTTATCAATGATTGATCAACAATTACATTTCTGTTTGCATGTTAAGTGTCCTGTGCTGCCTGACCTGAATCTGTATCACAGCAATCCAGGTTCATTTGCATCTGCATCTCTGTCCATGTTCAATCAAGCTAAACCATGCCTGGTTGAACAGATCACAAGAAAGCAACGCGTGTTCAGCAGCGCACAGAGCCGAGCACTTACTCTAGCGTGTGAATGCGCTGGCTCCATCCACCATATTTACAGCTTCCCAAACCCCAGCTGCCTGTTGTGAGACATTTATTTTGTTTTAGAATTTCTTGTCTACTTTCCACTGGAGAGGGTTCAAAACCACAGGAGTCAACACCCTCCACAATATCAAATATAAAGTAGAGACTGGAGGATATAGAGGGAAAACACACACCTTGTCACCAAGGGTGGTGTTAAAAGATTTATGGGGCGGCACAGCTGTGCTCCAATGATGAGTTTTGACAGGTGCCAATGTTGCTGCCATAAATTGAGATGGAAATGTGTAAAATGACCACGACTATCTTCTGGCAAAAGGAAATCAAAATGCAGCAAAGGTTCAGTAAATTCAGATATTTTTTTGCAATATTACATTAATTGTATTACGCACTTTTCTAGCTAAACCAAAATACCCACGCATTTGTTATATAGAATCGATTCCCATGTTTAAAAACTCATAATATTGCGGAGCCAATTTGATTGCTACAGCGCTTCCACCGGTCACATCGTTATAGCCGTTGCATAGAAAATTGCACACTGGCACAGTAGGATTAGCTACAGGATTGCCTAGACATCACAAAAATACCACAGGGGGAGATTATGCATATCTATCAACCACACTTCTTTCATCTCGTCTGTTTGTGTGCAGTGTGTGTGACGGTACGTTAGGAGAAAAAAAAAAAAAAAAGAGAGCTTTTGGTTATGTGTGGTCTACAACCCACATGTCAGGTCATTCAAACTAAACTGCTTTTTCCCTCTTTACTTTCTTCATCCTCATTTCCTTGACAGGACCCCGGGCTACAGTTGGATCCCAGGGGGGCCCTGCTGTGAGGAAAATTGATGCAGTCCTCGATTGACCGGGGACAGGTAATCAAATCAAGAAATGGTCCTTGTCTTCCAACCCTACAGCAGTAAATAAGGAAGTATTGTACTATGAAGTACAATACATCATACTGGCACATACACATACAGCAATCGCACATTTGGACATTAGCGCAGTACGTTTACTTGAAAAACTATTCAATATCCATATGAATTTGTGGATGGTTTGTCAATAGTGTGTTTATGTCCTTTTGGTGTATGTTACCCTATTTTGGGGTGAAGCTGTTGCTCGGGGCCACTTTTCTAGTCAAGTTTTGTCCCATATTTAGTACCTGATAATTAAAAAGGGCCCCAAACTTCACAGCCATTAAGATTTGAAAATTAGTACTGAAGTTGAACTTGTACTCCTTCTTTGAGTCATGACCCAGTCAAATCTGAACACAGAAATGATGACACATATTTTTAGATTCAGTGACTTAACACCTCTGATATGCATCATCCGTAAATCTGCTCAGAAATCATAAAAGGAAGAAACTGCCTACAACTTCAGAACTCGCTTGAGAATCATCACATTTTTAAAGTTTTCTTCAGTATCAAAGTAATCCAGTGATAGTTATCTGTACATACAGTACATGCAGACATTTACAGTACAAACAGGAACTGCCAATAGCTAATTTGGCATACTTTTAATGGCGCCAATTTGTCAAAATGTGAACAAATATAGGCTAAAAAAACAGGGCTCAAGTAGTAGCCCACAGCCAACTCACTGAATCCAAAGCAACATTGTTTATATCCCCCAAAGCATTATGGGAATTGTAGTTCCAAAACTGAGAGCATGATAATCCCTAGAATCAAAGTGAGACAATGAACAAAAAATAATAATAGAAGTGACAAAATCCATCAATATGAACTCTTTTCATGTTGACACTCTCCTCTATCCATTCACATGCAAACATTTGCTCTGTGTTGAAAACCAGTAGACATACAGAGAAAAAAGTCCATTATCACTATTTGAAATTGGCGTGGGGGCGATGGTAGGTCGGCGTTGTTGTGGGGGCGCAATTGTCTCACTTTTGTCTGGGACTTTGAAAATCCTTCCTGTACACTATACAAAAGTGTGATTTACAACAATGTCCAGACAAAAGAAGGTACACTCGCTTTGATTAAATAATGCTGTTCACATGAGGCACAGATATAAATACTATGAGTATAAGAAGGATTTTGATCAGAGTTATGGATCCATTTTGGCTGATACAGCACTTGTAACTGTTGCCAAGTGTCAGGTTATAAAGCTGAAGCTGCTTCTCAGTGTGACCTCAGACACTGCTGAGCTTAAGGTTAGTGTGAATGAGTCTGTGGGTGATGGCTCTGTGTTACGGATGGCCAGCAGCAGATATACAGTACACATAATCGCTTCTCTATTTCTTTCATTAGTAGACCCCAGGCAGTATTAGTCCTCACCTTGGATGCAGATATAGGTTAAAGCAAGTCAAATGATGAATTTAAATTAGGAATGTTACCATTGTATGGATGGCCAGATGCTTGTATGACGACTGGACGTCCCTTTGCCTTCCCAGCCCCTTTTGTATGAGTCCAGGCATAGGATGACAAAGGGAAGTCCATAGGTCACATGACTGGATGATGAGCCGAGACGAAGTACATTTCTCTACCTGTCAACCTAAGTGTGCCTCGACACTGTAACACTGTATCCATTAGGTAACACCTATTTCCTGACACTATTGGTTTTTAAATAAGCACTGATGTTAAAATGAGCGCATTCATGTCAACCAAACCCTCGGGAAATTTTTATAAAATAGCTTTATGTTGACAACAAAAGAAGGTAATAAATAAATCAAGGCCGCAAACACCACTTCTCTGACTCAGGTTTGTTGCCGGTTTGACACATTCCAAACAATGCTGTGAGAGGCTATTGAGAAATGTATTTAAAGGGTATCAGGGAAGTTGGTGTGTGCTTGCGTCTTTGTGTGTGAGAGAGAATGAGAGAGAAAACAACAGAGAAATGCATTTTGTATTCATGCAGTTCCATTTCGTTTCTAGCTAAGGTACATTGTGGAAATTGAAAACGGAGAAATGCAATGTGACAAGGGCTCAATAGCGGATGAACACTCCACACGCAAGCAAATATGTGCATGTGTGGATATAAATACATATTAATACACATTACTTTCAACTGCAGTGTGCTATATTACTCTGTTTTTCATGTCTGTCAAAATGTATAAAAATAGACCAAACATCAGAGCGTCTTCTTGGCTGTGATGTTGCCCCAGTGATCTAAAATACCACCATCACATGAAGGTAAAAATACTACAAAAATACAAACACATTCATTCTTTTATGCATGGCACAGTGGTTGTCTGTACTTGTCATTATGTCGCTGTCTGTAAGCTGGTTTGGTAGCTTTGTGTGGCACCTCAGAACAGGAGCACACAGATTATCAAGCGGGTTCATTTGAGGAAAGAATTTATCTGAGCTGCAGGAAGCTTTGAAAGAAAAAAATAAACCCTTCCTGAAGGGAGGGACAGGTTCAAAGGCTCATGGAGTTGTATCACAGCTTGCTAAAAATACACTGTCTAACAGCATGTGTTCAGTATAAAGCAGGTAATAATAATTTTAGTCTGGTCGCAGCTATAAAACAGAGTTTGAACCCAATTAACCCACAGTGGTTTCGTTGATAAAACAAGGATTGCAGTTTCATTATGCTGTTATCGCTCGCTGTGTCATTTAAAAACACCTCCTCTGGTTTAGGGTAAGTAGGTCAGGCGTATACAGTTTAATCCACTCACGTGTGTTGATCTTCTGCAGGGAGATGTGTTTCTCTAGCTGGCGTCGCAGTTTGACCTCAGCGCCGTACTTTCCCGTGGTGCCATTGTCTGCCAGGATGAAGTGGGAGTGGAGACTGTTGAGAACCGTCAACTTGCTCATTGGGTTGGACATGGTCTGGTATGGACGCACCACCTAGCCAAGAGAAGATAACATTGAACAGTTAGACGGCACTCTTTGACGACGAAAAATAAGGCTGGTGTTTTTTATTGTTGACAAATCCAAACCAACAATGCATTAGACTTCCCTAACCTATCTGTAGCACTCAGCCCCAAGCCCATTTGCCCCTAATGAAGTGATAAATCTTTAAAAAATGGGTCACAAATATGTAGTTTCATTTTTTTTTTAAAAAAGGCTCACTCATTTCCTAAAATAGCTGGACACAAACAAGACTTTTACAAGGAGAACGAACAGGAGGCAGCGAGGAAAACCCCTTTCAGTGATCATATGGGCACCTGACTGTTGTTTTAGGTACATAGGTTTAAAGTGTGCACACCCAAGCATAGGCTGGGTGTTTCATGATGAAATGTTTCTTGAAACATTTGGCTCTTGATAAATGATTACAAAAAATAGACAATACTGTGAGTTTACCTCCATGTCACGTGTATTTTCATTGGCTTTTTCTGTCTGTTCTATTGAAGGGTTGACTGCAAGAGCTAAAAAAGCATTAATAACACAATTCTTAATTTTAAATCACACGTGTATTGAGTTATATGTACATCTATATTACATTTGGACTGTTTCTCAAAAGCTTTAATGTGGTCTACTGGGGCTGCGCCTGACAAGCTGAGGTAAACTCATCTGGTCATGAGGCGTAGAGTTGAGACCAATCAAGCATGAAAAAAGAGCTTCAGCACTTAATCATCTCATTTCAGCCACCAACATTAATCAGCTCTGCTTGACTCGTTCAGTAGGACAGAGAGCGGCACATTCTGATGAAATTTTAACTATAACATAACACTGATTGCCGAGATTTGAATGAGTCAGCATGTGCTACGCGCTCTCATGTGGTTCCTCCAGCTGTCCAATTCACTTGGAAGGAGTGTTTATCGCAGATTAAATTGGCTTACTCAGCATCTCAGTTAATAAACTGTCATCAGCAATTTACAAGCTCTGGCGAACTGTGGACAGAACATGGCATTTTTCACATATACACGCAAAACGAGCACTAAAGCATGCAAGCGCCCGCTCTATTACTGTTTCATATTGTTCTGGCTCTCTTTTTTTCTTACTCTTCTTTACTTACATCTTTGCCAACAAGATCCTCCTGATTTTCTACAATGCCCCAAGGAGCAATGCCAATGGTGCAGATCTTCCCCCTTGACTTAGAGGCGTGGTCTTTCAGTGCATCACCCACATGGCGAATCACCCCTGTTTGTGTATGTGTGTGAATGTATGTTTAAGGTGTTTGAGAGAAGGACAGAGAAACAGACAACAAAACAGGTTTGTTGCGATCAATGCAGAGCCTAAACTTAGATAATGATACACTCTGCTGTGAAAGATAAACAGATTCTATTAGACACAGAAGATAACAGCGTGGCAGCCAATGTGAATGCTCACACACACACACACACACACACACAGCTTCAAACACAGACATGTCGCAGCTCCAGGTCTCTGCTTGTTGTCTTCAGGGGGGAGTGGCAGTCAGACCTGGAGACCATGTCATCCCGTCTCTCCTGCTTATATTATTCTTTCTCCACCTCCACCCTCAACTCTAATCCATCCCTCCATCCATAATTTAGACCCCTCTCTTCCTCTTTCTTGCCTCTGCACCCATTCTGTCACTAAATCTTACTTTATATTCCTTTCTGTATTCAAGTGTGTGCAATCCACAGAGTCTGGTGTTGTATCCTGTTCATATCTATCCTATTAAACATTTTTTTGTATCCCTTCTTATTATTTATCCCTTCTGTCAGACTTTATAAGTGGTTCTCATAATGTCAGAGCTGTTTTTAAAGCCCACCTCCATCCCTCCACCTCCTATGGTTCTCACATGCAGTCCACAGCAGCAGATCCAGTCCACTGAGCTCCTCATAATCTCTCCAGGCTCCAGGTCATATTCATCCAGCTTTTCAGCTGATCTAAATCCAGGAAGAGATCTCTTACGCTGATCTTCAACAGTCCAGACTCTATTAGGGAAATTCCTTTATTGCCCTCAAGGTAGGGATGCACCAATCCAATATGCTAAATTGGAATCTGCCCCGATGCTGACCTTATTAAGTGGATGAAATATTGCCACGATGTGACCAATGCACATAAAAACAGTTTGTCACTGTCGTTATAAAATTAAATGTTTCTGCTACCAGTTACATTCAGTCACTGATGGCAAACTGCCAAGTCAGCTTTTAGTGCCACAGCAACATCTGGTCGTATATTACTTTACATAGAAATGATTCCAGTGACTTCCAGGCAGAGAGGTATACAGATGTTAAGTTAAATTGAGGTTTTGGAATCTGTATCCAGAGAAAAAAAGTTGGATGGGTGCAAATTTCATGATAAGCCGTAATTGCCTTGTCAGTCATGTCTGGCATGCAACTAATAAGAGAATATAAACTTGCCTTACTTTACTTTCAATAAGTACTCGTCCTCATCTACATGTGACTATAGACTGCCAGACACTTTTCATTTAAGACGCATTAAGCAGAAATTGAGACCTGTCTGGTCTGACTAGTGTGAGTGTCCACAAGTTTAGGGCTCATAATATACTATAATATCCTTTTCTCCATGATCCAGTGGTTCAACATCTTTACAACCTGATGGGGCTTGTTAAATTATTTATTTTAAATTTAAATTTAATAGCAGATAACTTGTGAAAACGTATCATGCTCCTAGCACAAGTCCATGGCCACTCAATTTGTATAAAAAATAAATGGGGCTCTACAGTGCTGATAAAACATCCCATGAAACATTTTTACATTACACATGAAAAAGTGATGAAAAACGCATCACTTTTGAGACTTTTTTATGTTTGTATTCAAAATAGACATATATTATTAAAGAATACAGTGTAGACCTGCTCTATGTGAAAAGTGCCCTGAGATAACTTCTGTTGTGATTTGGCGCTATATAAATAAAATTGACTTGATATACAGTATCTACTGTACTTCACCTGTGTTGACCCCTCCAGTGAAGATCCAGGCTCCGGTTGTCATGGCAGCCTTGATGAGCCCTTTGCCAAAGACCTGCTTGAGTTTGGGCTGTAATTCAAAGTTCTGCAGGCCCCCGTGGACTGAGATGAGCAGCTTGGGCAGATCCAGCTGCCACTCCTTGGTCATCAGGTGGAGCAGCAGGTCAGGCTTGGTGTCATAAGACACTCGCACGTACTGCAAATAGTAGGACGTGCGTCAGTGATTCGCCACACATAAACACACATACATAAGAATGCACATGCATACACACACACATTATTCGTTACAAAAGCACTATACGCGAAATGAAAACAAAACTGTGAAAATATGTATTATAAAAATATCACATGGACCAGTGTTGCAGACCTGCCTGAGGCTTTTATTTCTCAAGCTACAAAGGTATCAAACAGATGTTTGCTAGGGTTGGAGAACCACATGCATTATAGAACATCTGTTTATCTATCCAATACATCCTCAGACACCCAACCTGACATGTGTCTGGATGAATAATTTAAAACTGGGAATATATCAGACATAATTCAGCCATAATCATCTGAATTCCCTGAATGCTACAGTATGTGTGTTGTGCTTCCATCACCATGGTTATCACACACAGAGACTTTTGGGATGGCTCAATTCAGGCAAAACTTGATCTCATGCAGTCACCAGAGAAAACGTCTTTTAAATCAGCCATTATATATAATTATTACGTAATTATACACATTTGATTGATTTTGCTGTCTTGAGTCATTCTGATATGAAGCATTTTTTTCATTTTGCATATGTGTGATGCCTTAAATGTGGTTATTTAGCCAGCCGTGGGGCTAAATTACAGTGTAATTTGAATAGAAGCTGGATTGAGGAAGGTGCAAAAGGACTCTTGACTCCATTTAATCTCCATTTAGTATTTGGACTATATGTGAAATGTATTAACTGACAAAAAAACTGGCAATCATTGGTACAGTATACTCAACCATTTTCACAGCCATCCAGATCAAAAGGCAAATACATTTCACTCAGCCAAGTATCTAACATGTTCCTCCACTTTTGTGCTGTCAAACTGCATCAGTTCACTGCAGTTGAGGAGACATATCTACAAATCACATTCAATTACTATGTACTTTCAACTTTCGGCTACTGCCTTCACCTAAATGTTTACAATCCTCTTATAGGATACAGTATATTCAGCAAGGAACACTCAGTCTCACTCTATCTTTGACAACACAACTCATGTCAATAGAAAATCTCATGTTATTTGTCTCCTTCTTGACATCCATTCATTTGTCCAGCTTTCTCACAACTTATGTCAGACACTGAACATCAGATTGTGACAAAATTTGGCAGAATGATGCATCTCACTAATACATTCTACTGTTTTCTGCCTTGTGTGTATTTTTGGACATCCACAACTGCAAACTACACTGTCAGGGTTGAGATGTGACTCTTGAGGAGCGAGGTTTCTCCAGGACACTGACAACATGCTACTCAAAAGATTCGTTATGGGATTCACCATGGCTTTGTTGGAGTGTCCTCCTCCCTGGAACTCAATGGTGCCGAAGGCATCAGTGGGGCTGAGCTGTGTGTGTTTGCTGATAGACCACTTCTCTGACAGGCTGTCATTCTTGGCCAGACGCTCTGCCTTATCATTCTGACTGGATGAGATGCCCGAGGGCAAGCCCACGTGCTGACCTATCAGACGACCACAACAGCACCTGGATGAGAGGAGGAAATAAGAGTGAATGTAAGATTGGTTTATTACACAGTTCTTTATAGAGAATAACTGAAATCCTGAGATGTCGGAGCTTGAAGAGAGGGAGAAAGGAGAGGGTGAGAGACAGAGATGGTACTGAGTATGTGTGTGTGTGTGTGTGTGTGACTGTGAAAGGAAGAGAAAGAGCATGAGAGTTGCCATAGTCATGTGCATGCCAGTAAGAGGTGAGGTGACAGCTTGTCATCTGACTTTCATCTCCTGATCAGGAGGAGAGGAGGAGATGGATCTGTAGGATCTGTAAAGCCCCTGCAATCTTTTCTTGGCTCTGTCTTTTTTTGTTTTCTTCTTTTAACAAACCTCTGTCTATCTCCCTCCCTCGCTCTGCTCTCCCTCTCGACAATGGGAGTTAGCAGAATGACAGTTACATGAATTGCAGCGTTCCTACACGAGTGCATACGTATTCAGATGTACAATGCAGCTTTCATATTCTACGTTTTAACCTTGCAGGATGGAGTGGGGAACCCTGGGAGGAAAGGGAGTCAGGACTGCTTTGATTATAACTTAATGTTTCCGTCATCTCTTAACAAGGGTACTGTGCTTTCCTCTGCCTTTACGCGTCAACACAAGTGTTTTTGACTAAAAAGGAGAAAGGCTGATTTGATCTCCGGGAACTTTTCCCTCCTCCTGCTCCTGGCCGACACTCGCTTTTCCTCCAGTTATGATAGTTCTGTTTATCTAAACAAACTGTGGCATTTCCTGTTTATTTGTAGTGTAGAGTGTGTATGAAGGCCGTTTCTGCAGGAGTTAGACTCGCAACAAACGAGCAACATCAGCTGTAGTACAGGTTTTGATAATGTCGCTATTACAGTGACTCTACAGAGCAGAATGAGAGAGATGTTGATAGCGAGTGGGAAAGTGCCCCTCAAAACCACGTTTCATTTTCCTGAAGTGCTCTTATCATTACAGTAGTGTTATTGTATTAGTATTATACAGACAAGGGCTTCACAAATGTACTTATACTGAGAGTGGATATGCAATGTACTCCCCATCTTAAATACTGCTTAAATGAATGACCTTTTAAAATGATGAGGAATATTTGGCTGTCTTCATGCACAGACCTGAACTTGAATGTTGCAAATGTCGGCGAAGCAGCTAAACTTGCTATTTGTAGTCTAAAAATGTATGTCAGTATTTTGGCTTACTTACCTATGGTGGTCTTTGGCGCTCACTATGATATGAACACATTCTCTCTTGCTGAACGCTCTTTCTATCCACGATTTCTGTGCCTGTAGAAACAAAAGACATAAAAACTCAGTCAGTCTTTGTCAAGTAATGGAGCTGTGACCTGAGCATGTAGGAGTGACAGCAGACAGACAGCAGAAACAGGCTCACATCATGAGCAGCCTCCTCTTTGACGCAGCAGTTCACCTGTAAAAGAAAATGTTTTCTTGTCTTTCAAGAACTGAGAGGGGCTATGTTTAGAAGCTGTTTGCTGTGTAAAATGACACAGTGTTAACTTTGTTGTGCAGAGATTTATCTGCCGCTGACAGAATTTCTCTGCAAGCAGCAGTCCAGTTTTTGGGGGATAGCAAACCAAGCATACACTAGGAGACGCTGAACCTAATGTCTCAGAAGCATTTAGAAACTTTTTTTTTTTTTGGCTGTTTCGCCTTATTGGACAGTTGATGGTGTAGAGGCGGACACGAAATGAGGGGGAGAGAGAGGAGAATGACATGCAGCAAAGGTCCCTGGCCAAATATAAACCAAGGACGTTGCGGTTGTACGGTAAGCGCAAACAAAAAATGAAGAAATGAAGAAAAATCAGTAATTTTACTTTACAAAGCTGGTTTAGGAAGGAAAATCACAGCACTTTGGAAATGGCATCGATACACACACACACACACACACACACACACAGTAGATGTAGTGCCTCACACATAATTCACATGCTGAAGACACTCTGACAGAAATGTTTTGTTATTTAGTGATTCCAAACCAGATAAGATGAAGAAGTGGGAAAGAGAAAGCAGATGTTAAAAGCACTGAGGCAATAAATATTGTCCAGAGTTCCAGCCTTTAGATACTCTTATGTGCAGCCAGCTGAGTGTGTGTGTGCATACTGTATAGAAAGACGTCCTGAGCATAATGCAGCCAGTGGGATGGTGCATGTGTGAGACTAGGATGCTGTGCAGACACATCTGCTGCAGAGTGACAGAGCGACTGACTAGAGCCAATTATCCTGCTATAGATACGACCACAAAGACACTGTAGAGCCGTAGAGCCAGCGTGAGATACACATGCAGCGGCCAAATCTCTACCAGTCTCTGGTAGAGATTACAGTATACCTGTACATGCAAGTAAAGTTGCATTCTCACAATAGATAAGAGTGAGCTAACTAAAAAAGCAGCATGAAATGTCACAATCTGAAACACTACACTTGTTTTATGTATCCCACCACAACACTAACAGGAAACTATGTTATTTTGGTGGCATCTGATTGTATGTGTATCTGCTTTCGATCGCAGGTTTCTGCTACAGAAGAGATCATATTTCTGTTATTGTGCAGTTACGAATGGGAGCACATAAAAGGGCAAGAGTAGGAATGGATTTTTTTTTGTGCTGTGAAAGTGAGATTTGAAATTTCACCTGTGGGCCCATTAAGGAGGAGGAGATACTTAAACTGCACTTGCAACTATTTTACAGTTGAAGAGAGCAAACATAACAGAAGCTATACTGCACTAAAGCTGGGAACAGATTTTAAGATTACTGAAACCTACAAAGACTAGAAACATCACACAAAACGACTATTTCCGCCTTACATATTCTTTAGTCTTGGCAGCCAAAAAGGAGAACATACTAAGTCAATACAGAGGAGACACACTGAGGATTTGTAGACTCGTGATCAGATTAGCAACAACAGGCAACCACTGAAATCTCACAAGAACACACATTCTTGCATGTTTCCTGCACCGAAACAGAAACTGATTGACAGGGAAAAGAAATGCTAAATTGGGAAAAGAGAGGTTATTCTGTTAATTGCTGTGTGATGTAAAATTTCTGTGATGTTACGCTGTGACATTTAAATGTATAACTACTCAGCACTTTGTGGTTCAAAGGTTGCACTTCCTGGATTGACACCGCCATTCCAGGAAGTAACTATGTCTGTGTGAAGTTTTGTAGCGATGGAGCACAACACCAGTGACTGAATGTCACAACCTGGACGGACACAGACAGCCAGGAGGACACACAGACAGACCAGACTCCCAAACCCACAGCAGAGGGAACACAACAGCCATGAAAACAAAAGGACACAGCTTTTTTTTTTTTTTTTTTCTGCTTTTCATTCTGGGAGAGCTGCCCCGGCTCGTCTCCCAGCCAGCAGAGCTGAGAGCTGCTTGTACAGGGCTTTCCCCACCACCACGGCTACAACAACAACACGCCCCATCCGCCTGACTGGCCCTGTCACACCACGGCACGCCAAAACCCACCGCAACCGGGCCGCGAACAGGCTCGGCCTGCACACGGGCACACTTACCCTAACACCAGACTTCCCACGATTAACCATTACTCTGGGGGGCTGGGGGCCTGCTTTTAGAGATCACCCTGGCCACGATGACTCAGCGGGCCACAACAACAACCCCCAGCCCCATTCTTTCTCCGACATGCTAAAACTGCGTATTCATCCGCCAGCTCATCCTTGCACAAACTAGATCCCTTCAGTGCTAACGGAAACCAGAGGTTGTTAGATTTGTTTAGTATTGACAGGACTGATGGCAAAATCACAAACAGTTACGCAACTCAAAAAAAAGCCTTTTATGTTCTTAAAGAAAAGCCCTAAAAAGAGACCGAAATAGCTCTACCCCAACATTTGTGTCGCAAGATTGCTTACCTTCCTTCTGCCCACCGACTTTTACTCTGCCTTTTTCAATTTTGAGTTGTCTTCTTCTTCTTTTTTTTTTTTTTGTATAGATATGGAATCTACATTTCCTCCCTGTGTCTGTCTCACACTGTTGCATCTCTTTTTCTTGCTCTTCCTCTCACGCTCTCTAGTGTTGCTTATGAGATTTGACATGGTATGATGAGATGGCACACGGCCTGCACTCCATGGTGTAATTAAGATTTATCACCAGGGCACACTCGCACGCGCACTTGCACGCGCACACACACAAATATACCAACCATCTAGCAAAACACTAGATTGAGTCTTGTGCTCGTGTGTGTGTGTGTGTGTGCGTGTGTGTGAGGAGCGACTGTGCGGCAAGTGAGCAGCATCTGACAGCCTGTTAGGGGTCCTGACTCCATTACACTCAACCTCCGCCACCTCCACCCTCTTCTCCCTCTGCTCTCTTCCCCCTACTATTGTATCTCCTTTTTGTTATTGGCACTGGCAGGGAGCTGAATTGAGAACCATATCCAATCAACGGCGTAATCTCTCTGCTCTCTTCCTTTTCCTCTCCTCTTTTTTTTTCTCTTTTAACAAACATGAATGACTCAACTTTTATATGGGCATATAGCTGGGCATGGTCCATGGGTAGCCTGCAGCACTCTTCTATAAAGCCTTATTTAAAAGTAAATATTAGTTGCCTTGACAAGAGTTTTCAGGTACATCTATTCCAAAAAGTGATTACAGCCTCCTCTTTGTGCAACCTTTCTGCACACTGCTGCACAGTGAAATTTGGTTTTATTGCCAGCTCAGCAAGACACAAAACCACACACAGCTGCTTCCCTTTTTTAAGTAATTCTTCATTGTTACTTTTCACTCACTTTTAATATTAATCAAGATTAATATCATGATTCAGAGAACTATTACATTTTTAAAGAACCAGTCTCAGGAAACAGCGATCACTTTCACTTTTACTGTGTGATAAATCAGGTTGGTCCAAGATGACTTTCACTGGATAAATATCTTAAGTGATACAGTCCTATTGTTGCACATAAGAGTAAAAAAAGAGCATAGATGGAAGCTTAACAGCTAAAAGACAGAGCCAACATCTTAATGCATATTTAGTTCTTATTCTTATTAGCGATCTTTTTTGATTTGTGGTTCAAGGAGAAATTATTGCATTTTTCCTTACATTAAATTATGCATCATACAATAAAATAAAACAAATAGATGAAATAATATATAAATAATACATGTATTTTAGAAAATAAGTTTAGTTTTTTCTCAGATGGTGGATTCACATACATAATGTACATACGACTCTGAATACACTACCACTGAAACAATAAGACACACCATTATCTTAAACACAGCATGTTGCTTGACGGCAAATTTGTTTACCTGAATTTTATAATCAAAAATTACTGTAGTAGTAAATACAAAGCAGGGAACTAAGAGGCTGATTTTTTTTTTTACAAATGGAGAGATTCTGATTCAAATTTAGAGAAGAAGCTGAGTTAGTTTGCCCAGTTAAAAAGCAAGAGCATCAAAAATGAGACATGGTCAAAAAAATCTCCTCGAGAAGGTTTGTCAGAGCAAAATTGTGAAGCACATGTGTCTGGTCTTAGTGACTCACCTGTATTTTGTGATGGGCTGCACTGCTGTGAGCCTTTCTTTCATAGGGAAGGTTGAAGGTAGCGTTAGAAGCATGATTCTACCTAAAAACTACAAATCACTGAACGAATCTGATAAGAGCAAACCAGACCAGGCCACCACTCAGTCCACAGGCAGCGACTGGTCTACTCTGGCACTATTAGCACTGATGGAATGTGTGTGCGTGTGTGTGTGTATGTGTGTGTGTTCATGGTGCTGAAGGTACACACTGAAGCAGCCCTATAACACCACTAAACTAGCCTTTAGCCATCTCTCACAGTCTCCTCCCTGCTCCGAGCTCCGGCCAAACTGGCTTTGTGTGTGTATGAGCCAAATGGAAAAAATACATTTAAAACATCCCACATCATGACACAGCTGGTTAACTATCTATCTGTAATGCCACAAAAATCTCCAAAATGTCAATAAGGTCTGAAGCCTTTTCCAAAAACAGTGTGCTTACAGAATTAACTGCTGTCCTCCACTTCTCAACTGCACCTGTTTTAGATTCAAATTAAAGGTGGACTGTCAGGCTGCGTGTGTGTGCGTGTGTGTGTGTGTGTGAGAGAGAGTGTGTCATCTCCTTCAGCCACATTTTCTGTCAGAGATCAAGACCACACGGGGAGTCTGAATGGCAAGAGGGCCTATTAGGTGGAGCAAACATGACATTCGTCGAGCCTGCTCACCATCCTTTTTGTCCTAAATGACACACGCACACACACACACACACACACACACACACACACACACACACACACACACACACACACACACGTGTACGTAACCTTTTGTCATTGCATTTTCAGTTGTCCTACTGGGTTTTTTTGTGTTTATCCCCCATCAATTGAGACCTATTTTCATGAAGGGGATTAACAGACCTGTAGATAATACAAACTGGGTTTAATTAGCAGAAGCAGTGGGGGAAACTGGGCACATAAGACTGTAATCTGAACTAAATGAAGTCTAACAATACATAAGCAGGAAAATACACAGAGGAAAAAGAGTGTACTTTCCAAAAACTGTAATCCTACACACACACACACACACACACACACACACACACACACACACACACACAAAACTTGATTATAAGTTTAATCATCAGAAACAAAAATTCTCCCCCTGATCAGGCGTAAATGAAACTGTAATGTATTCAGTGTCATGACAGACTCAGAATGCTTAGAGGAGTGCACCTGAGTCCAGACAGTCCAGATGCTGCCAGGCATTAGAGGCAGGTGTGTGTGTGTGTGTGTGTGTGTGTGTGTGTGTGTGTGTAAGTATGCACCTATGATAGACCATACACAGACAGCTACACACAAACACACACCTATTAGCAATGCAGCGAGGATGGGAAGGTCATAATTGTCTACTTAGTCATTTGTATTTTGCTAGGGAGGGACACCCACACACACACACACACACACACACAAGCTTACAGTACACACATGCATAGTAAAGACAGAACAATGAACATTTGCACACAAACACACTCTGTTTGCCCTCCACTCAGACACCCAGCCATGTCTGCCTAAACAAACACTGCATAATAACGGTAACAAATGCCCCTAAGTATCATTGACCACTATATAATGAGCTTCATGAAGTCAGTGATGAAAAGTGTAGTTCACACAGTTTAACATGTGGTACAATAAATATGCATTATTGAGGATACATACAAGCATCCTTATATGGAAAAGACTTTCTTCTACAGCTACCGAAATAAATGTGAACTATTAGGTTAAAAAGTAGTCTAGGGAAATTCAGATCATGACAGCAGTCTGTTTTTAGACATGCTAGGGACACGGCTCTGGGGATGGCAATGTCTGTCGGTCGCTCCACCACTTTGGTTCAGACTGAAATATCTCAACATCTACTGGATGGATTGACACATAATTTCCTACAGACATCAATGGAACTAAGACAATACATCCTAAGGATTTTGGTGATCCCCTGACTTCTCCTATAGTGTCACCATCACGCTGCCATTTAGGGTTACCGTGCACACATTCATGTCCCCCTCTGAAGGACTTGTTATCACTTCGATCATCTCCTGACTTTCATCTGACGCCATTTAATTGGTCCAATACTTTGGTTTATGAGCAAATAACTGCGAAATAAATGACATTCCCATCAGCCTTAGCTGTACTTTGTGTTTGTGCTGTGCTAACATAGCATGCTAACATGTGACAATATCCAGCAGACACAGCAGAGTGGCGCAACATATAGTTTGACACATGTTCAACAACATGCACCAACATACAAAGTCACTGGTGTGTACGTAGTATGTTGTTTTACTGCTTAGGTTAAACATGCACATGTATAGGAGCTATTTATCTTACTAAAAGCAGTTGTGCAAGATGTCTCTTGCACACAATTTCCCGCTGAGCCAAGTTGTTGGTGTAAGATTTGACACAAAAGAAAAGTTGCTGTCTGTCTCGACACTTGTTCTCGCCTTTAAAACAGCAGTATGTAGACACCACCAGGTTAATTGCAGTGACCTGCTGCACTCTGTATAATGAAATGAGCATAATTATTCCGTGCAGATTTTGTTCCTTGACACAAAGTCAATGAAATAACATGAATTTAAGGATTTCACTGCTTTGTCAAATTAAAAACGTATATAACAGTTTAGATTGGACACATTTAATCACATGCTGGCACAAGTTGGATTTAAGCAATTCAAACTAAGGCTGGCCAATAAAACCAGTTTTAGTTTCATCCAAGTATACCCGCCCATCTGCCTTCCTGATGTCAAAAACATTATTTTCCACCACCAGTGTCAAGACTAAGCCTCATTATAGTCCTGCTTCATTTTCCCACTGTGATCAGTGGCATTTCACTTCTTTTATATGCATGTGACACATTATTTGCTCTGTATTGTATGGCTTTGTTGGACAAGCCTGGTTAAAAGAAACGATATATGTCAACAAACTGATATGACATCATCCAAACTCATGTCACTGTACATGGCAACAATAAGTGCAGTTAATCATTATTACCAACATGATGTCTTTTAGGAAAATTCATATTTATGTGTGAAGAAATCTGAAAATAAATGGATGTTGCTTTTTGACAGTAAATAGTGGTTTTGCTCAGGCAAATGAAGGCTTTGCTCCTTAATGAGCCTCTAAAGGACTTGATGAGCGCCCTCTGTTCAAATTCCCCATTTAACAGATGAGATGTGCTTCTGACCAGAGGTCATTTGATCTGTCCCCTCGCTTCCATTGAGTCTTGATCTAGACTTGATCTAGATGCTTTAATGCACTGACTAAATCCAGCTGGAAGAGTTTAGGGTGTGTGAGCTGCTATAAAATATGGAAATGGTTGCAGCAAAGTCAGCACTGTCTGAGCACACTCAGAAAGTAAATCTAAAGCCTTAAAGATGGCAGAACTAACTGATCATTCTACATATCAGCTTCCAAACTGTAATTTAAATAGATCACACGTACTTTTTCTAGAACTGTTATGACACGATGTTTGTTTTGCACTTGATTTTAACCTTTCGACGTAGGCTGGTCATAGCAGACCTGAACTCAACTGAACTAAACACATTCAGCACTGTCATTTCACCTTCCATCTCCACCACACTCATCTTCTCTTAATGTCACTCTGAGTGCCTCCGTCTGTCTGTTTATTCCTACTCTCTTCTTCATCTCTGTCTCCTATCAAGATGACCCTGTACAGCAGCAACTAGGAGCCAACCATACACAACATACCACAGAGGTGGCCAATATTATATACAATGACCTTCACTAGATAGCCTATTCGGGCAAGTCAAAGCATCGGTAAACAACATTAGATTGTGACTCAATGCTTGATCCAGACCCACAAGGACCAGTGCCAGCTCCATGTAGTTACTGCTTACATTAAGGATGAGGTCATCGACTTTAAATGCAATCTTATCAAGGGGAGGAACCACTTATGCAAGTGAAATAGCATTCACTGACCTGAACACATACACAAACACTGGGTTTATCTTCCTGGAGGGTAGCACACACACATTCAAGCTCTCTCTCTCTCTCTCTTTCTCTGACACACGCATGTACACACACAAAATGAGTTTTCCACTTGTTTCAGCATTTCGCAGCTTAAGAGAGATTTAAAGTATAAGCCAAATGGCAATGCAGTAACACAATTGAATTACAGAACCGACTTTATATGTGTGTGAATGTGCCAAGTTTGCTTTTTTTTCCCCTGTTAGCAAACAGTTGAGCAACGTACAAGACAACCCACTCCCAGACTGCACTGTATGCTTTTGCTGGTCCACTAGAACAAAGTGCAGATGTAAGCTGAGTTGCCTCAATCCAAACCAACATTTTTCACCTCTATTCAGGAGCTTTTCCCCAGTCTGGTGGACCAAAATGGGCAACACACAATGCAACAAAGAGCAGACTGCCTCAATCCAAACCAATCTTTGCCACCACTCTATTCAGCGGAATTGCAAAATGGCCAATACACAAGACAACCGAGTGCAGATTGGAGGTTCTTCTTGTGTGTATTACACCGGACAGGATCGAGCTTCAATCCTAACCAACCTTTCCCACCTCTATTCAGCAGCTCTCCTTCAGTCTGGTAGACTGGAGTAGAGCCACAGATTGGTCAACACACTAGATCACAGTGTGCAGCCCAAAGCAACCTTTCTATTCACAGTGAAGTGTAACATTTACGGAAACAGATACTGAGTAGATTCACAGAAAGTGACGGAAAGTGTAAAGGCTAGAAGTGCCTTCTGAGGCAGTTTCCCACAATTTCATCATACTTGCTATACTGACCAATTAGAACCATGTAACAACCAAATAATACAAAAAAAGCTTAGTTAAATCCCAAATATTAATAAACACTACAGATGCACATTGAATATTTATTTATATCCCGTAATTTGTTAAGTGCCACTGGGATTCTTTGTTTTAATCACACACAATGTACAAATTCACCCAGTGCGAATTCAAGCAGCAGAATAAAAAGCCTGTCAATGTTTCTTTTTAGTGTTTAACTGCACGCTTTGCACAATCCACCTGCCAAAAATAGCAAACAAGGCACTTTGCACACATAAGATTGGCTCTTATTTTCTCCTCTGTGTTTTACTTTCAAAGAAATCCGTGCAGCAGATTTTAAGGAGGCAAAGCTGACATAAATATTTAAATAGATTCATGTCGCTTTTTAGTTTTAACAGATGAAGATCCTCAAGTTTAAATAGCAATTGATGAATACACTGATTTCCGGCTTGAGTGTGTTAGAGATTACATAATGTAACTGAATGATCTAAATTAGTAATCTGTGTCTGACCCTTCAGCTCCATGGCCTTGAGAAGACCTTCATTGAAATGATCTGAAATGGGATTTCTGTTATCCTGATGGAGGACTTTACGGCAGGTTGCACTCAGGTTTGTGAAGTGACTTATATGTAATTTATGGCGTTCACTGCAGCTATATATTATTCTATAAAACACAAGACTGTAGATAGAGTAAAACCCTTAAAGAAGCATTTCTATTTCATTCATCGAACATGTGAGTTGTTGATTTATATTAAATTCAATTGGAATTTTTAATACCGCTCAAAAAATAAATCATCTTCCCTCAACATTTCATACATTAATGGCTTTCTATAAAATAGACCTAAGTGCACTTCGCCGCTGTGAGGAATGTCCCCGGCAAGCAATTGTAAATCAGAGTGCAATGTAAAAAGGATAAATAGGGACTGTCAGAAATCCTGTGGCGAAGTAATGTGAGAGTGGTGGATAAAATGTAAGAGAGAAGGGGAGATCAACAGTGAGAGGATGAGAAAAGGAACAGCGTGGTTAAATGTTGGGGAGAACACCCAAGGAAACAAGAAAGTTATAAAACGGCTACACAATCAAACTATATTGTTACATTTATTAGCTCTACAGAATTTGTATTTTTAACTATTCTTATGATCATTTGTAGCAGGGCATTGTCTTATCATGTAGAGAGTTTGAAACTAATGAAAAAAAAAGAAAAAGAAAATTCAATCGAAGAAAACGTTGATAGAAAAAAATCCTTTTTGTCTCAGTTCCTGAAAGGAAAAGCAAGATATGGAAGCTAATCACATTACACTGAATATATTTATGCATGTATGCTGCACACCACCATTACACCACCAGCTGATTCATCTCATACAGTAATTCACCACACTACATCAAATGCAAAACATGCATGAAGAAAAAAAATTCCTTAAATGTGTGTTTTTACAACGTGCATCTTTTTTCTTCTTGAGTAGACTGCTGTGGATCTGTGCTTAACTTGTGTACTTGTGCACATGCGCGGGAATGTGTGAGTGTAATGAGAGAATGCTTGCTTGTTTTAGCCCCTGTCGTTTCCAATCCATCTCCTGAGGCTAGAATAAGCAGCTCTCTTTCCCACAGGCCTCCGCTAAGCCTGGCTGAGCATCTGGCCATGCGGACTCTAATCAACACTGGCATGGCCATTCTGTCTGTGACAGAGGGGGAAAGAGGGGAGACAGGTTCACACTCTGGGGGTAGGTGGTGGTGGTGGTTGGGGGTGGCATTTGAAGCTGGTGTCAGCATGGGGGGAGGGTTGGGTAGAAGATGGAGGCAGAAGTAGGTGAAGGGAGAGATAAGAGGTGAGTGGGAGGTGAAGGAGGGTGAGAAGCAGGAAAGGTGGGTGGACAGGGAGAAAGAAAGGGGGGAAAGTGGGAACATATGACAAAAAAATTGCTGTATTAGTGAGTTTGTGTGAAAGACGTGAGAGTCAAAAATGGCACGTGAGAAAGAGAAAGCGTGGAGGTGATCAAAAGGAAAGAATGGCAGGGAAGAGAGTAATTTTCTGAGTCAGATGAAGAGGACTTGACCAAAGAGAGACAAAAAAGAGATAGAGCCTGTCTGCTGTAAATCAGGTGCCACATCCAAACAGATTAGGAATTTAAAAAAAGCAGACAGTAATAGAAACACTGTAGAAAAAGGAACTACAGAGAGAGAGAGAGAGGAAAGAAACCATATCCATTTTGTCTGTGTCGAGAGAAGGGCAGATAAGTGAGAAAGCTATCATCAGGAGAAATGCGAAGCCCGCAGAGAAGAAGAGTAATGAAAGGAAGGGCCACCATGAATGACTGGGAGAGCAACAGGCCCGTGAACGGCAGTCATGTCTAATGATCACATGGTGTTTTAGTTAACTGCGGCTTGATTGTCACCTGGCGAGTAGCCGGTAAGAGGGGAGAGGACGTTGTACTGTAGAGAGGTACAGCGCTGTGATTTGTTATGCGTGTTAGCGTGTTAGCGCCGCGCTCTGCAGTTTTGTGTGGCATGGCTGCGTCGTCATGTATAGTTGTGTTTTGTTGCGTCACGTTGTGTTGCGCCGTGCTGTTTTGCTGAGTCACGTTATGTCATGTTTTGTTGAATTCATTATGTGTAACCAATCGCCTGATAATCAGACTGAATTGCCATTTTGTTCCGCTTCATTCACTCAGTCTGGCATTGTGCTCATGTTAGAGAGGGGGTACTTAGTTTTCTTTTGCTCTAATTAAACAGGAGCTGGTCACTCTTCTCTATCTGTCCCTCCCACATCATTTTTAGTCGACGCGTAAGCTACGTTAGCGGATGCTAGCAGTTACCTAAACATTTTTCCTGAAGCTCCATAAGTCAACTTACGACAACCTATACTGTAAAGCTTTATCAATGTCGCCCACACTCGGTGGCCATTTTTCTGTCACTATTTCTATCAATATTAATATTTCAGCTATGAGGTGTGTCACCATTTTAATCCTTTTGACTGTTAACAGTCATCAACAGTCACAACACTAGACCTATCTGAATGTTGGCAGGCTGTACTGTTACAGCCTGTGCTGTTTATATTAAGTTAGTTTTTGTGTTCTTGTTGCTTCATACTGTATCTGTACCTGCTCATTATTTGGAGGCTTTTGCTGTTCCACAGAGTGATTTGCTGTTTACCAGACTACTGGCAATATGACTTGAACACTCTGCATGTTACCACCATTACCATGAAGTGCCACATTCAAGGCAACAACAAGAACTGTTGCACTCCACTGTGCTGAGCCATGTCTGTGTCTGCGTGTGTGCAGCAGATCAGCACTGGGGTAATGTAATGAAGTTGCAGATGCTGAGGTGGTACAGGCCAAGGGCTGTGAAATTGCCTCTCATGCAACCACTACACCCTGGCCGATAGGGATTTTGAGTGTGCATATGTGTTAGAGACAGATGGAGAGAAAGAGGGGGAGAAAAAAAAAAAAGAGGCAGATTCTGGAAAGAAGCAGCAATAAAATGATCTGTGCCATAAAGGCTCATATCGACTGACTTTGACCCTGTCTGTTCTCCTCCATCACATATCTGATTCCGCCTCACTTTGGCCGTCCAAGTTCTCACTCTTCCTTGTCTCTTTCATCAATTTATGATGGACGTATTTCTCGGGCTAAGTGTACACGGCCAATGATGGAATTTTTAATATCACAACCCGCGCAGTAGTCACGCAGTGAGACGTGGTTCCATTAATGCGACTCACACCCTCGCTGCGAGGACGTCCAGTGGTCTTCAGGCAGCAGTCAAATATTTTTAAAATGGCTTACTGAAATCTCTAAAACAGCCAGACGTTTTGTCAAGCACTCAGGATTTTTTTTTTTACTCTACTCTGACATCTGTAGCTGTTTGAGATTTAATGAATGGTGCATTGTTGTGTGATCAATAGCTCTGACGAAAAATGTTAATGTAATTGGAATAAATGAAGGCGCTGAAGAAAAAGAACAGACTAAATGGAGAAGAAATTACTTATTTTTCAGTGTAGCAGAGTGCGTCTGTGTCTAACTATGCAAAAAAAAAAAAAAAAGACATTATTTCCTCCATTCAACACAATCTCTGTGTTTTTCAACATAGCAGAACTCGTATTTATGGTTACTGACCTGAAGCATAAATGAACAGTTAAATCCATTTATCACAATCACAGACAGGCATAAACAATATGGTCATCACACACACACACACACAATGTCTCTTGTTCTCTCTCTGTCTGTCTCCCTGTTGTTTCCAGCACAGCGGGAACAGCTGACAAGTTTCCTCTTCTGGCACAACCCCATCAGTAATATTTCACACACACACACACACACATATATAAAAAACCCTCTACCAAACCCATAGCGCACCCGGGCCATCCAATTACATCAACACAAATTCAACTCTCTGCCATATTAGAATCAAATCATTAGGCCTGTATTGAATTATAGACCTTCTCCTTCATCTGCCTCTCTCTGGAACCTTTTTTTCCCAGATCGATAGGCAGTTTGTTTTCAATCTAACTCCTACAATTGAGACAGACAGAGAGACTGGAGCCGCAGATAGGTAGACAGGAAGAGAGATGGGGAGAGGAAGGAAGTCGCAGCTTGTCCCCTCCAGCCAAAATGCATAGTGCCAGTGTTGTGCTGCCAGAGAGAGAGAGAGAGAGAGAGAGAGAGAGGGGTGTGTGTTGGCTGTGGGGGTCGATATGAGGCATTACATTATTGTCCAATGAACTAGCAGGTACTGAAGTCACTGAACCTCACCAGTTTTTCCTCTTCAATATCCCTCCCACTCTCTTTTTATTTGCCAGTGACCACACTCCTATGAACTCGATGATCCACTCATCGTTTCCCTCCTTTTTCCACATCCTTTCAATCCCTCCCATCCGCCTCACCTTCCACCATCATCCTCTAAACATTTTCCAACCCTTTCTTTTCTTTTATCTCCTTCCCTCCATCCCTTGCCCTCCCTCTCGGCAGCCCTTCTCAGCACCACTGACACAGATCCTGGCAGGGCAGGACGGTGTTACCATGGATACTGAACACTAGGAGGAACCCCCCTCCTTGCTTCCTGTGGCCCCCTCCCGTAGCCCCCCAGGCATAGCTGGGAACTGGAGCGGTGATCTCTGGAGCATACCCACGTGTGTCAGCGCATACACACACACACACACACACAGAATAAGTTAAACAAAGAATAATTACATATTATAATATTTCCATGACAGGCTTATGGAAATACATGAATCATAAATCGTGTGAATACTAATGGAAGGAAATGAGGAGCTGCGACTATGGGATCGGGTCTTTTGTGTTTATCTGTTCTTCTGTCTATCAAACATGATTCTAAATGTCAGGTGATATATGACAAGCCTGGGAGGGACAGCGCCCCATCACACTGTGTACCAGCGTTTATAAAATGACACTGATTGGCATCAAGGGAGCGGGGGCTAAATTTAAAGGTTAAAACATTTAACTCACACGCGATATCTCAGAAACCACTGATTCTAATGACAAACAGCTCACTCTCGCTACTCAGTGGCCCAAAGGGGCGTCTTAATCATTTGTGGAAAGTACATATTTAAATGTGGCTTAGTAGTACAAAAAAAAAGCATTCACATAATTTTTTCTTTTGAGTCTCATATTTCCAGTTCATTTCCTTACACTGCTTGTTCTGTTTATTTGTGAGATTAATCATTGGGGCTAGACTTGCCGAAGTTGTGAGGGACTTTGTAAACTTTATAGTACATGCAGGAACTGTAAAGATATCTTTTTTGGGTTTTTTTTTCACCTAAAAAGTGCCGTGTAATACAGTTATCATGATCATGAAGGTATCTTGCATATGCTGCACAAGTTATTGCATGTTGACATTTCTAAGACATGCTCTTTTCCAGGGAACAGGCACAGTACGGCGGTTTGTTATCAGCCTGTGGATTTAGCTGTCTCACCAGGGATGGTGCTGTCTGTCACAGGTGTGGGCAGATCAGCGTAAATGTGATATTTGTATATTTAACAAATACAAATGTGTTTAATATCCTAGATAACATGGGAGATGATCTTTAGAATGGCCTTCACATGTTCTCCTGCTGCTCCGCCTCCACAGCACTGTTTTATCATCAGTATTAGTATTTTCATAAAATACTTTTTTTTTTTTGTTTTATGCACAAAGTCTGAGGAGCAGAAGAATCCCAAAACACACACACACACTTCCACAAATGATCCAGCTAAAACCAGTGAAGCCTTATCCCATATGATTTGATGATTGATGATGATTTATAGACATCTTGTTCACTTCATGTATTCCCAAAAATACATGTTGGGAGATTAAAGAGTATAGAAAAAGACAGTAAAATATCTCAATTTCCCTTGTGGAGGGCCTGTAGCCAGAAACTCATCCGTGTGAATCAGATCTGCTTTGTCTGTGTTTGCACAGAGACTCAGTAATGTATCTGTGGTCAAAGCTACTCTGACACAAAGCTCTTTACCGAGACCTGAGCCTTAATCCTATTGGCAGTCTCCCAATCTCTCTATGTCTCTCTGAGTGCACATTACCCCCTGTCTAACCCTGCATTTTGTGTATGTGAGTTTGTTTGTGCATTAGAAGGGCATGCATACTATAAATAAATTATAAGATACATAGGGAACTAAAAGTTATCCAGAGGTATCCATAAAGGTTCCATAGAGTGATAGGATGGGATAGAGACACAAAGACAGACAGAGAGAGTGAGGCAGTGTAACAACATGGTACAGAATTAATAATAAACATGGAACAGATTAGTTTAGTACAGGAGGCTTTGCTCTGGTAACAGTAGCTCGTGTGTCTGTCCCAACTATATGGAAATTCTGATAAAGATACTCCAGGGTCCACCAATAAAACATGTCAGGAGTACTTTTCACCAGGTTGCACATACTACACACAGAACCATCCTCCCTACCTCTCAGTTTAGCTAGCTCCCTATGTGCGACTCTCTTTTCCTATTGCCAGAAAGTTGGCAGAGAACCACAGAAAGTCTAAAAAAGAACTCTACTGTGTGTCTAGCAGCCAAACAACTTTGCCTTTCTAGGAACTTTGCTTCAAAACTTAATGAAGTGTAACTTTTTTTTTTTTAATCACAGCAAGGGGGAATCTGCCAAAAGGAAAGCTCTCTCTCTCTCTCTCTCTTCGTCTTTTAACATCTAAAGTGTATTAGCGAGTCTATTCTCCTGGGTCTGACAAGGCAGATCAGAATGACCTGTTAGTCGGGGGGATTTGAGAAGTTGTCACTTCACTATGAGCTGTTGAGTGTGCCTGATTGTAGTGGCACAGTGGAAGATGTTTTGATGTTTTGCCAGCAGGCAGGCTGTGAAAACTGTTATGCTTTTGGGATGAATAAAAGCTGTGATGATGTTTCCAATAACAGAGTCTGGTCCATGAGGTCATGAAGACCTTGGGTGAATGGGTGCTGGTCTCAACTTCAGCTGCACTGGTGACCAGATTTTCATGTGTGTGTCAATCCATTAAATATGAAGCTCTGACTATACTGTAGCTCTCTGCAAAGACTCACAGTTAAATCGTGTTTGTCAGTCGGTAGACTGATGTGGCGAGAGCTGATCAAACTTGGTAAAAATACATTTGACAACAGCCCCGAAGCAGTTTATGCCTGTTTTGAGAGGGGAAATCCTGGACATGAGAAGTTTTTCTTGTCAGCATTTGAAGCGAACTGAGAACAAAAGATACCCCGAAGGGAGATCATTGTAAAGCAGATGAACCAGAGCAACAGGCACAGGAGAGGACATGAGAGGAGGCTGGTGAGGCTGAAAAAGGATGGCAAGATGTCCAATTGAGGGACAATAAGGAGAGCTAATGATGAGAGGGATGGAAGAGCAAAAAACTGACTAGTTTGTAAAGGCTGGACCACAGCAAAGCCAGGTTGCAGATTTGGAAATGTAGGGGGTTGAGGGGGGAGCAGACAGCATTTCTGAAGGAGCGTTATGAGGAAACAAGTAAGCAGGAATTTGTACAAAGGCGCGGGAGTCATAAAACTGGAGAGAAAAAAAGTATAGGTAGTTCATCCATAGGCAAGATGGGTGTAGATGGAAGTGTAGTGTAGAAGAAAGGGCAACAGGAGGAAGAAGACATGATAGAGCTTGTGGGAAAGGGGTTGAAGAGGAAAATGAGTTGTGCACTAGGAGAATAATATTAATGTATGCCTGTCAGACTCCAGACTTTTTTAGATATCTGTGACTTAGGCTGAGAGGTAAGACAGAATCTGGTGCTGTGTGAAGTTGTGCAGGTTTCACTGGATAAAGTTGGGGCTCTGACTTTTTGTACTAATGTTTTTTTCCTCCAACATGAAGATCTAGCACCTCGGGTCTCTGGAGCCAGAGATGTACAGTAAGGGATGAAAAAGAAGTTGCAAAGAAGGCAGAAAAGTTTTGTTGCTGAGGCTGCCCTCCTTTCTTCCTAATGTCCTTCCTACAAAAGGAAGCACAGTTGTAGCAAGATTTGAATCTGACCTTCCAGGATCTAGTTTGCAATAGTTGTGGTGGCTGGGAAAACACCTGAAACTCTGTAATACACTGACTTTTATGTAATTTGTTCAAATGTTGCATAACACCGTCTCATATTGAGACATAATGTGTATGGGGATGGATGATTGTGGGGAATTAGGGACGATTCAGTTTCAGGCCAACGTTACACCTGTGTCACCACTGCTGTCTCTAACGAGGAGGAGGTTGGAGGGGATAAGTGCAGCTGAGCTGAGGCTTAGATTGATAGAGTTATACCCGAGTTCAGAGAGATGGGTCTCCAGGATGTGGAGTGTGTGTCTTAGACAACTGGGTCAAGATTGTCTAAGTAGAAACGTTTGTTCTCTCAGATGTCATACAGAGGAAAAGCGTGGATAATTAATGACTTGGTGGTTTTGCGCCTGTTACATCTCTAGGTGATAGTAAACCCTCTGGCAGATTTCTGGCACTAATCCAGAAGCAGGTGGACTGGACCATCAGCTTTTATCTAAGGAGCTGGATAACATAAATGATTCAACAATAGATGAATCTGTTCCTGCAGTACACAGCTAGTTCTAGTTGGCCCTAATACTTGTGAGGTGACATTCACACACATACACACACCCTCTCTGTCAGTCAGGTTGACTTTCTGTATTATAGAGGGCTTTTTATTTGTCTGTGAACTCTGTCTGTTCAATTGCACTAAGTACTTCCAGGATAAAAAAAAAAAAAAGTGACAAATTGAGTTTACGCTAATCCTGTTCCAAGGCTGAAACGGCTGATATGGTTCATCTTCTGTGTACGCACTTTACAAACCTTTTTCTATTACTAATGGTATCATCTCATTTATGAATATTATGCATTGTGGGTGAAAGATAGGCGCTGCTCGCTCCATTTCACTAGGATTCTGGAAAGGTCACTGTGTTGGAGGCATACGAGTTAGTTCTTGACGTTTATTGGCGAAAATCTTGAAATTGTGAAAAACACAGTATGTGGAGTTCGCATAGGGGGAAAAAGTTGCAACCCCTTTTTTTTTTACAGGCTGCCATACAAGCTGAAGACTTCTCTCCGACACGTACAGTAAGAATGTATTTTCCTCCCTGGTATGTCGTGACCAGCCTGTCTTCGTCGAGAGAAAACTCAAATCTCCAGCTCCACTGACACAATCGTTTTTACTGACATTAACCTGGCCACCTCACCATCCATCAAGTAAAAACAGCTGTCTAAGTCCAACTGCTGCCTGCCACTGTTGAACTAGATCACATGTCGGAGTCTGACATCAAAATAATGATGCTTTTAGACCATTCTTCACCGAAGGATTTGAATTCTAGACAGACCATAAAAATGAACCAGGTGCCAGTTAAAATTGTGTATGATACTGGTGTAAAAACACTCAATTACCCATAGCGGGGGGTTTTATATCCTGGTGTGTTGCATTAGATAAGCATTTTATGCAAACTTCACCACACTATTCATCTCTCCCGCTGTCTTATGTTGAAATATGGACTGCAATATGATTCAGCCTGTCAAATAGTTGTCCTGATACCCTTTCCGTGTTGAATTTGGTTTACGACCATAACTTGTCAACCTATTTCGGAATTAGGAAAACACGCTGCCCAGTTATTTATTTTGGACTGGCTTGAAATAAAACTTTGCCAAATCTTGGTGTTATTGCCAAAATAGTCAGGTCTCAAGGCATTGCTTCTGAGCTGCTACATCTGATTTCAGTGTTTGGTGAACTATTTAAACGTTATAAACATCTATGTCATTATGGATTGTTCTGGACGAGAACATGTCCTCATCGTCATGTCCATCCATTGTCCATCCACATAAATATGCAGGCTGATTATTTTGAGGGTGTAGTTAGTGATGGTGTCAAAAAGTTTCTATATATTTAGTACATTTTGACCTGCGTGAACAACTAACTACACGTTTGTGTAAAAATTGAGGAGCTTTCAGGGTTATTTTACTGTCTTTCTTCTCTGCTTTGCTGCAACATATGTTTCATCATAGAATATCAACAGTCAAAGCCTCCATTAGCAGGTTCACAAGCTCAGTCCAGTGTACATTGCATCAAGTGTAGGTGGATTTCCTTTCAGTGAACCAATCGCTCTGTGTTCAGCTTTTCCCACACGCACTCACGACAAGAGGCTGTCAGCTAAATCAAGATGAACCTTGGCCTTAAAGACAGGCTCAGAGGTGGGAGGAGGAAGAACAGCAAGGCTCATTAAAATGATTTGTCCCTCCTACACTTTGAACACGAAGCCATTTAAGGATGCTGAGATGTAATATTGTTGGAAATGAGATGAAAGAAGAAAACTTAAATAGAATGAATAAAATATTAAGAAGTAAAATGGGTTTTGATGTTTTTTTTTTGCCTCATCTCTTGAATGTCAGCAGAGTAAAACTGCTGTGTTCATATTTTGCGAGTTATCCTTTCACCAGCTAAGGTCAAAGCTCGAGTCTGCGTGAAAACCAAGTTATACTCCCCTCAGCTATGTCAAGAATAGTTGTGACATTAGACTTGAATCCAAGTCACATGCCTTGAGACCCAAATTTTGTCCCTAAAGCGAAGCATGACCTTCCCATATTTACAAAATCACTTTCAGTTTTGAAGTTCTAGTCATCAGGAACTCTTGTCAGTCCAAACCCATCTGAACACCATAACCCAGCGTTGCAATTAAGTGTTTTCTGTGCATTTTCCATTTATTACAGATGTTTTTACATGTTTTCTATTTCTTTTTTCAAGAAATAACATTGAAGCTGCCAGTTATCAAGTCAATTCAATCATTCTGCCTCATTTTTCCTGCCAAATAAAGAATAAAATAAAATCCTCTAACTTTTATATCGTAGGTTTCAAACAGAATGAATGCACCGAAACTCCCACACACAGGACCTCGCTTGAGCAGCACTTTAACAATACTGTGTGGTTACCCATGAATGCCAGAACGTCATGTTAATTGGACTCTTTATAATAGGAGGAAAATTCGAAGGACACCAAATTGATACCAAAATTAAGAGTTAGACTTTTGAACCTTGCAACCAGACTTGTCTCGACAGCTTCAGTGTCAGTCACATCTAAGCAAATGACAGAAGTATAATTGCACTGCACAGCTTCATCAGCTCTATTATGAATCATTACAAGCTGTTAGTGTGTGTGTGTGTGTGTGTGTGTGGGCGAAAGAAAGACTGTGAAAGTGAGTGCATGTTTGTGTGCTGACATTACATTACCCCTCTGCATCACTTTTTAACACACTGGGTACCGCTTTAGCATCATTTTTCAATGTGCATGGTAGTCCGATAGACTACTAGGAGACTGATGACGTCTACATAAGGTGACAAATTTCCTTATTCGGAGGTGGCGGGTTGGGTGGATGGCTAAATGAATAGATGGCAAAAAGTGTGGTGCCAAGGGGTCCTGCCCAAGCTTCCGTATGTGACGAGTTGGGAGTGAGAATGTGCTAGATATTATTGCTTTGCAGCTCCTGTAGGCTACTTATTATAAGCAAACATGAAAACCAATCAAGTGAGACTTGAAACATTATGTAAAGCGCCGGCAGGCCTTGGCCAAATCTTTGTAGTGATATTCAGATCTCTGCTCTCTGTGGATTTACGATTTGATCGACTTTGTGTCTCCTAATGAGGCCTTGAAAGGCAGCTGTTTCAAAAAAAAAAAAAAAAGCTAGAGGAAGGACAAATGTCTATCCCTTCTCCTGTCTCTGCCCCCTCCAATCCATCTCTATCACTGTTAATGGAGTGTCTGTTCATGTGTCATTGGTGGTGTGCTGTGGGAGTCTGAGTCTAATTGGATGGGCAGGGGCAATGGTTTGTTTAACCACAGACATGACAGGATAATGAGGACAAAAACCCTGGCATAAAATGACCTTGTATCTTCTCTGTGATACATACACATAATGACATACATGCCTGCACAGGCGGGGTACAAACACACAGAGACAATCATGCATACAGACAAGTAAACTGTACGTTTCTGTTCACTGTGTCTGTGTTTTTATCCCTTTTTTGTTCTTTAAGTGTCACTGTTAATCATATTAGAGTTTACCTCTGAGTGACAACCAACCAACTAACCCTAACCTTAACCTAACCTCAATTCACACCTTACCCCTAACCCTAACCAGGACCTCAGAAATTATGTTTTGCCGCATTAGGACTAGGCTTTGGTCCCCATGAGGGCTATTGGTCCCAATAAGGTCAGTGTTTATACCAGAAATGGTCCCAATAAGGATAGAAAAATGCGCACGCACACACACACGCCCTCATTTGTTGAGTTCAGTTTGTGGATGAGGCTCCACTTGTTTTGACAGACCATATTGATTTTTACACACACGTCAAATGTCAAAATCAACCTTTTTTCTGCCTTGCTCCTCTTGTATCTGTTATTCTTTCTCTTTATCTTTCTGTCTCTCTATCTATCTCACTTTGACTGAGGCATGACATCACTCAGTTAAAGTGAATTTTTGCAGAAGCAAATGGTTTGATGGTTGCATACTGTATGTTTGTGTGGGACAGTGGGTGGGACTAAGACGGGGGTGGAGGGGGTTCCATGGTTTTGACATCGGTTGTCCAGCCTTATCTCCATCTTCTTCAAACAATCATGATCGCTCAGCCGACAGCATCTTGCCTGCTTTCGCAGCTAATTACCACTTTGCGTGCTATTTGTCCTTGCTCAGCGTGGAGTTGTGTCATGCCCTCTAATTGGACAAAGAGGAAGTGGCTGGTACATTAAATGGCCTGTATTTACACATCATTACTTCAGCAAGAAAAATCTCCTGCAGTGAAAACATACAAACACATATTAATTAGTAAAGCAAGACAGCTGCAGTAATTAATAACCTCAGTGTACAGGGACTAATACAGTCACCCACATTGTGTTTTTATGAAGACTCTATATCTACACTTCTGTTCTGTTTTGGTGCTGCATTGCACACCTGAGCTGTTTGCACTACTTAATCCTGCCCGACACTATTTATACTGTTTGTACTCTGCATACTGTTTAGACTGTTGTTGCTACTTTGCTACTTTTACGTACTGTATGGGTTCTGTTGCTGCATTGCACATCTGAGTTGAGATATTCTATTCTATTCCAGGCAAGGAGAAAGAGAGAGATCGAGAGAGAGACAGAGAAATGAGTTGAGACGGGGACATGCAATTAAGGGAGAGATATTGAATACAATTTGTGCATTGATTTGCATACACGTACAAAGATCTGGAGTTGCAATGTAATGATCTCAGGGAACACAGATGAGTATTGAAGCTGTCTAGTAGATGAAGTGTTGAAGAGAGTTAGCAGTGTAATGACTGAGCATTAGAAGGTTGTATTATGTAATTACTTATTTAATACCTAGAGGGGTTCTGAGTGTATAGAGGTGCAACATTACCATGAATTAATGCCATCCTGTGACAAATAAAGCAAGAATAACCATCATAAACCCTTTTAAACAGATCTGGGTGAATAAACAGGGTTGATAATATAACCCAGATGGACCCATTCTCATTGCCGAGGCTCAGTTCAAGTTGTAATGAAGGGATTAGCGGGTCAGTACAGTATAAAAGTTTTTTCACTTCATCTCATGAGTGAGCAATAACCAAAAAACTCAATAAAAATATCTTTGACAGTTCAGCCTCATGAGTGAGAACATCCAAACACTTTTAGTCAAATTAGGCAGATGAGCTTTAAACTGGAGACACTGCAGGCTTTTGTTTGTTTTAAATATATAATTTTAAAAAATGCAAGACTGTAAAAGCGGCATTCATTCATTAGCATTTTGTGTTTTGTGTTGCACACAACTGTCGACTTGTTGAGATTAATGCTGTTGAGTTAACACTATGTCTAGTGAGATGAACTGTCAGGCCAGCTGGGTCTCAGAAGACAGCGCCATTACCTACATAATAAGACAATCAGCACTGCCCCTAGTCACACATACACACACACACACACACTCTCAGCAGAGAAATCACAGTGCAGCTGGTGTGTTATTGTACCCTTTCTCTTGCTTACGTTCCAGTTGACCTCACCTAGTTTCTATCAAAAAGCAGGTGCATGTCGCAGCCTGATTCCACGTTAAATGACTTGGCTTTACATTCAACACATCCATAATTGTTGCCTAAGTGCTCACGCTCGCGGTGGGAGCAACTGTAAATGTCACTAGAGTTAACCTGGTTGTCCGTCAGCTGAGCTCCATAGGACCACTCAACCAGAACACACACACAAACACCAACACATCCTCGTAATGAAACGAGCACATAGGTCAATTGTACACGGATTCCAGAACGACCCGTAGGAGTGTTTTATAATATGCCACCTCTATCGGCAGTAATCGTAAGAAATATTTAGGTTTTATGGTGTGACAATGCTGTGGTTAAGGTCTGGTTAGGTTTAGGCACAAAAACACTAGGTTAGGGTTAGAGAAAGGTCATTGTTTGGGTTAAAATAATCACTTGAAACGTGATGTGGGTTAATGTTACTGCTTATTACCATGCCAAAACTATTTACACATTTACTCCCAAAAGTGTACCCTATTTTAATGCATAATAACATAGTAATCATTTGTTCTCAAATCATCATCACAGCAATTTTCTTCTTTCCCCAAAGTGTTTGGCATTTTGCCATGTTGTCTTGACAGATTTATGTTCTGCTATCGCGCCGGAGTTTGTTTTCTCCTCCTTTGTTGAGAAAATAATGTTGTTTTAGCTGTATGTGCTCAGGAGTGGGTGACATGTCATTGCGAGGGTGTTTTGCTGTGAAACATGTGATGGTTGACAGAGGCAGCTAGCCGTCTCATTAGCTGGAGAGCTAATAGCTGCAGGGTGTTTCTACTCAGATAGCACCGTTTTTGTTGTGGTAGATGCCGGTTGTTTGTTGACGTTAGCAGAAAAGAGGCACTCGGGAGCACGCAAAAACGTCACATCCGTCAGATTTTCGCGGAAAATCCGGCCCAGGTCCTTCACAAGGAAATCAGTCCACAGGCTGATAGACCCAACTGACAGAGTCAGGGAAGGTCTCATTTTTTAAATTCCGTTACAACCCGTTCACTCATTGGCAGAACCTTTAACCTTCGCTACTCTAGTTTGATCAACTCTATTTGTCATGTAGTGGTGTATCAAACAGGTGTGCTTCGGTCAGCAACTTGAGGACAGTAACATGTGGTTGGTAGGAATGAGAGACGCAGGTTAATCTACAACAGATGGACAGAAACAACAGGACAGGGAGCAAAAGTACACACGTCACCCTGCACTAAACACTTACGTGTCCTGACAGGTAAATATTTTAATCATATGAAAGGTAAAGCTGATGACAGATAGTGAGACTGTAGAAGAGTCACGTTGCTCCTCCTGTTATGTACATTAGATTTTTCACTTTTGCAGGACAATTTTTCTGCATGCTGCGGATGGCTAATCTGATCTCATCTCAATGTAATTTCCATGGGGGAGTTTTAAGACACTGCATTCACACCCCTGCACACACACACACACACACACTGCATAAGTCGCTTTTTCCCCTTCCCTCCTTCTCTCTCTCTGTTTCTCTTTCTCATACCGTGCACAATATCTAATTTCAAATGGAAGACGAATGATTTGAAAGGCTTCTATGGTGATTTTTCACGCCTGTGTCAAGTTGAAATGACATCACATAGTCCACTGGCTTTTACCCTTCAGCTGAGGAAATGGCTTCGCAAACTCATCAACCACCTCATCAATGTCTATCAGTGAGAGTCACACTTACTAACACCTGCCCTGATCCCACACAAAGGCTGGTGGTCATGTGGGAGCAAACACACATGCACACACACGCATTGAGTGGCCTTCAGAAGTGACCTACAACGGAAACTACACGTCTGACTGGTCTCTAAATGCACATAAGGTAAGTGTGGACATTTCATTGCAAATTACATGTCACTAAACAAGCCCTGTGATAAATGTAGTGGCAATAAGTAATGTGTGGACGTAGACAGCATACTCATCAGCTTCCCTCAGTATTGCCAGGGGTTGCAGCTCAGTACAACTGAGCTCTGGTTCTGACAGACTGGTGCACATGCGTGCTCAACTGCGTGTGTGTGTGTGTGTTTTATTTTAAATGTATTTATTTTTTATTTTAAAAAGCCATTTTGGCTGTATAAAAACCTCCAATTCCTCCACTGGAGAGACACTCTGTAGTGCCTTCCTTTTGCTTGAAATTAATTTAGACAGTTATGATTACTGTGAAGCAAAGATGAAACATGCTAATCAATAATTCACGAACAGCAGAACATCATGTTTACAGTTGGTTTACATGTGCATTTGTTTCCGAGCGTGTGTCTGCATGTTGGTATGTAAAGATGCGGACTGTGATGTGAGCTGGACTTAATTTTTGAGTGCCGATGGCCGTGTCTGGAGCATACATGTGTTTGTGCATGGTTGTGTGTGTTTGCCTGTCTGCCAAGCGCAAAAATCTTTCCCTGAATCCAGAGATCAGAAGAGCTGCTGGCACTGGCAGCCGACCTCTGAGCTGATAGGATGGGGTTAGGGGTTCTTTTCAGACGGATGGGCAAGAGCCAGAGTGCATTGTGGGTACATGTTTTTCTCCCATGTCTGGACTAGCCTGATAAGGCAAAAAGAGCTGGCTAAGGATCAGGGCGAGTGAAACCTCTGTCCTTCCCTTTTTCGCAGCCTGGCTCTTTCACGCCCTCATTCATTTGCAGGTTTTCATTCTCCATTTTTGACACTTCTCCCTCTCTTATTCACTGTCCTCTCCTGCTCTTAACCTCTCTCATTAATCCCACTGTTTTCTTGTTTCCTGTTGTATCTGCTTTCCATTGGACCTCTTCGCTCCTTTCCTTTTCCTGACTTGCTGTCTCATTCTCTCAGCAACTCATTACCGCCTTCAGTCCTCATCCGCTCTCTATTTCTCCGACTTTCTGCAAATGGGATTTTTTTCACCGCTTTCCACTGTTGAAACACCTCATCACCTTCCAGCTCTCCACTCTTCCCTCTACCTCTCTTTGGCTTTCTCTTTCCTCTCCTCTCTAGCTGTCAGGCTGTCAGCTCGCAGGCATGCTCCTGTAAGACAAACACTGTGAAGTAGGGACTTGGGGGTGGTGACAATTGGGATGAATAGGGACTGAGGGTATGAACTGCAGCTGGAAATCTCTGGGGACCTCACACTTCCATTTCATGTAGATTCAGGATGCTAAGATACGACAAAGGTTGGGACTGCAGTACATGCATGATAAAATCAGCATATTTTCCAACAATATATATACTCAACAAGCAAAAGTGTCATTTTGCATGTTAGTTGTGCCGCTGAAAGATTTTAGCTTTGCATGACACTTGATTACCGGCTCCTTCCTCCCTCCATCATTGCAGGATTCTTCAACAAAGCATGTACCTGAATCCAAACCACTAAACATAAAAAAGAAAATATAAATAAACAATGCGTTCAAAATGTTGATTCTTCTATCTGAAAATAAACAGCTGCTAAAATTATCCTGCATTATCTTTGAGTCAGCTGTTCTTCACAATGTCTGCGACGTCCCAGTCACATCACATATTTATAGACATTGACAGTTTTCCTCCTTTTCTTCCGATATCAGATGGATGACAGTAGAGTCAGATTGCACATCAACATGAAGCCTGACCACATGTTCCTCGCTCTTGGTGTGTCGTGATGACACATCTCGCGGTGAGGGCTAAGCGTAATTAAGCCAGGGACTGACTCCATCCGATGCTCTGCTGCACCGCTACCATTTGACTGCCATTTTAATTGCTTTTCTTCCCCCTATTCCCACCTCACTCGCCTGCCCCGCTCTGTCAATCTATTCAATTCCATGGGGCGAAATTCCTCCATACAAACATGCAAATAGGGGGGGCGATAGAGAGATAGCGTGTGTGCGCATGTGTGTGTGTGCGTGTGTGCCCATGCATGTTTGAGCAAGTAGGGTGAATGCACACAATTTGAACATGCACATGTCCCAATGGATGTGCACTTTGCATCCTAATGCGTACTCATGAGCTGGTGTCTGCCCATGAAATGACTCATGTGTGCTTCTTTCTGCACCTGTGGTGCAGAGCTGTGGAGTGTGAGGTTTCCCCAAATAGCTACTCTCATTTACAGCCTCTCTGTGGTCTAGGCTTTCTTTGTCTGCCTCCCTTGGCAGCAGCTACTGTTCAGCACCTGACCCTCTTAAGCAGACGCACACTCACACACATACATACACATATGTAATACACGTACAGTTTAAGACAAAAAAACCTGGTTCTGAAGAGCTTGTAAACTTGAGTATGTCATGAAAACAGCCAAGGTCATTGTTAACATTGGAACGTGGGGTTTGCTCTAAAAACACATAATATAGATGTGGTCTCATGGGGCAATGAGTAGCCCTAGATAAAAGCATAAATGGCACCATAAGGGATGGTCGGAAAGGGATCAACACAGTGCATTACCGGCTTTCCACAAGCCTCCATATGTGTTAAACACTGCTGACCCAAATGTGACCTCTCCTGATCGACAAGTAAAAACAGGGGTTGTTTTTTCTGTGTCAACGCAGCTCCACTGGACCGTGCAATGTTTGCCTGCCCTCCTGACCCTGTAACTTGGACCTGAAAAAGAACTGTCAGAATTTGTGTAAGAACTGCTGCGACAATTGCAGGGAAACATGTAGAATGAAGCGACAAATGGAGCGACGAAACGAGAGCAAGCCGAGAACCTGAAATAATACCTCACTTACAGACAACTTGTATCCAGATCATTTCTGCATTTTTGTACACAATCTGGATAGGTGAACGGAGCGTGTCATGTCAGAAAAAGCATCTCACTCTTTGCAGGACAGACACTATGCGTGTTTTGTTCCAAGCACGTTCTCATTAACTTTAGTTATCAGTATAGTTTATAGTTTACTTTATTAGTTCAAGTCTTTTTAAAACTAGATTAACTGCAGTTAAAATCTTAATATCTTGAATAAATATTCATAAGAAGAAGATTTCACATTTGTAATTTCATGGTTTGGGGGCCGCCTGGTGGCTGTAGAGCCCTAAGCAGCCAACTTTTGCACCTATCCATCGGGACAATTTTGTTGAAATAATTGAAATAACTCAAATAATTGGCACTGTACTGCTACGCAGAGCCAAGAAAACCCATTCAAAGCACCTGTAAAAACATATGAAATCTGTCATTTTATGTCCAATCTGTTGTAGCCCACAGTGGTCAGTACTTAACACTGATTAGCATATTAATTATTCAGCAGCTGATCCAAATGCAAAGGAAATTGCCTCTAACCTCAAATGCATAAAATCAAAGTCACTTTTGAATGAGCTTTTTGTAAAGTGAATCCATTTTAACACAATTAATTGAGTCACAGCGCAGGATGCGATCTATTAAGGACCAAAAATGAGAAGCTGAGCAAGCAAGTCCCATTCATGTTCCCCATTAAAGATCTCCAGCTAGATATTCCTTAACACCACTTATACAGAAGGAAAGCAAAGTGCTGCTGTATCTCAGGAGTGACAGGCATAAAGCTTCATTACATAAGGTTGCTGGCAGGACCGGAGCTGGTGCTCAGAGGCGCAGCACCTGCCAACAATCTCACAGGGCACTGGGCAAACATACATCATTACACAGACTTCCCGCTTCCTATTTTCTGTACCTCTTTCCGTCTGCTCATTCATCTATTCCTCCTCACTTATCTGTTTTCTTTCTTTTCCCTCTATTGTTGTTTCTTTTGTTTTTTCTTTCCTATATTTCCGCCTACCCCTTCATCCCCCGCTCTCTCCTTCTCTCCAGAAAAGTGATACAGTGATCCTAGTTTCCTCCTGCCTTTTGGGATCAGGCTGAAAGGCAAGCAGAGAGAGAGGCAATGCTGTCTAAGTCTCTAGTTGTCCTCACAGAGTGTATAATCCTCTTGATGTTCTGCCACTGTTGTTGCACACTCTAGATGGAGGCACAGTGTTAGAACATCCATACCATATGCATGCGCAAAGTATCTGAGAGCAGAAAGACGCTAATTTGGATGTATTTGCACGAAAGGATGTTTAGGAGGCAGAGAACTGTTTATGCTTTCTTTTGCATTTTCTGCGCCTTCTGTGTGTACACATGAGAACAACCATTCAGAACAATTCATGCTGAAATGTCAACGAGCTGTTCTTTATTTGTTCTTTAGTAAACACATTTCACACAGTAAGCTCTCGTACAAATGACCATTTTGATCTCATTCTTTATCTTTCCCGTCCACTAGTCTACAACCTGCTACCCATCCAGTCAACCAGAGTGATCTGCATTTCCACTTGTATGAAAATCATCTTTTACTGTAGCTGAGGCAGAAATTGAATTTTTAAAGATACAGATTAATGTACCATAGCTGAGCTGTCTACTGTAGAAGCGGGTGAGAAAAAGATGAAAAGGAGTGGAGGGAAATCCTGCATAACTATTGCAGAACTTTCCAAAGAACACTCCTCGGGGGCTTAACAGCAGTGCAACTATACTGTATATACAGTATAAAAAAAAAAACCTGACCACGTAAGTAAATATTATGCAATAAAGTTGGGAAAGACTGACAACCTGGCTTTAAGTTGCAGAATTTTGCAGGACATTTAAAAGGCTGAGCATTGGAAATGTTTTATGAGAGGATAGCAGAGATAATTTTAGACTGACTGGTGTAAAAACTGCACTTTGGAAGCCAAAGTGGAGCACTGCTATAATAACCTCTTAGATGTAAAATGACAGTCATCCCTTCAGGGTAGGGGCTGTAACCACAGTCTAAGATAGAAGTGTGACTAGCCTATGAGATGGGAAGAGAGAGGAGACAGGTTTGACTGGATTGATATGGCCACAGATATACCAGAAACATCGGGCAGAAGGAGAGAGGGAGAAATGACAGGAAGAGCAAAAAAGGTGACGGGAAAATGGGGAGAAGGAGGGGGAGGGAGGAATCCAGAACTGAGAGAGTGTGAGAAGGACTGAGAGATGGATGGAAGGACAAAAATAGCCCTGTGTGGCCATGCTGTTCACTTTCATTTTCCATGTCCCAATATCCAATTTACAGCCACACACACACACACACACACACATGCAAGCACATATGCACACTCACACATCTCCCTCTGATGTATCTCACACACACAACTTTACACATAATCAGACTCTCACACATGAATGCACAAAGGCACATATAAAGGCGTACACACACACACACAGGCACGCACGCACGCACACACACACAATCTCATTTACCTTGGTGATAAAACTGGTCTATTCTCGCATTCTTTTACACCTCCACACTCGCTCGTTTTCTCAGTCCTATTCCCTCCTCCAACCTGTATATTTCAAACAGATGGTATAGTGTACATGGCCGTGCATTGGGAACAAACCTATACTGAAAACATAGGCAAACTTATGCATACACATGTACACACACACACTCGCACACGCAGACACTGACTGCAGCTGATACCGCTCCCAGGGGTGCTGTCCTATAGCTGTGCCATGAGATTTATAGCTGCTCATCCCATTAAAACGGGACCAAAGTGGGAGTGATAGATAGTAAGAGGTTGGGAGGAGATATAGAGAGTGAAAGAGGCAGAAACATTGGGATAAAGCCCGACACGCAGGGAAGGAAAGATGGAGAGGGAAACCGAAATGGAGAAGACCATTTGCATACATGTGGTCTTAATTCCTGTGAGGCCCCGTAGTGACACACAGGAATCCAGCCTATTTTTCATCTGCTTTAAAAAATTGAGGCTTAATGTTACAGCTGATCTTCAAAGACCCTTCATGCTCTTCATGAATCACATGCATGTGTGTGAGTTTGCACACGAGCGCATGTGTGTGTCATTTCAGCTGGGGAAAAGACCCTAATGCCTCCACTGGGTACAGACTTCTTATCCTTTTCCTCCATTTTGCTGGAGATGAAATTCACTTCTATTAAAAGTATCATTACAACTCAGAGAGGAAGCAGGCTAATTACACTCATAATAAAACAGCATTGTTGCTGGTTTATCTGTTTTAGGAGCTTGTATGCGTGTGCTTGTGTATAGGGGGTGTGCTGGGGAATTGGCTGTTGTGTGCAAGTGTCATGTGTGTCCATGTCCATGTGTGTTTGCGTTTTGGGGTTGTGGTGTGTATTTGTGTTAATCCACGAGTGCAAGCACGGTGAAACATTTTTGGAAGAGGCATTCGGGAGAACTGAAGCTGCCCCAGCATGATTTAAGATGCCACCATTCAGAGCTAATGATCTGAGTGAGATCGCTAGCACTGAAACAATACACCGCGTGAGCTGCTGAAAACAGTGGTAGGAGGGAGATGGATATGGAGTGAGAGACAAACGCTGCTAAGAACAGTGGGGAAGAGAAGAAATGAAATACTGTACAAAGAGAATGGGAAGTTATAGAGAAAAACTGGAAAATGTTATGAAGAGGAAACATGAGCCAGGTGTGAATTCCTCCAGAGCGTCATAAAAGAGAACAGGGCAGGGAGAAAAATACTCCCATTCCCATGTGTTCTTTTGAGTGGTTAGAACACTTCCAGACATATTGGATGTCAATAGATAAGCTGTTAAAGGCACTAAATAAAGAAGTATATAGGGAGACAGAGGAGACCATTAAGGTATTGACAAAAGTGTGTGTGTGCGTGCGTATGCGTGCGTGCGTGTACCATAAAACATGACCAATAACCTGCCCCACTTTCAGTGTACTGTGCAGTGCAGCAGAGTGTCGGGCGGCTGGGCAACAAGACAACATCAGAGCGTAATTAGTCCCACGTGCCAGAGTCAGAATTTGATCAATCATTTGAATAACAGGAATTTTGTGGGCTGGCCAATCAGCCAATCAGCCAAGCTCTTTTTTTGGCTAGTACTTGTTGCCTTTTGAGTTGATATGTTGGAACTTGTTAGCAAACAGTTGCTTATTTACACATCCAGCAGTTATGGAGCTTAATCATTCATTTGGAGTCGTGTCCAATATTCACTCGCCTTTAGCATTTTTTTTTTTTTTTTTTGTCTCTATCAACTCCTGAGGGAAATATCTGGCTCTTTAGCTGCTGAATGCTCCACTGTGTTCACCAGCTCATCGCTAACTGTGTCTGTTTGTGGTTTGGTGCCGAGCAGGTAGCGTACAGTACTGCTGCGGCACTTTAAATACGACAACTGCTCTCATACCGGACGATAACTCTAGATGCTCAACCAAAGCATCTGCCTGTCTATCTATTTCAAATCATCTTGAAGAAGAGCAGATGTGATAATGGCGATGAGACGGAGTAAGATGGAAAATGTTTTTTTGCATGAATATGTAGTTGATACTACAGTTTTTCTTTTTGACACTGATAGTCGTGGATGGTGAAGCAGAGAGGACATATTGAGAGGGGACAGACAGAAAAATACAGATTGAGAGCGAGTGATGAAATGAGACATTACATAAGGCAGGACAGGCAGAGAGAGAGAGAGAGAGAGCGCTCTGTTCCGATGCTCTCTCAGATCAAAGCATTTTGTTAAAAGACTTTTCCTGTCATAAAGAATCTTATTCTCTTTCAACAGTCTTCATATTAAAAAAATATATTATTCACTCCCCTTCATTTGGCTGTCACAGTGCAGCACCAGCCCTCCCAACACAACAGACACGGTGCCAGATATGCTATCTTTTTATGGAGAATAGATCATTAGCAACAAGCCACAAAGCTGTATCTTTGTGCAAAGAAACTTCATATTTGTTAAGTTTTCTTCAGTGTACTGTTAAAAATTCAATAACAAATCTTAACAATGATTAATGTGTACTATTCTGTTGGTTGCAACCTGCCACCTCACCGCTCGATGCCACTAAATCCTGCACGCTGCTCCTTTAAAATAAATAAAGGCCAAACTACTGTAACTGTTTATGCAGCAGATACCACTGTGTGCATCTCCAAACTTCTGATCCTTCAGCGCTGAGGAAAAATATGAAATCAGCAATATGCAAAGAGTGAAAACAATAATATCCAGTCTTCTCAGTCTGTCCTCTTCGCGTGATAAATGGCACCTCAATTTGAGCAACCAGGCAGGTTGGGTGTGAAAAATAAGAATTGTCTACCACGTTTTTGAGCAATGAAATGGGTCAACAAGGCTGGCACGCCGCAGTCAACCAGAAGCTTGCATAGCGTTTATATTAGGTTAGAATATTAAGTTATATCATGACTCAGCCTTTTATACACACACATACACACATATATATAGACCCACACACACCACAGTAACTAAGGCCATATCACTTATTAACAGACTACCACCTGTTCAGACACCTACAGATGGTATACCTATTCCTCTATTCCCCTGAGTGTGTCTGAGGTTGTAACAGGTGAAACTCTATCAGTGCAGATTCTAATAAGGGCACGTATGTAATTTCATGTCATTCGCACTGAAACACACACACACACACACACACTCTGCTAGAGACAGCCAAGTCCCACGCTACTTCGGGGCTAAATGTGATATTCTTTTTAAATTCTTAGTTTATATAGGTATAAACTGCTATAATAAATAGATAGCATGTAAGCAATACATCATGGGAAGTGTATAAAACAATATTATAATGCTAAAGCATTATTATAATATGTTCTAACTTTGATACGGTTTGTGTTATTCTATATTTTTCTCATTTTCAACAAATCCCATGAAGAGGAAACATCAGGAAGATGGGATCAACTCAAAATGCATGACAGTGCCAAAACTCTCACGCAGTGCAACGGTGTGCCTCACTGATATGGTTTCAATAGTTTTCATACAACACTGGAGCTCTTTGGCACATATATATATAAATAAATATAAGATTTGGATATACTGGCAATACTTGTCAAATCATTGTTAATTTTAGTCATTTCATGAAATTTGTAGACAATAAGAAAAATATAGAATACCACCTTCCACAACTCTGATCCTGTAAAATATGGTTTACACTACTTTTGTTACTAAAGCTAATTTCAACTGCAGTGGCACAGTAGATTTAAGAATAGCACTGAATGTAGTGGAAAAAATAAAAAAACGAAATAAAATCTCACTCTCAGGCTATATCAGTTTGTAATCATTGTCAGAGCTGAGCTTTACAGTCACTGTCCATGGTGCTGATTTTGAAACTTGGACTAATCTGGCTGCATTTCAGCACACTGTCAAAGTAGCACTGATTGGCTGGCTTCAGTTCAACATGAACAGCAGCTTGATGGATTACTCACGCCTCAGTAACAATATGGCTTCAGCTCTCTCTGATGATTAGAGGGCCTCTAATTTTAGTCTCCTGAGGGGATACAATTTCAATACTTTTCCCATCCTTCCCTCACACCTCAGCGTGCCTTTTCATTATCTTAACAGCCTTGACAATTACACGTGAGAGTGACTAAATGGAAATGTATTGATTTATTGTTGACCTATTGATTAATTGCAAATTACCTCCCAAAAGATCCATGCATATATGAATATTAACCACAGCCAGTCCATCCTTACACACACACACACACACACACAAAATCCAACATCCTTTATGAAACAGCCTTATTCCCCATTCTAAGCGCACACTAAACAGTAACCCCTTAACTGATGAGTGATTTAATAAGTTGTGTCTGCAGGTACACCACTTCTGTACTTTAATTTAAGCAAAAGACTTTTTAATTGCATAGAATTTTAAAAGGAAGAATTTCACATTTTGGGAAATACCAAAAAACTTTACAGAAGTAAATTATAAAATTATACACAGCAGTGTTAAGGGAGGTTAACATCACTATTTCTTGGTCGGGTGCAAGGATGTCGTCAAATCTCCGCTGGTTGCCTGAGCTTGCCAAGACATCAGAACGACAGTGCTCAAAGCCAAGAAACAGTCTGGCACATAAATCCCCTGACGACACAACTTGTTGTTTTTACACCTCGGTTTCTGTACAGATTAAACAAACATGTTAATTATTGAGCTTTAGAGGTGCTGGTAGGCAGATTTTCAGGCTAGCTGTTTCCAGCCTTTATGCTAAGCTAAGCTAACCTGCGGCTGCCTGCAGCTTTATATTGAATGGACAGATATGAGAGTGGTATCAGCCTTCTCATCTAACTCTTTGCAAGACAGCAAATGAGCATTTTTCCCAAAATGTTGAAAATACTGAACTATTCCTTTAATCCACTATGGCATTGATATTCCCTCTTAGGTAAAGCATTTGAATGATGAAATGCAAATGAGATGCAAATAAATAATTTCCTCATCATGTACTAGTAGGAGGAAATACAACTGTGTTTTTAATGTAGTGGTCTGAATTCAAGTCAGCTTCTATCTGGTATTCTTATCAGACCTGCTTACATGCTGAGGAATGGTGGTAGTAAAATACAGTGTAAGTAAAAAAAAAAAAAAAACAAGCTGCACATACACATACACATACATACAGTCACAATACATACATAAATTCACACTATAAATTCTCCTGACACTAGTGTCAGAGTTCCTGTGCTGGTATAGAGTTCATAAAATGTATCAGGAGGATTCATGACTTACTGTCCTTATACATAATGGAAAAGCCCTGCATCACCAGTATGTAATTCCCTGCGGCAGTTTACAGGTCAAAGGTCAGTGTTCAGAGTTCATAACTCTACTGCTGGTGTCATGCGTGTAGCTGTTCTGACAAGGTGGGAACTGCGGGTGGATGGATAGGAAAATTGACATTTGTATATGTGTGTTTGTGTGTGTGTGTGTGTGTGTGTGTTTGTGTATTATCATGGGAGAAATTTCCACAGTGAAAGCTAGAAGTGGTTTGCCAAATTATACATTTATTCCAAAACTGCAGATCCTTTCAGCACTGATTCTCATAAATGATTCAGCAGCTGACTGGTAGGTAGATTCCTTCTGTACTATCTGTTGCATTAAGTCAGGACAAATGTAGTACGGCGTACAGTACGGCAGAAACTAGTACAAACAGCATGACAACACATTGTTTCTTCAAGCTGGTTTCTTGTTTAGAGATCCAGATATTTTCGAAAGCATGAAAGACAAATTGTTTCACTTCCCATGATGTTGCGTGGAAGCGAGCCAAACAGGAAATCTAGTCTTTGTGAGCCCGAATAAAGGATTGAGGTGTTAATTGGCAGCTTATGTTCTCGTTTCGCCTCATTAGTGAGATAATGTTTTAATTGAAATCTCATAAATGCGGTATTTTCTGGTTAATTGAGTTATAAACAAGCATGATTTGAGCCATCCTCTGAGTTTGAGGCCTGTACACACATCACTGAATATGAGAAAGAGGGAAAGTGAGAGAAAGGGGAAAGGACCCTCCCTCAGGCGTGTGCGTGACAGTATGTATACAAGTTATTATTCTCTGGAACAACATCTGGAAACAACAGATCATCTGTCATTTTTTAGATGTGTGTTAAGTGCCCTGGCCCTGTTTAAATAAATGCAATGATAACAAAAATGCACACAAAGATCCAAATGTAGCGTGCGTATTATGGGTGTCACTATCACGCGACATGGAAAATGTAATCAGATAATCAGTGGTTTCTGAGAGCTTTGTAATTGGAACAATCCCTGCTGTCCCAATCTTAGTCATTTATCAGAGTGTGTAAATGAAGCACAACATTTATTGTACAGTCTAATGCAAATTGTACAGGAGTCTAATGCAAAAAAAAATTCTGTTACAACACTTTCGCTGCTGTGACAATCACATTAAATATGATTACCAGACTAAGACCAAACTAAATCGAGTTAAACAGACTTTTCTGTACAATACAGAAAAGTATCACACTCTAAGCAACAGATAAACAGATACGCTGAGGTGCAGTTACTGTATCTACTGTAGATACAAAAATGGGTGGTGCCACCTATGGGTGACAGCATGTACTTTGCTCCTTGCTTATACAATGAACTGTAGGTGTTAAAATTCACATCAATAATAGGAAATTGATATACTTATCATTATGTTGGACTTCCACACATATTCCACCCTCACAGCCCAACGAGATGACACAAAGAACTGCAACAGAGTATCTTTTTATGTAGCACAAATTTATTTTTAGCATTAGACATATATATTTATTTTTTTTAGCATCCCGTGCCCCATGTATTTTGCATAAGATAGAGGGTTATCTGTGCTTTATGATAATGGGAAGCACTGGAATAAAAAGGGAGAGAGAGAGAGACAAAAAGAGAGAGAGAGGAGATGGGAACAAAAAGAGAAGGAGGCAGAGAGAGAAGATGAAAGAGAGAAAGACAGGAGAACAGACAGGACACGACAGAGAAAAGATGGTGTAAAGGTAGAGACAAGAGGGGGGGCATAAAATGAATGATTTCATGAAGAGAACCAAATAAAAGGATTACCGCTGTATTCGCTGTATGCGGCATTTTCTTTACACAATTACTGCAAAGCACTGCAGAGGTATTAACACTGTCTGATTTCCTAAGAGGGTGAGGAGATGTGAAATAAAAAAATTCCTTAAAAGATAACAGAAACAGAAGAGGCAGTAATGCAGTATGACCATCAAAAGTAAGATAAAACAAAGCACACAATCAAAATGTGAAAGATGAGAGACACTGTCACTAAAAAAAAAAAGAGGTACATGATTGAAACGGATAGACTTTAAGTGAATATGGAAAGTATTAAAGTAGCCAAGAGAGGATAAAAGAAGACTGATTTTTCATTTCCAATTCTCTGTCCAATATTGTTTCCCTGTTTCACGCTTTATCCCGATGAGTCCGCTCAGAATCCCAGGCTTAAACTTGTAAAAAAATCTCTGCTGTCAATATTGCATTATACAGAATAACTATTTGAGAAACTAGACGCAGGCTCTGGCAGAGAAGACATTTCAAGTAACAGAACAACTTTGATTAAATAAACAGAGTCAACCATATCCAACAAAGAACACTTTAGAAAAGGTCCAGATAAAAGAGCGATGAACTAAAAAACTGTATGACTATGTTTCTGATGACTTTCTGTATAGATACACAAGATAAGAGCAGAGCAGAGCAGAGAGTGAAACTAGTCTACTGGTGTGCTTTCTCTCCCATTTTTTACACATCCTAGTTCAGGAAACATCCCCCCCTCCCCCCCCTGTCTAATAGGGACATTACTCTTCTGTAAAGTGGCACTTGACCAATTGCTTGCCATTTTAAAGGTCGAAAGACGTCAAACAGAGTCAATCCCACATCTATACTATGAGCCTCAGGGTCTTGCCACTGTGAAAATGATACCTGCAAATGATCAATATGTGAGCTTTTAGGCCTGTCTCATGCGCACAGGCGCAAACACTAACTAATTAGTTATCTGGTCAGATTAAGGGTAATGGAGGTGGGTTAAGAAGATGGCGCAACTGGTAATAGGTTTTTAAGCAATGCTAGCAGCATGGCTAAAGGGCTGTCGATGTCAGTCAGTCTGTTGGTCCACATCTCAAAAACTATGTAGTTCACTAGCGCCACCATGATATTCACATTTGAGTTTTTTTGTGAAATGTCTCAACAGCTATTGGATGGATTCTAACATTCACAAAAGTACTTTATGTTTACCGATAATTACAGTAGCAAATTTTAGCATGCTAAAACGCTAAACAATGAACATGATAATATGTGCATCTGCATTTTAGCATTATGAGCAGCATGTTAGCGTGCTAATGTTAGCTTTTAGCTTGAAGCACTACATAGCCTAAATACAGTCTCACAGAGATGCTAGCATGGCTGTGTACTCTTAGTCTTGCTGATTAACTGCATTGAATCATAAAGAAACACTGGCTGCAGTGCAAGTAAGGATCAACAGGTCATGTGCCCATGTGTGCGTTTGTATAAGACATGCATTTAGTTTGCATTTATTGGGGTTAGCTGTGAGGACATTAAATGCCTGATGAAGATCGCTTGACCAAAACATAGCTATTTAATACATTTACCATAAGTGCTGACAGTGTGCAGGAGTCGATTTTTTAAAACTATTACCTGTCTGTCTACAGGTGTGCAAAGACTTATCTTCAATGGCAATTTAATATGAAACATGAAGACTTCAGTGTTTGTGAAATGCGCTTTTTGCAACAGTTCCTCTCACTTTGAGCAGATCATATAATTTGTATGAAAAGTGCTATACAAGTCTGATTGATTGATTGATTGATTGATATGCTCACAGACCAGCGCTACATATATGCTGCAACGTCAACTGTGCCTGTAGCACTGCATTACAAATGCACATACCCATAATAGAAAAGCACATGCATATACACACTTACGCGCAAACACAACTACACACACACACAATCTGTCGGACATATTTTCCTGCCCAAGGAAGACAGAAAACATCTCTGACAGCCTATAAATTGTAGCCGCACTCACATGCACACACATATGCAGTTGGTAGCAGTGGGCAGGTAATAAGTTAGAGGGACATGGGAGGAAAGTGCTTGTCGTGCAGAAATGCCCAACAATCATGACAGGCCTATTAGGTTAATTTCACACTGACAGCCTGATGTCGGGGAGGATTCGCATACAGTAAACACAGTTTCAGGGACCACAGTCTTCTTTATCTTCATCCATGGTGCTTACACAGCAAATGCTACAGTTTCAGCTGCTACTGATGACACCAAAACTGTAAATCTTTAACTTCAAAATGACAAATCAGCCATTCAAAAACATTGACATACATTACTGTACAACTCATTCTTTATCTATTTGAGCAAGCATCTCCTGAGCTAAAATACAGAGACAACACTGTGGTAATTATGTCGTTAATTCTGGAGCTGCTTCATAAACCTACCTAGGACAAACAGAAAGAATACGGGATGGGAACATTTTCTGATTCACAGCTGGGAGCCCTAAAATCAAATGAAAAATAATTTGGTGTAATTATGGATCCACCGAAGGTGTCGCTTATTCAGTGTAAATTTACCGAATCCAAAAAGTCTCACTTGATAACATCCTCCATTCAAGTCTTAATGCTCAGGGACCCAGCTTAGGCACAAAATAATTTCTAATTAATCTAATTTGTGTCAGTTCACGTTTTGGGCATGCTTGGAGTGGTTTTAATGTCTTTACTTACAAAAATATGAATAAACTTAGCTAAGATTTTGGCATGTTGACTGGTGCAATATAGAGGCTAATTGCCCCCCCCAAAGGGAATACATTGCTTTCTTTTACAGCACCCTGGTGCTTTGAACAGTCAAACAAACATATTCATAAGTGACAAAATTTCATGTAAAGTTACAAAATAAAACATGTTAGCGACACCACTATGCACATCCTCAGACACAAACACACACACACACACATAGACCCTATGCACGTTCAGTCAAGGATTACAATGATATTCATTTAACCAGGCTATACAAATGCAAATGCGTGACATGTGAGCCAAGGCACTCCAGTTGTGTGGTTCAACATCACAGCGACACTGTTCTATGAGACACTTTGATAAAGCCAGATCAAAGGAGAGTGAAGAAGAGGCATTCAAGACCTCCAACAATAGCCCTCCTGACAGCGTGCCTGTAACTGGCTTATAAAAGCAAATCAATAAATAAAGATGAGATTTTAGGCTACAAATGTCTGTAAACAAGCCATATAAAAGTACTTTGGATTTACACAAAATGTACACAGATGCACCAACACATGCTAAGGAACACAGATATACACTCATTCATACACATACACACACACACACACACACACACACAGTCGTGTTTCTATCACTTCAGAGGACGTTACATTGACTTACATTCATTTCTTATCCTAACCATAACCACAACCACCACATGTCTAACCCTAAACCTTACCCTAACCTTAACATAACCCTAAACTAACCTTAACTTTAACCCCAAAATTAATGATTTACTTTAAGGGGGCTTGTTTTTTGTCCCCATAAGGGAGGCGAGTCCCCACAACATGAGGAATACCTGGACAAACACACACACACACACACACACACACACACACACACACACACAGACGCGCATTATGCTTACATACTTCTGCTCAGGCGGTGAGGTGAAAAGGTGTGGTTAGCCTACTACACTAACCTCACTCCAACAAAATACACAAGTCCGACATGGAAACTTCACACTGAGATGCACTGTTGAATTCATTTTAAAAACCTGTCAACTGGGATTTGATGCTGCACATCCACATTGTTCCTAAATCTCCACAGTCCTGTCCATCACCTCCAATTTAACATCTCTGCTCACCCATCTGTACAAATCCTCTCTTCCTTTTCTTTCCCCCATCTACATTTTTCTTCCTCCCTCTCTCTTTTCTTTCCTTTGGTCTCTTTATCCGTCCACAATACACATTTCACGCTTTCACCTTCACCCTTTATGCATCCCTCTTCTTTTATCCGACACTGGACTCCAATAATCCACTCTCACCCTCTGATTTCTCTCCATCTCTTCTTGTCCATGTCTTATCCATTCCCATCTTTATTTTTTTCTTGCTCTCAGTCATTCATAAATTATCTTTTTCTCTTTCACCACTTCAATTTCCTAACTTCATGGATTTTCTGTCTCCATTTTTGTCCTCCCCTCTTTGCACATTCCCATACTTCCAAACCCTGAGTGTGTTCTGCCACACTTCTCTCCATTTTCCAACAGCATCCTTCCCTCTATCCCTTCTTAATTCCTGCCGTACATCCGTTCTGCACTAAGTACACTTGAAGGAAGCCAGAGATGTGGCAGAGCATATTTTCTAACATTTATTTTGCATTGCCTCTTGCCTCACACCTTTTTCTACTTTTCTTCCTTTGGAAGTAGCAGGAAAGCAGAAGGGCTGCCTGACATATTTTACTATACATCCCCCAGGGCACCTATTTTTTAGTTCATTCCCACTCTCTTTTCCTCTGTGTTCTTTTACCTTTAGCAGGCGTACAGATGGCAGGAAAGCTGCATGGCACAGTTTTCTGATGGTCCAGTTGATTGGCCGTGGTGCGTCCAGCTGGTTCATGGTGCCCACTCTTCACGGTGCGGCCACTGGTGCCCGGTAGCTTTTCCCGGCACCAGGATCAGTATTGCCCCACTAGGGGGGCAAAAATGGGAGAGGGTCTCCAACTCCAACTGCCAAATACCACACAAGTCCCAGGGCATGACCCTCGACGGACAACCATCAACCACCACCTTGAAGCCTTTACTTCCCCAAGCAGATGAAGCTCTCACCTGGGCAGCTCTCAGCACCCTCTCCCCTCCCTCCCTGCCCTCTCCTCCTCTCCGGCCTACACAGATCCAAAGAGTCCACAGAGGCAAGCCAAAGCTGGAAAACCAGGAGCATCAGATTCCTCTTCTACCAGTAGCCTGAGTGTACTCAGCTCTGGCGCGAAAAAACCAAGAGTGTACAGTATTTTCCCAAACAGCAGAGCAGAGCGCAGAAATGCACAACAGAGATAAGAGCGCACAGTGTGAGAGGGATGCAGGTAGAGATAGAGAAAGAAGAGAGGAAGAGAGGAAGAGAGGGAGGAAAGGTGGAGATGTGAGAAGACGAGAGACGAGCAGTGCAGTGCAGTATAGCGCAGAGGGGAGAGGAGAGGAAAGGAGAGCAGCGCAGAGCGCATAAACGGAGCAGCCTGACAGGCAGTGGCTTAGATTTGAGGCTACATGTACACCACTGTCTCCAAGATGAGAGAGAGAGAGAGAGAGAGAGAGAGAGAGAGAGAGAGAGAGAGAGAGAGAGAGAGAGAGAGAGAGAGAGAGAGGAGACATACAATTGATGAACAAAGCTGAAATTGAAACTATGGGGAAAGGATGCAACAGAAAAGATTGTTTCTACACATGAGAAGAAAAAAGGAGCAATAGAGAGAGAGACAGAAATGAGAGAGAGAGAGAGAGAGTGAGAGAGAGAGAGAGAGAGTGAGAGAGAGAAGGCAAAATGGTGCGAATGGGAAGAGAGAGAAGAGAGGTGGTGAGGCACTGTGTGGTGGTAAAAAGGGAAATGGGTGAACCAGAGTCACAGCTCTGCTATAGAGTGAATTCCGATGGACCTTGAAGATGGAAGCACATGAAACAACTTGGTGCGGTGGCGGTGGAGGGGAGTACGACCTACTTACTGATTTGCACATGTTAGACATCACATTCACACATAAAAAGCTTTAAAAAAGGTTAAACAAGAACATTTAAACGGCTGCCGATGTGACTTTTATTATTAAATAATTTAAACGCCCCATTTGATGCAGTTCAGTTTGCTGGATTGGCAATGTGAGTGTTCAACTGTTATTAAAAGTTAATAGAAAAGACAATAAACTTTCTCCTTTTGCTATAATTTACTTCAAGCTTTAAGACCCAAATAGTAATTTTTATACTGAAAACATTATAGGTGTATTCACATATGGCAGAAGAGTTTGACAAAAATACACATTTCTCTGTATTTCTCAATCAAACTGCAAATACAGGCCTGTTTTACCCATTTTTACAAAGAAATACACAAAGCAAACTTTTAGCAGCATCAGGCAACATTAATGAATTAATAACTGTTGTAGCATTAGTCCTACACCTTACAATATGATATTGATGTATATGATACTTTACATTATCTACAACTAACAAATTAACTAAATCTAATTAGGTTCTTTACACCAAAAGCCCCTTTTTACAACGGTAAAATTTTGAGTTGTGTGCTGTACCTCCTTCCAGCCTGCAGTCACCTCACTTAACGTTAATGTTACTGGATACACAATGTATGCAGCATTTTTGTCATCTATTTCTACAAAAGTCTGAGATGAATGTAATATTTTCGTTGTCTTAGGGCCGTATGAGAATTTCATTTTGTAGTCACTCCGACTATTTGTCTCCAGCGACTTACTGAAAACACAAACTCTAGTCAAAACAAAAGATATGAAAAACACAAATCAACAACTCTCCTTGTGATAGATTCAGCATGTTTGGACTAGTCGAGGAGGGAATCAGTGTGATCTGATCCTCTGGTGTAGAGATAAAAAGCACTGAGGGTTCAGAGGTGTTGATGACAGCACATGATGCCTTCTGTTAGATGTACTGTTCAATGTCAGTGAAACAAAAGAAAAAAAGGTTCAAGTTAATGTCACAATGAATGCAGCTGCACTGAGTATCAAAATATCTGAAGTATAAAGAGTAAGTACCAGTGCAACACATGCTCCAGCTCGGCTGAGGCATTATATCTGTGCAAATAAAAAGGTGAGCTTATAAATATGGACGTGGAATACAAAGGGAGCAGTTTGTCTTACATTTGTGCTTTCATAAAAGGGAACCTTTAGGGAAAATTAAGCTCAGCTGTAGTTAAAGCCCATGATTCAGTGAAGCAAGACGGGCTTTCAGAGTTCTCCTGGAAGCAAAACAAAGAGCAAAGAATAATATGTAATGAACTGTAATGAAAGAGTTGCTGCAATGCAACACAATATGAAAAAATATGAATGATATGTTATGCTCTCAAACTGCATCTTGCTGGTATTGTATTCTAATACATCAGTGATAGTGTAAAGTAACATACTGTATTATTAAATATCCTAATTACTCTTTGAGTGAGTAACCACCTCACAGTTAGTGGGTGTTTTGCCCTGACGGTCAGGGACTGACATTAAGAATATCCACCTCACTGACCACCGGCTCCCCTGGGAGCCTCTAAGAGCTCTGGGAGATCCGTCTGTCAACCGTACAGCCTGTCACTGTGGAGATGGTGTGTCTGTGTGTGTGTGAGGGAGGAGTGAGCGGTAGGAAGGGAAAGCATGAGAGTGTGCCTTTTCCTCCGAACCCTCTCACTTTACACTTCTCCATCTCACCCCATGAAATGGTTGAGCAAACACATCTACAGCTTAGTGCATCAGCCTGCACTGTCTCCTTCCTGACTCTAGATGGCAACCTTCTAATGCACAATAACCATCTCAGCCTGGGCTCCAGCGTTCAAACCTGACTCATATATTACACTCAGAACACACACAGAACCATTATCAAACCACAGGTTACTTTATTACTTTAGAACTAGAGTGACTGCCTTCTGATTACTAGATGCATTAAGTAAAGGAGGTGAAGTCTATATTGTCTGCCTGCCTAAAAAGTAACATACACACTTCAACCACCAGGGGGCATCAGTTCAACACACCTGCTGCAGACCGCAAGCGTCTGTTTATTTGATCTTCTCCCTCTTCTTGGCTACACTAATTATCACAACCTTAAAAGGTATTAAATTACTGGCGAACAACAAGACCAGACAAGATGACATTTAATTCTCTCACAGTGATCCATTTCTTCTATTGGGAGCTTAACTTGGCAGATGAGGGAGGCAATTTACTGTGAATTACTTAAGTGCTTCATCGCTGAGAGCCTGTATCTGAAGGCAAAACCATAAATATCCAAAAATGTTTTTGTTGCTCACATTTTTCAGATGACTCTCTCAAGTGAGGAGAGGACCGTTACATGGAAACGTATCTTAAGAGCAAGTCGAGATTTAGATATAGTGAGTGTGGCTGTATTTATGGGTTTCCTGTGAGTGTAAGAATGTGTAAATGTGTGTGTGTGCTTCAGTGAATAATTTACTTATAGCCCACAAGTAGTCGTGAGGAAACTGTACATTTCATCATCTGCTGTATGTACATTGTGTGTGTATGAGCACGTTTATGTCTAATAACACCGAGCGGGGCGTTCTGTAGCCCATTTCTTCACAGAGACATCTCTGTTACAGGTGGATCTTGTGACATCGCCTATCCGCACTGTGACAGGAGTGAGAGAGAAGCCCATTTCCACCTGTCACTCAAGCAAGGCCAGGAGCTCCCGAGAAGCTGATCGCTCATTGAAAACGCGAATCCTCTCCACTGGTGTTTGTGGGGGGGGGGGGGGGGGGGGAGGGTTGGAATCAGTGAGTGAATGAGAGAGATACACTGGATATTATTGTCTTATTCTTATGTACAACATTCTAATTAAAGTCCTCGTTTGTCGATGAAGAGAAGAGAGAAAGAGAGAGAAAGAAAATAAGCGTGCGCTATGTGTCTACAAGTGCCTGCGCATGAACTACTGCTGTGACAAACCATTGAACAATACAGACAGATAAACATATACAGTAATTCCGCTCATTCGGTGAGAAGAGTACGCAGGTGCCTTTAAACTCGGCATATGCATTTACGTGTCAGACGATCTATCAACACAACTTTGCCCGGAAAAGTCTTTGCTGAATTATTTATGTGCCAAGATGCTCGTTACTGTTCCTCAGTATGTTTTGTTTGAACTGAAGGTTTTTGTATGCACAAAAAAGCAACCCCCTTAGATACCCCTTAGAGAGCTGTTAGAGAGCAATCCCCATTTGTTGTAACTCAGAACAGCTGATATACAGTAACTGTAATGACATTTGCTGCAACTATCAAGAACAGGATGTCCCTTCTTGTCGTACTGTAGCAATACTTTCTCTGTGATTAGGAGTTCAGTTTCCTTTGGTCAAACATGGCTGAAAAAGGTAAACACTTATGGCACTGTGCGCTAGACACAGACAAGTACGCTGTCAGTTTTTCAGTAAAACAAGTGACTGAAGGTATGCGATAACAAAGTTGTCTGTTGTGGATGGATGGCGCCAAAATCCTCTATCTAATTTGGCTTCCTCTCCCTCTTCTCTGTGTGATGCTCGTCCCCTGGAGGATTCTCGGTAAGTGACAGTTCAATACCTCCCTCCATATGCACTCAAACACACACATGCACACACACTCACACACTACTACCCCCTACTTCTGCCCCGAGGAAGCAGGAAGACCTCTGCTGAGTCGGGTACACTCCACCATCTGGAGAGAGGCAATAATTATTAGCCTGCGGGATGGAACCACACACAAGACACATATACACACTACAGCTCTCAAAATGTGTTGTTTTCTCCACTTTTTTTTTTTTTTTTTTTGGTCACTCACTCTCAGCTACTCACCATCATTCACTATCATCCACTATACGAGTTGTGAGTCCAATCAGAGCTGGGTTACTATGCCTGTGACCCATTACTGTTTAATGCTTCCTAAAGCGCCGGTAACAAGCTTTTGCCCTTATAAACTAAAGTGTTTTACTTGTGTCCCACAAGATGTCACACAGGGCATCTTCCTGAAACTAGGGCCACATTTTTCATCTCTGACATACAGGCCTCTAACAGTACTGCTAAATGTTATTGGCAGGTGCAAACAGCTGTTGACAACCAGCAGTGTGATGCAGTTTAGCAAGCGGTGAGAGAGGCCAGCACTAATTAAAAATAATGACCTGAAGGGGTTGTCCATCTACCAGCCACATCACCTACCAATTTCCTTTATAACAGCTGAACACGTTGTTATTCCAGATCAGTAAAGTTGGCTATTGAGATCCATCAGAAATTAAATTCATGTAAATTTACAGCCTCATCAGAGGGGATCAAAGGGTTCAATATCTTTTTTTTTTTAAATAAGGAAATACGTTTCCAATAATTACACTATTATGGATTTATAATAAAGCAGGAGTGCACCTATCTTATGTGGCATTAACGTAAAGCCTTAACAGGATTCTGTTTCCACCTGAGTGAAAAAGAAAAATCACTATGGCTTTATCAGCATCAATTCAACACAGTCAAACTAGCAGCCCTTATTTCCCTCTTTCTATTATACCTGCTTCGTGTTAGATCTCTGTCTGCCTCTTGGTAATAATGTCTATCTCTCATTCCTGCTGGGGCCAAGAGTTTAAGGTTTTCGTGATAGGCACACATATGACATTCGGGAGAAGATAAGAGTTGATTAGATATAAGAGGAGGGAAGGAGGTAAAAGGACGGGCAGAAAAGGTAGATAGGAACCTATGCAGACAGGTGGATGAGTAGGAGTGAGGGTAGATAGATACAGAAATGTGAAGGTATATCTGTGAAACACATTATTCAGAACAAGTAAGCAACAAGAATGGTAAGCTGAAGAAAAGAATACAAAAGTTCAAAGGTTTGTTAGACAACGGATGAGAGATGAGAGTAAATGAGACTGAAACAAAAAAAAAAAAACAAGCAGATGTAGAGGAGAAAACAGAGAATTAAAATATAATGATGGAAGTTTGGAGTGGTGAAAAGAGAGAGAACTACGACATTCTTCCCTCCAGCTAAATTCAGCCTTAAGTTGAGCACATATTATTTCATGCTGTGAGGTAGTCTGACAAAGAAACAGCAAGAGTCAATCCTCTTTTCTCTGCAGTAGGAATTATTTATGCGGCATTTGGCTTTTTCCATATCCGAAAGTAGTAAAATCACAAATATCTCAAGATGACATAATTGCAGTGGAACGAAGACAAGCAGCATTTAATTTATGGTTGAGACACTAATTTACATTCACCACAACCAAATAAAATGCATTTGTTTGTTTATATATCACCAACTAAGGCATTTGTTTCAAGACAAACAAGTTCAGGTTTACACTGTATTAGGCTAGTCTTCAGTCTCAGCTATCAGGTGACAGACAATCAGACATAATACAGCTTTCATTAAATGCTTAGTATGACCACTAGTATATAAACTCTCTATTTAAAAGCAAATGCCAAATGGGAGCAAACTTAACACAACACAACCATTTCAGCTGTATGAGAATCAAAACAGGGTTCACAAGGGATAAGGCAATTATAATAAAAAATGTGTACAGTCTCTGTGTAGCTACATGCAATTTGTATCCCTGCATTTGTTTGTCTGTATGCAACAGGAGTGTATTTGTGTGTGTGTGTGTGTGTGTGTGTGTGTTTGTGTGTGCGTGGGTGTGCACTCACGTGCATGTTCAGCCGTTGTTGAAAAGCATCTTTAAACTGCCCCAGAACTGAGAAAGGCATAAACAGCAAGCAGCATGATGCAATTATGGGAACTCTGTCCATGTAATTGGCAATGAATAATGTACAAGGACTACTGGCAGTCCTTGGAGAAGGAATCAGTTTGTGCTAACATGCCACCTAGCCTGTGAAATGTATGCACAGATTCAAATAAAACATCTACTAAAGATTTACTTTGACTGATGACGTCCAGTTCAGTCGTTAAAAGCGTTGTTAGGTTAAAAGCAACAAGGGGGCACTGGCACACTATTGTTTAATGTGTGGTCTTTCATAAGCTGTATTTCTTTTTTCTAGAAAAAAGCAACTAACCCTGCTACAAGTCTGTGATCTAAAGATTTAATGGCAACCATCTCTTCTTATTAAGAAAGCCTTGTCAAAGATCACATAGTGAGGAAAAAGAAATTCAATGAAAACTTCAGTGTAATTTGTTCTCCTTACTGTGCTGTAACAACATACCTATTATGCTGGTATTCTGCAAATGTAATATGTAATATAAATGTAAAATGTAAGTGTAGTACTTACATTTTAGTACATTTTAGTACAAATGTACATTTTAGTACAAATGTACATTTTAGTACATTTTACATTTTAGTACAAGTACTTGAGCAGAAATCTAATGAAATGAAGAAGAATGGATTTTATAATATAGTACAAGAAAGTACATGAAAAAGCTACTAATCAGCATCAGTACTCTAAATGAGTTACTTTACTCCATTGATACCAGTATTGTTTTGGTATGTTGTACTTGTAGCACACCTGTGTCGCCTAAATTAACATTGGACCTCTGATGTATCGGTTAAACCGTCTGTGCTGACTCACTTTCTTCCACGAATGGTTTACCTAAAACATCAACACAGCAAGAGTCCCAAAAGAAAATGTCAAATAAAGCCTGCAGACAGTGGCAATTAGTGTGTTTGTGTGTGTTTGTATGAGCATTACTGACAAGTGTTGATCTGAAACCTACTTTGCCATGGCACTCCAATACCGTCCCAGTGGGTGAACAAACTGATTGTGCAGTGTTTTAAGGTTTTGTGGAAGTTCACACTAAAAAACAGAGAGCTGCAAACCAATGCAAGCGAGATTAAAATAGTCTATATTAAATCTCCTGTAAGAGTCTAAAATCATTAAATGATTAAAAATGAGTAAAACGTGGGGGAAAAGTTGCACTTGGGGAAGAGTTCTTAGGGTTTCGATCTTCTGTCCAATGAAGCAGAGAAGTGTGATAAAGAACCATGACAAGAGAACATCCATACAGTCCCGCTGAGACACACCAGTCTGATACTGACAGAGGGGGCAGATTTAGAGAGAGATTTATAAAGAGAAGAGACTCAAAGCAAAGAATGAAAAAGATGGGGGGGATGGACTTTGGGAGAAATTAAAGAGAAAAGAGGGAAACAGAGAGAGCAATAGCGAGAAATTAGGGGACACAACCATTCAAAATAATTTGCGGTAGGCTCATTTCATGCATATCATCATCACTGGATGCTAGCACCGAGTTGCTCTTTTGCATAATGTGGCTGCATTTAAAACAGCTGAAGCGGCTAAAGCTCTCACATTAAGTTTTCCATCTAAATCTCGGAATGGAAATGAGGCTGGGAAAGAGATTGTTTGTGTTTTATTTGTATTTAACAACATTAAGTGTCCACCAGGGCAATCCATATTATATCTAAGACGATGGATATTTTGAAACAAAATCAAGTTTGATATCTGGTGCCTCGTCAAGCCAGTTAGCAGCACAAATGTAAAGAGAAGAGAGCACTAGCACTAATGGGTCATTACATAGTGTGAATCACACATACTGACTGTAGATACAGGCTGTTTTAATGATGATGAAAACACAGTAATTGTGCAGTGGCATCAAACTTGAGTTGCTCTCAGACCACAGCTTACAATAATAATAAAACCATAATAATAAAACCATATCAAAATACAAATTTTAATCACATTCATGCAGAGTTTCTACCAGGTTAGATTAATGGGCTTTTCTTACAAATACAGTTATCCTTACCTTTCAGCAGATCAGATTTTTGACTCTAACTTCAAGGCTGCATGTGAGGTCAAAAAGCATGGATTCCTTGAATAATTAAATCTTCCGATAAGGCACTGGGATCTAGTTAAATAGGTACATGATCTTTTTCTGCTAAGTGATTCTGCACAGATGTAATTGTAAATATATGTAAAAGTGGCCACATTGTTGCTCTTCTCACTGTATTTGCAGTGGTGGCAGTACGGTGTGCATGTAAACCAATTATGACTAACTGATCTCAAGCTCTTTAATATAGGAGACAAACTATAGTAATACCAAACATTTTGCTGTGCTGCATGTTACTGTAGTTGCAGTCAGGTGCAGAAATATTGTCTTCTAAAATATTTTTATGTGCATCATTACACACAAGTGAGAGTGTCTCCTGAAATTTATATTAGACATAAAAAGGACGTACTGTCTGCCCTTGGTAGCACCGGCGTAATTGTATTTGGGGTGCTATATTTCTAGTTTTGGACAGCAGGAAAGCAACAGTTTTGTCCTTTGGAGGAGCTGGCGAGTGTTCTCCTTCTGGTGTCTGCTGCTTTTTAAAACCTCAGAGCCAGCTGGCACTCAGATTAGGGGAACACCTTTGAACACTGACCTTTGGCAGTCAGTTAAGAGCAACTGGCACTGAAAAACGGAGCCGCCTTGATCTCACAAGATTATTATTGTCCATAACAGAATGATCAGATGTAATACTAAAATTGAGAGGCCATTCGTTAAGAAGCAATTTATAAGGAAATAGTGAATAAGCCAACCAGTTTTCAGAGCCGGCTACCTTGACAGGAAAAGCACAGTCCCCCTAAATCTTGTCAACAGGTTCCTGTCTGGGGGTGTTAGACTGTGCAAAGGTTGGTAAAGGAAGAGTAAAACTGAGACATTATTTGGTCTCGGGCCATGAAGTTCCTTAAAAGTATTTAATGAAATGTTAAAATCAACCATAAAACAAACAGATGTAGGGATGCCAAAAGCTGCCAGTCTTTCGCCTCTACGAGGCACCTCAACAGGACAGGTGAGTCCTGCTGCTGGGCTTAACAGGAAGATATAACCCGAGAGGCAACAGCTTTACCATGGAAGATAAAGCAATGTCTACATATAATGTGCCTCAGGAGAGGCATATATAACATCAATAAGATGGGTCCTAAAATTAACACCGCAGGTACTTCAGAAGTTATATAGGCTATGGTGGAGACATTGTCTCTAAAGGAGATGAAAATTTGCCAGGTAGAAAGAAAACCATTGCAAGCTGTGGCAGACATGTCAACCCACTGCTGGAGTTCGCTTATCGAAATAACTTATGGTTGGTACAACGAGCAGAGAGCAGCCTCCAGTATCAGCATTTATTAAGGCGTCATTTTAAACTATAAAAAGTGAAGTTTCAGTGCTGTGACTATTTTGGAGGTCTGACTGAAAAGTTTTTAAAAAATTAACTAAATTAAATGTTTTACAAGATCTTGACAATAAATGTCAGATATGAAACCAGTAAGTTAATTATAACAGTAAGAATTGATCTAATAACTACCTTCTAATTAACTTATAGTATTATTTTATTCAGTTGATTGCATTGTCTTTATTTGTATTCCTTTATTTAATCTATTTAAGCCTGTATGTTTTCCTCTCTTTTATTGTAATTGTTTGATCACCTCCGTTTTAAATTTTCTTGGTGGCTTTAAAGAAACTCCACTTTTGGCCACAGTCCAGTCTATGATGCATCAGTGTGATATCATGTGAGAGCAGTTTCATCCACAGTTTGTCTCAGTCTGTAGTAGTTTGGACAATTTCTTAGCAAATACAGAACAAACGCCCACAACACGTCCAGAAATTGGAAAAAAAAACAATGGAAATCACCTTCATTCAAGTACCTCTGTTTAAGTCAGAGATCCATCAGCACAGTCATTTCATACAAGAGGCAATATGGTGGTGCCACCCGTCCTTTAGAATAACACTATCTCTCCCTCTCTGGAGACAGGAGATCAGTGCAGTGCCCATCTGGCAATACCTGAAGTCCCCAAGTCCCTGTCAGCTCAGTGGATACACACACACACAAACACACACACACACACACACACACACACACACACACACACACACACACAGAGAAATCTATAAATGCCAGATTAGCTTTAGTGCTTGCCGATCTAATCTTCTGAGTCAACAGAGCAATGCAGACATGGCTTAGTGTCAGAAGCCACTATAATGAACAGTCTCTCATTTCACTCCAATACCGCGGAGTAGACTGCCGTCTTTAAACCTAAAGCCTCCTTCTCCAGCCCTCTGTGTGGCTTTAGACTTCTGATTCATTAATTCAATCCAGGATCAAGTTGAAAAACTTTTACTGAAACTATCACAGAAAAACTAAAAGGTTTTCAGAGGACAGGGTAAAGAATAATTTCTCCTTTTATTCATCACATTTCTACTTTTAGAAAAGGCCAACTTTACTATGTAAAACATGCCAATGTTAGCTTATATAAGACAAGCACAAGCCATAAGGCTGCATGCAATTTTGATGAGATAATTTCCCTCTGGCTAGAAGAGAGAGTCTGGATCAGTCTAGTTCAGGCTAGCTGTGTCTGAAAGCTACTGGATACTGAGTGTTTGACATAGCTTGTGTTTCAGGTCGTCCTAAAAAAAAAAAAAAAAAAAAAAACAGGCCCCAGTGCTCAGCTGTGTGGATGGAACCAGTGAGCTGAAATAGTGGATGGTACAACTAATGGGTCGACTTCCTTGATTTTGTCTCTCTCTGTCTTGAGGAGGCACCACACAAACACACAAAATGTAACGCTACAACAACAGACACACACACACACACACACACACACACACATGCTGAATGCTTACCTGCTACACTGCGTATGAAAACAAAGAGTCACACTCCCCTGACATAAATTCTACATTAGCCGTTGAGAACTTCCACGTTGCCGTAGCAACGTAGACATAGTGTAATTACCGTCTTGCGGGTTGGTGTAATAAAGCCAGACCCACAGTCCAGTGGCCGCGGGGCCCCTGGTAATGGCTTTTATGGCAATCATTATTGCCACACCGCTACACCCGGAAATACATATGAGGATACGCTTAGCCTCAAAGCCCAGAACTCATGGCATCAGACATGAGAGCTTCAAAGCCACAGTTCAAAGACACAGGTTTCAGATCAACAGATCACTATTCAAAGATGTCTAAATTTACATAAATAAAAATATCACCATTTACATAAAAAAAAGACAGAGCTCGCTATTATGGGGTTTCCTAATTCTAGGTTTGGCAGCAGGTTTGAGGAGGACCAGGAGTAAACAGAGACTGAATGCTTTCCACTGAATTTCCTTAATGAAATATCAACAATGTTGGCATGGCGAGGGTTTTTGCCCTTTTCTGAGATATAATATATAACTTTGTGGAAAACCAGTGGAGCTGCCACATCACACAGTAAAGCCCACATATTTCATGAGTGAGTGGTTTAAACTGTCAGCTACTGTAAGACGTGTCAGGATCTGCCTGGTTCAGCTCAGCAGGTGACAGTGATTGACTGATCACCATGTACAGTACATTTGCTTAGCAGTAATTAGACAGAGCAGCATGTCAAAATGTCACGAAAAAGACAACCTTCTGAGTTTTTAAAAGTTGGGGAAAACAGAGGTAAACAACTCTAACTGGAAAGACTCACAGCTGTGGGAGGTGTTTGGACACCAGGTTGAAGTAAATCACCAGCTGGACATCCATTTTACCCAACAAGTCTGCTTCGAGTTAAAGTTAGTTTAAAGTTCGTACTGACCAGCTGGGCTTGTTTTAGGAACTCATGTTGTTTTGTTGGCATCAATGTATTTGCAACAGGGCTTACCATCTCCACTACACAGTTTCCTGGGGAAAAACCTTGAATACTGAGGTTCAATACTAAAATGTGAGTGCAAAAAAGGCAGTGTCAATATTTTAAGCAATTAAAAAATTTAAAGGATCAGTGTGTAAGATTTAGTAGCATCTAGTGGTCAGGTTGCAGATTGCAACCCCCCCCCCACCCCCTTCCAACCATGTAGGAGAACCTACGGTGGCTGCAAAACTTGCATAAAACACGAAAGACCACTCTAGAGTCAGTGTTTAGTTTGTCCATTCTGGGCTACTGTAGAAACATGGCGTGCAACATGGCAGCCTCCTTGGAAGAGGACCCGCTCCCTCTGTTGATATAAAGGGCTCATTCTGAGTTAATAAAAAATAATAAATCTTATTTTCAGGTGATTATACACAAAACATACTTATGAATATTATATTCTATTTCTGCCAATGGATCCCCCTAAAATGTACACTGGTCCTTTAACTGTGGCCAGTATAGAATACTTATATTCACGCACTGTTCACACAAAGCATCGAAAGCTACAGATTTTTCTGTAGAGGAGTGAAGGAAATGAAAAGCCAAGACTTTTAATTTCTTTCTGCATAAAAAAAATCTGTAATCTAATGTGAGCTGTCTAATGGAAGCTGTTTGGGTTAAAGCATGACTGAGCATCTCTAAAAAAAATTTCTGCCTGTGTGTCTCTCTTCTTCTTTTCCTTCTCCTCCTCTGTCTGAGCGAGGATAAATTAGCAGAAGGAATTCAGAGCAGGGCTGCTTAGAGGAGGGTTTAAAAAAAGCTTTGATCAGGACCCATGCCAGTAATCTGACAAATCCATAAGGAGAGCAACTCAAATCATGTTCCTTTGTAAGAGGCTATATATTGCTTTGGCAAGTCACCATGCCCTTACGAATATGTGTTTACTCTACGACGCCCTGGTGTTCATGAACACAAGTGCTTCTGAATAAGTATTTTGGCAATTTAGGAATCTGTAAACGCGATATAATTTCTGGCTATTTATTTTAGTAGTAAAACGTTTTAGGCTATATGCCTGGCTTTGATTTGGCCTCCTCTATACATTCATGTGTGTGTCCAAACAGCTGTGGAGGAGACACTAGTTTTTAATCCGGCTCTCCAGGTAGAGTGGATTTCACTGTTTCTTTCACTTTGGCATAACAATGTGCACATACAAGTGATTTCACTTCTATATATTCTTGCCACACAGAATTAGTGCACTGGCCTGGAAGGAAATAAGCACAAAGTGTACAGTGGTAGAGCTAACTTCAGGACAATAGCACACTTCAATCACATCAATTTCATGAAAAAATAGCTTCTTAATTCAATTCTTTAGCCCCTTGCAGTGTTATTTTTACAGTTCACTTTCAACAAATTATCCAAAAGCCTTGCAGAGAGAATGGATTATAGAGCTGTCATAATACCTCTCCCTCTCCTAAGTCACACAGAGAAAAGAGAGGGGGGGGGGGTGGATGTGCAGATTGGTAAAATGAATCAGAGAGAAAGAAGAACCGATAAATAAAAGCCCAGTTAAATCTATAAATGTGATGAAGATAGATCATATATTTTCAGACACCCATGCATGCATTTTGTCTGCATGGCATTTTCAAGAATGCACAGAAAATGAGGACCTCTTGATGGTATAGGATGTAGTATTTCACCTAAAACTGTCAGCTTCTTTTTTTCTATTTTTAGCTATTTCACCAGATAAAGGCAGACTATGCAGGCAAACTGTAATAGTTCAGTGGAACTAGGCAGGCTATGGTGCACACACACATACTTTGAATCAACTGGAGTATTTTTAAGGTCAAAATGCTCCTTCCATCAGACAATCCATGTTTCCACACATAATCTCTCTCTCTCACACACACACACAAAGATAATGTCTGTCAGGTCAAGTGTGTGTCATTACCTCAGCAAGGTGAGTTGAGGAATCATTGCCACAGCTACAAAATTAGCCATACGACCTTATCAAGCCGTGTCCTCCTGCCTTCCCTTTTCCCACCCTTTTCCTTTTCATGGCCAGAGTTCATTTTGCCCTTTCTATTCCCTCAGCCTGAAAAGTTCACCATCCACATCATCTCTCTGAATGGTAGCTAAGGGAAAGATCTCCTTAGTTTGACAACAAAAAAAGGTTGGTGCCACACCCTGTAATCTGTGTGTGTGTGTGTGTGTGTGAAATATAGAGAGAAAGAGATAAAATGTTCCACTTTCATTTGTAACGCTCTGAGATGTCTCAAAATTACCATGCCTACTCAGTTCTCTCACACTTTAAGCTCCATCTGTATCACACACTCGCTCTCCTCCCGTCTCACACACACACACATATACATACAATCACATACAAAGCGCTTTCATCCTCCTAAAAGATGCTTTGTCTCCTCAGCACGTTCACCCACCTTCTAACACCTCCCACCGTGTTCACTGCTTAAACAAACTCTACATGATACTTCGGGCTGTTTCCAAGTTACTGTTGCTACGGATGTCAGTCAACACCCTCCACACGCACACACACACACACTAACACACACACTAACACTCACGCAACATCACTGCCATCACATAACCAGCTTATTTGTACTACCGGTCCGCAACTGAAACGTGTTTTAAGCAGATTAAATGTTAAGGACTTAGCTGTGTTGGCATACCAGCAGCCCAGCGTCAGGTTTCTTATGACTCAGCCCCGCCGGCGTGCTAACAGAAAAGTCAGATGAAAGTCTCAGGCGTGGGATGACAGTTACTGAGAGAGACCAATTACTGAGATGTGCCAAACTTCCAATGAGAAACTCCCAAATGGAAGAAAAAAGAACATTCTGGCATTTTGCCTTTTTGCTGCTGGTGGTCCCTGGTTTATCTGGTACTGTGCTTACAGGGCGGTGTGGGGATTGATGTGTTCACATTTTCACACATCTGTCCCTGTCCATCTGCCGCCCACTAGCCTTTCTCCAGATGGCTCTCTCATCTTTCCGCTCCCCTTCCCTTTGCTACTTAAATGTTCTTTAATTAGTATGAGGTGCATCACTATAGGCTAATGATTTACAAATAGGCCGCGGGTCCTATTATCCACCCACGTTGTTGACTATGCAAATGATGAAAAGAATGTAATGTTATTGCCGAGAGTTATATGGGAAGATTGATGCCGCTCTCAGACATGAGTGGAATAAGTTTTAACTCTCGGCAAGAAAGGGAACAAATGTTGAACAATATCTTTAAGCAAGACCATGAGAGGCGAGTAATTTGCAAATTCATACTATTTGTGGTGTGTATGTAACAAATCAAAACTTACACTAAATACTACAAATGGTATCTAACGCTTTGGTGAATATTTTGTGCAAAGATAACTGGATTCACTGGTTTCACTATTTTCTGGGTAAAGTTTTTTCCCTTTAAATGTTAACTCTCACAGTTGATTAATCTACTTTTTTCAGAGGCAGAAGCTGCGAGTATATATAAATAGCGAGTGAGCCTGAGTAACCTTAGTGCATCTTCTCCAATCATGTGCATCGCGTGTTGCACAATAGCTTTTATGCTGTGAGAGCAAGAGCCAACAGACAGACAAAAGTAGCCAGTTAGGGGTGTAGCAGTGTGTACTGTTGTTGACACAGTGAAAGTACGAAAGCTGCTAGCAGGCCCGGGTTTAGGCAGGCCAAAACAAAAAAGCTGTTTGTTAGGAGACCAGGAAACTTGATAAACAGAAACAACACAAAGCTTTACTGAGGCAGTAAAAGTGTTAGTGGGATACAAGCAAATGCCGTTACCAGACCATCTGTACTGTCCATCTTTCTTCACACTTGGTTTCAGCACTACCTTGCAATGACTAGCCACATCACCCACGTGTGTCAGCAAACTACCTATTGTTAGTCTCCCTTTCTAATAAAGCTGAGATTGCACACAATGTAACATTCAGTTTTTAAAAAAATGATGGTGAGCTCAAAGGTCTCTTAATTCATAGTCTTTCACAGTAGAAGCAGAAGGAGACACTGGAAGCTTGACAGTTTTATACCTGGTATTCTAGGAAACTATATTATATTTACAGTAAGACTTATAGTATTTGAAGAAACAAATAACAAAAAGACAAAGGACCATGGCTTAGCTCCAAAATTCACATTTCAGGCAGCTCTAAGATTCACAAATATGAATCCAGCTACTGTACGTCAACTTCACCACAAAGCAGAGCTACACAGTAGAGACCTAACCTCACTCGAAGAGTCAATCAGCTGAATTCACCCACTTATCATACTGAACCACACTGGTGTATTCTGCCTGCTGCCAAAAGACACTACCTGGGGAAGTCTGCGTGACAATGCTGCTACGAAGGTTGTTTGTTTTTTTGTTTTTTTTGGAGTAGGTGAGAGACAGACCATATTTTGCATGAAACTAGATGAAAGCACAGTTGCCACCAATGCTTGACTCCTGTTTGATGATGTTTGGTTTGTCAGGAGAGAGATGTGTGGAGAAGATACTGCTTGGGAGAGCACTCAAAGAGTTCTGTTTTGCTTTCACTTTCTCACTCACATACAAGACACGATTCATGAGACAATGGAGTGGAAGTAAATACAGAATCTCTGTCTGTATTGAGTATGGAAGAGAAGACTTTATGTCCTTTATGAGAGAAAGAACAGAGAGTCTTACTTATACAGAGCATACCGAACAGTAGATGAAAATTGAAATCTTGCAAAAACCATAAACTGAGTAAATTCTAGATGATGAGGGGAAATTATGTTACTACATCTGATTTGAAACCACTATTACACAAATCACATTCTGCTGTACTTTGCACCATGAGTGGTGTTGCCCCAGCCAGTTGTGAGAGAAAGTTTCATAATTTCTTCAACACAGTATACAGCATTTGACATGACATCTGCATGCACCTGCTGCGTCCCCCTGAATGAAAAATTCATCTGCGAGTGTTGCATGAGGAGTGAGACAGAGGGAGTCCTTATCATGCGGTCATTATTTACTGTACGCAGCATGACTTCCTGTAGTGCTGTGTGATTCTAACTTTTCAGTTTTGAGGACATTGTCCTTGTCTATCAAAACATTAACACAACATCAACACACTAAATGCCAAATCTGCCTCTTTGCATATTTTCTGAATGCATCAGTGGGTGTACTTTTCATAGCACAGAAGCATAAAACTACAGCAAACAAGTTGCCAGTAGCGATGGACTGTGTAGCAAACTTTTCCAAGCTAAAAAGCACTTCTTTCAATCAAGAGGCCCAATATTTTTAAAAGCCTCCCACTTGTGACACAGTGTCTTTTTTTCTGTGCACTGTGAACACACATTTGAGCCACATTCACGGCTCACCCTGCTGGTTGTCTCATTTCCTTGAAGATATTCGACTGTTCGCTCCATCTACCAATATACATAACAGCAAGCTAAGCCCACAAAAATAAATGGTAACAAATGACTTAACATGTAAGTGAACAAAACACCCTAAATATCTCCAACTATTCGGACTGTGTGCACCACCAGAAATAATTTAAGTCAGACAAGGAAACTCAACACAAAAACCCAGACTTCAGTCCAGAAAGCCTGAGTAAGCCCAGGTCTTTCTTAAACAGTAAACCAAGGTCCTTACATGTGAAATGTTTTACTCTGATTTACAACACTGTTTTGTACAGAGACCGCCTTCATAATAGTAACAAATTTTTTTTCGTAACTGGCAGCAGATCTCAACGTTTTGAGTGTGATCTGTGATAGAGCATACCTAAATCTATCACAGTTTATGGTTCAGCTCATATAGTATCCTGCTTTTTTTCATCATCCTCATGTGGTGTTCCCAAAGGTTGGGTTTTATGTCTGATCCTTATGACCCGTTTGTCCTTGCTATACCGTCTAATTGATACCTCTCAAAAAATCTAGACATACAATACAGCCGATATTGTATCTTATCGATAAAAGATGTTGGAGGGCTCAATAACTTACAACTAAAGACAGGCTAAGCTTTTGAAGATTTATGAAGTGACGAGCTAGTTCAGGCAGCCCAACTCGAGCTGCCGCTCCACTCACAAGCTTGCTTGCTGCCATTGCTGCTGCTGCTGTTCATATGGCGTTTCAAAAGCCCCACCTCCACCCCAGCATCCACCTGTAGGCTCTGAGTCTATCTTCCCCAAGGAGGGAAGTTAGTATCAGTATTTCAGTTAGCCACGTGAGGTGGCTGACTGAAATTGTTCAACAGTCGGAACTGGCAAACAGGAACGTGTGCTCTCCCCACTATTCTTCTCTCTCTCCACCAGGACCTCCTGTCAAACTCATGAAATCTTTAGGAAAACATGATTGGCTGCATCTGAGGTGGAACAGTTGTATAACGGCTTTATGTTTGTTTAACTACAGACAACTGGATTTACCTTCCTTGTTTGTGGGAGCATACAAATAAACTCGATTCCGATTATGAAAATGTATGTTGCTGCTAAGATCAAATGGCTTACATTCAAGCTTTGCTGCAGGAAAGACAGCTGTTCGCTGGCACCCAACAGGGTTTCTCAGAACTAAAATGTTTTGAAAAGAAATCATTTGATTGATCGTGCTACCGAGCAGCAAAAGAGCCCATGCCAGATTTCTTACTGTAACTCAGAGAAAAACACGTTTAAGTGTGCGAGCCACTGATCTTTGTTCTAAAAGCATCCCTCAAAAAACATGAAGCGCTGAAGCATGAACCGTTTCCATAGGAACCGACAAAACTCTTTGCTTCTTTCCGACCTCTGCCTCATGAAGTAATATCACACTTGGGTTCATTGTAATGAGAATGCAACACAAGCATTCACACATTTTCAGTTTTGTCTCCCCCGGGAACAAGAGATCCAAAAAGAACAACTGAATTGAATTTTCAGTAACAAAACCGAACAGCTCTTTTTCTTAAACTGAAGCAGTGAAAAATCAAAACTACATAAGCATGCAAATACGTATTGTGCATAAAGAGAGATCAGAGGTCTGGTAGAGAGCTTGTTATATTTGAAAATGTGTATCGTTAGGAACGATGCACTGTACGATGATATCAGAGCAGTAACAAAGTGACTTAACAATGTTAGAGACATTAACAAACATGATGCGGGACATACAGTAATTGATGCAAAGACAGTTTTAATGTCCAGTGGACATGTTTCAGTGGTTAGACGGATACATAAATTCAATTAAGAGGGATTATTGTTTAGTCCGCACACATGTCACAGTGGACTTAATGCGTAGTCCAAGATCAACGTGGTCAGAGTTCAAATATGGTCTTTTTTGATGTCATTGCTACTGACAGCAATATTGCAATATACTCTCTCATGATACTGGAGCACAGGTACATCCTTCCTTTACTCCTGCTTTTTTAATTCTGTTTTTGACAGTTCAGCCTTTTGCCAGCTTATGACTGTTTTACATTTGATTAATGGCCCACATGTACAAGTTGCTGTGTTTCAATTAAAAAGACTCTGCAGTTTGGTGTAACTTTCCATTTCAGTTTAGCAAAAACTAAAACTTAGATAAAATTAACACACTTCATAATGCTGTAAATATAGTATATGATTGATTCCTGCTTTGTGAAAACATTATCCTCCCATTTCTGATGTATGTGTACTCCTCAGCTGCACAGATGGACTGTCTTTAAATGTATTTTTTATTGCACATATATATCATATCTATTGTTCTACCATTATTATCGTGGGATGGTATTAAATATGACTAATAAAGCAGTCATTAGAAGAAGACTACATTTTAACATTTACTATTTTAGTTTCATCAACTTTTTAAAATCATTTGGATTAAAGTTCATGAAATAATTGGCTATTTCTTTTTGGAATCTCAAGAAACATACAGTGAACACCAGTGAGCCCAATCAAAGCGACTTAAGACCACTGAGGAAAAGAGATAAATGGGCTAGGGGAGCTTTTGAAGTCATGCTCTGGTGCCAGGGGTGATCACAGTGGGTAAAATGTCTGTTTTCAAGACTATTGTGGTCCCACTGTGACATGAGATGAGACTCATTACAGCCAAACAGCATCAGGGTGATGGTGTGAGCTGGAAGGGCTTGGACACTACCATCCTATCTCAAACTGCCATATTCTCCAAGGGACAGTCCTCATGACATACTGGTTCACACACGAAAATACACACACAAACAGACATCACACACGCAGGAACATTTTCATCTTGCCGTAAAAGGGACGGGGGATTTCTATAGCTGTTTTGAGCAGACGGCCTCCACGGTCCACAGATGGCTTGATGAAGTGCAGGGCAACCGCATGGCAATAAAGACACAAGCATGACTAAAACGGAGACGCGAGCTTTATCACACAATTGTTCTCCGTAAAGTCTCAGAGTCGCACACATTAAGGAGGGTGTGGATTTTCCTTTTAGGAGGGGGAGTCAGGCAGGGTTCAACAACATGTGCTTAACCAGTAATACAAAATGGATGAAAGAGTCAAAACTCAATATGGCTGTCAGTCTGTGTGTGTGTGAGAGAGAGTGAGAGTGAGAGTGAGAGTGAGAGAGAGAGACCTGTATGTCCTGTTATGTCCTCCAATTACATACCTACTGAGTTATTCACATCAGAGGACATCAGACTTCACTGTGTACAACATACAAATCAGTTCAGAGCAATTTAGGATTTCACAAAAACAACACAGAAAATACAAATACAAAAGAGCAGCAGTGTGCAGAACAAGCACCGTGAAATAAATGATATACTGGTGGCATCACCAGTCATTGCCAGTCATTTAAGAAAACAGAAGACATTAATGTTACCTACAGGAGCAGTCAGCACAAAAGGAAAAAAAAACAACAACATTAACGTTAGCAACCACATCATGGCCCCAACTCCCCTCTGGCAAAAAAAAAGAACTGGTACAATAAACTATTTCAAGTGCGAGGTCATGTGCCAACATAACATTGTTGAAATCATCTGGCAGCATTTCAGTGAAAACGGCAACTCCATGACTCCAAAGTTGCTCCATGTATTACTTATTATTACCATATCCCATTTTCACAGCAGACAATTTCAATATGTAATAGCAGGAAAGTCAGAGGTGTAATCAATTATATTTAAATGACTACACTCCATTTAGGTGTTCCAATTTCATTGTCGGCTCACTGGGAAACTTATGGAACTGAGCCATTGTTAAGTTCATTAGTTACACCAGTGCTTTGCCTGCTATGACGTGTCAATATATCTGCCATGAAAAGGGTCTGTTGTTGACTACTGTTACTGTGACAGCAGACACAATTTTTTTAAGCATTTGGTTCTTTAAAGGTGCAGTGTGTAGAATTTAGTGGCACCTAGCAGAACGGACTTGACAGAAATGGATTAAGTAAGTTTTAATTAGTGTATAATCACCTGAAAATAAGAATTGATGTGTTTTCGTTACCCTAGAATGAGCCCTTTATATCTACACAGTGAGCGGGTCCTCTTCCATGGAGCCCACCATGTTGCACCGCCATGTTTCTACAGTAGCCCAGAACGGACAAACCAAACACTGACTCTGGAGAGGGCCTTTCACATTTTTTGTGTTTCCTGCTAGATGCCACTAAATCTTACGTCTAAGTGCCATCACACCCATGGTCAACTCACGTCTGTATGTATCAGGATTGTTTGACATTTTCCTGACTCCACTATTGGTTCTGCTGCACCTGAAGAACAAGACTAACAGCTCCACCCAAACTGAAGCTGAGCAGGGGTCTAGTCCGTGTTATGGCTCTTGGGAGAAATGTCAGTTTGTTAGTCTGGCTACTACTTTGGTCCAGAATGAAATATCTCAAAAACTATTGGATGGATTGCCTTGACATTTGATACAGACATTTCTGGTTTCCAGACGATAAATCCTTCTGTGATCCCCTAATTGTTCCTCCAACACCACCATGAGCCTGACATTTGTTGTTTTTTGTGAAATGTCTCAACATCTATTGGATGTATTGCCATGAAATTCGGTTCAGACACTGATGTCCCCCTCAGGACCAATTGCAATAACTTTTTATTGTTCATTTTGCACATCATCAGGTTGTATTTTGTTTTTTTTTATGAGCAAATATCTGCAAAACGAATCATATTCCCATCAGCCTCAGCTGCACTTTATTTTACTGTATTTATTGCTATTTATCAAATGTTAGCATGCTAACAAACTACACTAAGATGGTAAACATGGTAAACATTATACCTGCTAAACATTAGCATGTTAGCATTGTCATTGTGAGCATGTTATAGTAGCATGCTGACATTAGCATTTAGCTCATATGACTGCTATGCCTAAGTACAGCCTCGCAGAGCTGCTAGCATAGCTGTAGACTCTTGTCTTGTTATTAAGCTGCTACCAGTCAAAACCCATAGACTTTAATTCATGTACAATTAAAAATATCAAATTATTTCAAATTAGCTTAGAATCACAGATAATTTTTGTATTTGTTGGTTTTGTATGTACATGTACATGTCTCTATGCGACTTGTCTGACATAAATAGATTAACACCTTTACAGTAAAATACAGATTTCAAGCGATAAACATTAAATCCAGTGTTTTTCTCTTAAAGCTCCTCTCTGTCTTGGCCTCATCTCACTCAATCAGCACTATCACCGAGAACTGAAATCTCAAAGTGTCTCTGCAATTCTGCATCGCTCACTCACTTTCTCTTCCAGTTTCTATCCTTCACTCTTTGTCTTACTCATTCAGTCGGTCATACACAGAGGATCATTGACTCCTTCACTCAATAACACACACACACACAGGAACAAACACACACAAATAGATCCATCTGGCCATTATAAAGACTAATGATTCAAAGTGTCTAATGATTTGAGACTAGCAGTGGTGTTGTGGTGGTATCACTCTGCGGTTCATATCCAAGCAACACAAATCCCAGAGGACAGACACACACACACACACACACACACACACACACACACACACACACACACACACACACACACACACACACACACACACACACACACACACACACACACACACACACACACACACAAACATAAATGCAGTTAGAGATACAGACTAGAGCATGAGCACTCATTACTGTAAAAGCATATATTGATTCAGTTTTTTTTTTTTTTTAAACATATATCTTTGTATTTACACAGTCCCTAATTACATCTGCGACAACACTGGCTGACAGCCCACTACCTCATAGTAAGTATTACTTAAAAAAAAAAAGCATTTCCTCTGAGACTGTTATATGTGCAATACAAAATAGCACTGGTTACTGGAGCACTACTGAAAAAAAAATAAAAACAGAAATGGATCTTGTGTCTCCAACCGTGCATATCTCTGTCTCCCACACATCTCCCAGCTCAGATATCTCTGCCAAATATCACCCCACAGATTGGCGAAGTGTGATAGTCCATGAGCACCAGCTAGGAGCCAGCTTTAGTGACTCTGACCTTGATCCGTAAACATCAGTTAAGTTCTACATTTAAAAAATAGAGTGGATGGGACCCCAGATCCATATCACAGAGAAGTTTCATCATTGCCTAAATGACTGTGGAGAATTTTTCCCCGCATTTGCCTGACAGATGCTGCCCAAGGACATACGAATCCCGTTTGAAGCTCGACAAGAACCCTAGCACCTGGAAGCAGACACGGGAGACACGCAAAGAGAGGAACGGAGTGAAACAAAAGAAAATATAGTCACTGATTGAAGGGTAGGAAGGAAGAAAGTGTCTAAGTTTATGTGTTCAACCAGTTTCCAAAATAGTCAGTGGTTCCTTTTTCACAAATTTCATAATAACTTCTAATGGTTTCTCATCTTAAATCTTAAAGATCTGCAGGAAATGTGTCTTCAGATGTATCATTCACACGTTTTAAAAAGATCAGTGTTTCTCTTCCATTTTTTTTAAATTGTCTGTGAACTACTACTACACTCCACTACTACTACAAGAGGTATTTTGCACCATGCACAGTAGTTTCACTGGAGAAATTAGCCAAGTCATTGTAAGCCTCCCAGCTGTCAGTTGTTCTGTTGATATTTAATTAATGTTGCTTAATTACCACTTACCAGCTGGTTATGTTTATTTGAAGATAATTATCAGCAAGATTCTTATATTGCTTGATATTGGCAGCACCTCGGTTTAAACCGTAATTGCTTTGATGTTCCACAGCATTGCTGGCAGTCATCTGAGCCGTCACAACAAAACCAACAAACATTACCCCCCATTACTTAGACAAGAAGTTTTGTAAATGCTGTGAGAGAAATATTTTTGCAGATCCCTAAGAGTCTATAGAGATGGTAACATCTAACACTATACATTATACATGGATTATAAAGCAATAACCACTTCCCCTTCAAATGATAACTAATAGGATGCATCTATCCTCAGTACAATCTCAGCTTACTTTCAGTCCAGTTTTGGCTCAGACACCAGGCAGGTTATTTCACAGGTTGAATCATTATTGCACGCTGGAGTTGTGCCTTCTTTTTTTAAATATCTGCTGGGTGCTGTGGGCTTTTGACAGACTTGGCCAATTGGTCAGTTTACTCATTATGCACAGGGAGCACAGACATCATAATCACCCACATGTCCTTGGTAGAAAATCTGTTGTGGTGCTCCAGTATGCAACTAGCACGATCACCACCGACACTGCTGTTATTTAGCAGTATCTCAAAAGTTAGAAAAATGAAAACATGTAGCACATTTAAATCTAAATGTTAAATAATCTCATGGGTTTATGTATTAATGTTTACAATGTAGAGTATATTAACTGAAAAAAAAATACATATAAATAAACTACAGTACTTGGTTTCCAGGGTAACAGGTGATGGGAGACAGTGAAAAGCTGAAAACAACTGCACAGTAGCAAGAACATACTTACTTTGGGTAAAGCTAGATGCCTTATATCTCTTAAAATTTTCAGCAAGGGGCAACGTAGAGTGAAATAATCTACTGAGGACACATGGATTTTTATGTTTAAATCCACATTTCATAACTACTGAATTAACCAAGAAGTTAAGTCTTCCAAATTCCTCCACCCCACTTACCTGCTAATCCCTCACTGCTTAACTACCTCCCAGGCAAAGTGCTATATTGACAGCAGCCTTTCCTGTCCTATTTCCCTCCCAGCACTCAGGGTCATTGATTAATCTTTGGGGAAGCATGTAGAGGGAGCCTGTGTATCCTCAAAACATCTTACCGGTGGCTGCTGAGAGTTGAGCACCCCCCTCTTGGTGGACCCCCCTCTGGAGCTGAGCCTCTTCCACGACTCTGAGAAACGTCCCCTGGTGGTGGGACGCCCTGGCCCAGATGTCCCGGACGCAACAGATGAATCATCTCGGGTGGAGAACGGCCGCTCCCTGCGCAACTCCCTCCGCTCAGCCCACTTCTTTTTGGAAGCCATTGGTGTTCAAATTTGGTCAAGGAGATGTGGGAAGTAGAGCAGCCACACTGAGTCTAGGAGGCTGTTCTTTAATCAAACTAGTGCCACAGGTGGCATCTTTACTTCATGCTAAACTCTGCTGCCAGCTGAACTAGTCTGATTTTCTCAGTCTCTGTGTCTCTACTTTTTCTTTAAGTCTTCTCCTCAGTTCAGAAAATGGTGCAAGAGAAATGTCCGACTCCTTTGCACCTGTTTCTTTCACTTTTTCCCCTCTTCTGATCTCTTGACCAAAAGATGCGGGACAGCAGATCTTCACCTGCACCGGCTGCACCCCTGTGCTCTTCTTGTCTTCTCTGTAGCCGTCCTCTGGCAGGTACGAGTGTCAGAGAGGAGAGGTGGCGTAGCAGAAGGTGCTGTCTGCACCCTGTTGCATGTGCTGTTACTGTGGCTCGGCTGTTGATGCTGTTTTCCCTCCTCACAGGGAGGGAGAGAGAGGGAGAGGGAGAGAGAGAGAGAGAGAGAGAGAGAGAGAAACAGGGAAACAAGGCAAGGGAAAGAGAGAGGGAGGGAGAGAGGAAGAGGAGGGGGTTGAAAGGGGCTTCAAGACAGAGACAAAATAATAACAAGAAGCTCACACAGTGGTCAGAGGAAGAACAGGAAAAAAGAGCAAGAGACAGCGAAACAAGTAGAGAGGAAAAAAGAAAAGGCTACCAGACAAAACGAAGAGGGGGGGGGTCCAGTAGAGCATAGCGCAGCGCTGCTTAAAGCTGACTGAGGCACAGAGACAGACACCCTGTTCAGTAAGTCACTCTCTCACTGTGAAAACTGTGCTTTGAATACCCACAGCTACTAAAGCTCCATCTCCTCCCTCTCATGATCCTCTTTCTCCCCGAGCTTTCATTCACAATCTCAGTCTCTCCTTCTTTTCTGACCGGGGGAACACGTCCCCCCCCCTACCCCCCCCCTCCCTTCCTCTTCTTTCTCCTCTTCCTCTTTGATGTGCATGGTTCACAGTTCATGAGTTAAGCCACCTGAGCTTCAGTCTCTCTTGTGCGATTGAAGACTAAAGAAAGGGCGACGCCAAATAAAACTGGCACTCGTGATCTTCTCTGCTTTTTCAATGTCCTGGTCTTCTTCTTCTTCCACTCTCACACCTGTCACTCAAAGTCTTCAGATGTGCTAAAAGGGCCGGCGACGCTGTGGAGTTGTGGAGTTGACAGAAGGTGAGAATTTGAATAATTTCTTCAGGTGCAGTTGTGAGAAAAAAAATGCTTGCTATTCTTTGAGGATCTGCAATGCTTCAAACTCTTATTTGGTCTTAAAAGATGAGAAATGTATTCTGGGACAAGAAGACAAAATGAAAGAGACAGAGTGAGATAGACAGAGAGAGAACAAGTGAGATACCAGGATAGAGACAAAGTAAAGAGAGGTGACAGTTTCTGAACACCGGGGACATTGTTGTCATCGCTCCAAGCAACCACTCACCACCTGGGAGTACACACCAGTGTGGGTTTATATATGTGTGTGTGTGTGTGTGACTGAGCAAATGAGAGACAGGGAAAGTGAAAGAGCAAGACAGAAATTCCCTGAAGGGTGAAAGAGTAAGAATGAACAAGTGACAGTGAGAGAGCGGGTGAAGGAGTGAGAAAGTGGGAGTGAAAACACACAATCACAAGTTTTGGTCAAACACAGAATAACTGATATCATTAACGACAGCTCCGTTCCACTCAAGTGTCCAAGGAAGCCATACTGGTGAACTGTCATGCATTATACAGTGCCAGGGTCAGGTACTGGAAAAAACTAAATGGGATTCAGCCACCATTAACCTTATTGACTGCAGAAGAGCAATGGCCTGCTGAAGAGCCTCGGCATGATCAGATGATCAGCCAGAAACAATTAGTCCATGAATCGATTAGCTGATCAACAGGAAATCAACAGGCAACTATTTTGATAATCAGTTAATAGTTTCAGTCACATTGAAGCAAAAATGCCAACCGTTCTTCTCTGGTTACAGCTTCACCAATATAAAGATTTTCTGCTTTTGTCTGTTTTATCTAATTGTACACTGAATATCTTTGGGATTTGGATAAAGCAGGAGGACATGTGAAGACTTCAACTTGCATCGACTTGGACCCTATTTTCCCATCATTTTAGGTCTAAGTGACTAATGGGAACAAAAAATTTTGGAGTTGGTCCTGTATTGAGCGAGGGCGATTCAGCGGGCAGCCACAAACCGGGCTGCAATGTAATCCTTGGGGGCAATTGTGCCCGTCAATCTACGTCCACCAAAAGTGCTTGTTTTTGCCACTGTCCGGCTTATAAGTGTCTGACAATGAAAATAAACACAGGAACTAGCCGCCTGTAGCAGCATTATGGCTAACTGTAAAGGTATCTATATCTGGGGCAGTTTGCACTCGGTTTGTTTACGTGTGAGGCTGTGGATAGCTCAGCGTCTGTTCATGCCAGAGAAGTAGTAACTTAGTAGATGAAATAAAATGGTTCATGTCCGCAAGTTTCCAAATTGCAAGGATAAAATGACCAGATCCACACTGTGCAGTTTTCATGGGCTACCGCTGGATGATAGAGACTTACATACTGTAATTCCTCACACAGTTACATGCTCTAATCGCATTTTTCTTACCGTGTGGAGCTGAACGTTTGGTCCAGCCGGCCTCGCTCTTTTCTTCTTTTTTCCTCGTGGAGGTGAAACAGTCTCCTGGACGACAATGTTGATAAATGCTGTAAACCCATGTGTAGTAGTTACACAGCTGAGACTCTCATCCGTGGACACGTCTAGATGTTCCGAGTCTGGCAGCAACAGGTCCGACTCTGCAGAAAAAGTTTTCCTCTTCACTCGTCAGGAGAGCAGTGACCGCAGGAACACCAGCAGTCAGGCCCGGCTCCAGAACAAAATGACTTACGGCGCATCTGAAATTAGTGGGGACTAGTAGGTACAGTGCAGGCCCGCAACAGCAATGAAAAATAGTGTAGGTGTTACCAGGGTTCAAAATTTACTTTTTTCCTCAGTGTCCCTCAACTGTCCCCAATTCTACTTTCAACTGTCCCAGACTTAACAACCACTGTCCCAAATTGAAGTTCCTTTTTTTTCCATTGTAAAATTGTTACTTATTAACCCTTAGAGACCCACAGGGGTGTCTACACCCTCAGCCAACATTACTGTCTTTCAGAGGCTGTAGTGGGATCAGTTCCAAAGCTAGATAAAGATACTCGAATGAAAATGAGTTCTATGGGTACCCTTTAGTCTCCCCTTTACAGACACACCCACTTTACGTTAATTCCATGCAGTTTTTGGCAAAAACATGCAGTTTCTTTGCATGCAGTATAAATGTGTTATTTTGCCTATGTTATTGTTATTTGAATATTTCTGCATACTGGGGTCCCTAAACAGTCTTGGAATTGCATAAATTGGGTATGACTGGAGATCGTAGACTCTTGTGGATTCAATGAACCCAATTGTGTTCATGTGTGATGATCTCAGTCCCCATAGTTGCCATTTCATTGTAGTGAGATCATTTTTGAAACTTGACCTCACTGTATAAAATGACCTATTGTGACCTCTACGATAATCACAGCCTCAAGAAACTTTACAACCACAAACTAGAGACCGAGGGCATTCAGAGGATGTATGGCTTTCCTCAGTATATTGACAATAAGGGGGTTTCTAAGCAGTTTCCGGAACAGAAGTGTTCGCCATCCAATCGCCAAAAATTCTTATAGAAATCTCCAAATGTTTTTGATACCAACCAATTCTCAAATGGTCAAAAATGATTCAATTTTGCACCAAATCTGTGCAACAAATGCGATCAACCCAAAAATTGCTGCAACAACTTATGAGACATAATTGAGCATGGGAATGGCCATCATATACTTCCATAATGTTCGAAGCCCTGCATCTCAAATTAATCTTCAGGCTCCCAGCTTTCAAATGATGTTTACCACTTCTATGGGGCGCAGCCCCCCCCCCAAAAAAAGACAAAAATGGGTCTATGGTGGGTCACTAAGGGTTAATCCTTTCCTTAAGACAAGTACAATAGGTTGTACACAATTTACATACATTTTAACAGTGCAATTATTATTTAGACACTTTCATACACCGCACATGTACATGACCAATATGGTGCAGCTCCATTAGCACGTGCAACTTTTCTGGCACACATATTATGACAAAGCAACCTTGAATAACACTGCATATTAATAATTTTACAGTGTTCAATTTTCGTGACCATTTATACACAGAGCCAGATGTTACCAAGGGTGCAACATGTGGGGACAATACAGACTCGGCTGCCCTCAGGTGTAGCTGCTAGCTTGATGGATACACCTCTGAGCTAAAAATAGCACAAAGATGCAACAAAACGTAACCTTGCGTAAGTTTCAGAAAGTTACCACGAATGTAAACATGTACACATGCAGCGTTAATGAGTAACTAACATTACATTTCTACATGATATGATGATAACTTACATGTTAAACAGAGGTTTTGCGGGGCGAGTCGTATGTTTAGCTATACAGGTTCCCGGGCGCACGTCAAAACAACACACCCACGTGGGTGACTGACCATGAATGATTGAATGAGCTAGCAGTCATTTACATTCACTGTCGGACTGTTTATATGACACTTTATTAAGTTTTAATATTTTTTTCAGGCGATAAAGTAACCATCTAGATTCCCAATATGTGGTGAGTTTGAAAATTTGTTCCTGCATTTAATGATAAGTTTCTATACTGTCCCAGAATTGTCAAATTTCAACTGAGGGTGCAAAATATTAAACTGAGGGTGTGAGGCATGATTTTGCACCCTCGTAGAAGCGGGCCTGCTGCCTCCATTCTTCGTTTTTCCTCTTTCAGTTGTTTTATCTCCTCTCTGTGTACTCCGGCTCAAATAAATCCGGGATAATCCGTCATTGCACGTAGTTTTTTTCCTTACAGTGTAACTGCGGTGAAATCAGCCTCATACATGTAAACAAACTGGTGTGCGCGGATGAATATGTTAGTGGTTCGGTTAGCTGGCAAACTGCCCCGGATATAGATCTCTATGCATTTAGCCATAATGCGGCAACAGGCGACTAGTTCCTGTGTTTACTTTGTTGTCAAACACTTATAATAACAATCTGAACCTGTCAGTGGCAAAAACAAGCTCTTTTAGTGGATGTAGATTCACGAGCGCAGTTGCCCCCAAGGATTATATTGTAGTCCATCTCGTGGCTGCCAGCTGAAGCGCTCTCGCTCAGTAATGGGCCAACTCCAAAAGTTTTTGTCCCCATTAGTCACTTAGACACAAAACGATGGGAAAATAAGGTCCAGGTTGAAAGATACCGGAAATTTCCCTTTAATTAATGTGCAGCTCGATGCAAATTGGTATTACTTGAACAGAGGAAACTTGTTAATAAGAAACATTATATTATATTGTTTATTGTGCAATGTAGTTTAACACCTGAGAGGAATTTGGAGGAACTGCTTACCATAAATACAGTGTTTAAGTGTTTAAGTGACATTATTTTACCTAATGTGCGGACCAAAGGGACCAAAACAGACCAGTTAACATTTTTAGCTCTGGCTCCTTGTGGAGTATCTCAGCTGTGGGAGATTATAGCATGATGTGTGTTTTTGATTCTTGATAGGAGTCACACTTTCCCCAATTCTAGACACATGTGCTTAAATATTCTCATCAAATCTGAACCTCCAGCCAAAACCGAGCTGCATAAATCCACTATAGGTAAGAGTTATATTCATGTTTAGCTCTGTTTTGTTCTCCACCAACTCAGAAAGTTAGCGTACAGTGACATTTTCAGAGCCATTTGCAGAAAAAAAAACCATCTTGCAACTGTGTTGCTGCTAAAATTCATTAGAGCTGTGAGAATAATTTACTAAGCAGCACTAATGCTGCTTTTATAACTACAGCAGATCCCTTTTACAACATATCTAGTCATTCATGTAAAAATGGTGATTAATGTAAAAACACTGATTAAAAAGTAGGTGTGGTGGCAATTTTGTTGTTATGTAATTTAAAAAATATGTGGTAGCTGATTGTTAGGCTTCTATGGGATGGGACTGACAAGGAAATTGAGGAAATCTATAGTTTTTTTTAACTGGTGCCTCAAAGAAATGATCCAATAGGCCTACAAGACTGACACATTCATTCACTTCAGCCCAGCTCACAGTAACACACACACACACATATTGTAGAATTAGGCTATTTAAAACTTTCCAAAACTTTGCATTTTTTTGTTTGTTTGTTTGTTTGTTTGTGTGTTTTGTTTTGTTTTTGTTGTTGTTGTTGTTTTGTTGAGTTTGAGTTTTCCAAAGATGGAGGATCACTTGATACACACAGAGGGATGCAGGAGATATCTATGACTATGCTGTATGTAGCTACAGATATATTTAGATTAGAAATAGAAGAAGAACATAAAGAGGACAACCTAATTAATTATTTGTATAAAACCAGTTTGGGACTTCCTGGCTCTTGACAACAGAAAACCAAGTAGATGCCACACTTAAATTTGTATGACAACTTCTGTCAATATGTGAAAAATGGGGACACAGCCGAAAAAAGGTTAAGTAATCCTGTAAAAGAGAGAGAAAAACCATCAACTCTGAAAAGCAGAAAGGGAAATAAGAGCTGTCAGTTTCACCCAAGTAGCTTTGTGAAAATCTGACACGGTGTGTTTAAAGTTTGGACATGTCAGTCTGTACTTGCTGACATCTGCCTCCCTCCCCCTTCTTTCACATCAAAGACCCACCTACACAGGGGTTACGTGGTTGCCATGGTTACTAACCCGAAAAATTAGATGTTGCATCATCAGTGCTTCATTATAATCCTCCCATATAACACAGTGTGCGCTCATGTACAATTTCACACCATTATATCCACACAAACACACGTTCCCCCCACGCAGACACACAACCAATCACCTGCAAAAATATTCATGTTTCCGTCCGTCTCACTTACACACACGCATACAGATGTACGCGTGCAACCGTGTTAAGTGGCTTCATCACTTACTGATCTCTTGAACTGCCAGACATTTTTTACTGCAGATACTGGATGACCACATTGACCACAACATGTCGCTCACAATATGAAAATAGTTTGATAAAAAAAAAAAAAAAAATAATAAAGCAATACTGAGTCAAAAAAAAACGTTCCCAGGCGACATCTTGTTGAGTTTTAACTAATTAAAGTGTGATATATAAATGGTACAACACCAACAAATACATGTATTTAAAAAACGCCTACAAAGTTGCTCGCCTGATGAAAAATATACCCATTAATTCCAGGTCATTTCGTTAAACAAGTAACTTTTTCTTTGGAGAGGCTTTCTAATTGCCTGTCTGATTAGCAGGATATTTTTCTGGGGTTGTGTAGAGTGTCAAACTAACTACTAACAATTTACAGCAACAGAAGGGAGAGAAGTGTAAAGCATGCCCCTGCAAAAGGAGCTGCCATTAGCTGAGGGAATAACAAAATACTTGAGAAAAATTGCTGTCTGCTTCTAATCTCCGAAGCAAAGACTAATTGTCAGACTTTCTTAACAAGACGTTACTTTCTGATCTTGAAGTTTGCTGATGATCAAAGTCTATAAAAAAATAACAATGCTTGAATTTGAAGTGGCTTATAGTCAATATCTGAACCATGGTGGCAGAGCTGCTGATGTAATAACTATCAGTACACAACCATACTGAACCAAAGGAAAATCTGAGGTTTTATTATTTCAACCATATTTAAATACAAACATTAAGCTTGTGGAACAAATTATTCATCCATCCAGAGCAAAGGCTCTTTTCTTAATCTGAGCATTTGAAATTTGTGCCTTCTAAAACCTTCAGTGGAATATTTGTCGCCCACTTTAAAAAGCTGTTTCTTTGACAGTTTGAAAGTACACTTTTACTAAAAATGAATATCAGAATTTAAAAAAATTTCCACTCTAAAATGTGGATAAAAACAGTCAGCCACTTTGGCTTTAAGGTAAAAATATAGAAAAATTCATTATAGTGTTTTTTTTTTTCATTGATTTCAACACATGAAGGCAAATTGAGGAAACTTACACTTATGCTTACTGTTCAAGAGTAGTCTTGTCTGAAGTAGTGGACATGGAGAACAATGTTGTAAACGTGTTTTTTTCCCCTGAAATTTCAGTAATTAATTATAGGACTTGGCATCCTTCTTTTGTCAATTAGCAAAAACATCTGTTCAGTCAGTTTTGCAGATTAAAATAATTTCAGATTCTAATCAGTTTATGTTATGCATAGGAATGAATACGTGTATATATAGAAATATAGTCAATACATGCATAGTGAATAACTCATAAATATATATACATAAAATTACATAAATTAATTATTATTGAAGTAACTTTGATGTTTTTGTACGATTCATTATCTGTCTATCGTGTCGAAACAGGAAGTGTGACTCCTACCTTTATCTCTGTGCACAGCGGGGTCAGGACTCTTCTATTGTGAGATTTCCTCGTCATCTTCCTCTGGACGACAAAATCAGAGACAGACACAGAGAAGACAGTGAGAAAACATCTGTCGTACCTCATAAAGATATCAAAATCTCCTCATTACTTTTTGATCGCGTATGTCGTCTTCAAATCTGTGAAATATGAAATCAAATACAATTTTATTTCATAATTTACTAACATCTGTGATATTTGTAACATATATGATTTTAAAGCATTTAAATAATGTTTGAGCGTTTACGTTAATACTGTTTTCACTGTTGGTTGCAGCCATAATGTCTTTTCAAAGTGCAATCGGGAAGTGTTGTCATACATATACTTTCTTTTGCAAAGGATCTGCTGATGCTACAGCTTTCATACTGTAAGCATGATGCAATTTGTTGAAAACATGCACACAAAAATCGGTTGCGTAAATCTTTTCATTGTAGTTTATTTGCTCTAAACTGACACATTCCTTCCATCGCTCCATCCTTTTATTGCTACTTTAATCTACGCCTCCTATTTTCTCACTGCTAGCTTGTTTTATATTGATTAACTAAATTTCCCAATTGGTTTTGTAAAATGACGTGATATGAAATCAAGGGTTGTTGCATGCAATGTTTTCAAGGCTAAAGTCTTATTCATTAGTCTTTTAGTTGCCGGCAGGGTTTTAAAATATCTCATTCTCATACAAACAGCATGAAAAGACAAAAAAAATTTAAAAGTTGATTAGGATTTGTTCTCAAGAGGTTTTTGTTCAGGTGTTATGAAAGCGTTTCTGACCTCAGCTAATTGAAAGTGCTTTACAGAATTAATATTTCCAACTACTGAGGAAAACAAATACACAGAGGCGAGCTGCAGAATGTGGTTTTAAACATCAAACAAGCCTCATCTCAACAGAGGCGCCAGTGTTACAAACAAAATGTCATTATCCAAAAGGTTTTAGAAACCTCGCCACAGTCAAGACCAAACGCTATGGTGCCAAGTGACCAAAAATTAAAGAAAAAGAGAAGAAGAAGCTCTGCACATGCAGGTCTTGGGTATACAAAGTTTCATTCAGTCTTTATTTGATTTAATAGATCAGTTTTTATCTGAATCTGATTTCACAGTGATATTTATCTGCTTCTGTGGTGCTGATGATCAGATTACTGCGGCCATAAGTCCCTTTTTCATCCTTATACAGACCATACTCATACAGTATATACTGACAGCACAGTGGGGAATATTTTGATTTATGACAGCAAATATCAATATATCAGTGGTCACTAAGAGAGAGAAAATAGAGGGAAAATAGCACAAATTATTTAATAAATGAATATATAACTTTTTGTTTGGAAGTTGTGTTTTTTTAAACTTTCCATTTCTAGACGAAAAGTACTTCTTTGGTTCTTTGGTCTGCTCAGAGAATAAAAGACTAAACCTTTAAGTAGGATTCATCCATGAGCTCCAGCTCCATTAATAGCAAATAATCAAAGGTTTTAATGCAGGTGTGACAGACTGCGGCACACTTCAGCTGTCACTCCTGTTTCTTTCACAAGATTTGACCATCACTTTTCACCGCCGGCTCTTCATTTTCTCAACAGTTTCCCCTTTACCCATCCAACCATTCCTTCATAGTCTGTTATATTTATTCATCCGTGAGTGCCAGAGTCTGGCATGTAACCACTTCACTCAAATCAATGTAAATTTGTGTAATGAATTCAGGATCGCCGTGTCCTTGAACATGAAATGGTCTGTGATAAGTGGCTCGCCCGAGTCTTTCCTCCAACTCCGCCTTTATCTTTTCATAATCAGACATAACCTCTTTCTTTCTTCACTTGCGCAAAAAGAAAAGACACGCCACTCCACCCATCCCTCTGAAACCAAACCAGCTGGATCATGTGTCAAAAATGAGGGATTATGATTAACGATATGGTAATTTATAGAATTTGGGATCTGTGTACCTGAGTCCGGAAATAGAGTTTCTTCCAAAAAGAGTATAAGGGCTGCTGTGTTTACCCCACTGATAATTAGTGTCTGTCTCCTCTCATATCCTAACACTAATTACTGCTTCCTCTCTCTGTGCGACAGAAAGGTTGGGGATGCATTTTTAAGCAGGCTGATGCCATCAATAATTCACGCACAGCATCCACAGACAATATGGGTGTTTCTTGTTTGGCACAATTTGTGAATTTTCTCTCACGTATGTCTGCTTGGTGCATCAGGTACATATTTACAGACAATACTGTGGTGGAGTATTGCCAATGCAAACAGAAAAAGGATCTTCCATCCACAAAATCAATACTGCAGCTGTGTACTGTGCGAGTTATCATTTCTCTCAGCAGACCATCCTGCAACAGAGGTACAACCAGAGAAGTCAATAAAGTGTACACCTACTAAAAAAAAAGAAAAGAAAAAAGACACATGATAAGATTGGAGCTATATTCTGTCTTTTGTTGTTTCTATCCTCTCATCAGCTGGCTGTGATTCAGCTGGGAAAGCCTCAACAAGCTGTCAAGCTGTAATAGCAGATGAGCCAAAAGCAAACGCAGCCTCCTGTGGAGAAGTGTCAGCAAAAGTGTCCACGCTGCTGCTGATAGTCCTACACATCTCACAGGCTGTTTGACAACAGTCTAAATGACAGCCAGCAAACCGATGATATCCTCAATATGCTCACAAAATTATGCATTTGTTATGCGTGTGTGTGTGTGTGTGTGTGTGTGTTTGAATGACTCACTTGCGCTGGCTCTCCAGTCAAGCCGTACATAACGAGGGACAGCTCGTCTGTGTCTGAACTACAGCCACAGACCAGCTTGGAGACAAGTCACTGATCACTGAATCATGGAGAAGACACTAAAGCATGTGCAAACTCTCTCTCACACACACACACACACACACACACAGAAAATTGCCTCCCTCTCTACTGAGGGAGAACTGCAAGTCGTGACTAGATCTTTTGTCTTCAGTCACTTTTGCATTGTAGAAATAAAACTGAGAGAAAAACTTAACATTTGCAAACTAATGCTATGTGGCTAGCAGTGGTGTTATGCTGTAGTTGTGGGCATGAGGAAGAAAGAAGCTGTCAAAGTGCCCCCCCCCCCACCAAAAAAAGCTAATATCAATATTTAAGGAAAGACATAAGTGAAAAGAGAATCACGTTGGTTAATGGACAGAGAATCCCTCAAAAGCTTTTTCTGTAGAAATGTGCTAAATCCATGTTTTATCAGACTAACAGGGAGCAGGCTATGAAGGATGATTTATACATAGAGAGCATATGGTTGCTTCAGTGTCCAACGGCTAACAGATGGAGGGGCAAAGCAAGAAGGAGAGGGAATAGGGAGACGACAATCATTTATTTAGCACACCAGCAGCCGACCACTTCTCAGCGTTGATCTGTTACTACGGCTTACATAATGCAGTTTTAATCATCTGCTAATAACAGTTCAACACAGAAACAAGTCTCAAACAACAGTGAACCAAATGTTACACTGTTTGTCATTTGCCAAATCGCTGTGTCTTCATTCCCACAACTTTTTTCCCCCACTGTGATTTCACAGAACTTTCTGTCCAGGTGTTTACTTTTTTTTTTAATTTCTTTTTTAAAAACACATTTAGCCCTTAAGCTTCATCTCCAAGTGAGCATTCATTCAAAATGGCCGATGTCTTACCACTCTGAAAGTCTCCAAGGCTCCTTTAGGAATTGTTTTCCTCTTGCACCTTCCTTCACTTGAGTCTTGAACTTCTGAATCCTCTTCTGAGAAAAGCTCCTTCTTTCCTTTAAAAAAAAAAAAAAGAGGGTCTAAACAGAAATATGTAAAGCTGGGTAAGTTTACAACCAGATGAGGAAAGACGAAACAAACCAGGTGATAGGAAGAAGAGAGAAATGGTGGCTGAGAGAAGATGGCTGGCTCCAGGAGTCAGAAGCCACAGGTGGGCAAGACGTCCCTCTGCTAGTGGAGGCGTGTTGGAGGACAGGGCATGACGCAACCTCTGTACGTGTGCATGCGTGTGTGTGACACTGTCAGTCTCTATTAAAGCACATCTGTAGGTCCAGGAGACACGCTGGGCCGAGGACTAGGATCCAGATATTCCGCGATCATCTCCTCACAGCCTCAACACCACAACCAGATCAACCTTCCTCCAGTTGTTATGATGATGTGAAGCTCTCAGCTGCTCTCTGATTGGTGTTTGCAGATCTGTTTAAATGCTTGTTATGACAAGCCTGAGCCTGAAAACTTAGAATGAAGAAGAAGATGCTTTCATCTGGCAGCCTTTGGAGATTAAATAAATGTCCAAGGTGATGAAGATGAAGTGATGTCTTTTTTTTTTTTCTTTCAGTCTCCTCAGCTCTTTCTCATTGGCTGACCCGTCTTCGCCCCGTTTCCTGTGACACGTCGGCGAGGCCTTGTGCTTCAGCAGAGGTGAAGAGGAAGAGGATATGAAGAGAGGTGTGAGGAAAGACCTGTTCTTGCAGATCTGACTGCTGTCTGGGCCTGATGAGCATCTGGCAGGTGGAACGTCATCAACACAAAACCACCTGAGTCACAGTTACTCTGAGGGGCTTGCAGGGTGGGAGGCTCAGTGTGTGTGTCACCCCCAGTGACCTAGACCCTTTGAGCATCTCCCTGGGGCAGGTTGCTAGGTGAGGGAGTTATGATGCCCACCCCAAATCCCCCCACCCCCTCACCCCCACACACGCACACATAACCACATACACACAGAACACAGTTTGAAGGGAGGAGGGTTAATGATAGCAAATAAAGAAAAGTAAACAGCGGGTGGCTAACGAGTGCTAATTTAGTACGTCGCTCTGCCATGAATTAATGAAGAGATCACTCAGGTGCCACAGCAACAGAGAGGAGGAGTGGTCTTGTGGGACAACAGTGAGGGGCCCCTGTCAGGCCGCTGATCATTTTAGGACCCTAAGATGCCTCTCTGTTGTCTGGAAACATGAGCATGACATAACGTCTCACTTTGCTCTCTAAAATCCCTCCGTAACAATTCCACTCCTTTTACTTCGCTCTTTAATTTCTTTCTACCTTTGCCTCATTTTCAAATCTCAGTTTTCCTTTCTTCCCCGCTCTTCACTACTCTTCTGTCTCTCCATCCATCTCCTCTCCTCTCCTGTCCCCTCTCCTGTCATGGCCTGTCTGCTCCAATGCAGCGCTGAGATTGTAAAATGGCTCATCCAATTGCGGTCTGTCACATCAGGTACAAACTGGTACTGATCAGGGCCTCGTTCATTTCCACACTGCTCCATCATGCACACCCTGCCGCATCCACACACACACACACACACACACACACAAATAAGCCTCCTCAAGCTTTAGGTTTTCTGAGATAAATTTAAAAAATGCTCAAATCATAGAGGAGAGAGACAGTTAAGAAGAGAGTGCGTGAGCAAGATAAAGCAATTAAGGGAGGCGTAGCATCTTAGACAATAGGTCCACATAACAGCGTAGCAATTAGTAATTAATTGACTGAGTGGGTGGTTCTATTCAACAAACTCATTATTACAAATACTGCACGTAGGCCACAAATAAGAAGAGACAATAATAATTGTGGAAAAGGGGGCTGAATGACAAGGGTGAAGAGGAGGATGAGGAGGAGGAGGAGGAACAGTGTGGATGGTACAGTGAAGGAACAGAGAAGACATTAAAAGCTTGCACACCATTATGACCTTAAGTTGTGAAACTAAGATTTGCATCATTTAGGGGAAGATGAGCATTTAAACTTTAAACTATAAAACATCAATAAAGGACAGAAAGTCACTTTGATCACCGTTCATTTTACCTGTGCAGTTAACAACTGCTTTATTACTACAGGAAGAAATAGCAACAAAGAGTACAACTACTTTTCTGTATTCTTTAGTAGACAAGATTAGTGACAAAAACCCACACATATTCAACTGATAAGTGTTTTAATAGATATTATTTGGGATTATGTGATTGAGCAACAAGGAGAACATCAGACAATCAATCGACACTGTGTGAGAGCAGAAAATACAGGGCCTTCCACTTAGCTTCACCCATGGACACAAAATCTATATCTAATCAACAAGTGTGCTGATGTTTTTGGATCTTTCTGATGGCGCCACTCTCCATCCACAACGCAGACGCTTAATACAGGACACACAGAGCCGATCAATTGTGCTACATATTAAGGCAGCCAGTTGAGAAGGTTATCAGATTGAGTGTGTTTCTGGGAGATAACTGTATGTCTTTAGGCTAACAGGCTAAATGCTGAGAGTGGCGTCTCAGAGGCTTTACTCTGTGATCCCTCTGTGTTTGAGCCTTGGCGGTTGACCAGGATCAGATGTATTAGTGACAGCCTGGAGCAGCGTCTCTCAGCGGAGCAGCATCTCTCAGCGGAGCAGCTGGCCCTGATGTTTGGTCAGTCACAGCAGACACAGATCTGGTGCAGTTTCTCCAGGGAACTGTGATTATATTGGTTTGGTAACCACACAGCAAGAATTAGGTTAGTTTAGGGATTGAGGCTGGCAGCGTCAGGGGTGATTGCTGCTATCATTATCATCATTTTCATAGTCATCATCATCATTGCTAAACACTAATGGCCTCCCTCCTATTTCTATGAACATTTAGGTTGCAAGCGATTTTATTTTGTTGCAAAAGTGTTCATTTAGTCCTCAGCAATGACACAGATCTGTTGAAAGCAACACATTTGAGCCTTAACAGCCTCCACGAGGCCTCTTTACAGCCAAACAAAACGAGCATTACATTTAACCACACTACAGGACCTTTTAATGTTACACACACAGAGCAATTTCATTTTACCGTTCTCTGAATCACCCACTGACTCATATAATACAGTGTACAAATCCGTCGAGAGTCACTAAAAGTTTGGCTTTAAAAATCCCACGCTGGGTTTTCGCCTTTAGACATCTCACAGCCCCTTCAAGTCCTTAACCACGACACGTAGCCACATATTAATTGAGTGAATGATTAAAATACGGTATAAGCACTTTTGACAATAAATAACTGCATCATAATCCGTTTTTTATTGCATTTCTTTGGGCCTGATTAGCCAGTATCATGCTGCGTGGAAAGTACACAGCATATTTTCTAGTAATAGCTCTGACTGGGACAAGGCTATTACCGTCACACCCATACTTCATCTACAGGTAGATAAGGTTAATTCACTGTCTAATGGGCTGGGGAACTGATGAACCATTTGATGTTAAAGGGTAATTGACTATGTCTGAGTAGTGTTGTGTGTGAGGGGGATCAAGAGACTTTGTGTGTATGTGTGTGCGCAGTGGAGGGAGTATCAACATACTGTCAAAAAAGATTATGGACATCATTAAAGTATTCTCTCTATGACCTTAAAGCGATACCACCCACTTCTGCACTGACTCATCAGTACATACTGAAGCTGTTTGTGGTCAATTACTATACTTCATGGTAGAGAGAAAGCCAAACAAAAAGTGTGTTTGACTCCCTCCAACAGTGTTATAAATGCTGCATCAAGCTGCTACCCCTTCTAGGGTCATGACAGCATACGAACCCCCATCCTCCCGCCACACTTTCCTCTGTGACGACACTGGGCTGAGAGGAAACCGAAGGCTGCACATGTAATCGAAAGCTCCCACTGACCACAACCTGCGTGTGTTTGTGTGCGCCACTTTGCTGCGGTTACTGTGACATTAAGCAGACAGGAGATTTACATTACTCCTCAGGGCAGCGAGGACACCGGGAGAAGGGTCGTCATGGAAACGGACCCCTACGAGGCAGTCAGGATTGTTTAATTATTCAGGACCACCATCCCTGAGCATCAGCGGGGAATCAACTGGAACCACTGAACCGATTGAATGTTGAGATTAAAAAATTATACGATGTGGTGAGTTGGGGAATCCAGATAAACTTACCTTGAATATACTTAACTGTTGAGCTGTAAAACTGCTACGTGGACTCAGTTTATGACTATATGCTGTTCTGCTCACACACTCCTCTCTCTCTCTCTGCCCCTCCTAGTGTTGTCCCTAAGATCAGGGATGGTCTTGGGTCTCTTACCTCATCAGTTAAATCCTCCATAAGAAGTCTAGATGTCACTATGGACCCGGGCTCTGACTCTGGATCAACATGTCAAGTATCTGATTCGAAACATTGCAAAGCTCAGGCCCATTGTGTCTCAAGCAGAGATGGAAATGTTAATTCACGCTTTTATATCGTCCCGTCTCGACTGTTGTAACTCCCTTTCTCACCTGCCTCAGCAAAACATCCTTGGATCGCTTACAAGTGGTCCAAAATGTTGCTGCTAAACTCTTGACCAGGTCCTCCAAAAGGTCTCATGTGACACCGATTCTGATTGCTCTTCACTGGCTCCCCATCAAATTCAGAATCCAATTCAAAGTTCCTGTGATCACCTACAGAGCTCTGCATGATCAGGCACCTGCCTACATTAGAAATCTACTGGAGCCTTATGTCTCTGATCAGGGTTTGCTGGTTGTTCCTCAATCTAGGCTTAAAAGTAGAGGAGACTGTGGCTCCTAAACTTTGGATTTCTCTTACTTTGGACTTAAGATCTGTGGACACCTTTAAAAAGCAGCTCAAGACCCATTTGTTTATATTTGCCTTTGTGTAATTTTTCTATTTCTATTTAACTCTGTTTTTATTGTGTTTTATGTCTGTATGTAAGTTTATTCTTTATTTCTTCTGTGAAGTACTTTGTGACATCTCTGCTCTCAAAAGGTGCTTTATACAGTTACTTACTTCATTTTCATGCAAACATGCACGTTGCACACACTCCCACTAATCTATGACAGACAGGAAGCAATTCTTTCTGTCAGTGGTCATGTCAGTTTCTGTGACAGGTGATTACCACTTTGAATATAAAATTGTTTAGGCATTTAAAGAGGCAAGAGATGCACATCTATGTGGCCAAGGTGCCTCCACTAAATAGATGCTCATGCCGTCAGACAAAATGCAACAACTGCATAATTAGTCAACATTTATTATCCCCTCCAGGCTTGTAACTCTCTTGTAGTCCAATACTTACTGTACGATATTTACTGAGCTGTGAAAATATAACAGCTTTTAATGGTAAAATTATTGAATGGAAAATTACATTTACAAACATTAATGAATAACTTAAAGTAAATATAACCTAAATATACATTAACCTATTCAATTAAAATAAACTAACATCATCTCTGGATGTTTACTTTTTGCCAAAAAAAAATAAAATAAAAAGAAACCATCAGTTTTATCAGTACATTCTATTAATGATGATAGGTTAATAATGTAATATTGAAACATTTTTTACCTAATGTTCTAATCATCATCATACGACCAGGGCACCTTTTGGGGGGGGGGGGTGATTCACTGTTTTTGAAAAACTTATAACGCCATTGACTGCTGACTCCTCGCTCCTCTTTATTGGCCAGCAGGGGCCACAAGTCATCAACAACTGCTTCAGTTTATTGATAATGTACCTTATGAGCCTATAGTAAAACTTAGACTTTTGTCTTTTCAGCAGTCCTCGCCATATTATAATATGCATTACAACATAGCAAAAGGCATTTCTGGCAGTCAGCTAGGCTAAAAACAAGCCTTACTCTGTTGCAGGCCCCATTTTAGCCTTTGTCGTGTCTCAGAAACTGACATCCATAGAAGTTTGGTCTCATCTTGAACCAGAGCATCTGCAGATTAATTAACCCGATATGTTGTCATCTACTAAAGTTAGGCACGATACAAGATGAATAAATCCCCATCATTTTGTATGCTATATAAATGTAAAATTTCAAAGAAAATTACTACAAAACAAAGCCAAACAGTGAAAGTAAGAGAGCTTAGCTATCTCACCAGCTAGCCCAGATAGCCAAATTTAAATTTACTCATTGAAAGTGTTTTTTCTTGCTGTAATCATTCCTCCTGTTCATACTGGCTATTAGAAGATCCCTTCATAATGCACTTACAATGTAAGTGATGGGGGACAAAATCCACAGTTCTTCTGTGCAAAAATATATTTAAAAGTTTATCTGAAGCTAATATGAAGCTTCAGCATCCAAATGAGTCGAATCAAGTAGAAATCTTAATGTTAGTCTTTTAAGTTCCTCTTTTTGTTACTATACTTCCACATTGAAAGCACATTTAAAGAGGATTTTTAATGGCCAGTATGAACAGGAGGAATGATTGTAGCGAGGAAAACCTTTTTCTGTGTTTATATGGTCACCTGGCTGTTGTTTTAAGACAGACATGAAAAGTTGGGACCCTATCCTTTAACACTAAACCTTTATTTTTTTCTCAATCTCAGCTTATCTGTAGTTACTGATATCCACATTGGTAAGGCAGCTTTATCTCCTGTTTCTCTTTTTTCAACAGTTTCTCTTTGTTCTTTGTCTCTTCTGTCTCATTTAACCTTTAAAAGAAAGGTTAGAAAGAGCAGGAAAATCTCAGGAGTAGTTGGTGTTAAAAAAAAAAAAAAATGAATAAATTAAAAAAAGGGCAGATACAGTAGTTATTGATGTGCCACAACGTAGAACATGTGTTGCTATAGCTGTACTCTCATGAACACAATATACAGTATATTGCTAAAGGCTACCGCCCACACTCCAGCACACACACACACACACACACACACACACACACACACACACACACACACACACACACACACACACACACACACACACACACACACACACACACACACACACACACACACAGCGTCATATTTTTAGCCTTGGCATTTCTCTAATTGTATTTGCACAGTTCAAAAGCCTGTGTATTACATAATTAAAACTCAGCTGTAAATAACACTCACTCCATCCATGTGAAATAGAAATACAATCATCAAAGTTTTTTTTTTTTAATTTTTTTTCGGGCTTTTGAAAATGTTTCAGCAATGGTAGATGTCACGGAAATGTTGTAATGGTCTGCCCTGATGTGAGAGTTTGAATGTGTCCAGGCCCACCTTAAAAAAAAAAGAAAAAAAAGCAGGGATCTGCAGAGACCATCAAAGACAATGAAAAAGATGATTGCAAAGATGCCTGGGAGTCAGATGGAGCTGCTGTCCTCATGTGAATCATTTTACTGGCAAACCGTGTCGCATCTTTTCCAGAATAGTGTGAAGTTTGTAGGAACGCTCAGTCTTCATGGCCCTTTTTATAGACAAGTAAATTCACTATCTGAGCCATATGGTGGGCTGTGGTCTGTGAGGACTGCACCATGTTTCTTAAGGCATTGACGGTTTTTATATCATTTTCTTGCCCAGGATTCAGACAGGCACACAGATACGATCAGTCTCTCAGAAGCAGCAGTATGACATGTGTTTGACTGTGATTTAATAAGACAGGTGCCTGAATCCATACATTATTTATCCATTTACCTGCGGTTTGTATCTTGTGGTTTTGTTTTGCTCAAACTGTTGACTTGGAGACAAGTTGCCTCTCGTGGATGATGAATTCATAATTTTCATCCATAATTAATCGCGGTAAAAGCCTATGCTCCTTTCCATCTTACTACTGTAGAAATCTTTATCTCATGCTTTACACATTTTGATAGAATATGTTAACTGTGATCTCCACAGAGGCTCATTGAAACTCTGAAATATCCTTCTTGCCACTTCCCTTGTTGCTGACTGATGTGGAGAAATAAACAGTGATGGTTATTTTATAAGTCTAAAGTTACCTTAGCTGGGAAGACATTGGTGTCATTAGACCAGGAATTACACACTAAATACATTTTGACATCTTTGAGACACTTTTCCTACTTCACTATCACTTACATATAATTTAATTGTATTGATTTCATTTTCTGACATTTTTCATGTAAGAATGTAAGATTTAATTTCAGAGTTCAAGGCAGGAATTCCTCAGAAATACTAGGCTGCCCCCAAGTGGTGAAGTTACTGAGGTGACGCACAAACACGCTGAATGAGGTATGAGGCTTGATATTCACCTTCAGCTACTGATGTAAGACAGTGACAAAGTAGAATTTTATCACAAAGCATAAATGTTTATTTAACTGGCAAATGCCAAGTTTCCATGTTGAAAGAATTGACTTCAATTTTTCCATTACTTGACAAAAAACAAACACACAGTAAATTGACAACCTGTTTGACATGTCCATTACATGTACAGTTTGAGTTATAACATTGAACACTATTTACAAAGCTCACTTCTAATTTAAAAAAAAAAAAAAAAAAAATTAAGAACGCTCTGGTTGTGCATTTTCAAAGCATCAATTGAACAAAAGGCAAGGTTCGGAAACATTTCTCTCTCGTTCTTTTGCTCTTTTTAACAGTAGAGTGGTTAAAAGGCAACAAGGTAAATGTCTTCTCTCTATCTCACGCGGTCAGTCATACACTCACACAGTCGCACACACACAGTCACAGACAGGTACTTATCATTGCTCAGTGGGGGAGCCCTGCTCACATCCAAACACCCTTTAAAAAGATTATGTACTTTAAGTATCAACATAAAGCCTTACAGCTAGAATATGATCCGTATGCATTTTGTTGCTAACTGCTGTATAGCCAGGGTGCCAGCTCTAAAAATGCACCCTGACATCATATCTCAACATGCTGTTTTGGCAATAATGCACATGAAAAGATCATGTATGAGGCAGATGAAAGGTTAAACATTCAATTTTGTTTAAGAAAAAAAAAAAAAGAAAAAAGAAAAAAGTAATCTACAGTATATGTATATCTGTGCTGTACATGTGACCAGCACTTGAGACACCAACACTGGGAAGAGATAAATAAAAATATGAGAGATAAAAGATCCAGTAAGTCCAGGTAGGAATCCATAAAAAGGTGCTTAAAGTTTTTTTTGTTTTGTTTTTTTTTTTTCTGTACAGCTGCACGATGATCAGAGGAGGTGTTCCAGTTAAAGATTCAGTTGTAACAGACATCAACTAAAAATATGTGTGGAAAAATTTTAATGGGCTAAATACTGTCTCCAGATGTGATTAAAATATCTCTTTAATGCTATGTTTTGTATGTCAGACAGCTAGACAAAGCCAATAAGACAAGATAACCAGATTCAATGCACTGCAAACTATTATGTCTATATGACTATTTAAATATTAGTATGAATATGGCTTGGTTTTAAAAATATAGGTGTTTTGCAATAAATAATGGTTAACAGTTAACATACCTAACTGGCTACTGGCTCTATTTTAGTACACCACAAATTTTGGCTGTTTAATTCTCAGATGCAATGGCATTTATTTTCATTATTTCCCTTTGACCTCAGCACATCGAATCCATCTCGTTTCATTTTCACTTCCAATCGAACACGGTCTCATTTTTCGGGGACAATGCAATTTATTTTCATAATTTCCTTCTGGCCTGTGTGTAACTAATGTATTGTGTTCTGTTTTCATTTATTACATAATAAATAATAAAATTGGCAGGTAGATGTTAATGGTTGCTTTGGATTTGTTTTTACTACTGTCCAAGATAAACAATAAAGTTATTGCAAAGCTCCGTTTGATCATTTTGGCTGATAAGGCAAGTTGTGTCTTTAAAAAGGAAAGTGCATTGACTCAACGGCCCCAAAGCATACTTACACATACACACGCAGACACACAAACTAAATCACAAAAATACTCACCCCGCTCATAATAAAATACCTTCTCTCCGCTTGAAACTGGTAAACATCTTTGCCACTGTTAATAAATTAAAGGTTCAGCAGTTCACATTCATCAGCTGGTTGTGTGTGTTTGTGTATCTGTGTGCAAGAGTGTGTTGGGTAGGTAAGTTGTATAGTTCACATTGGTCATTGTAGTCCCGTGGCTTTTTTTAGCAGCTCCAGGTCTTTGCGTGTTTTGGGTGCATGTGGCGAACAGCCGTATGCTTCCAGACCAAGCGGCAGGTAGCGCTCCTGCAGCCCCAGGAACTCACCCCCATGTCCGGCTTGGAGAGAAACCCATGGAGGGGGTGAAGAACTACCCTGGAATCCCCAGAGTGCTAGACTCTCTGTGGTGAGAGACAGCAGTCACAGTGTATGAGAAAAGGAGACATTGCCCTGACAGATATGTAGTAATAAGAGAGACAAAGGCGGGGATCAATTTGTGAGGGTGCCACTAACCTTTACTTTGCAGATCAGCAACTTTGGCCACACCAAAGGAGACCAGATATGATGCTATATCAATTAGGCCTTCTGGCTGACCTCGTGTTGCCATGAGCACTATAGACCTGTTCAGGAAAACAAACAAATCTGTAAATTAAACAAGAACATTCTGCTATACTGTGCTGTTGGCACAAAAAAATAAATAAAATAAAAATGAAAATTTCTTGAAAAACGAGATAGGAAAGTTTCTATGTCCTTGTCACAAATCTAAGCGTGTTAGTGTGAGCGGTATCATCTTATTTTCCCTGGCTCACCTCTTTGGTATTCCAGTTTTTAGGTACTGTGCCATTTTGGTGTCCATCTTGGCAAATGAGGTTTTCTTGGTGACTTTCCCAGAGCAGGCATCCACAGACACCAGGAAATACCCAGGCTGAGAGAAGGGCATCGTCACCTCATTCACCTGACGTGGAACAGATAAAACAGAGGGGTCAGACAGGTAAAGGTATGAACCAAAAGCTCCAGTCACACGAAAATACAGTGTCTACAGGGAGAATCTGTTTTTTTTTAAATTGAAGCCTGGTATGCTCACAGTGATAAAGGAGCTGTTGCTTCCTTTCTGCTGCTCTTTGCTGCTGAGAGACTTGACTTGTGTCTGGAGGTAGGACGTCCATGGCTCACTGGAAAACACAAGCTGAGACACAAAACATACTGGTTACAAACATCCGAAAAATAACTTAGAATCTCTACACCAATCAGCAGGGGTGGCAGGGGCATGCTGTATTATAAACTGCAGGACAGAAATTATATTTACTGGTACAGCTATCTTTATGTAGCAACACAAACCTGTTTTGCTCCGCAGCCTTTGCAGGGTTGTGTGTTGAGGGCAGGCATAGGCACCACTGCAGAGGGGGTCTTGGAGTACTTGGGGTAGGCCTTGGATGTACAGTTACAGATCTGTTTGGAGGACGTGGTAGCCATGATTTTCACTCTTTCACAGCCTTTTACCGAGCAGTAGCTGTGACCGTCACGACTGTGCCGGGCCCGAAGGTAAAGCCACAACAAGCTGGTGTGATGGGAGGAAAACAGGAGTTAATAAACCTACAGGAAACCAGAGTGACAAAAGGAATTTGTTTGTAGGATCAGGAGCCACTCTGCTTTGTGTCAAAAGTACAAAGTTTTTACCCGCTTCTGCTTTTGTGAGCATATTTCTAAGTGTAATTATGTGTGTGTGAGAGGTAAAAGAGAAACAGAAGATGAAAACTAAGCGGACTGGATGGTGTTCGCTCACCCAATAGTTTGGTCAAAGAAGTACTTCCTCTCCATTGGCCTCTTTTCCAGCTCTTTGAGGGATGACACGGTGCCGTAGTCTGTCAAGTCATCAAAAGTGTTGCTTTGCCTATCGTTGATGTCGGCCATGATCTGAAACATGCTGTCTGATGGGTAACAAAGTCCAACCAGCACCCAGTCATCTCTGAGGGAGAGAAAGAAAGACATCTAACATCACACAAGATTTCCCCAGAAACATTTAGAAATGTTATTACACTCTCGTAAGGTAAGGATGTTTTTTTTTTAGCTCAGAATATTTCTCATGTGGCTAATACAAAACACAAAAACAGCACGCAATGTAACTGAAGATATATCAGAAATACGTTGACTTGCAGCAGCCCTTCACTGGCTCTGGTGACTCACTTGTCGAAGTTGATGAGGGAGAGGACGACCTCTCTGGGTGCAGGTCCGCTCCAGTGTAGCGTGTAGCTCTTGCTCATCATCAGGATGGGCTGGAACAACGTCCCCTGGCTGTTGATCCCCCTCAGCACCAGAGGAGCAGTGGGGTATTCATCTCTGCTGATTGACAGACTGAGGTTGGGAGCTCCTTGGGTCTGGATGTACACCTGAAGGAGAAGAAGGTGTAGTAGAGTCAGGAAGAAGAAGAAGAAGAAGAAGAGTGTAGGGTGATAAGGAGGCATTTTACAGTAGAGGGACAGAACAACACGACTAAGGTGTAGAACCTGTTTTTTTTCCACTGTACCTGAGAGTAGCGGCCACTACAGATCACTCCATTCCACTCGGACATGTTGACACAACTAGGATGTTTGATCAGGTAGTTGTCTGCTCTGCCGACATAGGTGTCTTTGTAGCCTGTCACTGACCCGTCCACATCATGGAAGATTGAGTTCTTGTCACCGTCCAGGTCGTTCTCTTCAAACCACTGCCCGGGGCGACCAAAGAACGTCCGCAGACCCACCTGAGGATGGTATACACAGAGCGTGTCATGAATACTGCCATACAAATTAACAGCAGACTTTAGATGCGTGAAGTAGTTAAGTGTAATTGGGGTTTGTTAGTGACAGGTTTATGTAAGGCAGCGCACTGTGCTACACAGCCACTAGAGGGAACCAGTGTTTTATTGTTTCTCCACGGGCCTGACTCTGTGTGGGGTCTCCTTCTCTCCTCCTATCTGACCACTGCTTCACACTGCTTCTATCCGACCACTGCTTCACATAAATGCCAACTCAGTGACTGAGTTGCGATCTTGTCAATATGAGAGGATTGGTTGATGTTGAAGAACAAATCAGATGAAGCTGCCAAAGGGGCTCGGACAACTTAGAGAACCAAGAGGATGGAAACATGAAGAGAGACAAAGAGAAAAGGACTAAGATCAATAAAAAAAAGTCTGTCTATCTAAGAAAGTGTTCACAATTGCTGTATTTCTAACAGCAGTGAATCTGCAGAGAAGAAACAAACAAAGTATGATGCAACAGAATGATAAAGAGGAAGGAAGAGATAGCCGAGCAAAATACATGGTACATATCAAAGCTAAATGTGTACTAACAGTGGAGTGGAAGTTCAGCTGGGACAGGTTGTTTCGTGGGGTGAGCTGCCAGGTGTTCTTCAGGTTGAATCCCACTGCGCTGGTGTAACGCTCTGGTGTGGGGATGAATCCACGGAACGTGCTCTGCGTGAGCCGCACCGGACCATCATAGATCTGGAAACCTCGGATTGGAAACGTCCTATAGTGGAGTTGGAGAAGAAATAGTCCATGATTAGAAAAGATGTTTGACAGCAATAAATAAATAAGAGAGAATACAGATGAAGTAAAGAGAGTAAAGGTTTTAGCCATGCGCTGGCTTAAACCCAAAACTTTAAAGGGGTTTCAGAAAAACATGTTATTAAAATCTTCAACATGATTCAGCAAGCCCATGAGCTCACTATTGAGCAGAAATGACATGTTCCATAAATCTTGGTCATACACCCTTGTGTCAATTTTACAGTTCATCCCTTATGACTCTCAACTATGTTAACATTAGTAATGTAGACATTATGGTCAATGTAGGACATGTGATAAAACATATACATTTCATTCATATTTATAAGAAATTTAAAATAAGTAGATAAGTAAATGTATAATTAATATAATAAGACTGACACTCTCAGGTAATAATCATATCCGCACCCATTCTCCAATTTGCTCTCAAATTTTTTCCTGTTGAGGTTTTCATTAGTTTTTAGTAACTCTCTGATGAAGAACCAATGGTGTGTCATGGTGTGAAGTGTCACTTTCATTTGTTTTCAACATTATTGGACTTGCTTTTTCATCAAATCATCAAATTATCCATCCTTTCTCTCTGGCAAGAAAAAAAAAAAGTGTCGGCAGTCCTGGCAGTAACCACAATGACGACAGACAAACTGACTGAGCCAGATGTCACAGCGCGGTCAGGAAGCCTATAAAATGGTTGTAAAGTTGTACACAGTGGTGACAGTGGTCACAAACTGACATAAGCTGCAGCTCTCAAAACCAAAAAAGGCTGCAAAAAAGGATCCAGTTGAAAGTGGGAGCTGTGTCAGAAAAGCCTGATATCCTAAATAGAAAAAAAATCTATGCTTAAGTAATCAAAAGGCTACAATGAGAAATCCCCTTTATATGAAACCACTGAAATGTTGCCACCAGTTCTTCATAAACTGCCTAAAATATCACTGGAGGGAAGTCAGTCAACACAGAACTTCCTTTCACAAGTCCACCTACTGCTTAAAGCAGCTGTAGCAGCCTCATGTGTCCATCTGTCCAGCTACCTGATTGCCTCGCTGCTTCTCTCTTCCTTGTTTGTTTTTCCCAACATATTTTTCTTTGCCGACTCCTCCCACACATCCTCCCCTCCAATTCCTGAGAAAACTCAGTTTGAGTTGGATTTTCCCCTAAATTCCTCACATTTATCTTTCCTCCCTTCATCAACTTACTCTTTCCTGTTTGCTCCCTCTCACCTGTTTCTAGGCAGCGTCCTCATCTTTGCATCAGCCCCTCCTAAGCCCCAGTATTTATTCTGTCCTCCATTGGTCCCTCTGTTTCGGCTTTCGCCCACAAAGAGAGACTGTGTCACCTCCTGGCTGGAGCCTTCATCCTTGGGGTAGCTGCCATCACTGCAAAAAAAAGAGGGGGATAAGGGTATAAAGATGTATAAAAATCATACACACACGTATAACATGTTTTACTGTGCTAAACAAGAAAGAGATACTTGTAGCCACACAGGAAACTTAAACTGTCAGCTCCTTGCTCGTTATCTATTATATATATATGTAATATACACTATATATCATACAGTATGCGGTTCATCTAGCAGGGAAAGAAGAAAAGCAAATATGGCTGAATAAAATCATTAGACTGATATGAGCAAAGTGATTTAGATAAGTACACACCTGGCAAAGGATAATCCTACTCCATTGTCTGCAAAGCTGCTCAGAGAGGAAAAAAAGAAATATTAATAACTCTTACAAAATGTCTGTTAATGAAATACCATGAACCTGTTCTGGTAACAAAGCAGTCAGAGAGGTTGAGAGTATTTTGTTATTGATCCAGCATTCAGGGAATGAATAAAACAGACAAGAGGCGATCTGATAATATAATCAAAATTATACCAGGTAATTCACAAAAATATTGAACATTCGATCCATCATTATGACTTTAAAATCTATGGAAATCAAGCCAAAGTTAAACATTAAGTTAAGTCAAATGATAAGGGTGTAGAAAAGTGCATTTCATCACAAACAGAGGATGGTGTCATCACAGGAAGTTGGGTTGGGCTTATATCATATTGCCAGCAGAACTGTTCATCACCCAAGTTACTGTTTCCGTGATTACAACATCCTCTCTATTTTTATCAGAAACTTCCCTGACCCCACACCCTTTGAAGACACCATGAACTGGCTGCTGGTCAAATTACAGCCTGTGAGCCGTCTCACCCTGAGTTCTGGATGATGATATCTCCACCACGTATCCACGCTCCTAAGTCATTGTTCTTGAAGGAGATCAGTGTGTCAATGACTGCCGCCACCCGAGGACGGCTAGGGTCTGCATTCTGGTGCGGTCGAAATCTAAAAAAATACAACACACACACACACACACACACACACACACCAATGTCAAATCAATTTCTTCCCCTAATTTTTCTGCACATGTGGTCCTCAGGAAGGTTGATACTCTAGACAACACACACACAAACACATGCAGAATTTATGTACAATACTATGAATCTGCACAAATTATTATGATTATTAACATGTAAAAGTTTAAAGCACCACAATTGGACCTTTGTGGCTGCAATGATCATTCCCCATATTGTGTCCTCCCAAGGGTTTATATCACTTGGGAGGGTGAGTGTTCCTAGAATCTTTTATTAGCCATCTGCTAGATAGATTAAGAAATATCTTTTGTGCAAATTTGACATTGTGACCCAAAAAGGAAAGCTTGTGGAGTTTTCTAAACGGCCACCGCTCATCCTCTTTTTTGTGATGTGTTTTATGTAAAAGAAATTGTGGCTTTGTTTTTTTTTGACTTGAGGTAAAGGCTATGTATTTATGCTCTGAATACCATCAATATCCACAAATATCATGCATATCTGGATGGTGGTTTAAAAAATATGACCAAAGTGTTGGTCATGGAGTAGTTTTGACCTGTTGTAGAGAAAAGGTCCGGGGATCACATAAATCATAAGGAAATAATAATATCTAATATAGCTGCAAGTGGCAATGATTGGGGTCCAAGCAGATTGTGAGCATTTGGATTTCTTATTTAATTGACATGAAGCAAAACCTTTTCTTTTAAATAATTCATCATGGTCATCACTATATGCTGATGCTCTATTGAGGTATAATAATCTACTTTCCAAAACATTCGATGTAGCTGATGACCTTCAGTGAAGACGTGTCTCACCAGACTACACTCTAGGCCAAGCCGTTTTTCAGATAATTGCAAAAATGTAAACTTGATTATTACAGCGTCACTTTGTGGTCAATGAGTGTCATTATATTGTTGGTGTTTCTAGGTTACAGTTTTTGCTGCAAAAACACTTTTAGTGGAGAAAAATAATAATAATAAATTTTCACTGGGTCACAATAGGCGACCTTCAACTGAACATGACCTCAATAAGCACTTGAAGACATTCCATGTGCATGAATTGCTACACTGTTGGCAGGTAGGACTTGGCCACCTGGGGATTCAAACCCTGGACCTTTGTATCCCCGGACCACTGGGGAGATATGGTTTCCACACACCTTCTCACAAGTTGAGGCAATGACATCACTTGTGCAAAACTTGTGCAAAACTGAGTATTTTTGTCTATTTAACCTTAAAACGCTTACAACAGTCAAAATGTTGGTGATAAAATTCTGGGGAAAAAAAAAATCACATCATTCTGCTGGTTTTGGGTATATTGTCAAATACTTTGGTGTGCTGAAAAAATTTCAACTCTCTAGGAACTACAGTGAAATTTAAATGATCTTTGGAAGTTTTGACTGCAATATTGATGAAAGCACGAGTTTACGCTTATAGACCACTCCCCTTTTCATCAATCATGACCAAACTTTATACAATGAATTGAACATGACCGTAGAACATGTGGAAAAATTTTCAATCAAATCTGCACAGCTAATTATGAGATATAAACTTTTTGCCTTTGTGGCGCCCCCTAGTGGCAGAATATCCCAGGATTGCGCAGCCAACTCGGACCTAGCATCCAAACACGTGCACCAAGTTTGGTTACAATAGCTTAAGCCAATTTTGATGAGTGTTTATGTAAAATTGAACTTAAAGACACAGGTTTAAAAATGTATCATTTGAAAAACCGTACGGAATATCAAAAATCCAAAAAATGACTTTTTCCTGGCTTGGTCCAGATATGCAATGTGCCAAATTTGATGCCAATTGCTCAAAATTTATAGCAGGATTAGCAACAAAAAAAAAAAAAAAAAAAAAAAAAAACAGATTTGGATGAAATTCAAAATGGCAGAAAATCTATCTAGGCACAAATGGGCGTGGTATAATTTTTGGTATAAGTAATTGGTATAAGTAGTGGGTGAGATTTCCAACCTATCTGCCAAGTTTGGGAACTGTAGCTGTTAAGGTTTCTGAGACCCAGATACTTTTAGGGCACAGGAATAATAATAATCCTAACAATTTCAATAGGGTTCAAGCAGCTTTGCTTTGCTGGACCCCTAAATATCCTCTTCCTCGTGTTTCCTACAATTGCAGACATCTCTCTCTCTCTCTCTCTCTTTCTCATGTAACATTAATACTTAGCACACATTTTAACATTTAAATTCCTCCCTCTCATGCAACCTCTGTACACATACATGCACTCACATACACACAGAGAGCGTGACCAGCAGTCTCAGTAAGATTTTTTTCCATCTACTTGAGGGCTGTATTTGGGTAGGGAGCTAAAGAGTGGAAACTCTATCTGTGAAGCCTTGTTTACTCTGTCAACACAAACCTGACAGACCCTCCACTAAGATGCAGCAGCACTGTAGTAATAAGGACATCAATCTATCCCAGTCAATGGCCATATCATAGTAGATATATACTGTACAGTAGGGAGCTATAAATCACTTAATTCATACACAGTTAGTGACAGCGGCATTAAACAAATACATTAGTAAGCCACAAATACCTTAATATTTACTTTCTGTAACTGTACCCAGTGGTACATTTACATATGGTCACCCACCATAGACCCTCTAACTGTGCACAGTTATAGGCTTTATGCTAAAAACACATTGACTAGTCAGTTGTAAGTCACTATCCACTTACATACACTCAACTAACAACTCAAGAAAAAATAAAAAAAACCTCTTGGGACCAATTCATATTTCTTTGCACAGTAAATGTACTGAACGCTGGCAGTAAAACACTAATACATATGTTTGCACACAAATACACACCTGGCATTGTTATCTAGACACAGGTATTCCCGGGGGTCAGCAGCGCTAGCATTGGTGGTCTTCACTCCTTTATCAATGAACAGCCCTGCCTGCGAAGGGGAAAGTGTGATTGCAGTAAAATGTCAAGTTTCCTTTAAAACTATGGTTCGAGATCTCAGTATGTGCCACAGGCCTATTTCTGTTGGATTGACATAAACAAGACTACTAGTATATTTTACAGTGTGGGACCTGAGGCAGTAATAAATGGACTAAATTTAAATCCTGGGCTAACAGAGTTAGAGAATCAGCGTTGTACAGGAAACTGCAGTAACTTAGAAAAGAGGTAAACAGAATTCCTGTGAATTATTTATGTGTATGAAAATGTATATTTACATACTTCATGACATATGGATTCGTTTGGTATCATTGTAACTGAACTGTAAAAATGAATTAAAGGAAAAATGTAATATGTCTGCGTTTGTGTGTGTGCCTTGTGTATATGGAAACGTGTGCTCTGAGTTGGTCCTGTGGTATAAGCGAGGTATAGTCTTAAACCTTGGGGCTCCTTCCTCTATAAGAGAGCCTGCTGTGGTCAGACTGGACAAAGAACTTACAGTTCACCTGCCCGACTTCTGTTATTACACAACAGAGGGCTATTGTGGAGCCCACTCGTGTGTGTGTGTGTGTGTATGCCTTTTCATGGCAAGAACCAAATGAGTAAGCAAAGAATTATGTGCAGTTCTTTAGTTATAAGTACTATATTTCTCTTGTTTGTATAAAACACAGAGACCGAATGAGACAACACTGAGAGGCTTGGCACAGCCTGGTATACTGAACTGCACGTGAGGGAAGAAAGTAGACACTGATTTGAACCTACACTGATAATAAAAAAAAAGCTTAAAGATAAGCAACATTGATGATACCTTAAAGTTGGAGTGCACACGGTTATTGTAGAAAATCCCCAGAGGAGTGAGCTCTGCCTTAGTCTCTGGTACCAGCCCATGAGAGTCTCCTGTTGAAGAGCTATGGAACACAAACCATATGCCAGCGTCCTGCAACAGGATGAGGCGAGAGAGAAGAAAAAGTTGTGTTCGTGGTTGGTACAGCTAGTCAGCAGCAACATTTTCATTATCTGGGCTCATGCACATATCATCCATAGGTGGAGGGATGAAGTAAAATGAGTAGAACAGGGCAGGATGCCGTGTTACAGGTGGCTCAAGTTTAAAAAAAAAAAAGTATAAACCAGGTGCAGGAGTTCATACGAGCTCAACGACTCATTAAAGTTTGCGGTTCATCAGATACGCACAGACAACCTAAATACCTCCTATACCAATAAGTACTATATTACATAGTCCTCCCCAGTGGACCTCCACACTGTTTGTGCTGAAATGAAAAAGAGACCCACATGGAATCTTCTACTTTCTTATATTAGAGGTCTCGCTATGTTATTGCACCCCTCTATCAGACACTAAAGCCTCTTAAATCCCATTTTATTGATGGATCACTTTGTTATGAGATTGAAAATCTTCAATTTTCATTATGTAAAGTTCAGGAAGACCAAAGCCAGTGCAGCTTCAATACAGTTAATATATCAATAAGGAGCTCATAGATTCTTCATCATTCATCATCAAGCTTTCTTATAATTATAAAGCTCTGATCTTATTACCTGAGAACCAGCAGCTGCATTGCCGATGAGGTTGTTGTTGGGGTTGGCGATCCAGAATGTTGAAACTGCCCTAGGAAACACCCCCGTAAAACACACACAGACATAGACACACACAGAAAGATGATTAAAAGATATTAAAGGGCAGTACCTTGGCATATTAGAGACTATGACTAATAAGTAGCAGTAAGAGATCCACAAATTCACTGATTTCAAAATTCCCCAAGAATCCACATCTCCAACATAAACTCTAGACAGGGACAGCTCTGCCAACACACACACACACCACACACACAACACACACACACAGAAACTCCTGGAAACAGGCGTAGCTGCTTCCCTCACAGAGGCACTTTTCTTGTTCCTGCTACAACATAAAAACATCCCATGGAGAGGAGCGGTTGTTATTACATGGATAAAACCACCGCGCCAGAATCTCTCACACACACTATTACTAACTACAGTATCTCTCTCACATGGACACGAACCCCTCTGTCTTCTCTCAGCGTACGTCTACACTATCTCAAAAAAAAACTTCCCATACTGACTCGAGTCAAAGACTTACTCTCACACTTATAGATTAAAAAGTGGCACGCATCATTTGTGATTAGGCTCCACTGTTTTCAAAGACAAGATAGTTGATCAGTGTTGTTTAAATTTCCCTCTTGAATATAAAGCTACTTTCTAAGTAAAGACTTGGTGTGTTTGCAGTTCTCAGGGCTTGGCAAGCGTGTTGCAGTGTCCCTACTATTATCTGTCATTACAATTATCCTGAGGCTCATGATTAACAAGACCCCAGAGTCTCTGAATTGCAGCTGTTGCTGATCGCTGTGGGTGGATAGATTAGGTTAAGAGAAATTTTAAACCTGCGTGTATGCCTACAGAGCAGTTTTGGATCTGTGGTGGACGTTAAAAACTGTTAAAACTACTAAATAAACTTTGGGTGTATGAATTTATATATAATCAGGTAAATAATTGATTTTTATGCCCACACTTTAGATGACACCAAGTCCTTATCCCAAGTTCTTGACTTGCAGTGTGATGTTGAGCAATGAACTGTAGCTACTTGTAGCCATGTTCTTTATGATGGTACAAAATCTCATGTTTTTCCATTATCAGCTTGCTCTGTACTCATATCTCTAAGCAAAGACATACCAGGTCACTCTGCTATTCTCTTACTTGCACTCTGTGCTGGGTGAAGGAGTGTGACCCTTGTAAACTTTGTCCTTGATGCTGATGCAGAGTGTCTCGTTGCGGTCAGTGGGCAGCAGAGTCCCAGGTCGAGTCAGCAGGCCAAGGTTGTGGTAGAAAGTGTTACGCTGCTCAATCCCGTCCTCAAGAAAGAAACAGTGACCCAAAGTGTCATAGCCCACACTGTTCTTCACCTGGGAGAAGAGAGAAGACCACAAGAAGAAAAGAAGGAGCCAGTTAAGGATTTTTACAATTGAATTCTTGACAGAAGGAGAAAATAAATACAATACTATATCCTTTCCTAGGAAGAATTTTGATTATGGAAATATGCAGAAAATTCTGTTAAATAAGAGGCAAAACAATATTTAGACAGTCAATCTTGGAATCATCAACAACCCACAGGAAAAAAAAACTGCATGTTCCAAATGCTAATGTGCTTGCCTCCTTAAAGACTTAAAATTCCTGAAAGGATTTCAGGAAAGAGAACAACTGTTTTTTTTAATTAAACCCATCTGAAGCTAGGTAAAGAATGATGGTATCAAGAGAGCTGTTGAAGAATACACAACAACAGAATATTCACTTGGTCTTTCTGCCAGAACAGGAAACAGGAAAAACAATGTTATCTAAAACTTTGTAATTTCCATTTCCTTGACGCAGATTGGATGAATGCTTTCAATCCTCAAGGACGAAAGTTAACCCATCGCCGTTTTGACAATGACATCAAGAGAGAGCGTAACTCACACATACACGAGCAATCTCACGCATCATAGAGGTCACACAGAAACACATTAAGACACTGTCATTTCGCAGTTGTGTGAACGTGTCATGTGATTTTACTTATTCAAAAAGTATATAAAACATCTACATTTGTTCAAGGTAAGATACTAATTATTGGGGACTAACTATTTACTATTGAAACTCCTTCCAAAGATACAGCAAGACAGACCACTTTTTTTTAATGGAGCAAAGGATGGGACAAGAGGGTATGAAGAGAGATTTAGGAGAAGGGAGAGGAAGAAATAGAAAGGAGGAAACAAACCATTACAGTAATCCAGTGAGGGACACTGTAATTGATGAGCAATCACCAGACACTACCACATGGTACTCATTAGTAAGAGCTGTCTTCACACATCCTCCAAACAAATGTTTTAATATGCCTACAGCTGTCTTTTCTTCCTTCTCACATGTATTTTAGACTTACTCAACACACATGCTTTACTAACCAGCAAACCGTTGGTGGCGTGGATGGTGAGGCAGCGAGAGAAGGAGTGGTGTATGGAGAGTCCGTCCACATAGGTGGGCTCCCAGTAGCCTCCCTTCTGGTCGACATCCCCGCACATGTGGAAGTGGAGGGGGTAGCGGCCTTTCTCTCCCTGCTGGCCCATGTTCTTCAGCTCCACATGGGACAGATGCACTGACGAGAAGTTACCCAAGATCTGACGGTGTGGGAGAGAGGCAACAAAGAAGAGGCCAGAGTTGACGATAAGTCACAAGAGAGGGAGATTGTAAAAGTGATCAAGCAGGAACAATGAGCTATTATACGCTGCAAAAACAAACTACACTGGCCTTGTGGAGTGTAACACACGGTTTGTATTATGCCACAAAAGCATGCTAACTGTCTACCCACTCTTTCAATTAAAGGTTTAAGTCTACAGTATGATTCTCCGTATTTGCCTATGATCCCACTGCGATATGTACTATGACTCTGTTGGCACCAGGCTCCAGTGGGTTAAGCTGTGCCAAAACCACTGATGTTCCTCCTGATATACAAGAGATCTGAGTTATAGAAGCACAAATTAAACACATTTCATTATTTTTATGTGTGTTATACATATATAAACATATAGGGAATACACACACACACACACGGAGCACAAATGGAGCAAACATCAACGTCAAATAATCCAATACAAATATACTGTACAATGCTCTCTAGGAGGTCTTTTTATGGGTATGGCATAATCCAAAAGGTCTGGTTCGTGTTAAGGAGGTATTGGCCAATCCTTCCAGCTAACTGTAACTCACCCACACACGCTCATTCACATACTGTACATACCGAAAAGCTCACTCTCTCTTTTCTCTCTGACCAACACACACACACACACATTCTTATAACCACTGATGAGCAATAATAGATAGTCGTTATTGTTTCTATGCATGCACATTCCTAAACATAATCATTCTTACTGCATATACATATGTATGAGTACTTGCATGCATATATACATACAAACATACCATACATATCTACATGCATTTACTGGCAAGACTGAGAGGACTGCTAAAACTGTTACGTTAATGTCCGGATGGACTGAGGATAACGTGCGATGGTGGGCACCATGTGTGTGATGGCTCTGTTGTTAAGGTCAGAGAGGTTGGGGGGTGGAATGGTCAACGATTTTAGGGGGTAGATTGTGTAATAATTGTTGGGAATTCAAATGGTAAACAAACAGTTAACATGGCAGGAAAAAAGTGAGTGTTTCTTTTATTTAGCACAAGGGGGGTCAGTTACATAGAGCCTAAGGAATGTTATTATCCATTTGCCACCAATGTGATCATGCAATCATCAGTCATCAAATTACAACAAACTCATTGCGTATATAGAGATCCATCTAGGTCAGGGAGAATATGATGCTCCTAATCTGTCTTATGTCTTCAGTGTTTGACCAGCCATTAAAATGAAAACTTGACGTGAGGAGAAAAACAGAGAAAAGATGGGACTGAGAGAAGTAGTAGGTGTTGAACCAAGGACATATTTACATAAAAAACTGTCCTGGGAACATGAATAACCCCTCTCATTTAGGACGGCATATAAATATAGAATGTATGCACACTTTAGCTCTGCAGTATGGAAACTGTCACGCAGATTACTGCAGACACACTGACCTTTAATGAGACTGTTGCTGAAGCCTGCAGACACATACATCAGCAAATATAGACATAAAGCACAGAGTCTACAAGGGTCTGTGCTATGAAATTAAATAAACACACACACACATAAAACACACCTTAATGTGGCCTCCATAGGTGTCGTGGCTGTAGAACTGGCACATGTTGTTTCCGTAGCAGGAGTTTTCCATTTCTCCGTAGATGAGAATGTTTCTGGAGAGCAGAGCCACTTCAGCACGCATGTCGACCCCGTCTATGATCTCTCCGACATGGTTATACTGAGGCTTCCCTGGGCGGCACAGACAAGTAGATTCTTGATCATTTGCTACAACTAGCTGAACATTTTAAAGGAAAAAAACTGTAACACAGTTTCACAAAACCTGGAAAAGAAAAAGTTATTATTTTGTATAAACACACATGTCAATCACTGCATTCCATCTCATCCAAAGAAAGCAGAAGTGAAAATGAATATGGAAGGAAAAGTCGAACTGAATAACAGCAGAGGAGACAAATTAACAGCAGAGTGCAAAACAATTTGGCTTCAAACTCTTGTGCAACCTTTCTTAGGTGGCACAAGTCATACTGAGACTCAAATCTTTTTATAGCACAAAATGTTGAAACAAACAGGTAGTGGCAGTTGGTTTAAACTATGGTATTTTATTTCTGAAAATGGTGTGCCTTAGACTGTCAACCACAGGAAGTATGCCTAGCAGCACACACTGAAATATAAACAACTGCCCACACCCAAAAAAACAACCGACTAAAATCATAGACATGTAAAAACAAAAGAAATCAAATACGTATGAAACACAAAATAATCAGCTCTTCGACGATGCGGAAAGCACCCTTGCCCACAGGGTGCAGCTGCCAGTGATAAATTTGCACAGCAGTGCTCCAGCTGCTCAGCCCTTCCTCACAGCAGCAACACAAAACTAGTGCACACACACACACTAATACACCCTTCTCCCCAGGAGTTGGCGACAACAGAATAATGAGATCAGGAAACATGACTGATAGAGACATGGACAAAGAGTAACTAACAGATTAGGGAACAACATTAGGGGAGCAGAAGTTGGAAGAAGCGGTGAAACCCAAATCCAATAAGCGCTCTGCTTCTTATAAGACGAAGTTACTATCAAAACATAAGCTGACGATCTCTTCTTAGCCTCTTCTGATAATCTTACATCACTGTAACAGCTGAACAGGAAATTAGATCTCTCTGGACCTGGGGATTAGCAACACTACTGTTCATCTGCTTATCACATCTACTGACAACAGCAAATAATTAGAAGATCTTTGTCTTCTTCTGCTGCTGGCACAACACTGTATGTAATAATATACAGTATGTCCGTACTATGTATCTCTTCCTTTTTTTCCTCTCTGTCCATCTACATATTTTACAAGTACTGTAAATAGTTACAGCTGAAAATGATACCTGCAGTACAAGCCTTGGTCCGGACTACAAGCCACACACGTGATAGGAGTGGGTCAACATAGGACAAACACCCACAGAGACAAAGTCAGTTTTAGTTTGCAGCCCAGGAAACCACCTCTCACCTTGTATCCTGACCTGCCTGCTGGTGCAGTGAGGGCATGGCAGCAGGGTAAACTCTTCAGCTTGGTGCATGGAGTAATCTGTACTAGCAACAACAATCTGATTCCCGGGTTTCCAGGTCGGCTGCACTTCATCCTGCAGGTTCAGCACCACCTGGTCCACAGCGTCCACCTGGAAGCCTGAGATGGGGAAACCTGGGAGGGCATAGTGGAGCATAGCACAGGAATAAGAGAATATGGTGCAAAGTATAGCATGACATAGACAAAAAAATGCTGCTGCATTGTTCATATCTTTAATATGCAACATCATTTTTCAGGAATTACAGATAACCATGATTTTTCACACAATTTTTGACAGTGTACAACAAAATTGCAAAAGATCTTGTAAAGGCTCTCTTCAAGTAATGCACACATCCCTTTAAATGGATCTACTGTTTTCATACCAACAGTAGCAAACTCTTATAGTAATTTGTATGCATGTGCACAGAACTGCATCTTGAAGTAATTTATTTCCTTTGAAAAGTAATTTTGATTGTGAATTAATGTCTGAAATTCAATGTTTGTCTAAAGCAGTTATCTATACTGTTCAATTGTGGGCAATATCACTTAAAATAATTCTGTAGAGAAAGATTAGTTACAGTGTTAATGTCAACAAATCATGTAATCATTTTCCATTGAAACTGAGTCACTGTCGAAATGTGTTTTACAAGGTGTGGGCATGTATGGTTGCAATAAATAAAGAAAACAGCTCAAAGAGTGTGCTGGTGCCTCACCTGAACCACATACATAAACACACACACACACACACACACACACACACACACACATCTGCCTCAAGACCTGGTATTTGTCATAATGACACCCACATAAGCATAAGAATGTCTTTCATGTTGAGATGATTGATCTGCAAAGCATGTGGTAAAGCTCATTCCTCACCTTGTCACCTTCCTCTAAACCTTTTGCCCCAAAGCTCGAGAAATTTCACCTGAACTACTTCCACGATACTGAAGCTGACAAACAAGCATTAAAACAGATGGCTGATCGCTATCGTATTTTCAATGGCTGTCATCGCTAAACTATATATGTTCAACTGTTTTTCTCACCATTCTTCCACTCGCTGTAGGCGGTGACCGAGAAGCCCACTCCGTCCACAGTGCTGAAGTTCTGTCTTGCCAGAGCTCTCCCTCCGGTGTCATGGTTTTCATGTTCCCTAACGTCCTCAGAGCATGATGTGTTGCCACCGCCTACTACAGAGACCAAAGCCCACGCCTGTCTGGAGAGACCAGAGGGATGAAGAGAGAAGTGGGAGAGAGAGACAGAGAGGAGAGAGAGTCATTTTCAGACATTACATAGACTAGTTTGACACATCCATATCAGACAACTGCAGTTAATCAAAATGGCCTCGGAGTGTAACTTCATGGAGTATAACATCAACGCATGCTGAGCTAAGCTGCAGCTCCCATTGCAAACTCATCCAACACTCAACATTTATACATTATTAAATCACTTGTTTCATCTTTTATCTGCCTCACAGCTTTGGTTTTGAGTTTTAATCATCTTCAATTCTACACGTGCACACACACACACACACACACACACACACACAGGAATAAACTTAATTAAAGCCTAATGGTAGACTGAGTAACTAAATGCAGCATCACTGTAAGTGAACAAGTCTCAGGATAAAAAAGCTGAGAGTGAAAATATAAGCAAGACAGTAATGTCAGTTAAATGTGACATCTTACAGACAGGACAGTGAGTTAGATACAGGGTGTGACCTAATAGGCATGATAAAGCATGACTGTATTGCTACAGTACTCATTCGGGGTTAAGTGTATAACAGGAAACAGGCTGAAGATGTCAAACACAAACCTCTTCCACTGAGACTATAGATTTAACAGACCATAACAGACAGGCACATACTCAGGATATTTGAAAAAGAGATTAAACTAGTCACTAGTGTAATGCCCTGAAGGCAAAGTGATAAGCCTGAAGCAGGATATGAGGTGAGACAGGAACAGACGACTGAATAGCAGAGTGAATGTCATCTCATAATAAAAAAGACAAAGAGAGATAGAAAACTAAAGAGAGGATATCAGAGAAGTCAAGTGATTCAAATGATGACAGAAGATTTCAGAGAGGGTGTTCATGTGGCTCAGAGGGGTGTACCTTCCACATCTCAAACTTCATTCAAATCCAGCTTTTTTACTTTTGTTCCATGTCCTCCTTCCTCACATCATTGAACACTATCTTATAAAGCAAGAATGTCAAGAAAATTATTTTAAAATGAGATTATAATGATTAAATAAGAAGGAAAGGCTGAAATCATTTGAGCGGAAGAGCATGAGGGTGTGGATGGCGAAAGGGATTGGGCGTGGGTTTAAGGGCGTTTGACCTAAAACAAGATACGGTGCTAAACTCACTCACAATTAGCTGAATGACTCCAAACGAGCTTAAAGACTTTTTGCTATTCGTGGATATAATATTATATTTTTAAAACAATTCAGTTACTTCATGACCTTTAAACACAACACAAACCACCGCTGACCAACATGACCTTCTTGCACCATTTAACGATTCATAACACTTCACTTTACATTACAATGCAGACATCAGCTGAGGATTCTGGATACTACCCAGCTCTGACTGTAATGATAACTTCGTTGCCCACAGTTTGACTTTAACATGATGGAATAATGATGGGTTACAAATCACAAATATAATAATATTTCCACTAAGACATTATTTACATTTGAACCCCATAAAAAAGTGGTAAACAGCTTACTCTATCTTGGTGATAATTCACTGGAGTGACTCAAGGAAGGCCCTGTTTTTGTCCTGAGGCTGCTGATATGCAGCCTGTGTGACTGTGCACTCAATTGATCAGACAGAGATTAGAGCAAAAGTTGGAGGCACACAAAAGGGAAAAAGAGAGAGGTCAAATGCTTGTACTTTTTCCTTGAGCTACATCCCGAAGTTGATGTTCAACAGCCTTTTAACAACCTCATTGTTTGACCAGAAATAGCGATGTGTGGAGGCCAGACGTGAATTCACTACAGACCGGCATGAACGTGTGTTTATGTGTGTGTGAGTGCTCTCCTGAGAGACAAAAGATTAAAGGCAGAAGGGTCAACAGGCACGAGACAGAAGCCGACACACTTGTGTCTGTGCCAGGAAGGATGGTTGACGCCACAGAGGTGAACCTACAGAAACTCTTAAGTATCTGGGTCATGTTTGTTAATGTTTATTGGAAAGTGAGCACGAGTTGGAGATCAAAAAGGGTTAAAGAGGGTCATTAAACATGCCCCAGAGGAATGCCCTAGGTGTACAGCATTGACGCAAAATAATAAAAAAAAATGTTCCTAGTATGTTCCAGCTACATTCCCTGCTGTTTCTCCACAACACGCCACATGTCATCACTGGATCATCGCTTCATCATTACATTACATCTTATATGGTTACATGCTTTTACCACCCAACTGCTTCAGCTTAAAAATCACTCAGCCTAACATAGTGTGACTTTAATGAGACATTAAACTGCATGCTGTCTCATAAATTTGTGCTATGTGTTTCCTCCTACCACAAGCAAATCCACAGAAAGCTAAAGATAAAAATCCCCACTCCAATAAACGGTGAAAAGATTAGAAGAGCGTGCGCAACGTTACCATATTGGTGCACACACACACAAACACTACTGATCCTTTTAAAACACTGTGCTGTGGATTGTAGTGGATTTGTTTAAAGACTCTGTGCTGCCTTGGCAGCCACCCCCAAAGACGAAATGTGACACTGGAGAATCTGGCGTAGAACTTGGCTTTTCAGCCAACCAAGGACCAAACCAGGCCAAGCTACAAAGAACAGAGTTAAATGCTGCACTTAAGACTTTCCACTGAAAGTGTTTATACATGTGTTTGAGTGACAGTAGCCTAACAGAAAATCAACAGCTACAACCCAATTTTTTTCACTTAATGAGCATACAGAAAGTGAAATCCCACATGGACAGGATTACATCCTATGCCAAAACTCCAGCGCTTGTCCGTTGAGAGAATAAGCATTGTCAACATAAAATCTCCTGAATCACCACATTTTGCACAAATCCTGGAAACTCTCTTGACCGTAACCCTGTTATCCGGTACATGCTTCCTTCCCTAGCAGAGCACGATACAGCAGAAACACAGGGGAAACAGGAATACATAGAAACAATTCAAGGGAGCGCTCCAAATGACAAGAAAGACCCATGAACGATGATATTTTTCCAGGGAGGATGGACCTGCAACAAACAGCTTGTATTGTCAGTCCAAGTACTGCTGCTTCAAAGGGGAAGGGCCCTTACTTCAGTGGTTAAACAAAACACATAAACCTTCTTTATCAGCCCCTGGAGACCAAGAATAAACAAAATGCTCGCAAAGACTTGCAACAGACAACACACCATGGAGAACCAATACAAACTTTCAAAGAGCTGGCACGTTCTGCAACACAGCTGAACCTCAGATGCACTCGTGCATATTTTCGTACAGTTTAACAACACACACACAGGCCAGGACAGCAGCATATAACAATCTATAGAAGTGTATTTTCATCTGTATCGAATATGAACACCTGTTATTATGCACTGTTTTGTTGTACTCAGTTTATATGTAATTACATCTTTTAATTTCTATTGATACAAGTTTATGCTGTTTACAAAGTCTGTATATCACTTATATTCATATACTGACACTTGTTATTTACCTGTATTTGAGGTCATAGACAAAGCTGCTGCCAAGCCTCTCTTCAATTGCCTTCTTGGTTTCATCCAGAAGACTTTTGACGGCGGAGTCTCCTATAGCCAGTGTGACAATGCGACCCGCCGGCAGGGACCGAAGCAGCTGGGTGAGCCGTCGACTGTCATTACGGGAATCATGTGTGTCATAGCGTTCAGAGAGCAGCACAGCAGCTGTGTCCTGGTCCACCACCCGCAGGTTGATGCCACGGCTGAAGTTCCGCTGGAAGGTATAATCCCCTGTGGCCAGACCGGAGGCCGGGACACTACGGGTCAGCAGAGACCAGGAAACTCTCTCAGTGCCATGTAGCTCCAGAGTTCCGCCGCTCATGACGCCGATGAACTTACGGCCCAGGCCAGGTATTTCCGGGACTTCCTTGTTGTCAGAGCGGCCCACGAGGGCTATGCTGGCACGAGAACGGTAGCGACATTTGGGCGCACCAATGTGAAAGGCTCCACCAGCCTCTATAAGGATATGTCGTGTTCTCAATGTTATGTTTTTGGAGCCGTCAGCATTGTCTGCAAAAACTACTCGACCTATGAGAGGTCAGAGGGAGACAAACATGAGTTCTTGCATAAGTGTGTTACATCCACGAATATAAACTGTAACTTAACCTGTGGAATTTGTTATGTTTAACAAATGTGAATCCATCAATGTGACAACTCAAAATGCTACTTAACATTTCATGTGCCTTTAAGCACTTACCTCCTGACTGGATGGTTAGTGAATGGAAGGTAGCAGAAGCCTCTAATCTAAACAAGTCTCCCCTCCTGACAACCACATCCTTCTCTGGTTGGTGGCCTGGATTCCAGCTACTCAGGGATGGGTTGTGGTCTGGGCAATTCTCTGGAAAGATGACCAATCAGTAAAAATCAGAGAACCTCATACACTGTACATGTCATTAGACAGCGATATACTATATAGAAATATACAGAGTGGCAACGAACACATACAGCAACAGAGTGAGTAGCGCAGTGATCAGGCTAGGCTCTGTGCAAATAGTTTTTTTTTAACGATAGCTGATATTATGATAAAAATTATAAAAATTTGAATCAGTACTTTGTAACACTGACCGTCTAGAACGTCACCACTTGTGAGACTAAGGACGAGAATGAGGGTGAGGAGGAAAGCACCCATCGACACTCCAAAACAGATCAGTGTGTTCTTTCTTTGTTGGAGGCTCTGAGCACGCTCCCTGCGCTGGTTCTCCTCTGACAGGCTGAAAGTGGCTCGTCGCTCCGGCGGCGGGACGTGAGGTTTTATCGGTGGAGGCGGCGGAGCTTTGGCAGGTGGCGGCGAGCGGACCGGAGCCACCCGCCCGGGGACAAAACCTGGGGACCGCTGGTGGTTGCCGTGGGGCGGAGCCACAAAGACCGGGAAGCGGCTAGGGCCATCACTTGTCGGCATGGTATACGTGTCTGCTACCTGAGAGGACAAAAAAATGAAAGAGGGTTAGGGTTAAAGAAGGCAAGAGAGTAAAAGTCAAGAAAAATAAACATTCATTAACATTGTGTGTTTAAACAATGAGGTCTTTGAGGATGTTTCTTTCTTGTGGTCCTCATAAATTTGAAATTTGTTGCCGCTACTGAGAAAATGCGTAAGACTTTCAGTTTTCTCAGTAGCAAGCACATCCAAAATGCTTCTTAAACAATTTTTCAAGTTCTCTGACTTATGTTTGTCTATTAAAAGTTTGTTGTCAGCAAACGTTTTTTTGAATCATACACAGCATTGGTATTTCCCTTTTAAAACCACTGACCTGTAAGCACAATGGTGCCATAAGGCAGAAGATGGTAAAATAGCAAAATAGAGTCTTAAGGGATGAGACGAGGGAGTGAATGAAAAGAAGGTCAGACTAAAAGGTCAAAGAGAAGGAAGAAGACACTAAAAGAACACATAAAATGAGAGAGTAGTAGGCAAAGAGAGAGATAAAAGGGCTGATTCTGGGGAAACGGGCAGTAAGCCAGCAGGCATCTCACTCATGGACCTCCAGGTAATAACCCTGGAAGTCGGCCTTAAGGAGACTATTAATCTATTTCTCCAAAAACAGTCAACTTCTCCTTTGACTGGCTTGGCCTGAACAAAGTGACATTGGCTGCTCCTGTCCACAGTAACGAAGGAGCTTGAGAATAATGGATCGCAACATTCCTGAGACTATGTTAACACAGCCAAAACAGATGGCACCAATTACAGTAGGGAAGGGGTGCTCCAGCTCTAGTGTGTGCTGTGCTCCCTGTATATCACACAAATAGAGAAAGTAGCACTAAGTGAGCTGCAGCCATGGACACACACACACACACACAAAAAAAAGGTCATATGGACACACACCTGTACATATAAACACACAGAAGTACAGGAAATGACGCTGCAATAAAAAGGGCTTCAATGGCACTTTTCTTTAAAACAAACACCCTGTACCACTGTAATGACATAACCTCCTGCTACTATATGTCTTCATAAACAAAACGTCAGCAAGTACAAGCCATATGACTTCAACAATGACCCGGTCTTGTTGAAAGTCTTTAGATCACCCCAGTTTGTATCGACGTTTCACACACACAAACACACACACAGTCCCGTGCCAAGCCACAGAAAAATAAAAACAAACCATTGTCTTGTCAAGCCAATTAGTCATCATTTTAGCCCAGAGTACAACAAACCTCTTCAACTCATAAACAAAGCAATATACAATCAAGGACTGCTCAACAAGGGCTCAGTCATTTATGTTGGCCACAATACAAGCTCATGAATTATCCAATATAGGGCTGAAACTAACAATTCTTGTCATTGTTGACTAATCTGTCGATTATTTTCTCGATTAATTGTTTTGTAAAAGTCACAAAACAGTGAAAAATGTCCCGTTTCCCAGAGTGCAAAATGATGTCTTGTTTAGTCCGACCAACAGTCCAAACCTCTAAGATATTCAGCTTACAATGATATAAAACAGAAAAGAAGAAAATCCTCACACTGGAGAAGCTGAGATTGTTGCCATTTTTCCCTCATTACAGTGTCTCTAAGCCATTTTTTTTTGGTTAAGCTAATAATTCTCCATCTTAATCTAAACTGAAATGTCATCAACAAAGGCATGCAACTTTCCACTTCTTCTGGATGTTTGGACGTTCATATTCTCACAGTCTGTGCCCTACATTGCCCAGACTCAGTGGGAGCGCTGTGATGGGATGATCCCTCAGGCATCATTCTTTATAACCCTATCTTAGGCTATGTTTTTATTCACATTCCTCACCATAAAAGGGCCAAGCTGCCCCTGCTCCTGTGGTAATAACTGACCTGTCAGAGCATAAAGAGTTGTGGACTTACTCACCTTAGGGCTATTCAACGTCTGGAAATGACACCGCTCACAGGGCTGCACAGCACTTCATGGACATGTAGTATTTCCAGACAATCAGGGACTCATTATCCCCTCCCTCACTTTCATATTGTTCAGATTTCAGAGCTACTGAATATCAAACAGATGTGAGGGAAACACTGGAGTCAAAGCGGGACAGACCATCACACATTCCTAAGTTGTAAAATCATTATTTAGCTTCTTCTGGAAATCGACATTGGCAGCGAAACCAACAGAAAGCCATGTGTTTGCTATAGTCACTGAAAATAACTATATGCTGAAACAGTAGCGTTACAACACTACTACACACAGACAGTAGTGAGTGTTGGGGAGTAACCGGTTACATGTAACGGCGTTACGTAATGTAAAAATGTAATTGTAATCCGTACAGTTACTAAACAAAATATTGGTGATTACAAAGAGGTTCCATCTGAATATATTGCTTTGCATCTTTTCTTGTGATTTTCTTTTTGTTAAAAGAAATATTTTAGAAGCTATGCAAAGATTTTTGCTCATTTTAAATCTGCATATGACCTTCAAGAACCAGTGACGAAAAAAACACAGTACCCAGCCTTATTGTTAGTCCTATCACCACTCAGCATGGAGTTGACCTAAATGTGGACTTGGTTTGAAGTTATGGTTACATTTTCCCTTTACTGCAGTCAGTTTGTTGTTTGTGATCTACATACTTGTGATTTGTTTTGGTGGCAGTGCTTTAAAAAATCAAAGCATTCCAGTCTTAATTCAAAATACACCGAAGAACTTTTAATTACAGTCTGACTAATTAGTGTCAGTAATCAGTGTTGAGTACTCTGTGAGCTTTACACTTCCTGCTTTAAAAGTATGTTTTTAGGACTTTTCAGCTTTATTGCCTGGTTTAAAACGTTTGTTGTTGTTGTTGAAAAGTAATCAAAAAGCAACCAAATGTAATAAGTTACATTACCTCGATGAAGTAATTAAAATAGCTCCATTAATTATTACATGTTTAACAGGGTAACTAGTAATCTGTTACAATTCAAAAGTAACCTTCCCAACACTGACAGTAGTAAGTAAGTTAGCCCACATTAAGCGATATTGAGGTGAAATGGAGGTTAAAAGGTGGGAGGATTTCATGACTTATGATGATTTATGGACTTGTTTTGGCCACAGTAAACCTTCCACACGACCTTTTCTTTACGATTAAGAAACACTTGAATACTTGAGATGGTCCATTAGAGAAATGTCACCACAGAAGAGGAAACTAGGGGATAACATATGGTATAACGCAAAGTAAACTACGAACTAACTGATAACAATATAAGAATTATAGATAAACTACACTGGTTTTTGCTTTGGTTAAGCTAGCTAGCGTTAAAGTTACTTATTTCTCCACTTCTGACAGTTCACAAGTTATGGATGGGACACGTAGTTAGTTAGTTAGCAACTGAAAACAACTTTTAGACACCAGCTTGGGGCACAGACAAAAAAAACCCACAAATGCTGACTTTTTCTACCCGCTTATAAAACCTATTGATAAGCCTTTTCACAAGAAAACAACCCACAAATCAATAGCTTCACCCGGTGAGACCTCTTATCACCTCTAACGGTTGACAGACAGACAGACACAGACACAATGTACACGGTCGTACCGTCGGTGAGACTGTCCTGCTCCTCTCCCGCTCTGTCCATTCGCTCTCTGCCGAGCCGTTAAAATCGTTGACCCGGTGGTGGTGAGACTAAGGAATAACTTCTCACCCTCTCTGTTTGCTTTCCGTGTCCCTTTTTTATATACCTGTTCTTCACATGGTGTTTTTTTCTGCGGATGGGCTGTCGTCCGTCCGTCGGTCAGCCCCTCCAGTCCCACCGAGAGAGAAGCAGGCGCGGCTTGGAAGAGAGGAAGTCATGATGCGTTCACAGGCTGTCGGAAATAGCGGGAAAAGGGGCAGAACGAAATATGAGAGGTAGCCTAAGATAGTGAAGAACACAAGATGAATGTTAGAAAACACTATTATTATTAATATTATGATGATAATGATGATGATGATGATGATTATTATTATTATTATAAGTGGTAGTAGTAGTGGTGGTGGTAGTAGTAGTAGTAATTGTCAGGGGTGTTGCCAGGATGTAAGAATTACTAAAGTCCTGAGTCCGCCCTCCCAATTCATCCCTCCACCCTCATAAAATTTTGACCCAAAAATAAAGTTAATAAACACATATTTGTATTCAGTTAAATGTTCACTTGCAATTCCTGTAATCTTATTTCCAAACAAGAAGGTTTGTTTATGTCTTTGGTTGGCCTAGTGGTCAGATTTAAATATAGCATAATCCTGAGGACATCAGCACTAATGTCCTGGTAGCTACAAAAATAGTAGTTGTGGTAGAGGTAGTAGTAGTAGTAATTGCTGCTGTTGACATTGTAGTGGTAGGCTAGTACATCTAGCCTACCACTAGAATGTGATCTGTTGGTGTATTTTTATGTAAATAAATTCTGTTGAGGTATACACAGCATGACTGGAATATAATCCAGCAAAAGCTGCACATGTGATGTGGTGACTGTGGTGAGGGAGTCTGTTAGTATTTTGAGAATGGGTACACCACCAACAATACTACTACAATCCTCTGTTGTTAGAAATTAGAGGAGTCCTAGAGTATGCTGTTGATTCCCTGTCCACACATGACCTCAGGAGAGTAACAACCTGTGAAATTAACAGTACAGGCTTTATGTGTGCATGTGCCATAACAGAAATGGTATGTTCCTGTACAATGTCCACAAGCATGTTTTGTCACTGTAATTTTCCTGCTGAAGCACAAACTAGCTGTCTGCTGCTTACTCATATAATAAAGCAACCACTGAATTACTAGGATGTGGTCTGTGTGTTTCCTATTCCCAATCTTAGGGATCTGAAGGTGGGACAGGCGCCCCTCTTAACACGAGTCTTAAATATAAGGAAACAGGGGTTTCCGAGGAGTTAGTGAACGTATCACCAGGAGCACTTCAGCAGCATGGATTGAGGGGAGGGGCTTAAATCTGAGCCACACTGCCGCCTGCTGGTGTAAAAGAGAAGATTATTGGGGGAAGGTAGCAGAACCTTTACCTTGATATTACCAAATTAGCTCAATCTTTTTTTTTCCTAGGCTGAATAAAAATGTTCAAGTTAAATATTAAATACATGTAAGATAACAAACCAGGTAACAGTTTTCTGCATTTGAGAAATAGACTGTCATAAACCACTCCCATACCTTTTACATCTCTCTTTTTCATTGGAGTCTCACTGCAGGATTTTTCCCACATACTTTCTTGTATAATCTCCCATTTCTCTCATCATCCAAGACTATTACTGTCCCTGAGCCCAAGCAGCGGGGCTGACCTCTTGACCTAAAGCAGTATCAAGTTAACATTTTTCCCCTTTCAGTGGAGTCTGCTTTGAAATATCATCTCCTCAATTTGACCAGGGGAAAGTACCCTACTGTGTGTTTCCAAGCCAGAAAAACACACTGTGCAGAATACGCTTATTTCTATGATATTATCTAAATGAAGATGGCACAGAATTATGAGTAATAACACTACCACAGCATACATTCTCAAATACATTCCCTCTGACCCACAATATAGTAATATTTGATCGTGGGGCTGTCGTTTTGGATTTCATTCAATTGTACAGATGTTTGATAATGTGTCCAAGTAGAGTCTCATAATTCAATGTTAAAACACTGAAACAACTGCTCACTGGTGCTATTTAAAAAAAACAAAACAACACAAAATGAGCTTTTACAGATTTGATATCCATATGACCAGCAAATGAATACTTTTCTGAAGGAGATGCCAAACACTTGGTAATCCCTGTGAGTTAAAACTCATGTCACTCAGGGCAGAGGAAGTGTGTTCTTGACAGTAAATATCAACCCACTTTGCTGTAATGCAGCTACATCCTAGCTCTGCCAATATAGAAGCACGCTCTCGTACCAGGATCATGAGCTCTCCCTCATCACAGTAAGAGTCAGTCCCCATCATGTCTGGAGGAAGACTCCATTATACTGTATTATTCAGTCTTCATCACTTGTACGAGCATGTGATTCCTTGTTGTCATGGTACAAGATGACCCGTCTTCATCTATAATACAGACATGAAATTAAGCAGCATTAAAAAAAAAAAAAAAAAAGTTTCCCCCCCAAAATCAAAAGTTCAGTCACAAATTGGGTTGCTTCTCAAATACCATTTTTATTTTCTCTATTGACATTTGAATTACTATAATATTGTTATTACATATAAGTTCCTTCTGTATTGAAATATGCTGTACAAAAAAAATCTAATCAAATCAGAGATGACATTAGTCAAGGTGACCATTACAAAGGTCATCTGAAAAGCCAAAACGACGGCCCACCTTGGTCTAACAGTTGTCATATCAAGAGTTAAAGAACTACATTTGAGAGATGATGACAAAAGCTTGTGAAAGACAAATAAAAATGACATCATGTCCAGTACAAATAGTATTTACAAAGTGAAAAAGAAAGAAAGCATAACCTTGTTTTTAAGACAGAAATAAGTTGTGAAAAAAAAAAAAAAGTAGTTTTCCATGACAAAATACAATCACCTGACAAACAACAGTTACCAATCCTGATGGATCTTGGTCAGTCTCACAAACGAGCATTGCTTCCTCTCAACCTGTATGTAATCAGACCTGAGGGTTTACAGTAGCACCCATTGGCTTATTGGTCAATTGTCACAGGCTCAAGTGTAATGCAAGTATTTAAAATACCTATAACAAAATGATTCATTGAGATTTCTTATGCAATTCTGTTTGTTATATTGGCCAAAAATATAAGCGAAACAAGCCATATGTGGCATGCAGTAGCACTTTGCTTTTTCAGGAAACATAGAAACATAATGGAGTCATCAGTACAATAAGAGCAGCTGTCTAATGCTTTGTTTTGCCTCACTCAGCATTAAAAGGGTAAATCAACAATGAATCCAGAAATACCATGCAGACAGAAAGATAAAGTTAAGACAAAAACAAAAGAAAAAAAACATTCTGTCCGGGATGGAGGCCTTAAAATGCTGAAATAAGCCACCGTCTCTCTACACATGTTGTGAGTGGTGTCCATTCATTCTCAGTCAAATACACTAAAGAAAACAAAAATACTTTTCAATAACTCAAAATAAAACTTTATTATTTTTTTTTTTTTTAAACTTACTGAACTGAAAAACATATTGACACCAACTGTGTTAATCATGTTCACCGTTCAGTCCTGATTGGCATTAGTGGTATAACTCTTAAATCAGAGCACAAACAGTAGTTACATTTTTATCATATAAAAAAAAGATACGTCAAGAAAGATCTGATCCAAGTACATAAGCGAGATCTGTAATAATAACTACATTAGATTATTTAACTCAATATCTTCAGACCCAAAAGACAGAAATAACACTGTCAAAACTGGGCTTCATTATAGTTACTATATCAAGGCGAATACTTGTTATTTTCAGAATGGGGTCTGATATTTTGTCTATAAAACTGTCCAGCATTTATAGTAGTTTGCCTGAAAACATCTAAGTTCATGAACAACAGTGTAGTGATACTGATCTTACAGTAACCACAGTCCGAGGTAAACTCAAGGTAAACTCAAAAGTAAGAACTGTGGCAATGTTTTCTGTGGCAACGACACCCACACTTCATTTCTTAACGGTATACCGACTCAGCCTTTTATCTGGCTACAGGAGCTGCTGACTGAGCCCCATCTTGCATCATATTCTTGTGAATTATAACATCATATTGTACCACCTTATTTATCATCAAACAAAGAAGTAGCATACATCTGTCAGAGGTTCAGAGATGTTTCTGGATGTTATTTGTACAAAGTACACTTCTTCGTGAGTCTAAATCTCTGTAATATATTATACTAAACATTTGGCAACACTGGCACAGCTTTGTAATGTCAGTTTGTCTTTTAAAGTTCTTCAGTGACAGCTGATACGTGCAAATATCATGTATAATATATAAAAATATAATAAACAAACAAAAAAATAATAATTTTATGGTGACTACAGTGTGTAGGACCAAACCTGACCTCAAAGTCAGAGTTCAGTTGGGTTGGAGAGAGTCTGGTCCACTTTGGTCCAGTCCAGTTTATAGTGAGGCTGTTTCTCTGAACCTCAAAAGCCTCACAGGCTGGTCAGAGGTCCCCGTTAAGAACCGTGGACCATGTCCTTCTCAAAAGGCAGCAAAAATATGACACACACACACGCACGCTCTCTCTCATACACAGGTTGTACACACATAGTATGTTGTGTACTTTCTCTTGCATTCACATACTGCAGCAATGTGCAACGTGATAAAACAAAAAAATCTAATAGCAAAAACAAAACAATGGGTTTCCAAAAGATGGGTGTGTTGTTGTTGTTTTTTTTTTTTTTTTTTTAAAGTTCACAGCTGCAGCATGTGGAGTGGACGGTACTGTCAGGCTCTGGGCCTGAGCGAACTGGAGCTCTAAGGGGGGGGAAGAGGTGATAATGAGGGAATCCTGCCACCAAAACTTCAGTACTACACAGACAAACACCACTTCTACCTGCATCACTTCACCTGAAGAAAAAAAAACCAAACAAAAAAAACCAAACTGTCCATCCTGACAAACCAATGCTTTCTTCTCTTCCTCCCTCTCCACCCCCCCCCCCCAGCTCCTCTACAAGTTGACCAGCTCATGTGCAACGAACTGTTTGAGTCTCTCCAGGTACTGTCCATAGAGCTCCACGTCATTGTGTCCGGCCCCCTCCACCCAGAGCGGCTCCACGGGGCGCTGGCAACGTTCGTACAGCGCCAGGCCATGGGAGAAGTCGATGACCTCGTCCTCTGTGCCGTGGATAACCAGCACCGGTGACGTCACCTTCGAAATCTTGTCAATGCTTTGGAGAAGAGAAGGAAACGACGAGTTATGTAGGGAAGCACATTAGGATAAAAAAGGAAAATTAAGTGAGTTACTGTAATTATAAACCTCACCAATTAAAATTCAGAACTAGTTTGCCTGCTGCCACCAGAGGGAGCTATTGAGAGATTTTTTGTAGGGCTGTGACTCAATAAGAAAAAAACACTTGGAATTGATTTGACATCTAAATTTATGAGTCCATTTTTACAAGCTTGTGTGTGTGTTCTTTCCTTGATGCAAGTTCACTGACACAGTGCTGTATTTTAAAAGGCATGTGTACTCTGTTTATTTGAATAACTGCGCAGGGAGGCTGTGTGCCTTTCAGTGAATTGCAATATGTGATACATTTAGCCAGGCCTTCACACATGCCATCTGTCTGTGCAGTCCACTCACTTTGGGAAGGCGTCAAAACAGTAGGTCTTCTTGGTGTCAGGGAAGGCAACTCTCATGCCAGAGGTGAGCGGGGAGTGGAGGATGACTGCGGCGCTCTCATAGCGAGAAGCCAGGTCCACCGAGGGCACGGTGCCAATGCTCTGGCCGTACACGATCACGTTCTCTGGCCGAATGCCGTACCTGCGAGGAGGACACAGAATATGTGAATATCACACTTTTGGTGTTTAGGAACAAGATGTTTACACTACTGGTAGCTACCCATATTTGGATAATTTGTGTTTGCTCTACCAGACACTGGCAGGCATCCAGTTTGGCCTCTTGATAATAATAAAAAGCAGCTTGGCTGGCAAAATTGAAAGAAGAAAGGTTGAAATGTGATTTTCTTTAAGCGCTTTTCATAGGGACAGGACAAACCGGCTGCTTGCTTGATTCTCCAGGTAACGTCTGCTTTTTACCCATCACATAGTATTACATTCACACTGCTAATTAGTCTCCTGTCGTTCTCTCATTTCCCCCACACGCTGCTCCATAAGCAAACACACACCTGTGTGCTAAATGAGACTTACTCATACTCTATTATGGGATGAAACGTCATGCCACAGTGACTCAGTGATTGGACGGCCTCCTGAAACAAGCAGTCCAACAGAAGACCCCCACTGTAGTACCGTGACTCCGAAGGGAGGAGGGGAACGAGAGCAAAATGAGCAGAAAGAGAGCAAAAAGGGCCACGGATACTGGATTGAGAGTGAGGGAGAAACGGAGAGAGAGGAATAAAAAAAAAAAAAAAAGGGAAGACATTCCACAGCTGATTATAGAGAACGTGACCCACTCTAGCAAGCAGCTAGTCAGCTGACGACCTGAAACCTAGTCTGAGAACACTGCATCACTGTCTCTACCGCTGCACTACTGGATAGTGTATAGTAAACAGCTACAACCAGCCTGACAAAATCTCTCTACACTCCATTATTAAAATTAGTAACACTAACATTACAGGCCTAACATTATAGCCTCTGCCACTACAGTCTCATAATACACAGTGATGAACAATACATGAGCACCCAAAGTCTGACACATCCCACTGAGATGGATTATTATAATTAGGAACTACACACAACCTTTGCAGAGGTGCACTCTGCAGTAATGTAGGCCTGCTGCTATAAAGGGCAATACACTTAACACGAGCGCAGGCACATCGACTTCAGATGGAGTATGGAAATGTACACACACACACACACACACACACACAGACGCAGTCTCGCTCCCAGACGGTCATTAGCAGGAATATAGGAACTGTTTACCGTTGGTGTGTCAGCTGGCCTTCACAGAGTATAAATAGGGGTGAAAATACTGGCACGGCATGGGAAAGTGTTACTGCAAACGTCTGGGTGATGCCGTGTTAACAGCACTACTAACTCAAGGTTGGCTGAATATAATACGGACAATTCACGGGCTGAAAGCTTATCTCCATTAAACAACATTATGTAGCTGTTGAAGGGAGATGACGAATAGTGAGGCTGAGGCCAAAATCTCAAGTCTTTTTACAAACTGTTTCAAAAGTGACACTGTCCTTTCTGATGTGGCCTAACAGCTTCCCCAAAAAACTAATTCAAACATGTTATTTGCAGAAAAATAAATCATATACTGTGTAATTTCAAATGTTGCTATAGAAAAAAAGCACCTAATTGATGTGAATGCAGAATTCATTTTGGCCCAAGTGCAGTTTGTAGAGCCTCAAAAGCGTCTAGAAAACAGGTGGAGAGAGGCGGACGCCCTTCATCCCAACAATAATCCATTTCCCTGATGATGAGCAGATGATTTCAATCTTACTTTTATATGTGTTTGTGTTAATTTGACAAAAACAGTAACAAAGAAAAAGTGACTGACCCCTTTTTGGCTTAGCAAGGTTTAGTAAAGTGAAGTCTGGATAACAAGGTATAGGCTCAGCTAAAAAACAGCAACGTGTAAGGTGCTAAGTGAGCTTAAGAACAGGGGACGTTCAATAAAATCTATCTCACTTTTCACTGTTGGGAGCAGTGAACGCTGCTGAGACGGAGACAAACAAGGAACAGAGCAAGTAAAGCTGTCTGAGAGATGACTGCCATTTTGTTGGTTTAGGCATAGATGTTCAATATTAACTCTTCCCAGGAGAGATAAAAGTAAATTGCTTGGTAAGGGGGCTGTTTGGTTGTTTACTATCCCTTTACTGCTCACAGGCAGCATTTGATCATTATACAGAGTGTTTAATTTGCTCAACAGAGCCCTGTAATGCCCCTAGCTGTTAACAAAAGTCACAGATTTGAGCTCTCATCACTACAGGTTGTCACTTGTTTACTGGTATGTTATGTTTTATCAGTGTCAGCTTTGAGCATAACGTTATCTGTTATTACCTTTAACTTATGCTTATCTCGTCAAGGTTCTTCACCGTATCAGGCTACTAAAGTCTGACCAATCCTAAGATACATAAACACTCAGCACATAGATGTCACAACAATGTGAGGCCTATGCAGGGAGGGGTAAATTGAAACCATTTGACAGCCTGTTCCATCAGGTGACGGGATATTGGACGGTGAGAGCAGCGAGGCTTTCCCCAAACCTACTTTGGCGTGCTTTGTCTTATAACACACAACCGATGTTATTATCCGGAGCGACTGGGCAAAGGAGGAGTGTTTAGCTCGAGGACACACATAGAAGCTCGATGAATAATGCAAGGCTTGAACTCCTGATCTTCCACTTTCGACAAGGTCACTCTAAGCACTATCCCACCGTGCTCTCTTGGCACTGTTGGAAGATCATTGTGGCTTTCTTCCCCTCACACATCCAGGGAAGGCCACGCAAAGAGGAAGACAACTGCAGTGCAGATCTACAGCTGCGCTCACGTTAAAATGGCACTACGACCAACCCCCCCCCCTTGGACCAGCTACCACAAGCCTACAATTTGCTCCATTGCATTTCAGCTTGAATAGACCTCACCGAGCCATTGCCAGCCATGCTCCATGGTTACACCCCTCCCCCAAACCTTCATCAATTTAGTCTCCTGACACAAATCCAATCTATTATGCATCACATCCTCCCTCGTTGCCCTATTCTGTCTCTCGCTCCCTCTTGGCTGCCCACCTCTTGCTCCCTGAACACCAAAAATATTCTCATCCCAAAGCACTCACTATGACTAATAGATATTTTAGGATATCCTGAACATATGTACAGGCATTTTTCACAGATTAGTGCACCATCTGCACTACAGCGGGGGATCCTTCACTGAAGCCTTCAATGATCTGTTATTTCTGCCTTTTTGACTCATATTCTTCCATGGTATGTTTGCCTATTAAGATTTGAGATTTAAAATAAGAGTAGTGAGTAAGAGTGAATTTGATATTAATGTATGAGGTCAATAAGTATATAATCTGCAAGTGTCTTTACTAAGCTCTGATCCTGTTGTTCTGTGCCAAAGAGACGGTCAGGTGAGCGATCGCACTCCACCCAACAGACACTGCAGCCTTTGTCTACAGGCTCAATCAGCCCAACCGCCGCTGACATTTCAAGTAAAGTTCACAATTCATATACATGATGGATTGTCCACGTTTGAGAGAATTTCTCTTCATTATTGAACATCTGAGATGAAGGATGGCGTTTTGATTTGGATCAATAGGATGACTGACCAGGAGTTTTTCCCCCGTTTGTTTTTATTGGCCACAGTGTGGGAAGACCTCCGTCTGAAAGCTCATTGGAAATCGGTTGCTAGGCTACCACTCAATATTGGACTAGCAGGATTGACTGCTGGCCCGCCTCCATCTCAGAGGGCAAAGAAAATGATACAGTTCCAGTCTGTCGAAGAAAACACACACACACACCTGACACATTCCCCTCACATTACTATGTGTGATCCACAGTATGCTGACTCACTATAAGTGAATCATCTGACCCACTCCCTGCTCAGGTGAAGGGAGTGCCTCATCCATCCGTGACTGAACAAAAGAACACAGTGAGGAGGGTGTGTGTGTGTGTATCTGCGTGTGTATCTGCGTGCCTGGCCGAGCGGTTTTGGTTAGACGGCAGGCAAACAGGTGGTTGCCTGCTGTCATATGACTATGGAGTAAAGTGAAAGCAACCCACGCAAGTGTGTCAACACTCAAGAGAGGGTGAATTTTCTAACAGCTGAATCATAAAGGAGAAAAAGAGATTGAAAACAGCTACAGAAGCAGGAAAAAAAAAAAAAAAAAAAAAAAAACAGGATCTGGTGTGCTCAAAATGTCAAATAATCAGAGAAAAACACAGAGACACAGACAGCACCACAAGCAGAGAGCGCGAGGGAGATATGGGGGCCGCTCTCTTCTTCAGGCTGTGCGTCTGATCTAACATGAGAGACTCGCACGAGGGATGTAGGCTGCCGACTAATGCGAGGCCATGCAGAGACACCCTTTGATGTGATAAACACAATCTAGTTGATTCATGTGCAGCAGGGTCAAAAGGCTGCTCCTCTCTATCACACAGTCAATTATGAATTTAGTACAGACGGCTGAGGCAAGACAGATAATATATGATAATATATGATACAAGGGTCCTTATTTTTACTAAGCTGTGTACGTTCTGAACTAAAGGATTAAGTAAAGATTAAGTGTGGAAGGAAACAAAATATTCATAGAACAGTTAATGAGATTTTTCACATTTTCTGTTAATTAATCCCTTATTTTGTGTCCATGAATGAGCTTTGAGTCACTTTTTTAAAACATTTTGACAATTATCCCTAAATGGTTGATGAAACATCCTTAAAAACTGCTATCATTTCATTCTCTTTGTGTGAGAAAATGGCAAACTTGTAGCAGAGGATAAGTGTAAAATTGCAGAGCTTGTTGAGCTGATAATATGTCAGGTGTTTGGAGGCCTTAGCAGAGTATCACCAACTAAAAAAAAAGTTTGATGAGTGGCAAACATAAGAAGTTAGTGTTGACAATTCTGACAGCAGGGACATTAACATAGTATATAACTGGAGAGACAGAGCTCTCGCAGAGAGACAAAGTGGCAACAAAGGAAGAAGAGGCTGTTACTGGGGATTGACGTATCCCAGCCACAAACTTTACATCTACATTTATCATTTGGTGAGACCAAAATAAGTATGCAAAATGGACTTTGTGAACAAACTTGTGGTCTTATCTTTATCATTTTCCATTTCTGGGGATGAGTCGGACAAATAAAATGTCCAGAGCAGGATGTCTCTGTGCCCTGCCCCAAAATCTTGAAAGTGCCTTGTCTGCCATAAAAGCGGCCATATTACATAATATAGCTGCAAGTCCTTTTTAAACCCTGTGACAGTCTGTCAGTTCCATTTATTGCGAGTGTCTATTTTGTGGTGTCCAACATCTCCAAATGCATGATTTCTGCAGGGGTACAGTCTAACATCAAGCAGTTTTCTTTTGAGACCTCCACTCACCATTATTCAGACAGACACGTTTTCTTTTGAGCTCTCTTACTATGGATTCAGTGGGATGTGGTTCCTGAAAGTAAACGTCACGGCAGGTTGAGATTCAGACTTGAATGAGACATTCGCAAATAAATTGACTTTGCCGAGATGAGTCACAAAAACCTAAAACCCTGCACTGCCTCAGTATCTCATGACCTCATCCTGAACAGTGACATTAAGACTGTTACGCGCCTGTATAATTACAACCGTGTAAACACATAACGAGCCATTGCCAAGAAAAAAAAAAAAAACAACGTCTTTACTGTGACAGCCAGAGGGAACTAACTTTGCTGAGAGGCTGTTAACCATGGGACTACAAGGCACGGGACATACGGCATGCGCACATGTTGAGGCTTCTTCCATATCAAGTTATTTCCTGGTTCCTGGAAGCCTCTTGTCTGATTCTGAAGAGGTATCTCCCAAAGCCATGTGATACAGAGTCTGAGACTGATGTAGGGCCAATACCTGCTCTGCCTCTTTTGATAAACAGCTGATTAACATCATAAACAGAAGTGTTCATGATGTTAATCTGATCCAAGTGTAAAGGTGTAGTTGGACTGGGCAAATTAGGTAGTGCCCATATGGAGCTGGACTATGATCTCAGTGCTATTATTCAAATTTTGCTTATACAGGCAAACAAGAGCTAAAAAACTAAAGATGATAAGACGTGTGTCGGGGGAGCTTGTCTCAAACGTGCACATGCAAAATTTTATTAAAACTATATGCCTAAGCGAACATAAAAACAGCCAACAGTAAGGGTTTGCATTTGCCGTTACCAATTTCCGGCCCCGCACACAAATCACCAAGCCTAATATGATCAAGCGTATGTTCTGCTCAGCTCAGATTAAATGAGATTTCAAAGCTAATTTTCTATGATGGTGGTCACGACTATGTGGGCGCAGGAGATTCCTTGGTGTATCTTTAAAAATAAAAAATAAAAAAGTAAGCTGAGAAAGTAGAATAAAATGAGAAAAGAAAAAAAAGGGCAAAAACACAGCAGCCAAACACAAACTGTAGTCCATTTGCTTTTGAGAAGTGTGGTGATGTTATGGAAAGAAAAAAAGGAGAAGGGTTTCATACTGTCATATGCTTTGGTCTGTTGTCCTTTTCAGATCTAACTGAAGCTTTGACAAAACTGTGTGGCAGCATGGCAATGAAGAATGCTAAATTAAAGCACAAGACACATTAAGGTTTAAACATTGAAGCAAAGGAATGCACTGGATCCGACACACAGACGCACGCAGACAATGTCTGGTCACAAGAAAAGCAGGTTCTTCTTCACAGCACTGGTCTATTTCCTGTATGCAGAACCTTTATGACCACGAGTTTCCTGTTTAACTTGCCAGCTTCTTTATTTAAAGATGACCACTTGGTAGATGCTATAAACTGAAAATAGTGCCGACACAGAAACATTACCGTTCTGTTACCAGCATCCCACCAATGTTTTTCTATCAACACTTTTAAATTTCTGCAGTGCCAACACATTTACCACAGAAAATGCGTACACCCACGTCAGCATTGACACATTGACAAGCCCACTTCTCTTTGTGATTAATTCGCACTACTTTGGCTCTTCTTGTCCAGCCTTTTTAAGTTTGCCTTGAACCGATTCCCCCCTCTCCTCTTCTTAGTCATTTGTTTGTCTTCCAGCAGGAAGTATACAAAAAACAACCAGGCCTACTGGATGAACTTTTATTTCCCCCTCATCCACATAAACAAAAAGGCACAAACATGATGGACACATTATTTTTCTCTCTCTCTCTCTTTCTGTCACACACAGACACACACACCTTCCACTCCTCCAAATCCTGTCCTGTCAGAAAAGGTGTGTAGATTATCTGTCTTCTTTACATACAGTACTGTGTAAATGTTTTAGGCACTAAAAGTGAGGATGCTTTCAAACATAATGCAATAGTTTTTATTTATCAATTAACTTGATACAAAGTTCAGTTACCACAGTTCTTCTGTGGATTTAGGCTGTCACAGTTGCTTTTCATGTAATCCCAGACTGACTTGATGATGTTGAGATTAGGACTCTGTATTCTTCTCGTCGCTGAAGATAGTTCTTTACGAGTCTGGCTGTACGTTTGGGGTCGTTGTCATGCTGCAGAATAAAATTTGGACCAAACGGACGCCTCCCTACTAATACTGCATTACGAATAAGAATCTAAATATCTAAAAAGTGCCTGAAATGTTTGCACAGTACTGTATGTGAATGTATTATAGGTTTGTGGGACCCCCAATACAGACGCCCCTCTGCCAAACCAGCCCAGAAGACATGAAAGAATTAGAGAGAGGCAAGCGTTACAAAAGGACAATAGAAGGAGATGACGAGAGTGTGGAAGTCAATAGAGCAGAGGTTCTGATACATGTATGGGAGGAAGTGAGGGAGATGGGGTTGGACAGACTAATGAACATTGCTTACCCCCCCCCCCCCCCCCCCATATAAGCGGAAAGGACTATAGGATTTTTGAAAGTAGCAACATCTATCCACCCATACTGTTTTTGTGGTTGTCATTTCTTTTAATTTTTTATAGAATTTGGTATATCGTGGAGGTAGAATAAGGAAATGTGTTTTATAAGAGTTTACTCTAAATCTTTTTTTTTTTAAATGACATGAATTAAAATACTGTAGAAATAAATTCAACAACACATGCCTTTAGATAGTTTGCAACGTCTAACCGCTGATAAACTAAGGTATTTGCTTGTTTCACTGTCATTACAGCCCTATACTACAGATCAATGCAGACACCACCAAACTGAAACACTTAAGTGGGTGTATCAGCTCAAAAATCACAGATACTGATTACCAATCAGCGGAAGTCGAATACCGGTTGATAAATATATCAGTAAACTGATTTTCAGTCTATTCATAGCCTACAGAGCAATAAGATGCAGCGGAGCACCCACTCACACCTACATATGGTTGGCTAGCATAGTCCCAGAAACCACGCTCCTTGTTATCGCCCACAGGAACATCATGTCTTGCCTACTAAACTACCATTCTTCGTCATCTCCACCCATGATTTTAATCAGGTCCAGTATATTCACCCCTCCACCCAGCTCCTTCTGTAGACTCTTCACATCATCTTCTTACTCTCACTCTTAACTTTTCTTGTTTCTCTGTGTCTCCGATATACGTTCATCTACCTTGCTATCATTTCTCCATTCTAACAATCAAATCATCACATCTGCTTTCATTTCAGTGGTCCCCATTTATTTTAGCACTAAGTTTAACACCCTCATAGCTGTAGACATGCACAGCTTGAAAAAAAACCAAAAAAAACAAGAACGCTTGCCCACTGTTTTTATTCATAACATCATCTCTCACTACCAATGCAACGCTGTCAACCAGAATGACATGAACAGAGTTGCTATTAATATGAATCTTTCCTCACTGTTTACACAGCTGACAGCTTAATTTGTGTCTTATACCATGTAGAGGAAAAATTACGACATGCCAAGTTAACCTGCCGCACTATAAAGCCACTGAAATTATTGTAACACCAGGAAGGTTTTCACAATTTTTAGTTTCACATATTTACATCTGTGTTGAGTTACTTCCTCTTCCCCGATAGTTCTGGATTTTAAGACAACTGATTGCATAAAAACTAAAATCGTGCAATGTATTTGATGACCTTAATTCAGTTCATGAAGCTTGGCGTTTGTCAAGCCTGATCTACATCACCATTTATATTTTATTTTACTTCAAGTATTCCTGCTGTCACTGAGTGAGAGCTACACTTGAGAGGCTTATATTTCCACTCCAATGTAAACCAATATTAGGGTCTATGTGCTTTTCAGTCACTCTAATATCGGTGCATTTATCACTGCCGATCAATTACTGCATCCTTCCTCTACAGGCTTTGGCAACATCTGTATACAAGTTCTCTCATCTCCCCTCCATCCATCCATCCATCCATCCATCATCATCTCTTCTTACCGTGACCGCAGGGCCTGCCAGGCGGCGTCGACATCAGCGTACAGGTTCTTCTCGGAGGGCTTCCCGGAACTGGCCCCGTAACCCGAGTAATCGTAGGAGAAGACGTTGCAGTTGATCCGTGAACCCAGGCCAATGTAGAAGCTGCTCATCTGGCCCAAGTCCACTGCGTTACCGTGGGAGAATAGTAGTGTGTAACGGGCGTTGGGTGAGCAGCGGACAAACATGCAGGCAATCCGGTTCCCTCTCGTGGTGCGCGTCATGAAACACTCGATGGCGTCCTTCTCGCGGGCCGAGTACTGCCAGTCCGCGCGCTCCGAGAGGTGCAGCGTCCATCGGCTGCCGCTCTCATCACACATGAGGCTGTAGGTGGGCTCTGGGGGCAGGAAGGCCAGCTTCGAGGCTATCTTGCTGGGGCACGGAGGACAGCAGAACAGGCAACATAGCTCGCTGAGGGATAAGTGGTTCATCCTTAAAACACTGTGATAAGAGAGGGAGAGAATGGTTAAAATAGAAACATAAATCCATTTCGTAAATGTAGATATTGCCTTTGAGAGCTGAGTGCAAGAGAGAGAACAGAAATAACCTTTTCAAACAAGAGCATCTGGGCTCTCTAAAACAAATGAAATACAAATGTGCCACAGCAGCAGATTCATCACACGGAAAACACCACAAGAGCAGATTCATGCTACAGCACTCTTGAATGGTGTTCTCTCTAAGCACACACTTGTCTTTGTAAAGTGAAAAAGCAGGGACAGCGGACAAAAGCCAGGCTGCTGCCTTTTTAAAAAAAAAAAAAACAAAAAAAAAAAAAACACTATCAATTCCCCTCTCCAGAACGCATGGCCCTCTTCAGCCAGGATTATAAAAAAGACAGAGCCCTGACCCTGATGAGTGTTTGTTCTCCGTCTGCCTCAAAGCTCCACAACTACTCAGACAGTATTGACTTAAAAGGGTTTCCCCTCTTCCACCCTGCAGCTGGACCCCCACCCAAGGCTACCTTTAGATATCCCAGGTGTCTTTGAATTGCAGCAGCCAGTACTGGAGATGTCAACAGAGCATCTTTTTTGGTGACACCAAAGATGACAAAATGTCCTCCAGGAATGCAACAATTTATTGTCATTCATCATATTTTCAGCGATTTCTCTTTGGCAACCACTTTGTAATTTGACCTGGCATAACTACACATGCCTTTTTGAATAGGGAGAAATGGATCATTATATCACATTATGACAATGTGCTGTGGATTATATTTCCCACTATCATACATCCGGACAAACCACATTTTCTCCATTCTTAGTCACCGAACTGCTAAAGCTCTGATAAGTTTCATGGAAACTGTAAGTAAACAGCTCATTTTAAATCCTGCCACTGATTCTTGATTAGATTGAGGGCTGGACTTGGCCACTCCAGGACTGTTTGAAGGCATTCCTATGCAGGTTTGGCTTAATATTAGGAGTTATTATCCCAAAAATCGCTATTTTCTCGCTATACCTGCATATTGCTACTTTCATTTTACCCTTTACTAGCTTTCCAGGTGCTGCTGCAGAAGAGCATCCCAACAGCACGGTGCTGCCACCACGGTGCCTCAAAGTGTGTTTGCTAATGTGGGATGTTTGGCTTATACCTGAAAGCGCAATTCCTGGTCTCATTAGACTATAGAGCTGTTTTCCACTTGCCACATGCATTCTGGCAAACACTAGTCCAACTATCATGTGAATTTTTGTTCCCCAACGCTGGTTTTCTCCTTTAAAACTATGAATGACTACTGTTGCCTGGCTCTGGTCTCATCTATAAAACTGGTAACTCTGAAGGAGACAGGGTTGCCTGGCCTCCCTCACCAGTAGTCATGCACAGACTTTTTTTTTAACTACCTTTAGCAGAGTAATTGTCAGTACTTTGAGAGCTATTCAGAGGCTTGAAAATGTTCTTGTGTATCATTCCCCTGAGTGGTATTTTTCAACAACTTCCTGATACAGGTATATTAAACTTGTCACATCTTGATTACACACAGGTGACTTCAATTCAGCTTAATTACCTGTATGCCACTGATGTAAACAACTAGGTGTACCCGAGATGATTTAGGCTGACTGCTTTTTATAGCCACTTGTAATCTATGACTACTACTTCTGCAGGGTGCTGTCACATCCCAAAGGAGCACACAGCAGCAAAACACATACATTTGCTTCCCATATTCCCTAAAATAGTCCAAAATCTCCCAACCATGGAGACAGAATGGTGCCACGCATCGATTTACTATAAAATGGTGGTGAATGCAGCTGTGTGTATTTAGGGAGATTACATTGATTCCGAGCTGGTTTGTTAAGGTTTCATTTCCAGTGGCTGGACACAGCTTACTGCCAAGTGTGATGAGCCAATAAGCCAGCAACACTAAACATGCAAGTGTGCCTGTGTTTTTTTTTTTTTTTTTTTTTTTTTAAATGAGCGGAAAACTGGTCAGTAACATTACCTGGACGGTGACTGGACGTTTGTTGTGTTTTTCTTTCTATTTTGAGGTGACAGTATTGGCCGACGTCGCCGTAGTCAAGTGTTATCTTCGCACCAAGCCAACTAACTTATCTCCTTCTCGACGCCAGGAGATTCACAAGGTTATCTTCGGCCAGATTATCCACTGTGTATCCTATGTGCTATTCGTTGGCGATGTCTCTTGGAGTGTCCCTCTTGGCAGCACAGCTGTGAGTTACTATAAGGCTAACCGCTTCGTCCTCCGGGTCCAGACAGCCTCTCAAACTGTCGTATCTTTTTCCTCCGCTCGGTTTTCTCAACATATGGTCCTGAATGATAACGAGGTCGACTCATTCAAAACGTTTACATCTATACAGCTGTACAGCGACATGGATACATTCAATAAATGTCTAAAATGAACTAAATTCTTGTTTCACGTCCGTGGTGGCTTGCCAAAACCCTTCACAGCACTATCTCTGCCTCTGAAACATCACCGCTTTCGTTGTGAAAATCACTCAGCTTGTTATCTTGGCATCTGCGGAAGGAGAGGCGGTGATTGGCCGCTTTACGGACCAATAGCAAAGACGTTGCTGGAACGAGCCCACCAATCGTAGAACGTGTGAATATCTATGGGCGGTCCCTGTCAAGAAGCGAATTGAACTAATGTTTTTGATTGACGTTTAGGAAAACCAATCAGAGATTACTATTTCGGGACAATGTCCCAATCAGCACCGATCAAGGCGTTTCAGACAGTAACCGGTGACATCATTGATCTAATAACTATTTTATTTTCCGTATTTGTTCATGCAGAAACAGTGTGCAGAATACGTGTATTTTTTTACTCTAACGAACTGCTTTTTATTTTGATTTATTTTAACCACCTTTGAGAAAAGTGGAGGGTTTGTGTTTTGACCTCAATGACGTTTCATCTCCTTCCGGGTTAGCGCTCCTCCTGGCATGGTTGCTCGGGTTTTCGATCTGTGTAACATGTGTAACTAGAAATTAGAAAATAAGATGAGTTCTCAGAAAGGTAATGTATCTCGGTCGCGAGGCCAGAAGCATCAAAACACCATCGCCTACAAAAACGACAAATATGGAGCGACTGTGCAAGTAAAGGTGCGTAAACCGACGTCATGTGTTATTGTCTACTGCGGCACACAGCTCAACTTAAGTGACACAAGTTTTGAAATTAAAGTTACATTGTATATTTCACACGGTTAATAATGAGCTCTTTTTTTCTGTCAGTGGCCATCCTGCCACAACCTGTTGTTTTATCAGCATGTCTGCTCATGTGATCTGAATTACAGAAGGCAAAATCGAAGATCCACGATGGACTCTGTCAACACTGTAAAGATGTTCTTGAGTGGAAAGTCAAGTACAACAAATACAAGACACTAACACAGCCCCGAAAATGGTGAGTACACCTGGGCTTACATCCATTCATTAATTGCATCTGCATTTCCATTTCTGATCATGATTATCCATACTAGGGACGGGCAATATATCGATATTATATCGATATTGTGATATGGGACTAGATATCGTCTTAGATTTTTGATATTGTAATATCGTGATATGGCATGAGTGTTGTCTTTTCTCGGTTTTAAAGGCTGCATTACAGTAAAGTGATGTCATTTTCTGAACTTGCCAGACTGTTATAGCTGTTCTGTTATTTTCCTTTACCCACTTTGCCATTATATCCACATTACTGATGATTATTTATCAAAAATCTCATGAAATAGTTTGTGAAAGCACCAATAGTCATTCCTACTCAATCTCCACTCATTTGATCTGTCACAGTAAAGAATAAAAGTAACTGCTGCTGAACTGATTAGTAAGTAATCGTCAAAGCAACATTAACATGGATTATAATTATGTTAATAAACTAGTTAATGTATTCGCTCATTTAAGCAAGTTACAGGTTTACAACAGCCAAGATTTGCTTCTTTTCCTCGATTGATATCATCATAAACTTATTTAATTAAGGCGCTGGTCAGGTATCAGGCATAAGAAATGTTAAAGTATACTTTGAACTCCCAAAAGAGAGGCAGGCTTTGATTAAAAGAAGCCACTGGAAATTTAAACCAGACTCATGCATGAATTTCCCTCCCTGCCACATACAGTACCAGTCAAAAGTTTGGACACACTTTCCCATTCAAGTGAATGGGAAGATGCCCGAACAATCTTTTCAGGTGTGTCCATCAGTTGTATATGTGCAGGTAAGTGTTGCTTTTGGATGTGTTATTTCTGTTTTGATTTTGTGGGGAAACAAACAGACAGAGGGCTGCCTGTTTGTAGTATGTCTCCGGTATGCAAACTGATGTGTGCTTGCATATTTTCTTATTTCAGTGTCAAGTGTTCTCAAAAGAGTGTGAAGGATGCGTATCACATCATTTGTAAGGCCTGTTCTCTTCAGCTCGACATCTGCTGCAAGTGTGGGAAGAAAGAGGAAATTGTTATTCCGTAAGTGCTGCTGTATTATTAAAAATGTGTGTGTGTGCAAATTAATGTCATTTTGAGTTCTGACCTCGCATACATTTTCACCTTTTCTGCTTACTGTTGAGGAAATCTCTGCTTAGTGTGGCCACTCTTCTAATCGTATATGAATTAAATGATTCGCAATGCTACACGTGTTTATTTTCTGGAGGCTGGTTGGAATTATTATTTTTCTTATGAAGAAAAAACATTACTGACCAGCACAAACAGTTCATTTTATTGCAAGTGTGCCATCTTGTGGACAGGAGACGCATTTCAACTTTTTTTTTTGAATGTGACTGATTGGCAGCATTTTTACCTTCAGTCTCTACATCTCCATTTAAGTCCTCTCTCACATATTATACGCATTTATTCCCCCTGACGTTGTTTTTATGTCACTCTGCAGAGTTAACTCACACCTGGACAAGACAGAGAAGGAAGAAGATGAAGAACAGAAAAGGAAAGGACGTGGACGAGGAAAGAAGGACGCGGATGACTTGGACAGCGATGATGATTATGATGGTGATGACTTTAGTGACCTCGGAGATGATGATGATGATGATGATGATGATGATGTTGAAGACTGTGACAGTGACTCAGGACCAAAGAAGACACAGAAGAACAAGTCTGCCGCGCTTCCAGATTTGTCCCGAGTTAACTTTAAAGACTAAAGACAAAGAAAAGGTTTTTTTTTTTACATACAGTATATACAGAAGAAGTTTTCATATCTGCCTACAGTAAGTGGTTTGTGGTGTGACCATTCTCAGATGAACTAAAGCAAATTAACAATGTTACTGGTTTGTTGCACAACCTAGAAAAGTTAATGTCAACATCAGTTGAGTAGTCAAAAGCCTCCCAGATGATTCAGAAAGCTTTTGAAAGACTGTACTTTTCTTTGAGTTGGTCTCCATCTAAAGACCTGTAAAGTGAGATGAATGGGCTGTACAATGTACTTTACATTCTCCAACCCGTTCACAAGCAATACCAGCTGGATAGATATATATTCAGTCTTTGAATGTACTGTAATAAAAACCTGCACGCTGTGTACATTCATTTAGATTCATTTATCCAAGCTACCTATTCTTTTGACAACAATTGAACCAATGGAAGCCTTTAAGTTTTTTATTTTTTACTTCGATGAAGACAGTCGTGTCAAAATGTTAGTCTGTTTACACTGTTAATGGCTACAAATCAATCGATGTGCTCCAGTCTTTTCGCTCTAAAGTTTGCTGTCACTGATCTGAGAAGCACCTGCGTACTCCTCGCTCCACGTGAAGGCGTCTTTTGTCAGATGGACATAACCCTGTACGTGCTTGTCCCTGCAGTGTCACTGCTTTCATTCACAGCACAGCTGTACCAAAATTTTTTCCCTGAAGTGTTACTAGGTCTTGAAGTAGGAAATTAGCAGTACAGATTACCCTGAATATGGATCCCTGCTCCCATTCACACATGACCCCGTGCAGGAAATGTTCCTAATCATTTCAGGGATAGACTGCATGTGTGAAAGGGGCTTTAGAAGCCTTAAAGTATCAACATCACTAAAAGTCAGAAGTGGAGGCTTAATATTAAAACTGGTGTGCAAGTTTGGCAAATATGCTGTAACATGAAAATCATCTTTGAATGTGTATAAGTTCTCATTTTTCTTCCTTATTTTTAGCCACCCTCGACACTTCCTGTCACTTGATAACCCGTTATACATTATGTGTGTGTGCTGGTGCCAATCAGAAATTAGTATGTGTTGTCATTCATCATGTGATATTATTTTAGACCTTACTTCCTCATCATGACATATATATTGACGTAATTTAGGAAATCCCAAGGGTTTGTTGTAAGTATGTTTACTGAAATGTCTTGGTAACTTTGAGTCAAAATTATCCAGATACCCATTCATGAAACTGTTTTAGGGAGGTGTGAACTTGGGTTGGGTTCATTACAGAATGCTAATTATGACAATATAAAAAGAGAAATGAAGGAGAAATTGGTGGTTTTGCATTTTCCAGCCCTAATGTGTGGTTAACACACAGTTTTCAAGGTCAGTTAGAGTGTTTAAAGTAATATTTTGAAGATGAAAAAAGACAATGATGGAATGATAAGGGAAGAGAAATCCATCTGTGGTTTGTGAAGGTATTATGTTGACTGTTTTATAACCCCACTATACTGTGTGTTTTATTTACCTACTATATTATATTATGCCTGCCGTGCTGCTGCTACGTCCTGCCCTATTGTTACCTTAAGATCTGCTTGCTTCATTATTACCCAAATACAAAAATCTAACTCTAACATTGGCAAGATATTCTCAGTGTTATTATGTGCTGACTAGCAGGTACCCTAAGATGGCTCACACTTCTAGCAGTGCTTGAGACATTTATTTCAAAATTCAAGTTTACTCAAAAGAGGAAGTGCATGTATCTGGGGTGCCAAACAATGTTTGAACAAGGACCTGCTGTTGACACTCCTGAAGACGGATAATGTATATAATAATGTATACATAATGTGCTGTTTTAATTGAGTCTATTCATAGCTGCTGCTGTTTAAATGCAGTTTGAGGCCTACAACAATTAAAAAGCTGTAAATATGATACGTTGCTGCACACTAAAGAACTCACAGCTCCACTTGAACTTAACCTACTCTAAACTTCTTATGAAATGATAGATGAGATTTTTTAAAATTGATTGATTAATGAGATTATTATTAATTTTGGGGACACCACGGTTTTTCTCTGCTCTCATTTTATCTGAGATTTAAGCAAGAGTGATGCGGAGTCAAGCTTTATTTGATTTTATCTACAAAAAACGTTTGAAACAGAATATATCATTTGTGCATTTGGTTTCTCTGCATCTGGTCTGATGTTATTTCCCACCAAATAGCAACAGCTGTTAAGTTTCTTGGTGCCGGATGAGGGGCAGCACCTTGACTGACACGTAATTTAGGCTAATTGGTCACTGTGATTAATTATTAAACCGAAAGAGTTCAAAGGCATATGAGCGTAAACTGTAAAACAAAACTAAAAACGCTTTCTTCCATTACACACTGCTGACTCGCGCAGATTTAGGGAGTAGGCTACTTACTACTCTAATTAGACGATTCTTCACAAACCCCAACGCACATCTCATATTTCCGCGCGCTCTCATTGGCTGCAGATTGTCTTTTCAGTCAGGTGGATCCGTGCCTCCCCTTGCGTCATGGTGGTCACAGCTCCCCGAGGACAAAACCCCGGTGCGCCGTTGCTGCTGCAGGTTTGACTGCTCGACTCCGACTTGATCTGGTGAAGCGATGGCAAACTCTAACAGACCCTCCACGGCCATTGCGCACATCTACAGGGGGACATTTATCCACGCGACCCTGCAAACTGCGCTGCAGATCCTGGAAGATGCGCTTCTGGGAGTGGATACGGAGGGAAAGGTTTGACTCTATAATATCTAAAAACGTATATAGAAACAAATCTAATAACAACTTTTGGCATGATTTATAAGCAGGCTATTAAAAAAAACTGTAGGTTCATCTACATATGCGTTTGGCTATAATTTGATGAATATTTATAGCTCTAAATATTCCTAAACATTGCGCAGAAACAGCTTGTTATAAAAGACGTCAGAGTTTTTCAAAGGTATGAATCAGTTACACAATATCTTGTCTTCTATAGTGACCTGTTGCTTAGCAATTTTAACAATTTGCCCAATATTAAACCCTTAAACACAAAACTATTAATAATTACAATCTTAAGTAGCCTCTTAAAATCCAACAAGTGGGATTCAAATTCATAAAAACGTCGTTAAACCATACAAACACAAACTGTATTGTTTCCATACTCATACATAAGGAAATCATAGACTGGTTATTACTGAGGCGGCTCTAATGGATAGAGATATGACAAGAACTGTGCTTCAGCACCATCAAAGACATGCACACAAAGAGGCTTTATAGAATTTCATAGGGAATACACTCGACTTGCTACAGAAGTTGTTAATTTAGATAAATGTTAAATCTAAGTACACATGTATGACGTTTTTAGCTCTCACAGCTTATTCTTTTTATATCCACACACTGTAATCGTAGTTTATTCTTACGGCCTAACCATTAGTTGATTTCCATTCTGCCATCAGATCGCTTTCATTGGGAAAGGCGAAGAGCTAGACAAACTGTCTCAGGCCTTTGGATTCAGCCCGTCTGCAGTCACTCAACTGGCACAACAGTAAGTAGAATGTATAAATAATTTACAGGATATAATTTTCATTTACAAGGCTTGATATTAATTGACTTCAAAGACTTGTGTTTTCTGCATCAGCAATGATATTATCTGTTACTTTACTGTCAAATATCAGCATGCATCATCACATTTTTTTTTTTTTTTTTACAGTGGGTCATTTAGAACAATTTAGGACATAAATATGTTTTAACCATTTTCATGGCCTGCTGCACTGCAGTGAGTTCTTCATGCCAGGGATGGTGGACACCCACATCCATGCACCCCAGTACAGCTACGCTGGCACAGCCCTGGACATGCCGTTACTGCAGTGGCTCAACACGTACACCTTTCCGGTAGAGTCACGCTTCAAGGACTTGAAGTTTGCTGAAATGGTTTACACTCAAGTAGTGGTGAGTTTGCCAGCATCATGCCTTGTGAATTAAAGAGATACAATGAACCAAAACGCATTCCTGTGGCACAATGCAACAGGTTTGATATGTTTATGATAGTAGACTATTGCTGACGGCCTTACAAGCTGCCTCAGGAACAATTGGAAAAGTGAAAAATTCAACGACACAGCCTATTGTCACACAGCCTATGATTTGAGAACAATTCAGTGGTTTAACAACATATAGACAAGAGACAAGAATGTTGTCTTAATCCTGTAAAACGATCCCTTCGCTTTACAGAGGAGGACCCTGAGAAACGGAACAACCACTGCAAGTTACTTTGCTACAATACATACAGACGCTTCTCTCCTGCTGGGCAAGATTGCAAGTAAGAAGTCCCACACTCAACACACACACACACACACATTTTGACCTAATTATTTTTATTTTTAAGCATTAGCCCTCCTCTGTGTTTTACTATCTGTAATACGTCAGGTGTGGGGCAGTGAGCTGGAAAGTTAGAAACGTAAATGTGTTGTGTTGTGAGAAGACAATGTCATACACTGATACTTTTGCGTGCTATCGGGAGAGCCTTGATTCAAGCCAACACACATCCCACCCAAACTTTTAAATGAACAGTGGATTGTTGTGAAGTTGCCAGCTTTTGTGTTAGTAGCTGGTAAAAAGTGGGTGCATGATAAACAGAAGACAGTCCTAGTAGTACAAGTGTGTTCTGTAAATGTTATTCTAGTGTTAATGTTGTCAGCACAGTATAATCATTGTTATAAATAGATCAGCAGCCAAATATGTGATGCTTGGGTCCATTTACTTTGCTTGACTGTGGTGCAGAATTTCCTTTAGGCTTTTAACAGCGTTTTCTAACCTCTCTGGGTCCTGTCTATTAAGTTCACCTTTATGCCTCGTCCTTATCACCTCGGTGTCATGTTATATAATACTGAGCACACTCACACACACATAAATACACGCACACACACACACTCACATAAATATGTAACGCTACAACCATGCTGAATTGAACACTAGCTTTGGAAGCTTTACGCAGTCTTTTTGTGTAATCAGGGTCATTGGACCTTCACCTTTGTCCTGTTCTGAGCAGCTGCTTCATTTTTTTTTTTTTTTCGAAAACTGTGTGTTGTTCAGTGTGTGTGTTTGTGTGTGTGTGCGCACGTGTACATGTTAACTTTGTATGATAAAAAGACGTCACAGTGAGAAGTAGAGAAGCAAAGACGAAGGTTGGGTTTCACTAGTTCTAGCTCTATCTCCAACACATGCATTTAACATTTGTCATCCAAAGTTCAAGTTCCCAGGGAAGTCTGATTTAAATGCACATGTTCTTACTTGCACTTGCAATGTTGAGGCACCCGCCGGTCGTGTTCAGTATCTGTAATATAATACTGATTGCAGCAGAGCCCTATATATATACATATATATATGTATGTTATAATCAGTCACCCTCACATGCTCTCCCTACCAAGCAAGATCTGATATGAAATATAAATATGACCAATCTAGTATTAGTATTAATACTAGTATTAGTATTAATACTAGTACTAGTATTAATGATCACTAGAAAAGGCTACATTTTCTGAATAACATTTAATTGAGCTCTTTTAAAACACTTAAAGTAGTTGAAATACTGAAACAGTTGAAGTCATAGTTCAAGTGGCATTCGAAATAGCAATACTAAAGGAAGTTGAGATAGCAGATGAAATGTAAGTCTTAAAAAAGTTTAAATTTAGTTGAAGTGTGTGAAGTTGAAGTGTTCATGTGCTTATGTATTATTAACCACCAAATTGGATACATCAGAGGTTTCAGAAGTGACAGTTTCTCAGTTATAATTATGGCTTCGATGTTGACGTGAATGCTATTTACGAGTTAGAAATGGTTAATTATCAAAATCCTGATATGACATGAACACTGCGTTAGGTTGAAGTTGGGCAGAACTACATTGGGAAATATGTGAGTAGAGGAAATCTAGTAATGTGGTTATTTAACTCAAAGCGTTTGTCTCAGCATTTTGGGTGACAGTAAAACAATTTGAGTTGAGTCAAATTAACTTATATAATATAAAAATATATAAAATATATATAAAATATAAACCAAGGTATCTCCTGTCTTATAGTAACACAGCCGTCTGATCTTTTGTTTGTTAATCCAGCATTTTTTTTGCTGGCACAAGCGACACACGTTCACTGTGGATTCAACAAGGCACCAGAAACATTCCACTGGGACACAGACCTCTTTCACAGAAGCCATTTTAATATGTCACAGCAGGAAAAGCGCAGGTGTAACTAATAATATTAATTAGTGCTGCGTTCCACTTAGGCTTGTGGTAGTGAAGTCTTCATGGAAAAGAGCCATCGTTAATGTTATTAGTTCCACCTGTGGGTTTTTTTTTTTATCTGCTATAACACGACACAGAGCTTCTGCTGTGAAAAATGTCTATTATTACATCATGTAGTTCATGGTGAACTTTCCTGTTCTTGCTCATCCCACGACTGCTCTATGGCAAGGCGGGCCACACCCTTAGGTCCCAGGCTCAATGTGTGTCAATTAGTTGGTTCATCTGGAAATTCAAAGATTAATTTCCACTAAAGCACATTCACTTTAAGGCAGCATCATTGAAAGCCTTCTTGTAGAGGGGTTCTACTAGGTTCTATTTTTGGAGACATTTCAGATGATATTGAGCTTATGTGGATATTCTTCCATAAAGCCACTTCACCTCCACCTCCACACAGGTGTTTTCACCTATTTTGTCAGATTAGAGCTCTTCTCAGGACTCCAGTGTACTTGATTGTTTGTTGCACCTGTTAGGGTGCCTTACCATTCTTATTATCTCGGGCGCCACTTTGTCTAATTAGCTAGAGTAACTAAAAAAAGCTGGGCTGTCTCGCGGGTTAATCCGGCCCTGCACTACAGGATCCGCCTGTTTTAAGTAACTGTTTTTTGCATAGTCAAACTCATATAACACAACATTCATTTTTCCTGTTATGTATTTAGTCAATCAGGAAATGAAACTCTGCACTGGGGATGGAAGGAGGGGTTAAAATGATGTGCATGTCTGTGCATACACTTGTGCAATATGTATGTAGCTAGTTGTATTTCAGATATATGTATAGTATGTGTGTCTGTGATTTGGGGATTATGAGAGACAGCAACTCTGACATGCAAAGGACCTGAAATACTCTATTATGCTGCAGACATGTGGACTAGAAAATAACAAAAAGCCTAAAAGCTTACAGCACCTGGTATTTCCAGCCAGTGTCCCATCCAATTACTAACCAGGCTGGACTCTTAGCTTCCGAGATTGAATGAGATGGCGTGTTCAGGGCATTATGGCAGTAAGCAATTAACACTGCCATACACAGATCTTTTATAGGCACTCTTAACATTATTGGCATAGTTCTGCACTTCGTCAGCCTCTTTAGAGTTAACATGTATAAGTTAGAGCTCTCAAATATGTGTCACCTCCAGGGCAATCTAAGCTGCGATATCATAAACTAGTTGGGACTGATGGGTATGTTGCTTTTGTGGACAAAACGCATTGTTGAATGTATAACAAAAAGTCCAAAAGCTTGCAGCACCTAACATGTGAAGGCAGTCTCCTAGTACTAACCAGGCCAGACTTCACATAGCATCTGAACTCAAATGAGGTCAGGCGTGCTCAGGATGGTATTGCCATAAGCAACTGGCACTATAGTTCTGCACTTCATCAGCCTTTGTAGAATTAGCCTTTAGATTTTATAGCTCTTGAATGCTTGTTGTGTGCAAAAGTGTCACGCTCCCGTTATCCTTATTTTCCTTGTAGATGAATTTGGACAGCGTGCCTTGGTGGGCAAAGTTTGTATGGACAGGAACAATTCTGTGAAACATTACAAAGAGACTTTCCAGGAGTCTCAAGAGGAAACCTGTCGGTGAGTATCAAATATTTAATTTCATGTATTGCAGATCTGCAAGTATCAGTGTGTGGGAAGGATATGAGTCTTAGTTTTCCCCTTTGAAAGGATATGATAAGGATATGAGTCTTATTTTTGCTCATGTATTAGTATAATGCTGGGCCTTTTACTTGAGTGAGTACATGCTGAATACTGAAGACATTTTCAGTGTGGAGAAATTCCCCAAGGCAACAACTTTAGTTACACCGAATTTATTCAGTGTGTCTCAGAGAAAAGGCAGAGGCAGGCAAGTTTTCAGTTTTAGTGCTTAAAGCCACTGCATCTAATAGAATATTTCATAGATAGTGACAAGAACAACATATATGTGACAGATAGCTGGGATATACAGTATAGTACCATGATGTAAGGTAACAGTTCATCTGTAGGGGGATTACATGTCTTTGAGAGTGAGGAACATGTCAACATGACTTTTGTGGCTCCCGAGTCTCTGTGGATCCAAAGACAATAATGTTTTCAATGACAATAACGCTTTGAAACATGCATATGCACATAGTAATAACATAGTAATATTTGCTTTATATACATCTGTTTTTGTTGATCAAACTACGACCATATTCATTTTATACAAAGAAATATCTTTGCAACCACAATCCCCTGCAGATGTTGTGAATGAGGCAGAGCCAGATGAATTCTAACTATTATTTTGTCCCCTCAAGGTTCATTGCAGAGCTCTTGGACAAGAAGGTAAGATTCTATAATATGATCAATTCAATAAACAGGACAATAACAGAAAATGTAAGAAAAGTCCAATCCAAAGTGAGTTGTTTTGTTTACACATTCTTCTGTCTCCTCTGGTTTTTGGGCAGTACCCTCTGGTGAAGCCAGTGGTGACTCCCCGCTTTGCTCTATCCTGCACAGGAGCCTTGCTCGGACAGCTGGGAGCAATCGCTAAGAATAACAACCTGCACATTCAGGTGAGCTCATCATGGCAACCAAACCAGGCTATGCTCACAGGGGACAGTTACCGTAGAGACCACTTGGCATCGGACCTGTGGGGTTTTTTAAAAAATGAAATAAATAAACACGCATACAATTTTCAAAAGCAGAAAGCTGACATGGAAGAATTTAAAAGAAGTATTATAGTACATTAGTTGTCCTGCTACAGCTTTTCACAAATGTAGCGCGTTACAGTCAGGTGTCTGACATATGATAGTGTGCTTGTCTATTTCCAGAGTCACATCAGTGAAAACGTGGAGGAAGTGAAGCTTGTTAAGGAGCTGTTCCCTGAATCAAAGTCCTACACAGATGTCTACCGCAAATACAACCTGCTCACTGACAAGGTGAGACATTTTTGTAGAAAAACATCAATGTTGAAAGAAATGGGCCGAACACGGTTGATATTATTCATAATGGTGATGATTCACAGACAGTGATGGCCCATGGCTGCCACCTCAGCGATGAAGAGTTGGCCTTGTTCAGAGAGACAGGAGCCTCTTTGTCTCACTGCCCCAACTCTAACATCTCGTAAGTCTCGCATAGTTTGTCTCTTTAGCCAAATGCCTTGAACCAAGGTTTAGGAAGTTTTGTGTAACACAGATTTTTCCAATTCAATAGCGCCTGAATGCAAAAATCAGCAGTTAAAAATGTATAAACAGATGACACTTTATTGATCCATGTATAGTGTATAATTAGTCGTCTCTCTTCATCTACCCAGGTTGTGCAGTGGTTTGTTGAACGTCACTAATGTCCTGAAACACAAAGTGAAGCTGGGGCTGGGAACAGGTGGGAGCAGAGCAGCTAACTGTTGTGCACATTTTCACCATTCATTTTTAAAATTCACCGTAGAAAAGCTGTAAAGTTATGTTTTGGCTCTGTTCTGGAAATTAGTTATTTTAGTGTTGTAGTGAGTGTAGTCAGCTGAATGTTTTGGCATGCCGGTCAGCTGACCATCAGCTGATCACTTTATTTGTGTTTTGCTGGTTTAAATATCTGACTGACAGTAAAAAAAAAAAAAAAGAAACAAGCAAAGAAAGTGTTTAATGTCAAGTTTCAAGGCAGGAAAAATCTGAAAATCTGAAATGGACATGCATGCTTGTGAATGCTCGTGTTAGTTTGACACATCTGATGTGTTTGTGGTCCTGCGTCAGACGTGGCGGGCGGCTACTCGGCCTCTATGCTGGATGCCGTGAGGAAAACTATGGACACATCCAAACTCTTGACCATCCAAGACCCAGACCATGTTGCACTGACCTTTGAGGAAGTATTCAGGCTGGCCACGCTGGGAGGCAGCCAAGGTAGGACATAAAACCAGCGGTCTCTCAGAGGGAGCATAATGTAGAAGTTTTTAATGACGACTGATGCAATTTTACAGGAGGGCAGAGCATATAACAGAGAATATATGTTTTTTTCTCTAGCCTTGTCCCTGGATAACCAAACAGGAAACTTTGAAGTAGGCAAAGACTTTGACGCCCTGAGGGTGAATGTAGACGCTCCCGGCGGACCCATCGACCTTATCCAGCGTGAGGAACCAAAGGTTGGTAGTGGGGCACTGTCTGAATCTATTGGGTGGCATGAACAAACACATTTACACAGAAATCAAATAAAGCAAATAAATAAATCATTATTCTCATTTCAGGTTCTGTTGGAAAAGTTCTTGAATTTGGGTGAGTGTCAAATTCAGATTATTTCAAGCTTTTCAGACTCAAGAGTGCAACCCACCATTTACTTTATGTTCGTCTTCTGCTTCTTCCTCTCTTACAGGGGATGACCGCAATATAGTGGAGGTGTATGTGGCTGGAAGGAAGGTGGTACCGTTCACAGAGCCAACAGCAGAGTAAACCTTTTGATCCTGCGCACACCTTCACCCATCTAAACTCCCCAGTTTGAAGAGGACTTTAGATTCTAAAATGAGTACATCAGAGAGATACAATATGTGCTGTACAAGAATGATTAGCTGGAAACACTACTGCACATTTATCCTTTGTCGCTGAAACAAATAAGTGGGAAATTAATCATCAACCATAAATACTTTTTTTTTTGTTAAATCCAGAGGACAGCAGAGGCAACATGCTTATAATGAAGGTCACACAAGGCTGAGCTTAAATTCATGCTGTCCTTTACATCTTTTAATACAATTCTGGGGCTTTTAAAAAGGAAATAAGGGACTTATTAAGTTCTGTGAATATTGCACTTTTTCTGTTACTGCAGATGCGTTTTAAGTTAACTTAAGAAGTGGGAACAATTAGGAGCGCCTAATTCAAAATCACCAAATTTGCAGCAATGGCTTGCTAATTAACAAGCTGCTTTTAAGTTCTCTTTGTTCATTACACGTTGTTGACTTTTTTATAACTTTTTGTTTTATTTACTTAGACAGGTTTAAACTTACAAAGATACAAATATGGGTGATGGTAGCCTTTGTAATGTGTTACTGTAAGTTAAGAAGATTCAACCACATGTCAATATCAAACTGCTTCACCATAAGAAATTTAAACTGGACAGTTGTCCATAGAGTTGACAGACATTATAACATAAAGTAGGACTTTGTGCTGGTGACGTAAAGTGGCTCAGTGCTAAATGTAGCCGCAGTGCCTGACTTGATTATCTACAGTGGCGCCATGATCCTGTTTTCATGCTTGTGTAGCCAGAAAACGCTATATGATCAAAAGACTGGAATGGACCTGTGTTATAATCATAAGTCATCCATTTTTACACTGTACACTCCATTCAAATGCCTCTGTTCAGGTGCTTAAAATACAAAGGTTGATGATTTTATCACAGTATTTTATAGTATTCTCTTGACTTCAGTATGACACGTTCAGTTTTTTTATGTAGCACAGTTTCCTTGAGAATGCGGTGCTCAGCGTGGTGAAACTGGACACTCATGACACCAGTTGTAGGACTATTCTCCGTATGGACTGAAATTAGATATGTATCTAACATTTAGTCGTACATACCTTTGCCTTATTCACTTCAAAATTTGCATCCTAATTTGACTCAGTGGAAAGTGATACTGCACTTACCCTGGTGCCTTATTATCGGAATCAGTTGCTATTGTAATATTTTGTCATACTAATCTTTAATTAATCATTACAGACAATGAAAATGTTTTTTACCGCTGGGATGTTTGATTTTATGGACTATACAAATAAAATATACTTATGTATTTATATCAACGTTACAAATTGTCATATGAATGTTGGGAAATTAAGGGAAATTAAATGGATTGATTGCTGAATATGTGTTTGTCTTGATAAATTAGACTGTATTTAAGATAAGTTTACTTTTCTACTGAATATAGCCAATTTATATGACAGCATATCATGCAATAGCACATTTATTTTATATGTTAAAAGTGCTCTTTGTACTCTTTGGTGTTTCACATCATGCGAGATTGAAATAAAGAATACTACCAAGTCTGTTTTTTTTATGTTGTTCAAATCTCATCAGCAGTTATTTACGCAGCAGGTATTGATGAATGACCATCACCCAGGATGTAGTCAAAACATATTAATTAACCAAAGTGCTCATCAACCCTGCAGCCCACTAACAGACCAGTCAACAGCTCTGTTAATAGATTATCTTCACCATCTGCATCAGACAGCTGAAAGACATGAAGATGTCTATTGTCATGTCCTACTGACAGCAAAGCATCTGCTCCACTTTAAACAGAGCATGAGCACTGAGAGGAGATCATGCTCACAGTCACAACCACTACAGGGGAGCACCAAACTTCAAATTCAACACATATATCATACCTCCAAGTTCCAAGATTACCCAAAAATATATTTTCCACAATTCTGATGGTATCCAGCCATGCAGACAGTTTGTCCCGGAAGAAGTTTTTCAGGTTTTTCATCATTCCATAGATAAAATACTGCTATGAGGCAGACCAGAATATGGGAATTGTTGTGGACAGACAGATCATTTATAGCCTATTTTTCACATTGTTTTGGAACAATCCTATGCATTTCTCTAATCTATCACCTTCAATCAACCTTATTGATAAAGTCACCCAGGTTAGAGATTGACGGTAGTTTCAGTAAAATCTATTTATATTTACACTATAATATAACTAGGAAATTTAAGGAGCTTCCCACAAAAACTGTGGAATTGCAATTGTAAAACAAACGTGTAATATGGAAAGATCAACTTTCTAATTGAGACTCTGTATTGATAAATTGGTTAATTAGCCTATAGGTAACCCTTTCATACATACAGTAAACATGCCTCATTATGGATGAGATTATGTATTGCCCCTGGAGACACAGACTGTTATTTTTTGTTTTTGTTTTTATTCTAATGTCAGAAAGATAAACCAAAGCTATTGGCATGGCTTGATACCAGTAGAGGTAAGTGAGAAAATATGGTTTCACTTAGCGTTAAGCACACTTTCAGTTAAAGGGCATGATTGAAAAACTAAAAAACTAAAAAAATCAGTTTGATCTTTAAACATTAACCTATAGTCTCCATAAGAACATAGGGGAAAAAATTGCCTGCTTATGTGCTTTCAGGTACGTTTTGAAGCTGCATATCGGCCTTGAACATAGCTCCAATTCAGGCTTAAGTGACTTCTTTGCCCTCAGTTCGGTCTCTTAGTAAGACATTACCCCCCTCCCATCAATGCCCCCTTCATCAATCAGTGTCACTCACTTCATGTACTATAAACTGGTTGTGTGTGGTTAGAATTCAGACCGTGTCTGAGGTTCAAGGCTGTGTTTCTTGATTTATTGGTAACAGCTCGAGAGGAAGTTGTGCCTGAAAGACTAAACTCAGGGATACACTCCAGTGTCCTAACAAGCCTACAGTCAGGAAGTGTTGTTGAGAGTCACGTACAGCAAAATGTTGCACAGTTTCATTTGCTCCTTGTACTTTTTCCTTTTTTGGGCATCAAATAACTTCCAACTCTAATAAACCTGGCAGGTAAGAGCCAATACAACAGAAAATTACACTGTACTCCTGACAGTTTACCTCCCTCTCTCTCTTTCTCTCTCTCTGATTTGTTGATTTGATATTGACATTAATACCAATAAACTCTGAATAGTAAATATTAGTGAGGGAAACTACACAGTCTAGTATCTCACAGTCTAATGTCTCTTCTTAAATTTAACAAAAAAGTAATAAAGTAAAAAATCAAATAAAATCTACTAATTGTTTATATCTGAACCTTCTTCCAACACAAGTAAAACATGTACACAGTACCTTGTTTGTGATAACTGATTCCCAACCTTTCCTTCCTGTCCTTTGTAACAAAGCAATCTATAGTTTTTACATATGACTAACGGTTGACCAGCTTATCCAAAAAGTTATTTTTTTTCATTACTTTAGTTTTAGAGGCATGAGGGAAATTTTAGAAGAAAGTCAGAAATATGCCCCAGATTTAGGACCACTGGTGAATATATGTTCTCGTTGCCCTCCAGCAGCAAGGAGACGCTACCCCATCACACGGATCCAGCACCCACTCCAGCACTGAAACCAGCCGCTGCTGTCCAGCGATGCCTCTGTTTCGGGCCTCCGGCGAGCGTGGGGCGAAGGCTGGGCCCAGACGAAGGAGGACGAGAAAGATGGAGTGGACGGAGAGCTGCAGGAAGACAGATGAAGACGGCTCTGTCCTCTCACTGACACGGCTGTGTCTGCTGAGCCTTGCAGACAACATGAAGGACGTGTGGGTGAAAGACTATGCTGACAACTACTTGGATCATTATTCATTCAGGCACATTATGGGGCCTTTCAACTTACTGCGTGAGTGAGGGTTTGTTTAACACTCAACCAGATAGTTAGAAAACAGTCACCTGTCTGCTCCCACTTTGGCACTTCAGTTTTGGGCACCAGCATACAGGTGTGACTGTGAATAGTTGAATGAATCGTCTCTTTTTCTACTCTTTAACTCTCCCTATAGCGGGTGAGCTGGTTGAAGAGCTGACGTGGCTGCTGTGCACCAGGAAGCAGTTGTCCAGAGCTGCCCTCCATCTCCTGCTGGTCCCTCAGCTGCGAGGTCTGTCTCTGGAAATGTGTCCTGGTCTGGCCACGTCCGTCCTCTGTGGCTACATTGCTGCACGTTGCCAGGTCAGACAGAAACTAGTCTCCATGTGCCATGTGTATTTACAGATGTGATGTAGATTGTAAAAATGCTTCTATTTCTGCTGATATCTTGAGTCCAGTGTGTATTTCTTGATGTGTCAAGTTAAGTCAATTTTATTGGTATAGCCCAATATCACAAATCACAAATTTGCCTCAGGGGGCTTTACAGTCTGTACAGCAATACAACATCCTCTATACTTAGACCCTCGATGTGTCTCAGGCTCTGTGCAGTTTGGACCTATCTGGAGCCCAGCAGCTGCCTTCAAAGGTCCTGTCTGAAACTCTCCGCCATCTACCCGCCCTGCGCTCGCTTTCCCTGGCTGGTACGTCCTGTGACAGATGTGTCATCAGGACCATTGCCCACCACTGCCCTTTGCTGCGCCATCTAGATGTATCCTCGTGTCATTTCCTTTCTCCCGCTGCACTGCTTCCTCTTGGAGGTGGGCCTTTCTGTTCCTTCTCTAGCAGTCCTTCATCTTTTGGCTGCACCTCTACACCTAAATCTTCTGTTTCCCCTTCCTGCTCTGATCCCTCTTCCTCCTTTTCTACACCTCTGTCTCCTCTCCCCCTCAGTAGTCTACTGGCTCTTCATATTGGGTTTGGGGAACAGGAGGGAGACACTGTGGCGGCAGCAGCCTACCTCCTCCTCTCCCTGCCCTGCCTGGAGAGAGTGGCCATGGAGGGCCTTTCACAGGCGTGCTGTCTCATCCAGCACCAGGAGTTTGGTCAGACGGATGAGTTCACAGATAGAGAAGGAATTCCCAGGCTGGACGAGGTGTGGAGGGAGAGGAGGCGCAGGCAGGGCGTGGATGGTTGGAGGAACAATAGAGAAGGAACACCAGATAATGAGGATGAAGAAGAGGAGGAGAGCTTATTGTTTGAGGGGTTTGGTAGTGAGAGCGAGGAGGATGCAAGTAGAGACGAGAGGCCAAGCTGCTCTCAGAACCAAGCAGAGGGAAAAAGGAGAAAAAGAGTTTTGTCACAGTCGGGTGACGATCGTCTGACCCTGCGCCTGAGGGACGTCAAGGGCTTAACTTGTGACTCTCTGGACAGTTTAGGCCATTTATGTCCAGACATCTACTCCATATCTTTGAACGATGATGATCATGAGGACACTAGAGGAAGAAGCCAGGGGTCTCTGTTAGCCGCAGGCCTCCACACCTGGTCAGGCCAGCTGCGGAGCCTCTCAGTACACTACCCAGACCCTCTGGTGGATCTCCTTCCTGCCTTGCAAGTTGCAGGCTCCTCCCTGGTCTCTCTCACCCTGGAGGGGGTGAAAACCAGCCCTCACACCCCTCTACTGGAGGTCATTCGGGCCTGTCCCAAACTCAGAGACCTGCTCATCTCCGCTGAGCCTCCCACCATGCCGCAGGAAGAAGAGGAAGAGGAGGATGAGCGGGATGATCGGGATCTTCCACGCCTGCCTAATCTCTGCTCTCTCACACTCAAGTAAGTCTACTGTTGATGTTAATACAGTGTGTATTAAATTGGACCTTTTGCATTAAAGGGTGCTATACACAGGACATTGTGACACTCTTTAGCAATAAACTGTTTAATCACAATCAATTATAATCTTATAAAAGTCTTTAAATTATAACTATCTTGACTACTTATTCATCTTCTTTCATTCATTAATTCATCTTCTTTGTGTCTCCCATGTCTCTAAAGTTTCTCCTATGAGCACAGCCAAATGAAGCCCGTCATGTCCTGGATGTCCCTGAGGAGAACGCTCAGGTGTCTCCTGACTGGTTCTCCTTTACTGGAGAAGCTGTCACTGGTGTCCTTGCCATGCCCTCTGAACTCCGTTTTACAGGATGTACTGCGCTTAGTCGACTTGGACCTGAATCACTTTCTTCCCGTGCCTCTTGGACGGGTGCAACACCTTAACCTGCCACGGACAGATGTGAAGATGATAACAGTGAAAAGCATAATGCAACGGAGCAAGAGACTTAAGTATGTAGATGTGAGTTACTGCTGGCAAATCAGTCAGTCGGAGTGGTTTGACAGCAAGAAATCCAGTAAAGTCCAAGTTGTCTGGGTGTAGTGGGCAGGCTCTGATACAGGAGCAACACTGTTGAAGGTGGATAGTGTTTCAATTATTCAAATAAAAATACAATGCAAGCTGTTTACAGGGTCAGTTGTGCTAGTGTCTCAGATTTGATGACTACAACACTATAAATTTGGTTATTTTTGTAACTAAACTCCCATAGACAGATTGATCTTTCTGACTGGTATTGCGCTGACAGATTGCAATACTGGTCTCATATTAAAACATGTGGGACTTATTCCTGCAGTGACTTAAATGAATGATATTGTGTTTTAAATACATCTTTTTACTCTATATAATAGGGCAAGTACACTAGTGAAGTACACTATTAGTATTACAAGAAATGATAAGGAGTACGTCTTTATTTTGTTTTTTGTTATCAAAGTTTGTATAGAACTGATATGGACTGAACAGAAGATACAAGGATTATTTCCTCTTTTTCTGGCACTTTTGTAATTTGCAATAAAGGAGGGGGGGGAAGTTTCTGTTTGACTGTTAACATTCCTCGGTTCAGTAGATATTAGCAGGAAGAAGCACCATAGAGGACAACATCATAGCTGCGGTTGGGCACACTAAACGGAATAAAAGTGAATTTAATAGGCAAGCACCCAAATTAATATTTGCTTTATTGGCATGAACATAATTAAATACATTCTTACCAAAGCATGCTGTAATGTGACATGCAGTTAGAACAATTTAGAGTGCAAGAAAAAAAAGACAACAAAGGACATTTTGCACATACACTGCACAACACAGATTATACAGCAACATCACTATACTAGATAGTATACTGTAATAATAAGATAACAAATACAAGTCAGTGAAAAAAATGCAACGTGGCAGTAATGCACCTCAACGCTGGTTACAACCCGCCGTTACGTAGAGAAGAAGAAGAGCAATCTTAACATTTCTCCACGCGACTGGCCTGAATTCAAAAACATAGCTAACCCCTGTTTTTGGAGGGCAGCATAACGGCTATCGGTGTACAGCCTGCCGGGAATTCATTAGAAGAAGAAGAATGTTGGGCGGTTTTGGATGTACCTATTTTGTTACTGGTTATCCGGGCAACGCGGAGATAAAAATCAAACACGCCATAGGGACAACCACGTCACTCACCGGAGACCTGCTGCCACATACTCGCGCAACATTAGCCAGCGGTTAGCATCTGGCAGCTCACAAATGTCCATTTTACCACAAAGGAGGGGACTTTTACATTTTTGTTAGTAAGTATCAGATCAGTTAAAGGCAGCGTACGTATAAGTACACTTTGTTGACGCTGACGAATCGTAAAAATATGTCAAATCCTTGTCTTTTAGCTGTCTTCCACTGCCAAACACATACGATAGTCACTCTCCTCAGACGCAAAGGAGACTAACGTTAGCTAACCCTACCTGGTTTATTTTTTAAGTATATTGTTCCTTGGCCATGTTTGCGATCAGCTTAATTACTATTGACAATTTAGACATGTTAAAATTCCCTCTTTAAACATGAACGTAACAACGAAGTGTACCGTGTGTGTCCACCAGTTAGATCACGATAACGTTAGGCCTCCATACAAGAGCTCAGAAGCAAATGTTAGCCGAGTGACGTTAAAATGTCCAATATTTTCCCCTAACAGGTCATGGTGATAAGTAATGAAAACGGGATGGAGCAGTGGAATATACCAAACCTCCCTCCTTCAGCCGACTGATTGATCATTCATATTAATTAAGCCAACAAGTTGAAGACAATCTGCATCATGGGAAGGTTTGTTTGTTGTTGTTGTCGTGTGTGTGTCTGTGTGTCCGTGTGTGAGAGAGTGAGAGTGGGGGGCAGTTTGATTCACGTACCTTCTCATGTCTTTTGACATCTGAGGCACACTTTGCTCAGGCTCTCCTCTCTTCTATCTGTTGACAGGATCAGCTTTTCGTGCCTTTTCCCAGCCTCGTGGCATTTCAGCCTGTCGTCCCAGGTTCTTCCTCGGCTCCTCATACCTTCCCTCAGACAGCTGCTCTTCACCGGCCTGGTGCTCTGCCTCATAGGACTGCTCTACCTGCTGCTTGTCACTGGAAAGGGGCATGCCAGCTGGATCAGAAAAGAAAACCACTTTCACAGGTGAACTAACAGCTGTTCCTTATGTGTGCTTATGTTATCATGAACACAGGCAATATTATCTTAACCTTAACAATACTTTGTTCTTCAAAAGGCACTTGGCGAGGGTGACTGATGTGGATGCAACAGATACAAGCAACCCCAACCTGAACTATGGCCTGGTGGTGGACTGTGGCAGCAGTGGCTCCAGGGTATTTGTGTACTGCTGGCCCCGGCACAATGGTAACCCTCATGAACTCTTGGACATTCGGCAAATGAGAGATCAACATCGCAAGCCAGTGGTCATGAAGATCAAGCCAGGTAAGATATGCAGATATGGCTCCCCATAATCACAATAAATTAGAATTTAAAGAATAGCTTGATTGCGAGCATTAAATACTCAATAACTGGTACTGTTTGTTATAGAAGTATAAAATGAGAAACAAATTGTTTTAAGACAGTTATCGACTAGCTGTGCTAGTATAAGATCTCTTTTCTTTGTGTTTTTGTTTTTAGGCATTTCTGAATTGGCTAAAACACCTGAGAAAGCCAGTGATTATATCTATCCACTGTTGAGCTTTGCAGCCCAACACATCCCCAAAAATAAGCACCAAGAGACACCCTTATACATCCTGTGCACAGCTGGAATGAGAATCCTTCCTGAAAGGTACAGTATGGCCTAATGTGCATCATCTCATACTGCACCCAGAAGCCTGAGGTATAAACATAGCTGCATTAAATATTCAGACCCCAAGTTATAAAAGCATAATACTGGAAAGAGAAAACTATAAATGTTTAATAAGCCATTTACAGTGTCTCTGTTTGTTTTATCTCAGTCAACAGGAAGCTCTTCTCGAGGATCTGCGAACAGACATCCCAGTCCACTTCAACTTCCTCTTCTCAGATTCCCACGTGGAAGTGATTTCTGGAAAACAAGAAGGTAAATGAAAAGGAATAATAAGGATAAACAAACATTATGTTCAACTAAAATGTAATTCAGTCGCAGCTTTATCGTATTTCATGGCTTTTTAGATTATCTTGAACATGTAATAACATATTTGATACAAATTAATTTAAAATTTGCAGTTGTAGTATTCTCCTCTGTATTGTAGACATAATTTTGAATTGAAAACCAGTGCAGCAGTGAAGATGATGATAAAAATATATATAGTAATTTAAAATTTGTTGTCTTGGGTTTTAGGTGTCTATGCATGGATTGGAATAAACTTTGTCCTTGGGAGGTTTAACCATGTGCACAATGGTAAGGACACTTGCAGGTGATATTTCAACAGTTTTCAGCAGTTGAAAAAGTTAATTTTTGTTACGTTTTTGACATTCAATAGCTGATGTGCTACATGTTAACCGGCCTCCATAAAAGTGCTATTTTGTTTTTTTTCCATTCTACCAGGGAGACTGCGTGTAGTAAAACAGTAATCGCATAATGTCTTCTGTCAATCTTTCAAGATGGTGAGGCTGTAGTAGAGGTTAATGTCCCAGGCAGCGATCAGCAGGAGGCGATGGTGAGGAAAAGAACTGCTGGTGTCCTGGACATGGGCGGGGTCTCGACACAGATCGCATACGAAGTGCCCAAAACTGTAAGCTTTGCTTCTCCACAGCAGGTTATTATCCACAACCAATTCTGTTTTTGTGCTGCCTTTGTTTTTTTGTCACTCACCCTTTGTTCTTCTCCCTCTTCCAAACCTCTGTCATTCCCTGGTTAAACCATTTTTGTCCCGTGGAGACGATCTGCTCTCCATTCATCACTATTGAAGGCATACTGTAAGCCTGCTGCATGAGTCCATAGCAGGATTTAGCACTGAGAACATGAAGTCATTTATGTAGACAGTTGAATGCAATGGATATTGTCCGTGTCAAGAATTTCTGTTTGTGTTGTAGTGATGGATGTAGCGTAGCAGGTGCGACATAAACTGCTCTACCTTTTTGCTCTCATTGTTTTTCCTTTACACCACGTGATATTTCGTTGAATTTTCATCTTGTTAGATGCTTTTTTTTGAAAAAATATTAGACTAGACATACCAGTATTGAACTCTAAGCTTATGTGGCCTTAAACATAGGTCACCTGCTATGATGATCAATGTATGTGTCATTTTAGGTGTCATTTTTCCCTGGCTGATTTTTTCTTTTTGTCTTCTAGGAGGAAGTTGCAAAGAATTTATTGGCAGAATTCAACTTGGGGTGTGACGCACATCGCACAGAGCATGTTTATCGTGTTTATGTGTCCACCTTCCTGGGTTTTGGAGGAAATGCAGCACGCCAAAGATACGAGGAAAGCATCATCAGAAATACTGCCACTCGAAATAAGTGAGAGCCAAAGACAGATCTAATAGCTTGATTTGATTTTTTTTTTGTTGATGTTTCCAACCAATCAGTACACAATATTGAGTGTATTTACACTGTATTTCTAATTACACCAGGCTCTTAGGTCAGCATATCGGTGAGACAGCAGAGTCTCCCCTCCTGGACCCTTGTCTACCCGCAGACCTGCAGGATGAGATTGGTCCCTCTACACAGAAACTGCATCTGCGAGGCACAGGGGACTTTGACCAGTGTCGACAGATTCTGCAGCCCTTCCTCAACCGCACCAATGAGACTCATACCTCTTTGAGTGGGATCTACCAGCCAGCCATCGACTACAGCAACAGCCAGTTCTACGGCTTCTCTGAGTTCTACTACTGCACGGAGGACGTGCTGCGCATGGGCGGAGATTATAACGTTTCGAAATATTCCCAGGCTGCCAAGGTAAATCTTACAGTGAAAAATCTAACACCTCATGAAACCCATTTGCGTCAAAGAGTAACTTATTGATTGCCAAATTTTTCAGAATGCTTTAACCTCAGTTAGAAAAATGCAGCATCACTGCTGTTAGAAATACCAAGTCTGAAAGTCAAAGCCCACCAAAGTGCAGCCAAATATTGCCTGTCAAAAGGCTTGACATCACATCACCGTCACAGTTTTGTCAAAAATAACTTTTAGTCAAACGTGTGAATACATTTTCACTGGAAAGATTGAGCTCTGCTTTGCCTTTGAATTTCGTTAGTATAATACTAGTTTTGGAGTAATAATATTTGGGAGCAACATTGTACTATATGTTGATGTCTTACTGCTGGAAACTTTCCTGATGTTGTTTCTAGAGCTACTGTGCTACTCAGTGGAAGACTCTGAGGGAACGCTTTGACTCTGGCTTGTATGCCTCACATGCTGATCTTCACCGACTCAAGTAGGTCACACTTGGCCGGTCAAACCCCTTTTTTAAATCTCAGCTAACCACTTGAGCATACTGCAAAAAAAAGATGATTGTTTATTAATGGCTTTATGTTTATGTCTGCAGGTACCAGTGTTTTAAATCAGCATGGATGTATGAAGTATTGCACTCAGGCTTCTCTTTCCCAACCAATTACAAAAACCTGAAGACTGCCCTTTTGGTCTATGATAAGGAGGTCCAGTGGACACTTGGAGCTATTCTTTACAGAACACGGTTTCTGCCTTTGAGGTAAGTTAGATGTTCTTTCACAGGGGACCTGTTAGTGTATCACTTTACTAATCCAGCCGAAAGTGATATTAGCCAGTGAAAGTTATCTTTTTAAGTCTCATCTAGCTAATTTTATTTTTTTAAATGTAAGGGATCATTTGTTGACCTTCGGAGTTATATTTGATAACAGTACACTTTAATTTTGAGCATGAATGGAGAGTTGAAACCATGATTACTACTTAGAATTGGCTAGCAGCGGGCATAGCAGTAAGGCTTATAGAGTCAGAGACTTTTAACTTAATTCTAAACGTATCCCACTTATGTAATTAAACTCTGTCAAAGCCTGAATGACTATCCACACTCTAACATAAGAGATCACCAGCTTCTGTTAAATTCCAGTATCATTTAAAGTTCATAATTTAAAGCCAAGCAAATGGAATTTATGTGTTTATGTGTTGCCTCAAAGGAAAGAAGTGTTTCTTCATATCTGAAAATAAGTTCACAGATGTTAGCTGTTAAAAAAAAAAGACATGGTCCTGATCCAGCTAACCTTTAATAAGCAGTTCTTTCATTTTTCCTGACCGCCAGAGACGGTATGTAATACCTGGATATCCATCAAGCGCATGCACAGAAGGTCGAGACCTTATACCAACAAAGTCACGTGTGACCTGGGTGACATGAGCGACCTGATAAATGAGAAAGTATGATAAATGACACCCAGCAGTCATCTCCTTTTCATCTTCTCACCTAACCGTGCAGAGTACACCGTTGCATTAGCTTGCATTAGCCGGTGACCATTGGTAGTATTTTTGGAACAAAGCTGATAAATGTACTGGAGCTGCATGCAGTACATCTTGCTTTCAGGCATTTTTTTCCATTAATAGAAGGCAAACATGTCATTATTCCATCGGAAAATACCTCCACAGTCTTTCATGTGAACCACCAAAGGGACACCAAATCCAGGCGGTCTCTCTGGGAGGCTTAGAGGCTGTGAGTTATGAATGTAACTACGGTTCTTTGAATTCTGGATGTCCGACAGGGTTCATTGTCACTAGGAATCTTGACAAGAAGATTCTGTAGGAAACGACTGCTGGGTGTCAGGCTCATTTATCAAGTCACTCACGTCACCTAAGTCACACATGACTTTGCTGGTATATAGTCCCGACCTTTCTGCACATGTGCGTGATGGTTATTCAATTTTTCGATTCAATTTTATTTATATAGCACCAAATCACAACAGAAATGATTTCAGGGCACTTTTCACATAGAGCGGGTCTAGACCGTACTCTTTATTTTACAGAGACCCAACATTGCCATGAGCAAGCAATTGTCAACAGCGGCAAGGAAAAACTCCCCCTTTTAACAGGAAGAAACCTCAAGCAGAACCGGGCTCTAGATGGGCGGCCATCTGCCTTGACTGGTTGGGTTGAGAGAGAAAGAGGGAGGGGGAGAGAGAGACACAGAGAAGCGCAGCAACAACAGTAATAACAATAAGTAATAATAATAGAAATATAACTAATAATAATAATAGCAGGCATGGGCGTCAAGCAGGACCATGGCCGCATGGGGTCAGCAACTGCGACCCACGGAAGCTTGTGATCCGTAACCAGGTGGTCCATGACCATGATCCATAGGAACCTGTGAGATGAAAAGCACAAAACTATAGGGAAGAAGCCAAGTTAGTAACATGCATTAATGGTAGACGAATGTGTACAGATGGAGGGGGGGAGGAGCAGAGAGGAGCGCAGTGCATCATGGGAAGTCCCCCGGCAGTCTAGGCCTATAGCTGCATAACTAAGGGCCGGTCCAAGGCGAGCCTGGCCGCCCTAACTATAAGCTTTATCAAACAGGAAAGTTTTAAGCCTACTCTTAAACGTAGAGAGGGTGTCTGCCCCCGGACCGAAACTGGAAGATGGTTCCACAGGAGAGGAGCCTGATAGCTGAAGGCTCTGCCTCCCATTCTACTTTTGGAGACTCTAGGAACCACAAGTAAGCTGCATTCTGGGAGCACAGTGTTCTAGTGGGGTAATATGAGCTCTTTAAGGAGGTGCCTGACCATTAAGGGCTTTGAAGGCGAGGAGAAGGATTTTAAATTCTACTCTGGATTTCACAGGACGCCAGTGCAGTGAAGCTAAAATGGGAGAAATATGATCTCTTTTTCTAGTTTTTGTCAGTACATGTGCAGCTGCATTCCGGACCAGCTGGAGAGTCTTTAGAGACTTGTTGGGGCAGCCTGATAATAAGGAATTATAAAAATCCAGCCTAGAAGTAACAAATGCGTGGACTAGTTTTTCTGCATCCTTTTGAGACAGGATGTACCTGATTTTTGCAATGTTACGCAGGTGAAAAAAGGCAGTCCTTCTAATTTGTTTTATGTGGGAGTTGAAGGACACATCCTGATCCAGGTATTATGTCATCTCTTGTGGTCATCCAGAACTTATAGAACTGTAGTTACATTCGCAGGTCTTGTTTTACAGGTTTGAGCTGAAGGACTTGTTGTTTAGATTGAAAGCTCTAGATAAATAAAAAGCAACTTTCCAATAACTGAAAAATCTTCTTTTCTTCCAGGGACATCCAACAGGAAAGCCTGAAAGGTGTACACTCTCACTGGCGCCACAGCTTCTCCTTTGTCAACAACCACTACTTATTTCTGGCGTGTTTCTTCATTGTGTTTTTGTCTATTATGCTGTACTTACTGCGACTTCGCCGGATCCATCGGCGGGCAGCGCAGCGCTGCACCCCCTCCTCTGTACCGTGGTTGGAAGACGGCCTTGCCTCACCCACACTCCCTATCAACCTCTAAACTTTGTAGAACGTAACGTCTGGACGGCTTTTCTCTCTTAGGCCTTCTGCTTGTTCAGTGAGCCTTTTGAAGGCTGCTGCCCTGAAAACAGGGGATTTTGACAAAGTTCACTTAACAAAGAAATGGTACTTGGACAAATAAGGAAGATCTTATATGAGTCTTCAGGCTTAACTGAGCCATGAGAATATTTGTGTTTAAGTTATTTTGTTTAATAATGAAAATGTCTTTTTCTCAATCATATTCTTGCCACATACTCCTTTGTCATATTCAAATGGCAGCTGCCTCCAGGTGTCTTCAATTTTATTTCTACTTCTACGCTACTTCTCTCAATAGGTAATCTTCCATGCCAAAATAAATACACTATGTAGGTTGTCTATACTTTGGATTTCACAAAGTTGGACAAATAAGTCACAGAGGCAATCTTTATTTTGTTTTGTATTTAAGTGTGGACATTTGCCTTTCTGTATGCCTTTTTAGGTGCATGATCACATTTTTAAAAAAAAATTGTTAAATGATATAAGCACTCGCTGTTTCTACAGAAACCTCAAATGCAATACGATTTATAATTAGAGAAAGGAGCACTAATGCAGTTGAGAATGAGAATGCACAGTACTGCCCAGCTGGAATGGTCTGTTTTTTTTTTTTTTTTTTTGTGTGAGTGTGTGTGCGTGTCTTTCCCAAATTGTTCTGCCTCATATTCATATTGCGAGACAAGTAGCCCTTAATAGCTATAATAGTGCAATACATGTCTTGTCACTGTTGGGAAATCCTGTAAAACACATCTGCTCTAAAGTCTAGAGTATCAGTCTCTCTGAATGCCCTGCTGAAATGCTTGTGTTAGATTCTCTGACGATTAAGTTGGAAAGCGTTGCATATATTTACGTTGGGCTTCATTTTCAGAAGCTGTCATATCACTGCTGCGAGGGGGGGGGGGTTGTAAATGAGAGCACATGCCCCATTATTTATATAAAAACAGTGTAGTGAAATGTTTTCACAGACGCGAAATAAGAAATAAATGTTGTCACATTGCAATACAGTAAATAAAGGTTTTATGGTTTACTCGTCTGAGTTTTTTTTTTTCCTGAGGAGGAGTTTAGACTCAACAAATGGTGTCTGTATTTCATTGGAGTGAACCACTTCTTACGTCACATCACATTTTAAACTTTGGGTAATTGAGATTAGTGCTGCCTGCCAGTATCTATCAAAAGCAGTAATCTGCAATTAGCCCAGCACAGGTACTGTAGGCTGTTTGTGTGTTACAGCTGTGCAGAAACATTGTGACAGATGTTTTGTTAGACCACTGCCTGTCCTGGTTTTCACTTGGAGATTCACTTGTGTATTTATGACAAATATGCAATAAATAGTGTAGAGTAAATAGCCAAATAGTGTAAAGTAGAAACAGCCACTCCATGTGCTGTGTGTGAGGGCAGTGTTAATACTTTATGTACTCTGCATGTGGGACACAACAGACCATCCTGTGTGGTCTCTCCACTAGGTGGTATTAGTAGCCTTCATTCATTGAATTGACTCTCCATTATAAAACAATATATTGTTGCATTTATGGATTGGCACTTGAATCGGAAGATATATATATTATAAACATGTTCACCTTTCCTTTTATTACAGAAAGTTTGGTTACAACTGAAATATTTGCTTGTTGTGGCACAACTCACACTGAAATGTCTACTTCACAGCCTATTGGCAGAATATGAGCCTTGTACATAACAGTAAAGGACAGCCATTTAGTAATTATACCTTTTACTTTGTCAAACAGTGTTTGGTTAAGTGGTGTTCATAGATGTTTACAGTGTTGTACACTATGCCTCTGTACTGGTACAATATTTAGGCAGTCAGTCTTACAGCTCTGACTTTAGTTTCCTCACTGAACATGTGAATACAAGCTGCTCTGTAAGACTTCATGCTCTTATGTGCTGAGTCACTGACATAGTATCAGATTGCTTCGCTGACACACCCACGGTGATGCTGCAGTGTGCTTGGTGTGTAGAGCTTATGTTTCAGCCAATGGTGAGTGACACAGGATAGTCCCAGTCATTTGCCCGTGAAGATAATTAATGCTGTGTTTATTACATCGATTATGTTATTCTATTGATGTAATAAACACAGCAGATCGAATATTGTAATCAGAAGATAAATAGGAAGAAACAAGTGAACACATTTAAGGGCGAGAGCAGATAAACAGAGAAGCACTGAATCGGGGGTGTGTTCAGGTTCTTGATTAATATCTAATCAGATGGTACCTTGAACACAAAACGACATCCAAATGGATCTCAAGGTGAAATTTAAACATCCGGCCTGCAACAAGAGACAAGATGACACTGCCAAAAAAACATATTATGAATTATTAAAAATAAGAGATGTAAGTCATTCATTCAGCCTAATTAAGATGATTGGTTTCTAGGAGGCTCCTAGAACTAATTTAATCGAATAAGTAATTAATTGGTGGTAGTATCTCATGTACATGTGCACATACTTCTTATTCAGGAACTGAAACTGAGGCATGGATGTGTTGTACCTTTGTACCCACCAGGCTATTTCAAATGACTGTTCACATCATGTGAAGTAGGGATGATGTTTGCAGACCAGTATGTTGAAACAAGGTCTGTGTCTGTCTTTATGTTGTTTAAGGGTCTGATACAAAAAAAAAAAGATTTGCTTTCTGGCTTTCTGTGGCTTTCTGACCACAATATGGTTTCAGAAAGCCTTTTTGATCTGTGGTTCCTCAGTGCCTTGTTAAAATAATTATCTCAGATGAATTTTCTCGCAAATTATTTGATAACTCTTCACTCCAGTACACCAAAAGAAGTGCCACCAAAAGCCCACATCTAAGCACCTGTCAATGGAACATTTTACCAGTACTACCACAGAAACAGCTGAATGTTTTTCCACTGTTTTAAAACTTAGTATGATTCTATAAAGTACAAAACTTAAAGATTATAAGCTAAAGAACCTTGGTTCAGGTGGCAATGACTGCTACAAGAAAGATGCAAATTACAGGTATAAACGCCTTATCTATAAAAGACGTTGTAGACAAAGAAATAAGCAATAAAACAATTATTGAAAAGTAATCATTCTGTCCTATGTGTCGTGTGTATGTTTGAGGAGATATATTGTAAAAAAACTCAGTACTTAGCTACTAAGTAGGACAATTGAATGATTTTAGTATGAGTAGTTGAGTTTTTTCATTATTATTTTTTGACATTATCTATAGTCAGTAGTTACTTTGCAAATTTTGAATAGATTTCACCCACAAAACATATGACCAGTTAATAAATTGTGATGTAGTGAAGTGTAATTAGAATCGGCTCCACCTGGATCAGCTACAATATTTGAAAAATGCTTATACATGTTCTTTGTTCTGTAATAATAACCCAACATATTATTATGATTCTCTGGAAGGGTCTCTACTGTATTATGAGTACTTCTACTTTTTATACTTTTGCTGGTAACACTTTTGTACTTATACTTAAAACTTTGATTCAAGATTTTTTTATTGTCATTTCTCAGTACTCACATACGTAAATTGAAATGAAATTATGTTTCTCCCAGACCAAAAACAGTGCATTTGCTTAATAAACAATTTAAACAAACCTAACTACTAAAAATATAAGACTACTAAAAGTATACTTTGCAAATATATTAAGAAGATTTCAGAAGCATAAAGTAAATGAATTATATAAATACACACATACTTAAATCTAAAATCAAATAAATAGATGAAATCAGTTTAGCATTGCTACTTTTGCTGAAACAGCCTAAAAGATCTGAATATTCGTTCAAACACTGTGTAAAATCATATTAAACGTGGAGAAACTACAAAGTTGGAAATACGACCTTTTATGAAAATGAAAAGTTGCATGATCCCTCCCTGTATTCTTTACAGTATCAATGAACAGATGCTGCCAGATAAGGAGACCAAGCCTACTTATCTATTCTGGCAGGACTGCGCGATTACATTTTTGTCAAACCCATTCAAAAAGTCTCAAAAGATACAGAAACAGGCGTGGATGGACGAAACTGTGACAAGCGGCAGGACTCAGAAGTGTCAGAAGGAATCCACCACGAAAACTTTTCATTGGCCGCCTCAAACCAAGAGCCCGCCCTATTTTCGAGTATCTGGGATGTGATTGGCTCATATTTGTAAAGAGGTACCTTACGTCACATGGGCACTGGGACTCCCAGTAAAGTGTAGTGGTGATGTTGTGGTGATCCATGCTGCCGACACCTCTCTTGAGCGTTATCTTGTGCAAGTACGCCGGCCTGGGAGAGCTCACCCCGCATGGAGTTTGAGCTCGAACAGTGTGGTGGCAACACTGGAGATGTCGCAGATCAGCAGCAAAGACAATGAGCCTTTCAACAGTGACGGCAGTGACTACGAGAGCTTGCCACCTCATGTCTCTGTGATGACCCACATGACAGCGGGAGCCGTGGCTGGCATACTGGAGCACACGGTGATGTACCCGGTGGACTCTGTCAAGGTAACGCACACAGAGGGCAGCTCAGCAGTAAATCGCACTTGTTTTTGCCACCACGGCTCATTCACTAACTAGCTTACAGTTCACTGCTAACTCTACAGACGACCTGGCTATCGCGTGCTAACAAACGTTAGCTGTAAAATGTTCAAGCTGCCTATCATTAGTTAGCTTCGGCGTTAGCTCATTTAACAGTACGGCAGTCTGCTTCCTTTAAGTACATTGAGCAAACTAGTTAAACAGGCTAGCACACGTTAAATTGTAAGTTTAAAAAAACCGGTTAGCTTAACTAAGCAGTCAGTACTCTCACTTTTTTCGTTTCCGTCTTGATATAACTGTTAACTTTGCTAACATACTGTAGCTCGATGAACGAGTGTAACCTTAATTGACCAAAGTCATTAGCAAAGGTGGTGCAAAGTTATGAGCACTTTAAGCGTGAGCGCCTTTTTGCTGTGTGTGTAAAGCAGTTTTTTTTGAGTGTCAGGGTGTTTTTCATACAGTGAAACAAAACCACTAATCCTTACCTTGCCTATTATTGGGGTAGGGTTCCGTTGAGTGAAGGTCAAGTACCTGGCTTAGTTATAAAATATGTCAAACTGCCTTGAAATGTTAAACCTATCAACACAACCTTTATGTTCACGCTTCAAAGGCAAATAATAAAGTTACTGACTCTTTACGTTGTTAAACTCTGCTGTGTAGTTGCAAAGTGTACTTGTGTGTCCACACATAAGATGTGTTGACCAAGAAACATGATGAAACTGTGACCTTAGTTTGGTTTAGTCTGTGTGCTGGAGAGAAACCACAAATGCAATACATATTATAGAGAACCTCTTTCTTATATCACAGGGCAAAAGTTTAGGGCTGCAATCTATTCTTGAATCTATTGATTATTATATTGATTAATCGTTTAGTCAGAAAACTGTAGGAAAAAAAGTGCCCATCACAATTTCCCACAGCCCCAGATGACATCTTCAAGTTGTTTGTTTGGCTGACCAACAGCATATAATCCAGAGATATTCCATTTACAATTTACATCCTCACGTTTGAGAAGCTGGAATCAGAAAATGTTTCTCATTTTGTCATTACATAACTTACATGACTTAAACAATTAACTTAACAAATGACTTTTCTGTCAATTGACTAATTGATTATTAGAGGATCCATTATAGCACTGTTATGTTGTGGTGGTTACTTACAGGGAAGAAAATAATGAATATAATGTAAAATCATTATTGTCTTCTGATTTCAGTTACATTTACATTAATAAGAAAGACGATTAAGTCGGTCAGATCTGACTTTTTAAATGAGAACTGCCAGTCATGGCTCAAGTGAATTTTTTTTATTTTTATTTTTTAGCTTTGGGCAAATCTAAACAAGAGAAGGTCAAAACTGGTTTAACGGCTCGGTTCATAATGAAGGCTCAAATTACTGAGATGAGGCTCTGGAGGTGCAACGTAGCAGGATTTTCAGCTGGATTTGTAACTCGCGATGCTCAGATAAATTATTGACTTGCTTAAATGCAGTGGCAGTCACAGAGGTACACAGGTAATGATACATTTCTAATCATCTCTCATCACGAGTTCACTCCAATGAGTAACATCTTAGTTATTTTTAAAATCACAGTTATCTAACTAAATTAAAATTTTGGCTTGTGTTCAGCTTGTTAAATATTGGTGTGTGTCTGCAAAGCAAATTGCTAACTGTTAGTTTGAGTGTGAACTTTGCCCTTGCAATCCTCTCTCTCTTCTGCTCAGCTATTGTTTTCCAACAATGTAGTGTTGTTTTAGTAATTTGGCTTGTTGCGCAACCCTAATAATAATCATGATGTGGCACAGACAACTCTCATTAACATATTGCAATAAAAGTATCAGTATATCCTCTTGTCTACAGTGTGATGCTCTGGGCATCGTGGCAAATTAACCCATGGGCCTTTATTACTCAAACCACTGTTACCATTTCCTCTTCAAGTTTTTTTTAAGTTTTCACAAGCACCAGAGCTGTAGGTAAGTTTGTGTCTGGTTCCCCAGAATCAGTTTTGAAATTTCAGTGAATTTGAAATGATGAAAGAATTCATTGTTCTTCCTCTTTTATTACATTTACCTTTTACAGCTGCAGTCTTTAGTGCAACTAAAACATCACAGACAGACTCCATTGTAATTATTTCTAGTAAAAAAAAAATCCTAATTTGTACAGTCAGTGAACCATTTAACCACCAGTGTGTGTTTGATGAAGGAATGAATTGGTGTCTCTCATCAGCTTCAGATGAGATGAGCAGAATATGTTCGCCTCAGCGCGGCTTGGTGTGTTTATTTTGTATTTCAAAGCTCGCTGGATTGTGGTAACAGTCCACTGAAGATATAGAACGAGACACCAAGAGTGAGATTGTGCTAATAGTAGGAGGGGGATCTTATCGGCGTTGTGCACATTCGAAATCAGCCTCATGCAGTAAAGGGTGTGTGTCTGCAACTGCTCTTCTGTAGTATTGATTAGTAAACCGACACAGGGACAGAACTGCCAAAGCTGAAATACTACAAAAGATGGGACACAGTGTATTGTAGTGGATGGGGATGTTTCTTATTTTAGGCTGCCTAAATAGTTTTATTACCAAATAATGTTACTCAGGCTATTATTAACTGTTTTACAATATCAAAATATGTTTTTACAAAAATAGTACTGTTTTGAAGACAAGTGTAAGTGTAAAAAGAACCTGATGATCATCTAATCTACAGGCTTGTGCTAAAGTCAGTCCTGAAACTGCTGGGCTTTGTTTTTCACTGCATTTCAGCTCTTGTCTCCATAGTTTCTTAAAGTCTTATGTTAGGTTGGCAACTAATATAAATCTGTCACATTAAAAATGTTAACACTTTCTTAATGCAGCCCAACTGGATTTTTAAAGGCTATACAGATATTGATATTTGAGAGTTAAAAACCTGCTAATGATATATCAGCTGTCTTTTTACAGTTAAAAAATGAACTTGTTAGTGTTCTCTGGTGGTCAGTGTCTTTGCTAAAAGTAACGTGCCTTTAATTTAGGGAGACATTCACCATTCATGTCCCATCTTAGACCAAACAAGCAATGTTGGCTTTTTTTTAAACAATTTAACCCCCCCCAACCTTAGCCAATTTTTAGTTGCCTTACCTTTATTATAACTTGACCATTTGTTAATTTTCATGAATTTCTTTTATTTTGTTTGTATGCTCTGGCCTTTGGTTACTAGAGATGTTGTGTCTTAAGTGCATGATATGTTTTATCATCAGGCATTTGGAAAGTCATCACAGAGCACAGTCCTAGGATACAGTTGGAAATGTAGTAGGTTTCTTTGTCCTCAGCATAATTTACCCTTCAGGTTATTTATAGAGCAAACTAATATTGTTGTTTATCTACTGGGGACTTGATTGATACAGTAGGCCCAAATATAAAATCACACATTTGCCTTTGTCTTCAACAAAACAATGTGGATTGTGACGCATTAATCCACACAGAAATTTAACTATGCTACCAAGTTTTGTGTGCCCCAAGTTTTCCCAAATCTGTATCAAACGGAAATGTAATTGATATTTTATTGTTAACGTGAAGGAAGGAAACGCATGGGAACATGCTGAGGAAGATAGACTTGGCCTATCTCCTGGGCCAGCTCCAGATCTCCACGCAAATAAAAACATGCTTTGTGCTGTCCGGATAACTTGGCATGGTGGAGTAAAACAAAGAGCTGCCTCCCACACCAGCCTTGGGAGAGACACACATCACTCAGACAGGACCTCGCTGCTGCCAAGAGCACTTACTGTCAGAACAATGTGTCAGCATCACAGGGAACAATACATCAAGAAATCATGATTTGGCCTACACCAGGTGCCCACTTCAAGCCACTCACAGTCACGCATCCACGCTGAGCAGTGACTTTAACAGTTGGATAACTGTTATCAAATCTACCCCAAGTGGAGTAAATTACAAGAAATGGTCTTAATCTATGCCTTTATTTTTCCAGACAAGGATGCAGAGTCTGCAGCCGGACCCGAATGCTCAGTACAGGGGTGTGTATGAAGCTCTGAAAAGGATTATCCAGACTGAAGGGTTCTTTAGACCGCTGAGGGGCCTCAACATCACCATGATCGGCGCGGGTCCCGCTCATGCACTCTACTTCGCCTGCTATGAACGGGTCAAACGCTCCCTAAGTGACGTCATTCAGAGTGGAGGCAACAGCCATGTAGCCAATGGTACGAGTTTCCACGTCTCAAACCACAAATCACTTGATTGTCATACTAACTGCTTTCACGCTAGGCTAAGAAGCACAGCCTGGAGGAGTGTAGTTAGGATAAGCCATGTTAATGCCATATCCTGTTTACAATAGCTAGGATAGAGCCAGATCCCAGACATGAATAATCCAAACATGCTATCTGGGATTTGTTGGTACAAATTAGAGTTTTCTTGCATGTAGACACCATGTAATGACTCAAGTTAACAAAATCTTTTTGTTTTTGCAGGTATGGCAGGTAGTGTGGCCACTGTTCTCCATGATGCAGTCATGAACCCAGCTGAAGGTAAGAAAAGAAATGACAAAATCAGATTTTATTATATTTTTTTTATTTTATTTTGGCCTATATTGCACCAAGCTGCTCTTTCTCTTTAATTTTCTGAGAAGGTTCTTCCTATGCTTACATGTAGCTGCTGTTATATTAATTATGCTCTTGGACTGTACTGGCCATTGGTGTAATAATTCATTTATTTTGTTTACTCAAAAATTGTGTTTTTTTTTTTGCCTTTTTTTGTTTAATTTACATTAAACTGTATTTTATTATATTTCTATTATACTTCTATTCATAAATAATAATATTTTATTATTATTTCTGTTTAATTCACATTAGACTGGAAATAATCAAGTTTTTAAAAAAAAATATATACATTGTTGGGGGCAACAAATCATTTAATGTTTTTTTTTCTTGCCATGTTAAGCCATTTTCTTTACGTGCAGTGTATAAAATGTATGTAATCAAACACTAACGCTGTTCCTGTTTTCTTGCATTGGCTCAGTTGTGAAGCAGAGGATGCAAATGTATAACTCGCCATATCGGGGTCTTTTGGACTGTGTTCGGACAGTGACGCGTACCGAGGGCATCGGTGCCTTCTACCGCAGCTACAGCACACAGCTGACCATGAACATCCCCTTCCAGGCCGTTCACTTCATCACCTACGAGCTGATGCAGGAACAGTTAAACCCCCACAGACATTACCACCCCGGCAGCCACATAGTGTCAGGAGCAGCAGCAGGAGCTGTTTCCGCCGCCGTGACTACTCCACTTGACGTTTGTAAAACGCTGCTTAACACACAGGAGAACGTTGCACTCAACTCCATGAACATCAGCGGCCATTTAACAGGAATGGCTAACGCCTTCAGGACAGTGTACCGGCTCGGCGGCTTTGGAGCCTTCTTCAAAGGAATCCAAGCTCGGGTTATATACCAGATGCCCTCCACTGCCATTGCCTGGTCAGTGTACGAGTTTTTCAAGTACTTCCTGACGAAGCAGCAGATGGAACAAGAGGCAAGACCCGGCTCCTTGTAATGGAAAGTGTGTCGGAGCAAACCTCACCTGATGAAAGAAGGATCCAACCTGAGGCGGTGTGAGCTCACTGTGTGCTGTTTGAGGAAATAACATCTGTCATTATCTCAAAGGGAAGTCACTGTGGCCGAGGCGCGACAGAGAATGTCACTCCTTATCGTTCACTTGCCGAAATCTGTGTAGGTTTTCAAGTTAGGATGATGTTGCACATCCAGGATATGCAACAGAGATAACTATTCTTAAAGGACAGATGCACTGAACAGTCGTCTTTTTCCTCCTCCATCCCACAAACACGTCAACCACAACTATCCAGTTACTTTTCTACATGTGGTGACCTAATGATTAAGTTGTCTTGAATGATGTTTATAGTTCTTAATATTGGAACTTTTTATTTATTTGGTTAGCTTTCCGAGGCTTGTATTTTACGGATGCGGAAGAAACACAATGCTGTTTGCTTGTTTTATTTCACTGTGTATTTATAAAGAACTATTTCGACACATTCCTTACTTTCACTCCACGGCGAAAGGAACAGTTGCGCCATCCAAGTGCCTCATAAATATTAAAGGCTGCTTCACCTTTGTCTCTTTTGCTCTGTGACTTTCGGCAGAGCAAACCCTTATTTACATATTTCACTTTAGTTTGCTCCAAGTTGTATCCAAAAAGCTTACGATTCGGTAATGGGATTAAATATGATAGTTGGTCTTCATGTTATAATTGGTCAAATTTGTCAAGTCTATGCACACGAAAGTGGATGGTGATTTGCAGAATTTTCAGTTACTATCTCTGTCACCAATTGCTCAAATGCCAGTCTACAGCAATTCTGTTTTTGTTTTTTGTTACTGAGTTTCTGCTTTAAGTGCAAAACACCATGTTTTATCCTCTTGAAAGAACTGCATTCTCTCTCAGTATTAAGGTGTTTAGGCCGTAATGGTCCAATTATTTGCCTTGTAAAAGTGCAGCACTAAAACGCCGTTGAATCACGCACAATAATTGTCTCATTTAAAGAACCTTACCTGTTGCGGAAAGAAGGCAGCTTGTTTATTTGTGTTGACACAAACATGAATGCGTATTTTGAGCGTGACTATTTCTGAGAAACTCCATTATGCAGGTTCAAGCATTTCTCCGGTAAGGCTGTTACTTGGGATGGTGGCCTTGTCTCAACCTTTACGTACATTTGTACTGGTATGATGTTTTGCTTTTTGAGTGACGTATTTTAGCTGCAGTATGTGTGTCATATTGACCTTGAACCTAAAGGTTGTAGATTGTATATAAAATATTTTCAGAGTATACGATTTGCTGATACAGTAAGTGCAGACTTTTTGTGATCCATCATATTGTTAGATTTGTTTTGGAAATATTTTTGTTACCATGAGAAAATAAGTATAAAACCTGATCAAATCAGCTGGTGAGCAGTCAAAGCTATTTCTTTTTTTTTTTTCCCCACTCATCCTGTTGTACTTACACATTTCCTGTGTGCTCATTGCTCTCTCCAGCTTCTTGACTATTTTCCACTCGATGGTCAAGACATTCCTTCAGATATTGATGTAATCCAGCAGGCAGCCAGATTTATTTGTTTTTAATTACAGAGTTTTTCTTCCTCTGGCAAAGTTCAGAGTTTGTCAGATTCCAGTGGTTTCACAAACCCTTTAGAAGCAGATTCATTATTCTTGTACAGTAGGGTAACTGTTAATATACCAAAGACATGCATTTTATTCTTCTATGCATCTTACTTTGAACCTGTAATTATGCTATGTGTGTGCCTGCCTGCTGTGAATTGTCATTTTTTCCCCCCTTAGTTTACATGCAGAGTAGCATTACATTCTCTCTATTCTCATTTAGCTCAAGAAGCTTATTTTCTGTTTGGACTGTGTTGAAAGTCTTTCTGCCTCAGCATTGTTTAAAAGGTGAAACATCCTGCAAAACGTCTCATCGACTACTAAAATACTTGAGCAAAGGCAGTTAAAGTGGAAGTTTTATGTTATTGTAAGTTTTCAATATATTTGGAAACGTTAAAGATTACATTTTGATCTAATTTTTATTGTTCAATTTGTCTTTTTAGACTATATAAAATATTTATATAAGCTATAGTCGCACATGCAATATAGATTTCACATGAATGGATGCTTGAATATAATAGTGGCAACTTAATCAGCATGGATTCACACAAATTAGCTTGATCATATTGTAAAAACATAAAATGAAGCCAGTAAGACTTGATTTTTATTTTTTTTTTTGCATTATACTTGCAACCCTCCCTTTTGAGGTGTCGATTCATAATTCTCAAACCATGTTGTGTCCAAGTACTTTTTATCATGTTGTAGTAATGTTATGATTGTACTCATTTGCTAATATATGCTTACATTTTAAAGGAGATAGCAGAGCTGATGTTTTATGTGGGGAACTCCCGCAATGTAAATATTTTGATGCTATGTACGCACAAATGATTGAAATGGGAGTTTGGATGATTTTCGCTGAATGCCATCTCCAGAAAAGGAGTGCTCGGCAGTTGCACCATGCAAATATGAAATAATTGTGATGATGCTGCTACAGTAATGTAACACTGGAGCTGAAATAAACATGCAAGTGAAAAAAGGCTGTGTTTTTGTTTCTGAACTAAATCAGTATTTGCTGTCCTCAGTCAGAGCCTTTTAAGGAGTTGGGGAAGATGTTTATTTGGGTTGATGCTGAACCAACAGGAATATCATTTGGTTCAAAGAATATATTTTCTATGACTAGTGTCTAGATCAGTAACTGTTGCAGCAGGATCGTAAAAAAACACAACAGCTGCTAGCGTTGCTAAAAAGAAATGAAGGTGTAGTTAGTGAACAAGCTCAGATATTCATACTGTATAAAAACTACAAAAGCTTCATGTATTAACACACTTCTAGCAAAACTGTTAACATTGGTCTCTATGTTGCTACACTATTTTGCCAGTTGCCTTCCCACATTGACACATATGAAAACACTTTTAGATAATGAGTTCACTTACAAATCAGAGCTTGAGCACTATAAATAGGCCACAGGTAAACATTTGGTTTGGACAACAATGGAGGCCAATATTGGACAGAGAGTAAGAGCGGCTTTTTGTTGTTTGAGGAGTGTTAGAACATTTTGAGAAAAAAACAACTTTTTCCCCTTATTTTTATTGATAGTGTGTTCTGTTCGCAATACACATCTACACACATTTGGATGCCTGTGTGTACGTGTGTTTACTACATGACAGAACTTTATTACAAACTGCTACAGTATACCCTGCACACAGAAAAGGCAAAAGCCACAAGTGTTTTTTTCCATTTATACTATCAGTGCGTAGTTGGTGCTTCATGTGCCTATTCAAATTATTTTTTGTGTACTGTGTTGATGCAAAAACACAATTTCTGCAGTAATTGTTTGCTTTTGCAAGAGATGTATAATGTTTTGCTGGTTTGGTGTAAGATTTTGTGGTTAGTGTGTAGAGTTTTTCAAAAATAGCCTTTAGTTTTAAGCAATAAAAAAAACAAAAAACTGTAATTTAGGTGAACTGACCCTTAAAATATTTTTTTGCTGTGGTTACAGTGCCACTAGAGGGCAGTATAGCACCATTTAAAGACTCATCATAGGCAAAGAGAAAGTCCTCAAAGGCGGGGATAAGATGGACATACTGATACATGATGATGTCATATCCAGTTCAGCACTGTGGTCTCTGTTCTTATTTTTGTCACCTAGAAAGAAAAGTTTCCAGCCTGTGCACCGTGATTGAAGTGCCACCTGCAAGTCTTAAACTCAGATTTAAAATGATTTTGGAGGTAATCACTTTGCCACCACTAATAATTCAGTGAAGACAATCATTAAAAATATTCTCTGCACATCAGACTTTGAAGTTACTGTGTTGATTTTGTAGTGTATTCCTATTTTTTTTAAATTGTGCTTCTAGTATAGCAGGCTTCTCCATTAACATCTCATTGTTTGTGATTTAATGGTGAAAATCACTGAATTAATGAATTTCTTTTACCTGGATTCATCTCAAGTGTCCCCTATATACTGTATCTGTATCCAAGGCAACATAAACACAAACTGCCCCTTAAAAGTTATCAGAGCTGAATCAACTATCACTGCAGCAGGAATTCTTGTAACTTTCCCCCAAAAAGATGGAAAAAAAACTCTTCTTTTATTCTAAAAATTCTTTTATTCTACATGGACATTACAATGTTTCAACCGCAAATGGTTCCTCAGGTAAAGATGAGGGCGTGAACACATCTGCATATGATGACACGTCACACATCATCATCTGTAAATTGGAAAACTGCTAATATACATGTGAGGAAAATATTGCCAATCATTTAATTACTACTTTATTACTACTATTACAGGATTAGATGCATACACAATTACACAGTAAAGAATTTAAATATAGACTATTCTTAGAATTGCTGTGCAAAATTTGTGGATTCATGCTTGTGAGCCAACATAAAAATAAAAAAATAAAAACAACTAAGGGAAAGAAAAGTAATACAAAAAGTGTGCTTTGGTCTCACTGATGTCATATTGTTCCCAGTAAGCCATGTTGTAATTATAGAGTGTAATTAATTCTATTGTTTACATGCAGGTAAATACAGTATGTCCAGGGATACAGTATGTAATGACAGAAAAGCAAGACTGATCTGATGTTTTTATCGAGATGCAGACAGCGCAGCGCATTTTTCAGGACCAACATGCCTCAGGACACGTACACTTGTGCTGTAACGTTGTTGTCCCTGCATGTGTTTAGATTTCGCCCTTGTCCGTGAGCAAGTTGTTTATCTGAAGTTTATGAACGCCCCCCTCAGCCCATGTCCTCTGTCCTTGTCATGCTTTTCTCTAATCACCCTAATCTGCAGTAAACTGTCTCACTTTATGTCTTTATCCCAAGATAAGGGCACTGGAAAATCACAACTGGCTCTTCTCTCTCTATCTGGAGCTCTCCCCATTTCTTTACCTTTTTTTCAATCTCTTTCTCTCTCTCTCTCTCTCCACACACACACACACACTCACACAAACACACACACACACACACAGGTTTACTTGTGTCACTTTTGGGGTATTTGCATAGACTTACATTCATTTCCTGGAGACTTACCCTAACTCTAACTATAACCACTACTTACCTAACCCTAAACCCTACCCTAACCGTAACATAACCCTAACCTTAACCACTGACCCAAAAATCAGCATTTTACCAGTTGGGGACACGGCTTTTGTCCCCAGTTGCACAAGCCGTCCCCAATAAACTGGTCTGGTGTGTGTCCCTGAAAATGACTTAAGTCATACCCACACACACACACAGTCGTGTTTCCATCACTTCAGGGGACATTACATTCATTTCCTGGAGACTTATCCTAACCTTAACCATAACCACCAAATGCCTTACCCTACCCTTAACATAACCCTAAACTAACCTGAACTTTACACCAAATCTTCACCCTAAAATTAATGATTTACGTTACGGGGACTTTTTTGTTTTTTTGTTTTTTGTTCCCATTATGGAGGCGAGTCCTCACAACATGAGGAATACCTGGTCCACACACACACTGTTCACAGCCACACAATCAATGCTAACCATCGGATGAGTTGGATGCAGCGGTGTATCTGCTGACGGATTGCTCTGCGGATCTGCTCTACTGGTACCGTAACATGAGGGATCTAGTTACACTATCCGAGGAAGTTTATGATTGTTCCAATGTGAAAAGATCAGGGCAGTTTTAAACTTCTTATCAACGCCAACAAATTTGTCAGGCAGTCACGGCATATTGGAGCACCGACAAAGGCTGTCTTTGTGGTCGGGTTTGGTTTTTCTCCTCATCTGTTGAGAAGATCTGCTTGTTTTTCAAAGCCTCATTGGCCACCTTGAAGAGCACCATAACGCGTCCACGACAACACTGTTCAATCAGATTCCTGAAAATACAGAAAATGAAGATAAACTCTTGAGAATAGAGACTTAACGCTGAGCACGTCTTGGAATTTACTTTATTTTCATATCCCAGAAAATCTTCATATAGCCATGTACTTAAGGACAAACTCCATGATCCAAATAGCCTACAGAAGAAGAGATAAAGTAGTGATGTTATAAACTCCTCCTCACTGCTTTTCATCATTAACTTGCCAAATCCAGTTAATCCAGGTGGTGCAGGGAGAGATTTAGAGGCGTCCCCAATCCTGAAGAACAGATACAGACAAGAGGATGTTGTTTTTAGTCCTCTGTGTTTGTGAATCAATGTACCGTGTCTCTTTGAGCCCTGAGGAAGTGCAGGTATTACAATGGCAAGTGTAATAATAATAGCTCCTCTAACCTTCAGCTTCACTCTTCAACAAGCTCCTTTATCTGATAAGCATGTCCATATGCGGCCCCGGCAGCTGAGAGACACCGAGAGATACTGTCAGATTTTCAATGCCGTCAAAACAGATGCTATCTGCCCCTCTTCATGTCTAATTACCTGTTTACTCCAAGCGCTTTGAATGAATGGTGCAACTGCTGGCATGGCATTGTTGATAAGAACTCACTTTAGTTTAAGGAAATCATGATGATTTACATTTCATTTAATGTTTTTAGCTTACACATTGGAAGATATGCTCACAGTATGTATGCTCAACTTTCTGTGAATTTTACAAAGTATATTTAGCATTTAAACTTCCCACTAGTTGATGCATACAATAGTTTTGTATGCTCATGAGAACGTCTTTTGTAACTAACATGCTAAAACTAGAAGACTGTGAAGATAAACTATTTTTCTCAGTATGGAATTAAAAAACATAAGACACTTGTTGCCCAGATACAAGACAAATCCCTAATGAGGGCGGTGACTTCACAAAGTCAGACAGGTTACTGGCGTGAGAGCTCTCAAGTCTCCCTCCCTATCAATGCCATCAGTCCTCTGCTCACACTTTGGTTATGTTACTACAAACTTGACCTTCTTAACTATGTAAAGCCCTAAATCCTGCATGCCATCTTATCAGCGCTGTAAAGGGAGACACAGCGCTGCTTCAGCCTGACATGCCAACCTGCATATAGCTATATGAACACTTCGAAGGACCGCAGTGTTGGTATTTAGCTTTCATTTAAATAGCTGAAAGTTGAGAAAAAGATTTTTGTTCTTTTAGTCTACTGAAGGTTCTGAGGTATAGTTTCTAAATTATTCTAGAAAAGTCTAAAATGTTTTGACTTCTCAGCTGCAAAACTAAAATCTCATGATTCCATAATGTCAATTTGGGTTTTGTTTCTCAAATCTGAAAGTTCTTAGGCCAAAAACATGGGAAGTTGGGTCAGCCACTGAAGCTTTAATGCAGTGTCAAACAAGTTCACATGTTTTCATCCTCATGAATTAAGTGTAGTCATGAATGGAGTCTCCTCTGGCAGAAGGTCTTATAATCTAAGTTTTCCTATGATTGGATGTGTCCACAGTCTAACATGGTGGTGAAAGAATTGACGTAGAGCTACTCATGTAAGTCTGGAATCATGTACATTTTATTCTAGTCTTCCCTCCCTGCTAAATAAACTGAGATCTAATACTTTGTGTTAGTCTTGCAAAGAGAAAAAGTGTCCTAATTGTTTATATTTGGATTCTGGAGGTGGTAATACTTTAACTTTGTGGTAGGGTTTAACACTTGGGGATGTGTCCTGTGGTGGAGATACAGCATATCAGTGGTAGTAACTCAGAAAAGCCCTCCATGGAGAATACAAACAGAGCAGATTTTCTGGGTAGCAGGTGCATTCTGGGTAGAGGAAGATCTTACCTGATGGCTGTGGTGGCTCAGTTGTCAGCTGACACAGCATAGTGAGGCTTACTGTTCTGTATCCTGCCAGACCTCATTCATGATTTCACTTCTTTTTATTGTTTGCATGTTTCGTTTAACCTCAAAAAACAGACCATGTATGTAGATTGTTAAGATGTACCAAATCACTTCTTGTGTGGCTACTAAATGTCATCAAACACTCTTCAATCAGTGTTTAGGCCTAGTATTTAGAAAAAAATATTTTAATTGAAGAATTGAAGAATATTACTCATGTTAGTAGCTTCACACAATTACGCTGAAGGTAACTTGAAGGTTCAGCTTCATGGTAAAGGAAACAGTGAACTCACCTGCTGAGGACGTCATGCACACAAGAGGCTAAGTGATAATGAAAGATGACATTCTGCATTTAAGACATGGATCATATCAATACACTCAGAGATAATAAACTACATTCCGTGTCTACGTGTGTGATACCTGTGGCAAGGCACAACCCTGGCACACACCTGCATGAGGTTAACATACATTCTTTAAGCTAAAGGCCAAATGCCCCTGCTATGGATCCAGATTTATGTTATACGTTATGTTATATGTTCCATAGACACAAATAGATGGCAGTGCAGTACAAGTGATGGCTTGAAGTGTTATACTGTTTTTGTTTCATGTAAAACTAAACACACAACTTGATTACATTGGAAAGTTGCAAGTTGCAGTGCAAAATATCTGCATATCTGTTTTTTTTTAAGCTGAGCAATTTACAGTGATTCATTGTCAGGACATTGATAATGCCTCTTTACACATAAGACTGGCTTCTGTACAAAGTTTACCTTTGACATCATTAGCCACAACTATAACTGAAGTTATTGTTTACATGGCTCAAGCAATGGGATTTACAAACAATACAATGTTTGGGGTGAGGTTTTAGTGTATAACTTTCAGTATGATGAAATGATGAAAAATTAACAAAATGTTTCTCTATGTGGGATTTTCCTTCACATTTGTTTGTGTGTGTTTTACAATGGAACCTATTTAAAGTAGTTATCTTAAGGTCTAAAGAAAAATGTCCCATAGTAAAATATATTTTGTTGACATTACATTTATTTTTTTGTATTATTCATAAATTCAGTGTTGTCTTTATTGAAAGCCAACACAATTACTACAAGGTTAGATGGCCTTTCCATTTCTTATTCTAGATAAACCTCTTACTTTTGTACACTTTGTATGTCAACAAACAGGTTTTGTTACAATACAATAATCACTGTCACACATTCAGGAAAAGATCCACACGACGGGTTCCCTGCTTCATGCCACAGTGGCATCTTCTGATTATACTAACACAACATGCATGATCTGTCTTTGATTTAAAATAAGATGCACTTTAACCCACTTTTTAGAACTTACTGTCAAGATAAATCAAATGGTTGTTCTCATGTGTTCTCATTGCTACAGTACAGTACACTGCTGTATATAATAAGTTTCAGCTTAGTTTTATACAGTAGCCTTCCTCATGATATCACCTAAAGGAATTTGAAGAGCAGTTTATCTCTTTTTAATCAGGTTTGGGGCTCTTTAAAGGAATCAAGTCTCATTCTTTGGCCCTCATTTACAATATCACGCTGATCTCAGTCATGCTTATCCTCTCATGTAGTTTTACTGTATTATCAGAGTTTAACTCCACACACTTAGTTTAAATGTTTCCAGTATGAGAGTGGTGTTCTTTCTTGTAATTTTTACCAAACTTTCTGCTCCCCAATATACTGCAACTAATTGTACATAGGTTGTACATTCAAGCAATAGTTTAACTAATTTAACAATTCACACTTTCTTTGCATTTTGCTGTAATAAAGCTTTCATAACAAATGGAACCAGGTTAAAATACATGTTAAAATGGTCAAGGTTTGCTAGAAATGTGCGGAAAGTTTGAGTGGATGGGTCAAGCTCAACTTGTGCTGTAGCTAAAGTATTTCCCAAAACTGTAAATGTATTTTCTGCATATTTTGTAACACAGAACTTCAAAGAAAAGTAAAAAGTATCAACATTCATTTAATAATGAATTAATCAGCAATGCCACAACTGAGTTCAGTTCAAATGGTTCATTGTGCAAACCCATGCCATGTCCATTACCACGAGATTTGAATGATTTTGTATGAGATCATTTTTCTTACATGAAAAAATACATGATGTTATGACAAAAACAATCAAATGGCACACTGGTAAGGTAACTGGAGTCAAAATCAATGTAAAAAACAAACAAACAAAGAATCAAGTATGATAGTGAACACACGCCTAAATATCAGGGACACTGGGTTTTATGATAATAAATCATAGCTCCATATATCATTTTAGTTTCACCATAACGTTGGCCCCCAGGGGCCACCGTACTCCCACAGGTAGGGTCGGTATTGATACGCTTTGTAGAAGGAGGTGATCAGTGATGATCGGACCAAATCGTCTCTCAGACTCAGTCCCTCTGCTTTGTACACATCCTTACAGAACTCTGGTGTTTGCTGCTTTCTTTTTGTTTTATACCTCCGGTTCTGAAACCAGATTTTCACCTGGGTCTCAGTCAGTCTTAAAGTGCTGGCCAGGTGAGCCCTCTCTGGGGCTGACAGGTACTTCTGGTGGTTAAATTTCTTCTCCAGTTCAAGCACTTGGAGGTGTGTAAATGCTGCCCGGGAGCGCTTCTGTTTCCCTGAGGACGTAAAACCGCTGGAATCTGAGGTGCCTGGACAGGATGTGTCTGATGACTCTGTGAAGAAGAAGATGTGATTGGGTCATTGAAAGGGAAAATAGCCGTTTGTAACCGTCACAGTTTATAGAGAGGTTCATGATCATCATGAGGCAAAAAACCACCAGCATAAACAAAATGTACTCTGTCTATACCTTAAATCACATTGTTACAACTTCTCATGATGCAAACCTTTATCACATCTTCAAAAATCAATTTTTTTTTCTGAAAATCAAAGTCAAATACACAGAGATGAGCTGAGTTTTCTATCAACTGAAAGCCACGCATCATTTATTGAAAGACATACAGTACGTGTAGACTGCAGAAGCTCACCTGTCTGCACTCCAAACGCTGACTCCAGCGGGCTGAGTTGCTCAGACAACTTTTCTGATTCCTCTTCCCACTCTGAAAATCTTTCCATCTTCTGCGAGCAGCATTTTCCATTAAATCTCGCGCTGTCCTTAACAGAGAGGATGTCCTCTATGAGGAAGGAAGTCAGAGGTTTGACTGTATCAGACATTTCCATCCAGTAATCCACAAATCTGAGGCCTCTCAGTGCCAGAGGGCTACGGTGACTGGCGTGGTTGCAGCAGTGTGTCTCCTCACACACACAGTCTGAATTTATACAAGTGCAGGGGCGGGTTCACTGACAAGTGGAGGAGGGGCGGGACCAGTAGCTCAGTTACTTTCATTTGTTCACCTTCTTAGGTCAAATCCTTGACATCAAATAATAATGTCTTATGAAAAATATGTGTTAATAATATCATACTTTTTAATATTTTTTCTTTTAAATCCTGCATATAACATATGCTTATTTTGTATACACACTCATGCTTATGGCCCCTTTTTATACAGATTTTTACACACTCAGTTGCTGGTTTATTAGGCACATACCTAACTAAAACTATTACAGTCTAAATCTACTGCCCTGCAATAAATCCTGCCTTTATTAAGCTTTACAAAGTTCAGTTATTGTGATACGGTTTCAGAGAGCTGTTAGGAGGCTGCAGTTTGTGTTGCTGTATTGTGTTATACTGACAGACGAAATATTAGAAACACCTCTCAATATAATGCAATGCAATGCAACAGCACCACAAACTACAAATAAACTTAAAGCTGAGTGCATTTACACTACAAGTTATGTTTATTGTAGTTTAAAATCCCAGATATTGTGTATTTTGTGTATGATGTATGGTGCATATCTATGCTGAATAAACATTAAGATATATACAAAACATGGGGTAGTAAACTAGTGACACTGAAAGTATGTCCAATGTACTTTTAACAACATTCTAGTTTTCTTTTCATTTCCGGCAAAACAATGAGTCCCCCAAGAAACACTAAAAACAAACAACACTTCACACAAGATAAAAATGTTATTATAAGGTGGACAATCTCTCTCATATTGTATATCACAGCAGTTAGATGGACTCTTGAGCTTCATACCCCCCTCAGCTCAGTGCAGTTACCCGGTTGTCTGCGCCTGCAAGGGAAAGCTGCTGTCTGCCGGGAGAGGAGGGGGGTCAGAGTGGGTGGTCATACCTACTGCAGCACTAATGACTTCGACACATTTAGGCCGGCTCCTGAGCGGACACAGTCATTGTTCGGAGGCTGTTTATTTGTTGTTCTCTGTGGTTCAGCCTGACCTTTCTCCAGAGAATGAGACATTTACTAGCAGTGCATGTGTCCCTCTGGGAGTTCATGCTTCATTTGGAAATGCGTGAATGTGGGGATGATAAACACGATCCTCTCCATGCCCCCTGCCCCTGCTGACTCCTCCAGCTTCTCTGCATCAACACCTTAATGACACACTGATCAGTGGACGCTTTATCATGGCTCTAATTCAATTAAAGTGCAATAATGAAAGTATCTGTCAAGTTAAAGTGCTGTATACTTTGTGTGAGAGGTGCAATATCAATTTATATGACTATTACTTGAAGTTTTGAGTTTTATTTTGTGAAGCATCACTTCCTAAACTTCCTATCAACTGAGGCAGCTAAGATAGACTTCCAGTCAATGGTTCTCTCCCACATCACCTATTGTCTGATAAGTTGGTCTAATACACACTAAACAGCCTTAAAACCACTGAAATTATTATACAAACAAGCACTTAAAACCTTAAAGAAGAAGCCATTATGTTTTCACCATTGCCATATTCTAAAGTATAATCTACCCTGCTGGCAAAACCTCATCAAATACAAAAATGTCTGCGTAGTTTATAAGATTATACATGGTTTAGCTCCTGTTTAGCTCCTCTGTCTGGTTTCATCAACTTCAAATCTACCAGAAACAGAACTACTAGAAGTGCAGCTGGGGGAGAGGGGGGGGGGGGGGGGGGGCAGCACAATCCCACTCAGAAAAACTGCATTTAACCAGGCCGTCTTTTCCTTCAGAGCATCACATCAGTGGATCATTTAATGCACGTGAAGCATTATAAAAGCAATCCGTTTTTAACATACTGAGGCTCTCCTTAAGCATTAGCTGTTGTCTTGTCAACATAGTATTAAGATGATCTGTATGATATGTTTCACCTTGAATTCTTTGTCTACGACCGTCTGTCTGCCAAAGTATGTTGAACTGTAAGCACAGAAAGTCTTTATCCCTCAGTCTAGACACAGTTTTACATTGTTGGAGACTCAAACCCTCATGTCTATTTTTGGATCATACAATAATAGATGGAATACAATGTAAAAGTAATGACTATGCTGAAAGAAAAATACATTTTAGAAACTTTCTGATTCTGCTAAAAAAATTAAAACATGTCTTTGATCACTTCAGGATCTCTTCAAAAATACATCGCACACTCATGTGCTGTCACAAGACACTGCAAGTAAACACACACACACTCTCAGTCCAGTGACAAGAGCATGACAAAACCGGCAGTGAGAGTGCGCAGGGTGGGGCTATCATACTTTAAAAATATCCTTTTATTGAGGATGGTGTCATCCTCTGCCTTTATTCTGAGACAATCTACATGATTGCTCATAGTTTTGAAAACAATGACATTTCCACTCCATGTAATGCATTCATTGCAAAGATGTTTAACTGCATAGTTGTACATCAGACATAACATAGTCGAACCTCTGACCTTTTAGCCTGGGAAGGCATTTGTCTTCCACAGCAGGTAATATATGTGGTGACGATGTTTTCTTTGAGACACTGCGACTTGTTCTGCCATCAATCTTCTGTTGTTTTCCTGCTATTTTTCTTTGTCTGAGATGAGCAGCGAGACCGTGTTGTAACAGTGAATGTGTCAGACTGTTATCTGCTCACTGTCAGTTTTGGGTTATACTGTATCCTGCACCTGGGTTATTGCACAAGGCCTTCACCCCACGTGTTGTATGACATATATGTTGAGTCGCATATGTTTGCAGATTGAACAGTTCAATTTGAGGTTTGCACACAAACCTCCAGTAACACAAAATAATGCAGATGGTTTGAACTAATTCATCTGGTTAGCAGAAGATGATTAACTTAATTTAACTAATAAGCAATTAATTGATTTTTGGTTTGTAAGTGAATGACAGTGAATGTAAACAAAGAGAGCTTTTTCAAATGGTCCATTAGAGTCCTTTAGGTGCTTTAGAGAGCATTAGGTTCATGTTGATTCATAAATTATATTTCTATTGGAAGAACTGCACAGTTTAACAAATGACACTTGGAAAATCTTAGTTTTGAGACTAATAGGAATAAGGCTTTACATCTTCCACTAGAGGGAGCTTTAAAGCCACAGAGTAACCAAGACTGCAGCCATGAAACTACAGCAGCAACCTCACAATGAGCTATTATACCAAAGATTAAAGAGTGAGATTGTGCTCTGTTTCTTGGGTAGTTTAGCTCATAACTACAAAATCAACCTTTTTTTTAAGCTGATTTATCATCATTTCATGATCTCAGCACCAGTCATAAACACTAGATTATCAGATTGGTATTAAAAAGATGTTTTCACATACTGTAGCCAAAGATGAGACAGCTGCCTCTCTGAAACTGACGTTATGCTGTCAACAGTATGAGTTAAGACCTTTTTTTGAGTGAGCCATAAAGGCTCTTTCACTCACGTCATGCTTTATTTAAACTGACCCTCATGAAATGTGAATCACAACATTGTGTACTGTAATCAAGCATCTTTATTTAGGGATTCTGGCTTTCATTCATACATCTCTCTGTCACATCTCCTCTCTCTCTCTCTCTCACACACACAAACACAAACACACATCTGCAGCCTGTTGTGTCACATCTCTCTGTACATAACAGCATTTTACCAAATGTTCAAAATTTCCCAAAAGTTAGTCTGTACATTAAAACACAACAACTGTACATTAGCTGCATAAAAGACCAGTGAAAGTTTAATAGATATATTTTTCAAACTTGTTTAGCATATTGCCTATTTTCAGGACTTTTCTCTACAGATTGTAGTTTTTAAAATTCTATAATTAATCAATTCATTATTATTCAAAGTTTTGGGAGACCAATTAAGTTAACTTGCAACTTTTTTGTTTGTTTGTTTGACCGATGTAAAAATAAAATCAGGTAGTACACATCTAAGTGAGTGCAATTGTATATTTATGTAAGAAAACTGATTTTAGTCGTTACTTTTTATCAATCACATTTTATTCAATGGCAGAACTCACCCACCAGTAGGACTACCTAAAGGCTGCAAAGTTTTCTTTTTCTCTGACGCACACACACACACACACACACACACACACACACACACACACACACACACACACACACAAAAGTATTATCTGATCTCCTGAAGTGTCTCTGGTCTCCTCTCTGTCTACAGCTTCACCCTTATCTGAGCAGAGATGCTCCTTCAGCTCCTCTCTCCTTCTCCCAGAGGGGCTTCTCCTCTTCACGGTCCTCAGCCTGAGTGTCTACGTGCATTAAGGGTGACACACTCCATTTCTATTATTTGACGCTGGAGCACGTGCACCACAGAATGAAACAACTTTATGAGGATATACAGTATAGCTACGGCTCTGTGGGACTTTTTAAATCTTTTTACCTTTAGGGTTTGATGTGATTGTAGATACTATATTTGTATAAGCTGTCATATAATAATATCATAATATATATAATTTTACTGTACTAAGTTTAATAACTAATCAACAGCATGGGCTAAATTAAAAATGAGAAAGATTTTGTGGACTGCCAGTGAATTCAGTCCTATGTGTGACGGGTCAGACTGGAACTGTTTCCCGTTTGATTGAAAGTTTTAAAAAAGTTAAAGAGCCACTCTGTCTGCGGGTTTGTTTACCAAGCAAAGCTCCGGGACAGGACAAGCTCTCCAGCCTTATCAGCGGATTTGTGAACGGGACAATGATGAGCTCAGTTTGATAGAGCAGCCCTGTCAGCTCAGATGTCACTTCATCCATTAGCTGTTTGATGGCTCTCTTTGATAAACTGCGCACAGCCAGTTACCACAGGGCTTCTAATTATCAGGTATGCTGTTTTCAATTGGATCCCGAGAGGAAAATTATACATTATAACTGGAAGTAATGGGTCGAGATAACGTGAGATAACTAGAATAACATTTTTATATCTTATAAAAGATTATTGGTGACTTTTTAAAGCTTTGATGTCAGTCTCCTTAGGAAGAAGAAAAGTAGGGATCAAAATATTTGATCTTTCAAATATTTGAACGTAGCCTGATTTATGTGACAGGCCCTTATACATAACAAACTATATTTTTTAAGTCACGAAAAGAAAAATTTCCAGAACAATTAATCTCAACCTACGGAAAGCTGCATATAAAATAAGTTTATAGGAGATTAGTTGACACATATAATTTGTAAAAACAGGCTTTATATCATGACCTTTTTGCAACTAATGTAGACATTACTTTTTATATTTTTACTTTTTAATTTGTTGCTATTTAAACGAGATATAATCGAAAAGGTAAAAAGAAAAATGATTCCACCCTTCAAGACAGCGTCTGTAACCTATCAGCCCAAATTTATTGTGCCTCTGACTTACAAAACATGAGAATATTTCCAACACAAAATATACAAAACAAATTACGCATTGAAATATTTGATTATCCTATGTGGACCCCTGTTTTATTCCTTTTATCACCAGCCTCTTACACCCTGTAATGAAGCCTGGAAGTGTCCGTGGCTGAAGGGCCCCTCAGTGTTACCTGTTACATCAACCAGCTGGTTATTAGACATCTGTGCGGCTGAAGGTGAAACACTGTGATAACTGCAGCCGTACACACTGCTGTTTCCATATCCAAACACGGGGTTATAATGTCCAAGAGTCACATTGTAAGGTGCTGAGTGGGAACCTGCGCCGCACAGCTTTCCGTCCCGGACCAGCACCGGCACCGCCACCCTCCTCGGTGCAGGTGGATAACCCGCCAGCTCCAGAGACTTGTCCTGTCTTTGGCGCTTGCATTTGTACCTCCTGTTCTGAAACCAGATTTTGACCTGCGTGGAGGTGAGTTTGAGGATGTGGGCCAGCTGCTCTCTCTCCGGGGCGGACAGGTAGCGCTGCTGCCTGAAGCGCCTCTCCAGCTCGGATACCTGGGCCTGGGAGAAGAGGACCCGGGGCTTCCTGCGCACCCTGAGGCCGCGTTTTGAGTTTTTGTCGGAGTCAGGAGAACTGTCAAGACCGCTCATCTCTGGAAAAAAAAAAGTTTTGAAAAAATTAGGTGAAGTTTATTGAAATGAAATGTAGGCTACAAAATTTCAAAATGTGTTTAACAGCTGCTAAAAAATAAATAAAAATCAGAAAACACACACACACACACACACACACACAATTTGTAGCCCTACGTTTTAAATAACTAAGGGTTAAAAATTTAAAAATTGCTGATGCAGTGGGATGATATAATTTATAAATATGCATAATTTTCTAAGTGACGTTATAAGTAATGTTATATGTTTAAAAAATGGTCAGAATATTAAGAAAAATGTCCAAGTTCTTAGTTAAGACAAACGTTTAGTAAATTTGATTATTTTGACTTAAAAAAGACACCATATTTCAACTAAATTAATCACTGATTGGGCTATATATTAGTTAGTTTACCCCAGTTAAACTTTAATCTTGTAATTAATGTAAGCTCAGTGAAAACTTTATAGAAACTGTTCACTTTTTTCACTTTGTGCGCCTGATTAGCTATAATACCCATATTGCCTGTAATAACTGATCACAGTGACCAATCACTTTTCCATTGATAGGGGTTTATTAATAAAGAAATTCATGTTCATGGTATTTGTTTAGGTTTTTAAATAAAGACATTTAAAGGTAAAGGATAATGTTTGAGGTCGTGGTGAGCCGTGTTTCTTCCCTGTTGTCAGGGACGAAGGCCCCATTCCGTCGGGCGGCATAAACCCACATAACCATACCCTGGCAGCGTGTATAAACTGGAACTGATTTGATTTTGATCTATATATTTTCTCACCGTGTTCATTTATCTCCTCTTCTGCCGCTGAGTTGTGAGTATCGAGCTTCTCCTGCATCCCAGTGAGCTCTGCCTGGCAATCATACAAGTCTCTGGTCCGGGACGCGCCGTGCATGTGTGGATGATACATCGGAACAACTTGCTCAGTCATCAAGAACTCACTTCCAAAGTCATGGTGGTGCTCCAGCTTCAAAATATCCTTGACTGAAAAAGGCGTCGTGGTCGATGAGCTGGGATGCATCCCCACCTTCTTATTGGCTGTAATTGATTTTGATCCGTTTTTACGCACTGCGCTGGAGCTGCTGCTGGACGGTTCCCTCAGCAGACTGAAGAGTGAGGGCCTGGGAAGATTTAAATCATTCAAGGATCCAGCTAAAGAGCAAGAAAGAGATATGTGTCACCCCTCTCCAAAACACTGGCCAACACCCAGCCTGCGCGCACAGCTCTCTCCTCTTCTTCTCACTTTACACAGGGACACCTCACATCATATCCACCCTTCACTTTGCATGAGGAGGTGCAGTGGGTTAATTAACAAATGAGTGGAGATGGTGATGTGATTAACGTTTTACTGCAGTACTGGATACCTAAACTACTGGTGCAATACACGTTTGAACTAATTTCTATCCAAGAGGTAAAATAGTTTTTTCTTCAGCTATTGATTATTTTATCCTCTATCAGTGCTCGCTACTGTAGAAAACAGCTTTGGCCTTTATGTCGTCTTAAAATTATGCTTTTGAATTATGAATTATCTTCATTCATTTAAAATCTTTTTATCTAGAAAATGTCACAGTGACAGTAGACTTCTTGAAACAAACGTATTTGCATAGTTGGAAACAAGTGAAACTCTCAGACTTTAAAGAAAGTCTCTACAAGAGATTAATTGGCCTGTTTAAAAAGGCTTAATGTACCCAAACCAGCTTCTGCTGTGCCAAGCAAAGCCACTTAATCAGCGAGCAGGTCCTCGGGGGTTGAGTGATCTTAGGTGATGTTGAACAGCTTTACCATCAACATTGTTTTCCAGCCACATTATTAGTGTTCTCAGGCCACAACAAACAGTAACATTACACCTGATGTTGTGGAAGTGGAGAGGCCGCGGCGCCAGCCTGAGATGCATGACTGAGGCCGAGACGCGCGTCCACACAGACAGGAACAAGGACAGACACGGGCTGTCCCACTGCAGGATACAGGAAGATCTATGGAGGGCACTTAAGTCTAGTCGAGGTTTTTTTTTTTTTTTTAAAAGCAATGATTGAAATTGTTGATTGATCCTTTATTTGGGACAAATGGAGTAATAACAGATGTCAAAATTCAACGGCAGCAGTTTATAATAATGCAGAAATATAATGCAGTCATCAATTCTTGTTTCTCATTAGTAAGAAAAGATCAACTCACTATAAGTTTATGTGATTAGTTAAAATTGGTAATTAATGAGTGTTAAATCACAGTTATATACATTAGTGTGTATGTGTATTGTTCAGTGAATGATTTGTACTCAACCACCATGGCAAAACTCAGCAGAAAAAACAGAAAACATGTGAGGCTCAAACTCACAAGAGGTCAAAACTCCAGCAACACTTGTAGTATATAGAACAACTTTATTGTTAGACCAATGTGTTTCGGCTTGTGGCCTTCATCAGGGTCATCCAGGCTCAAACTCACAGCCTCAGAATTGCTCTGCAGGTTACTATGTATCACCCACTGACTGATTGCACCACTGGATCCTGTTGAGCTGCTCAACACTGAATAGGAAAAATAGATATTCCTGAAAAAATAGGCATGATTATCTTTCCCAGTTAGATCTGTTGTCAGGTTAAATGTGGGACTATGCTGGGAGGTTGCTGAGGTCACCAAAATCAGAAAAGAAAAATGTGGAGATTGTCCCAACCTGACAGAATGAACAAAGGTGTCAGGAAGATGCCAGGAGAGTCAGGAATCCACAGCCAGTACACATCCACACAGTGCTGAGACCAGGCCTAGTCAGGCAACAAGTGAAAACACTTGTGTAAGTGAACCATGGAGGCTGTTGTTCTGTCGTTAGTTTAGTTTAAGGTTTAAGACAGGTTTGCTATCAACTCCAATGTCCTCAGAAGCTACAGTTTAAACTGCACCTGTGGTTTTGCTTTTGAAATCAGGTGCTGTGTCCTGTAGAAATCATCTGAATGCCACTAGAGGTCCCTGTTTCTGAGGTTTAACTTAAGTAAACCTGCTGCAGACATGGTTTAACTGAGATTTTAAGCCTAGAGTTCAGCTTAACATGACATATGTTGTCTTTGTCAGTGATAGGCAAGTGAGACACATGGATCATCCACTTACCCGAGGCTATATGTTACAGAACAAATAATCATAGATGTATTGTAAGGTAAGCCAATGTAATTTACAGATGATTGATGCTGCAGTAGATTGTAACAAGATAAGAGTTATTATTGTACGGAAAATATATTCTGTAATATGATTTACATTCATGATAATCAAATTTGCTAATAGACTATAAATGATAAACCAGGTGTTATATGAACCGTTTTCTACGTACAGCCTTTATGTCACATTCCTCTGAACCTCTATTAGGGAACATGTGGTTCAGCTCCAGTTTAGCTGAACTTGTGCTCATTTTGACAAAGCAATCAGGTTAAATTTAGCATGAAGTTGTGTTTTAGCATTTCACTGAACCCATACTAACCTGCAGCTAAACTAATCAGATGCTAAGTGACAGAACAGCAGCCCCTTAGTTTCACTGCAGAACTTTTGGTTGTTGTTTTGAACCAACTTTATTGTTGTTTTAACCATTTTGTAGTTTGTTTCCCCCTTTTCTTTTACTAAGGAGAGCTAGCGTATTAGGTAGACTATCACCTGTGCTCTGTCTTTCTAATCTCTAGTGTTCTCAATTTAGAAAAGTTTCTCTTTCTAACAGTAAAAAGTTTGACATGGTATGTTATAGCAGTAATAGTGACTAAGAATATTAGCTTTTAGCTTTGCATCTCAACTGTATTCATCATTAACCTGTATGCTTTTCTGTCTCAGCAGCTCCCTCCAGTTTCTATTTTTATTTCCTCAAATACAATTCACTTTATCTGCCAGTCATGTCTCTGACCCTCAGTGAATAAGTCTGTGTGCATTGTTTGTTGTATTATATCTCCAGAGGTGCAATTTAATAGGTGTCATTCATATTACCCTCAGATCTCTCCCCCTTGCCACATTCAGGTGTAGTTGGTCATGTAGACATACAGTCTTATATCCACCTTATCCTCTCTGTGTCTGTCATATTTGCATTAAATTACATGTTTTTGTTTGTTTAAATTTAGGACATCCTGCAGTAATTTGTTTGCTCCAACCAGTGCTGGATTAACCTACATAGAGGGACCTGGGCCAAAACTGAGCTTTGGGGCCTCACTGAGTTTGTAGTATCTTGATTAATAGCAGAAGCAACTCTTCAAGATGGGGCTTCAAAGGTAGATAATAGTGCCGATATTATCTTATAATGCTTTAGTCACGACTGCAGTCTTTTAATTCATGAATATGGTCACAGAATGATTACCATACAGTGAACCTCTTGGTGAAACTCATAGTGACTTCATCATCATTTCTTAACAGTAAGCAACAGGAGTTCATGATGCATCCTGCATTAATCATCATGAGCCATTCATGACTTATGCATTAATTAAAGCTGTGTTTTGTGAGCTATTATAGTGTTATTAATTCAATATAGTAATTTTCAGCAATATAGGGGTAAAAAAATGAAAAAGGTTATCCATGGGGGAAATTATTTATGTCTTTCAAACACAGATGACCACCTGTAGTGTAAATGTGTGATTTTGAACTATATAAAATAGTTTTTTATTAGTGCTCAAATGTGCCACCGGCCCAGTTAGTAAATATGGGCACAATAGAATAACCATTGAGGCAACAATATGGATATTGAATTGATTTTTTCCCCCATATGTGGCCCATCATTCTTGAAATTCACACATTTTTATTTCAAATATAAGTACAAAAGTTTTAAAATGCAACCTGATGCCTTTTAGGAAAGACATCTTGAGTTTGTGACTGAAATAGAAAAAAAAGTGACTCATTCATTGAGTAATCCGCTGGCTTGACTTTGTTCAATTAGTGCACACATTGATCTGTTGGTTTAATATGGGACTACTTTTGGAAACGCGCTGGTAGCCTGATAGCGTGCCACGTAACTACAACATCCCCAGTTCGATTCCAGCCAGGGACCTTTGTTGCATTTCATACCCATCTCTCTTCCTTTGTTTCCTTTCCTGCCACTTCACTGTTGACTGTCCAATAAAGGAAAAAATGCCCCCTCCCCCCACCCAAAAAGGAGTATCACCCTCACCTTTCTTAAAAAAACACTTTCTACTGGAGTGTCTGTTATTTTTGTATTTGATATGTTCATCATCTGTATCCACTGTAGATGCTGCTTTACCTGGGCCTGTTCTGTTGGTAAGATGAACATTTTCTCTTAAATAATGTTTTAAAAACAATCTTAAAACTTATTGAGGTGGTTGGATTCTGATATTCTGTGAAACAAGCGCACCTTATACTGACAAACCAAGAAACCTGAACTTCAAAAGCAGAGGGGCAAAAAAACTGGGGAGTCAACTGTGAATTGTTTGACACCTTGGGGATTTCAGGGTGTCCAGTTTGATGGGTTAATTACTTAATCACCACAGCAGTGTTCTCTGAAGGCTCGGAGCAATCCTCTCTCTGAGTTTCTGTGACTCCTGTTCGTTCAAATCAAAGCCTTTCCTATTGATTCAACCATTTGTCCCCTCAGTGTAACATAAGAAGCTAGCTAAGTACAGTTTACCACAAAATACCCCTAATTCATCATACTGCTAAATAGGAGGCTGATAGCGGCTGAAAGAGGAGATAGAGTCGGGTGAAACTGAACCTCGCCTTCTTATGGCCAATACACCACTAAAGATGCTCATCAAAATGTTGTGTGACATTGACATTTCCATTCAGGAGCGAGGGAGACTTTTCACTTAGACTGTAGACTGTAAGGTTTTAACCTTAACTCCATACCAGCAAGGATTCATGCTGAAGTGTCCATGATCAGGACAGCATAAACTACCGGCTAGAGGGGATGCTGTTCTGTTGCTGACCTCTGACCTCCGGGGAAGTCAAAAAACAAAAACAGATATTCCTTCCTGGGATCAAAAAATAAAATAAAGGACAAGATGTTCAGCTGCTTTTGGAAAAGCAGAGAGACAGAATAGCCTGCAGCTTAGCTATTATGACACAAGCAAGAGGATACTTTACATTTACATTTGACCTCCTTTGGTAAGAAGTGTGTGTGTGTGTGGAGCTTTCTTGTAAGTAAAACATTGTTATTACTGAATTTGAGAGGGATTGCTTATATTAACATGATTACATTTAACATCACATTTTGCTCTTACATAGTGACCATATGAAAGGCTTCAAATGACCTTTGTACTTTCAGTACAGTTGTTTCGCCTTTCACATAACCCAAGTACACTTTGCATACAGCAAAAACATCAACAACAACAAAACACTAGTTAAAACTACCTAATAATACTAGTTATACAACAGCAGGATATTATGTGTATTTATATAAACCAGGCAAATCCATACTTTACATGGATTCTCACCTGCTCTTTAAATTTGCTGTCATGCTAATCTCATCAGGCACCAATCCGCCTTTTAACCCGCCCGGAGCAGCATGTCGACAGGGCCTCGACCTTTATAGGCTCACATTGGAACACACACGCTTAACACTCTGACAGAACATAACATCATACAACATATTATACCTCACATTGGAATAAGGTCAATGTTATGAACAAAATAATTAGAGTGGTACTTTGGCCTTAATTAACCATGACAATATTAAAAAAAAACCACAGGCTTTAGTCACCTGCATTAGTTGTCAAAACTATTCTGATGCATCTGACCAAATAAATTATGTATGTTCATATAACATCTCCTGCTCCAAATACTATTTTTCCTCCACTTTCATCACTCGTATCACTGCTTGTATTACTTACCTGTAAGATTAATAGTGACACGTTTTGACCACAGTTATTCACTTCTGAATTTACAAACCTTGTAAAATGTTTTAATCTAGTTCACTCAGGGGCATGTTCACTTGTGGTAACACATCTTTTGTTGTAGTCATGTGTCATTCATATTAGAGGCAAATTATAGCAGTGTTTCAGATTACAGCAACATCTGACCTAAACCATTATTGCCTTACTTATTCAGGTTCACTTCCTGCTAGTGATATTGTGAGGTTAGCAGCTAGACATGTAATTAGTTTTAAAATGACTCGCATTACATTTTAACAATTGAACATATCTGCTATCTATTTTCAAAGTCCTTTGAACCTTTGTACTTTTTTGTATGTATACTGTAGTGATGTCGATTACAGCAAATTTGTGTGGTTGTTTTAAAAAAAACTCTCTTAATATGTATTACTTATGGATGTGGAATTACAGATGGATTCTGACAGAGTACAGACAGCAATCAAAATAACCTGAGATACAGTATGTAGGGGCATGAATGTATATGTGTATATATGATATCATCTATCTATATGTTTCTCATGTGAGACATAAACAAATGAAGGCTGTGAAAAGAAACTTCCCTCCTACACACAGACTATCTACCTAAACAATCTTATCAAATTTTTTAGATGAAGCTTTATGAAGAAAGAAAACAGGGACAGACTTCAACAAATCCAAACTGTTCTTTAAACACTGCATGAACCACAATTAACTAAAAAGTTTATCTAAAATGTTACTTAATTGCAATTTTACTTACTTTAGATGTTTTGATAGAGCACCATGTGTGGAAGTGTTACTGCATGAAAAATGGCTGCTTACATCTTCACCAAAGATCCTTCATAAATCACTTTGATTGTTATCAGGTGACAGTTGAAAATTGACAAAAAAATGGCACAGTCAGTGTTGGTTTTATTCACTGGTCCACTGTTGAATGTAGGCAGCTGTCTGCAGTTGTATGATGTTAGTGTTTAGTGAGGTTTGATTGGTGTAACCTGCTTTCAGCCACTAGATGTCTCTGCCACACTGTGTTAATTCCAAAGGCTCTAATGAAGTAAAAGGGTGAATTTATCCACACTTGATGATCAATAAGTGAAAGAGCACCTTTTGTTTCTTGTTAAACATTGTCTGTCGAGTTTCACTGAATTTACATTTTCTGTTCAGACCTCCTGAGATTCAACATGTGAGTTTTTCCTCCATGGCCCAGTCCTGTGTAGTCATCTGTTACTATTCCTCCATGTCTCTCAAGAAAGGCTACTATATCTGAGTACAACTGCCCTCATGAGGGAACCATCAACTCCATATCTCTGCTGAAATTAAAACAGCACTTTGTGAAACATGGCTGTCATAGTGAAACCTGCCTATCTTTTACAGTGTTCAGGCAGTTGGAGAGCTGTTAAAATAGTCAGGTGCTGCAATAGAAAGCAACATTTGAGAACATTCAAGAGCATTTCAACTTCACTGGTGAAGTGACTGGATATGATGCTCAAATTGTCTAAGCTAAGGTACATGTTAGGTGCACAAACAGAATAGTGTTGCGCAAATTGAAAAAAGGATAATATGTAAAATACAGTGAACCTATTACTTAATATTTATCAATCTACTAATATTTTCTGTGCATTCAGAGTAAATGTTTTGTTTAATGTATTCAGGATAACCAGAACCATAAAATGCATTGCATCTGATTCTAAGACAAATCTGGGGATGCGTTGGCAGAAATGGAAAATGCTCTGTTTCATCTCTTTCCCCTGCCACTCCAGCGCTTTCTTCAGTAAAATTTGATCTAATTTTCTTTCCCGTCCTTGGGTATTTCCCCACAGAAATGAAGGGATAGTGATTGCTGGTAAGATTGGAGTGGATCTAATCTTCCACTGCTCTCAGTCATACTCCATTTCACTGCACATCTAATTTGTCACACTGCTGATGAATATGCCATAAGTTTCATGGGAAAGAGAAGGACATAATGAATATAAAACACACTGGGAGAGGGGAGAGGCAATTGCCGTACCGCACTAACCACAGTGCATTGTTCATTTGTCCCATCAAATTGCTGACACTATGCATGCACTGTGGAGACATTGCTTTCCTCCCTCAGAATTTGATCAAGAGGTTAAAACAATGACAAATAATGGTGGGTTTGTTGCCTGCCTGCAGCTTGTAGGCAGAAGCTCCATGTTCATTTAAGATCATTGTACCACAGGGTCATTCTGTCGCCCCCTCGCCACTGTGCCCTTCCAGACACCCCACTGTGAGAAGCTCTTTAGATGTATGCTTGTAAGAAATGCATGCATTCATTGCTAATATTTGGGCGACAGTGTGAGCATTGCAGGCAGATGCACAGAGGGTTTATTCTGCATCATTTTGAAACAGAAGGCACCATAACGTTTTATCTGATGGCTCAAATGGAGCACTGTTTCATTAGCAGCTTTAAAAAGCAGCAAGATGGAATTAAAAACACACAAACAGATGGTATGAATCGCATCTGCATAATGATATTCTAATTTCGTCATTATTCATTATTGCTCTGGTTGTGATTGTCAGAGCAGCGATACACTAGGCAGCAGTCCAAGCAACAGGCAACAAAGTGAATAGGCAGGGTCAAAAATCTGTTCAAATGTTTCCTGGCAACAAGACGTTTCTGTGTGTTGAGAGCAGCAATTCCATCCGAATTGCTTTTAAAAGTTGCCCACTACATAACTGCAGCTATGTAAGACTCAGCAAGAGACAGATTTCTAAACTGACAATATGGAGAAATACAGGACTGTGTTGTTCTGTCCATCACGCTTGTCTTAAACCCATTGATGAGTGGAGAGTGAATGTCTCTTTAAAGAGGGAGGATGATAGAATCTGTGTGCAGAGCTGCTGCATCACCTATCCATGAGACTGGAGAGCGGCTGATGAGAAAGCCCTTCAGGACTCTTCTCTAAATAGGCATGAAATTATATCTCCCTCTGACTGAGATTAGCGTCCATGGAGCCTCTTGCGTTCTGCCCCCTCTTTTCCTCAGGCACTCCAACCAAACAGGCACTTTGCAGTTTCAGCTCGTTTGTGCTCAAGTTTAAGAAAGTTCATTTTCATCAGGAGGTGCCTCGCTGTGTCCTTGATCTTCCTTCGTGGGCTCCCGCTGGATTTGTCACACGCACAAAGCACTCAGAGGATGTGGTAAACCATGGCCACGTCATGTGCGGATGATTTGTGTTTAATAGATTGTCTTCTTTATCATTCACTGAAAAGCATTGGATACTCTGTTAGTTTCAGGACATACAATACACTGTACAGAACTTATTGATGCATGGTTTGGGAATCAAAAGGAAGTGATGTACAAAAACATTTTGCAGTTGGTCACTCTAAAGTAAAATCACAGCCTTACAGGGGCCTTAAAGAAGCTACTCTAATGTCACCAAATCATACACAGTTAAGACAAAGAAAGTGTTTATAATGTATATTCTCCCTCTTTAAGGATATAGGGACCAAATGGGAAAGAAGGTATAAATGCCGCTATGTTGGATCACCACATACTGTACATGATGCATTTTCTGTCAGACATGGGACTGAATTGGAGCTGGTATGGATGTTTTGGACCTTAGCTTTGGAAACTGGTTCTTTGAAACATACTGTAATGTGAACAGAAATGTAGCAAAGCCTGCAAGCTTGTCCAGGCAGTCTGCTGCCACACACCCGCTCACCTGAAAGCTATGCTGTCACTGGTGCTATTCATACAGCATTTCATAAACCCCACTGTCACCCCAGCACCCTCCCTTCAGTGCTGTGTGTGGTGTTTCCATGTGGAAAGTGATGAGGTCAGAGCCTAGACACCAAATATAATCACTGCACAATTTCTACATTTACATAATATGTATGTGGCTGACTGACATGTAGCTGGTATCTGAATATCTCAGGTCAAAGGTTGATCAGTGTTTCTGGTCTCAACTGGAGACTGATGTGCCTGGATCATCTACTTTATTACATTTTTAAATATAATTCCTACTTTCAAGCTTGAGTTTTCTGAAAGGTTAGAGGGTTGAATCTGAAACTCACATCGACGCAGCTCTTAGAGAAGCTGGTGCCAAGTGTTTGGGATGATGGCAACCCGAAGACCGAGCCTGTTTCCATTTCTCATGCTGCTAAGGAAATTAGAAATGCTAATAGCCCTCGATATTATTGTGGTGTCATGGGTGACACATTTATTGTAGATTTTGTGGTCTGGTGGAAGGGGTGGTGATGGAGGGAATTAGCAAACCAGGCAATTTTGCAGAAGTGTTTAAGAAAACAAACTCTCCGTCTTTGTCACACAACAGCACATTTGACACGTTCACAAACAACTGTAATGGCAGTTTGCTCATTCTATCTTTATGTGTTTTGTGGTTTTTGGGAAAACTATGAGCATGTTCCCAAGCATCTTTTAGGAGAGGTTGTATTTAGACTACCATTGCTGCAAACTGTAACTGTAAGCATATCTAACCAGAAGGGGAAACTCAGTTTTCATCAGCTTCCGTCTATTAAACATCACGTTTTTTGATTCGCTGATAGATAAACCGAAGTCATTAAGTCAGAGACACTGTCTGAATGTTTTAGGGCGACTGATGGAGAAGAATGCAAAGGCATTAAAGGACTTTTTAACTTGGTAGATGTTGATGCATATCTGTGAATGATGATGATTCCAAATGAGTGAAACAAGGGCAGAGAAAAATATTTCATACCATATGCCAGATATGATAAATATTTTATTTCTGATCAGCAAAAGACACACAATTGATGCATTTGTATCTTTCATGACTTTTCAGTACAGAGGAAAAAACCCAAACATATACACAGTATGGGTATATATGTATATGGGTATATTTTAAAGTGCAAGTGATTCACAAGGGTCAATCATGCGTTACATAGCATCTGTATCAGGAACTTCAGTAATCTCCTTAAATCCTCAAATAACTTTTGGATCTGATAGTAAAATAACTGTCATTTATATATGAATACAAAATAAACTATACTAGTCACTGAAGCCTTTTTGATTTTGTGTAAGCACAACAACATGTATCAATCTAGTTCAAGTCTTGAGAGGAAAGAGTACCATGAAGTGCCAGAAGTGAGGGAGTCTTTAGTCTCTAGTATTGACAGGAGAAAACAGTTTCACAAAACTCACCATGGGTCAATTTAACATACTCCAGTACCACCTTAAGCACCCTATACTTGAATGGAAATCTGAAACAGAAAGAAATTGAAAGCCGCATACTCTCACTCTTGTTTTTTTTCCCTAATAGCCTTCACATAACGTGGGCGTGTCCTCGCCGAAAAACAGACATTCAGTATACAGGTACATTCTCTGAAATTACCATTACATTTGACTTGGTGAGGAAACAGTCAATTTGCCCTTGCCAAACATATTTGACATGAGGAATGTTCATAGAAAATAAATATGAAGACATGGATAGACATTTAAATGTTTAGATGCAAAAGTGGACTGATGCTGAGCTCACTGTGTGTTGACAGATCAGAGCGGCCACAGTAGAGGGGCATCTGGACAGCATCATACAGGGAAGTAACAGTTTAGCAGCAGCTGTTGGGTTTTGGATTTACCCATGGACAACAAAGATACAGATATATGTATCAATAGTACATGAAGCAGCCCTGACCCTTCAGGATGCTAAATATTCAAACTGATTTCCATTCACTGGGTAAATAAAACATGTCTCAATTGCACATGTGCTGAATGTTTCAATGCCCTTTATAGTGGTTAAGATGCAAAGTGCATATTTAACATAAAATAGTAATCTAGGATATACGACAGTGTGACTATAGCTCTTAGCATTCCAAGTGATTCCTTCACAACTGCTCTCCCTTCGCACTAAATCACACAAAATAAATGGTCATATTCACAGAACAAAAGAAACACCGGTTTACAAAAACCACAGAAACAGAAAGTGATGCAGAGGAGCAATGCCGTCACACTGTGAGTGCAGTGTGAGAGCATACGTGCTGCTGCTTTATTCACACAGCATCGGCTGGCACTGAATGAAATAAAGGTCAATTTCTGTGTTGCTGTGAATCCTTTGTGTGTGAGATTATTGCATAGTTTGGAATTCTTAACATAGCTTTTAAAATCGACACTGAAAAATAAAACATCTCCTTTTTTCTGGTCTGTGCTTCTTATCTTATCAATCCACGACAATATGTAAATTCACTTTTTAAAAACAGAACTGGGTTCAATTCCTTTTACATTTTCTTAATTCAAACTGCAGGTGGAAATCAGGCAATGGTTTTAGCTGATAATGCCTTTTTATTTTGTTATAAAACCACTGTTATGGTGAAAAAATTGCAAGGTACTTCTAAATCAAATGGATTTAAAGTGAACTGAACCCAGCCCTGGTTCCAAGTGAATCTCTATATTGCACAAACATTTGCAAGCTAACTTGAGCCATTGATTATTCTACTGAAGCTAATGGCTCCAAACCACCCACCTATCTGCCAGGTACAGGTAAAACAAACACCAGCATTAGGACCCATCTCGGTGACTGTGGCTCTACTGGTTCAGAGTGATTGTCCTCATATTTGAAGGCCATGACATATGCAGTCTTAAAAGTTCTGTTATTGTCAAAAATGTTCAGATTTCATAAACTATTACTGTAAAGAGAATCGCTTAAAGGATGAAGTCTACTTTTTGTTACAATAATGCATATTTAGTCACTAATGTAGATAAATTAACATGAGCTACCTACAGTACCTACTGAGGCAGCCTCAGGCCTGAGTATCATTTAAACTGAACTCAACAGAACGAAAAAAAGCAAAGTGACTGAAATCACTGAAGTTACATGAAGAGTGTGTGCACTAACTTACTAACAGCGCTCTTTACACACATTGGTAACATTTGCACTTTGACTGATCCCAGATAGTAGCGGAGTCTTGGCAAAAAGGCTTAAACCAAATGTCAACAAACTGTATGAACCTTGTTGACATTAAATACTGGGTTCTATAGAGTTTAAGTGAATACATTTAAAGGATAGGTTCACATTTCAAGTCTCTCTTAAAACAACAAACAACAGTCAGGAGCCCAAATGAACACTGAAGTGAGTTTTTCTTGCTGTAATCATTCCTCCTGTTCATACTGACCATTAGATCCCTCCAAATGCACTTAACAATGTAAGTGATTGGGGACAAAATCCACAGTCTGTGGAATTTGTGCCAAAAATGTATTTAAAAGTTTATTTGAAGATAATATGAGGCTTCAGCCATCTGAGTTAGTCCAATAAAGTGGATATCTTTCAAAGTTAGAGTCTTTTTAGTATACAATTCCCTCTTTGTGTTTCCTTGGACGGTGAGCTGTGGTGGAAATAGAACCAAAAAATGAGAATTTGGCACTAAAAAGACTGTAACTTTGAAAAATATCCACTTGATTTGACTAATCAGGAACATATTAGCCACAGATAAACTTTTAAATCCATTTTTGCACAAAACAAGGATTGTGGACTTTGGCCCCATCACATAGTAAAAGCATTAGGAAAAGACATGTTAATGGCCTGTATGATTACAGCAAGAGAAACCTAATTCAATGTTCATTTGGCCACCTGAGTGTTCTCTTAAGACAGATTTGAAAAACTTTGAACCTATTACCCTCACTTTCCCCATTATGTGACATTGGGAGAAACTTCTAAGCTCTTTAAAGCTTCCATGTAGCGGCATTGGCATCCTGGAAGACATCATTCAAAAAGAGAAGATTTTGCGACAGAGGGCTAAAACACATGTAGTCCTGTGAGGCATGTCATCCTTTCTCTTGTATCTTTCCTATCTCTTTCCCCACTGTATAATATTAGAACCAACATATGAAAAAACAATAAGATAAAATAAATTATTACAGAAAAAAATGCACTCGCTGTGATTTGAATGTAGAATGTACTTGTAGCCCTCTTAAGGAAAATCTACTGTATCCTATGCATGGAGAAGCACCTGAAAGTAGCGCAGAACCATCACAAACCTTCCCTATGGAGGTACTTGATGCTGGTGTTTGTTTTACTGTGATTATACCTGCTCAATCATTGAAAATGTGCACAAACTCCCCGCACGGAACAAGCGCATCTAGCAGCTCAACCTTTTAAAAAAAAACAAAACAGAAAAGTCGTGTCAAAGTTAAGCTATCTTGTTTAGTTGTGGTCCCTTGTAACACCCATAAAGTAGATCCCCTGACCTGAATGACCAACCTTGTTCCCCTATGGCCAGCACAGAGTCATGACATGGGTCCCATTCAGTCACCAGAGTGTCAGCTCACTTTTTTTTTTTTTTTTTTGTTTGTTTTTTTTTGGCATAGAGCTCATGTTCAAATCGGAGCCATGACTGAACTGCTATTTAAATCTGTAAACTAATTAAAACTACATTAATGCATTAAAATTAAAAAAAAAAACATTAAATAATATAGTAGGAAAATAAATATCATTCCAACAAGGCTTTGTTTTTTTTAAATAGTCACTCTCAATCTTGACACTGGAAGCCAGTGTGTATGTCACGTTATTCACCTCAGAGAATGATGATCATCAGTCCAAGAAGATGGCTGCTCTCAGTCTCATCGGTGAACGTGCTAATCAGCTACTGCACATACACCACTGCTTCACACTCAGTTTAAGAAAATGGATACAGATTCCACTAAACATGGTCCCACATATACTGTAGAGCTCCACAGTCTTACGCATTTACAAGTGTCTGGATACAAGATATGCAAAATGGACTTTTTACTGATAGATAGACTTGGCCACGTCCTGGACAATCCTCATGTGCAGGATGGTAATTTGAAACACATTTCAGCCGATGACCATGGCTACATCTGCCATCAGAAAAGAAAAACAATTATAAGTGCTATAGCTATACACTATTTTGGTATTTCATGAATAGCATTCAGGGCAGTTTGAAGTTTTTTGGTCAGTTTAAGGTAACCTCTCAAAGGTTATCATGAAACCTCTACAGACCTCCCTCCTTATGAGCGCTCTATTTTAGAGGGCTAACTATGGCTGTCTCAGATAACTTAGTATACAGTACATTTAAGTGTTATGTTAGTGTCAGAAAATAGATATGAAACTCATTTCCACATCTCATGCTCACAATTTGACTGGTTTCATCACTGAAATATTAGATACATCTACCAATAATTTCCCATTCCTATCAATGAACGAATACTAATCCCACAACTAATCTCTATTAATGAACAAATGTCGGGATTGTGGTTTTGTCTTTTAAAGTACGGACTTGTGCTCTAGAGGTGTGAACCACTATGGCTGTTTTTTTTTTTTTTGTTTGTTTTTGTTTGACTTCTTCAGGATTCATCTCTGTTGGAGGAGGTGAAGAGGAGCGAACAGGACCATGTTGCACAGATGCAACAGCCGCATGTTCGACACTAACTGCGAGTGGACACGTTTGAAAAGAGTCGATGGAAGGGGGGTTCTCTCAAGCCTAAAGTGTAGGATATACAATATAACAACAATCAAAATCTGATATCAACTCTATGGGCGTTCCGGCATTCCCTAGAGGTGCATGTTTCTGTAACTTCCAGTCTAGTGGAGGAATGGATTTTGTCACCCCTAGGGAATAGAGGAGCTTTCATGATTTTTGTGTGGAGTGTCTGAATCTGAGTGGAAGTTAGGAGCTGTCACTGGCAGAACGCTTTTTGCCAAAATGACTGGCAGAGTCTCTGTTTCGCAGATTAGGCTGGATCTTGTACATATGGGGACCCATGGACCAGCGCCAGCTCCCACGGCCCTCCACTCCAGTTGGGATGGCAGCAGCTGCAGCCACAGCAGTGGATGGGCAGGGCTTGTTCTGCAGCAGCTGAATAAGCATGGTCATCTCTGGGCCCAGCCGCGACACCATGCTGGTTCTAACGCGGTCCACCGTGTCCTCATCACAGTCCATCAGGCTCTGTAGCAGCTTCCCATAAAACCTAAAACAACAAAAAGCATCACAGAATGTCTTTTTAATTTTTAATAGCCAGAAAGGACACAAAGTGCGACATGGCAACAATATATTTCTGCTGTACTCTCTAATAGTTCAAATTCTCATATTGCATTTCCCTGTGCAGTATCTGCACACGTGCTGTGTAGTCTGATGTCATCCATATGGGAGTGACCATTCCTACTCCAGTCACTACTAAGCCTTGTGCTCCACCCTCCTTCCCCTTTGTATCCACTCCCAAACTGCAATCCTACATGTATTACAACAACAATAAGAACAAAACATGCAAACTTGATATTCCTGTTCAATTCTCTTTCACTACTTGAAAGAATATAGAAAGCAGATGGTAACCAAAACACATGGAAATAAATACAAATTGAGCCATCTGTTACGCTACATAAATCAGGGTCAAAGGGGCATCTGCTGAACAACACGCAAGTCATGTATATTTACAACACCAACAGCAATTTGTGTCATTTTTGGATGATCCAAACACATGTCTAAGACTCTCAATCACGTAAAATTAATAGCAGCTATATTTAACAGCCCGATTAACCATTTCCAGAGATCTGTTTAACATTTCAAGGTTTAAACTCTGTAATGATTGATATTTTCTTCAGAATCCTAGCCAACAAGCCATTCCCCATGTGTAATACTATATCAATAACCTTGATCAATTTATTTTTAGAGTATTAAAGCATATACAGTAACAGAGGAAGTGCTCACCTATTGGGGAAGTGACTTGGTAGCTGTGCCACTTCACCAATAGCATCTGGATTAGATCGGGCAACAGTGCAGATATTCAGCTTGCTGTAACACTCCTCTTGGACTTCAGATATCATTCTTTGGAAGGTGGAGCAGCGGCGAATGGTGGAGAATGCCTTCGAGGTGATGCCATTGGCAATGCACTTAAGGCTCTCCTTCACAAATGCTTTACCCTGTAAAAAAAAAACAGCAGTGCTTCACACATTCTTGCCTTGACAGTTACACCCATATAATCTTGCGCAGTCCATGTGCATGTAGAAAATGCAGAGAAAATAGCATATGTGGTGAAAAGAATTTTAAAGTGTATACCTGAGTGTCAAATTTAGCAGCACTGTATAGGAAGGACTTGCAGATGTCATGCATGCCATCTGTGTCACAAGTTGAGTTTTCCAGGCAGGCGAAGGCTCCGCAGCCAACTTGGAGGGCACTGTTGAGACAGCGTGCCACATCTGCTGTGGGCACAGAGAATGAACCATCAGCGGGGGAGCCAACAGTGGGTTCACTGGGAATCACTGCACACTCACTGAGCTCATTACACAAGGGTTGCCAGGGTTTCAGCTAAAAAATGCAGCGAACAAAGGAGAATTTTCATACTTTGGTGATTCACAAAAGACATACAGCCACTCGGGGCAAATAGTGACTTGACTGGAGATTGGACACCTTACAACTCTGAGAGTCTCAGACACTATTTGGCATTACTTTGCTTTTCTCTTGGCATGGTCCTATATTCCACTGTTAGGTTCTTTTCAGCAGAGCTTGGAAGAACAGCACCAGAAATACCAAAGAGTTTCCTGAAAATTGTTGGCGTGCCTGTCGACACACATAAACATACACGTGTACTGCTGGCACACTCACACACACAGACAGACACACACACACACGCACACACACACACGAGTCATAATTGTCAAGCTAAATTTGAGGATTTTGTCTCCAAACCACTTTAATATTCTTGACTATTAACTAAACACATGTCACAGTCCAGTTAAGTATGAAGACCTGGTCCCATGCACATCTACATAATGAAATACACATTCAGAAAATGCTGCCATATTCATTTCAGGAGCATCACATGAGCGTCACACATACACTCCTATCTCTTATAAAACCTATGAAACAGCCACCGTACAACAGCATTCAGTCAATTTTCCAAACATTGATCTTGGCCATAAGGAAAGGAACTCTAAGTCCATGCAACCGACTTGAAATTTTACACTAAGACAGAGCTATAAAACATAATCTGAAGATCAGTGCATCCACATAATTGGCTTTCCTTATTCTTCATCCAAGAATCCACTGAGATGGCAAGAAACCTGATTCAAATCCTTTGTAATAAGCATTAAATAACCATTAAGAAATGTCACCGAGAAGCCTAAGCCTACTTGGCAGACTTTGAATCTGGGGCCCCATGTTGACCTGCAGATAAAGTCTGCCTGCCATGGGGGACCAGAGATTGTTCTCAAAATACAGCGAGTGAGCTGCAAATGATGAAGCAGTTCCTGCAGAAAGGAATCAGCATCCCAGTTACCCACTGCCTTTCATCACTGGAGCGTACCTTTGTGTTAAAAAGGGAAAAGTCAACATTTGAATGAAGCCATGCAGATTCATGCTTTGCAGTTACATTTCTTGATGGATATTATAAGTGGTTTTGACTCGGGCCTTGCACAGTGGATCATTTGATGGATGGGGGATGTGATGTCAACTAATAGGGTTACATTAATTTGTCCAAAAGGCACAGCCTCAGTGACAAAACAGTGCAGTAGCTTTTCCTGAGGCATACTGAGAAAAAAAGGTGTAGCCTACTTCTTTTTCTGACTTGAAGGCTTACACAGGAACTGGAGCTTTATATGTTTTATGCACTGAATACCCCCTGAATAAGTCTACTATAATGCTGAATAGTGGGACCTATGCAGCAGCCAAACCATGAGAAAGAGACTATCAGCATGACACAGCCTGCACTCTCAGGTGTCAGCAGCAAGCACCGTGCTCATCTGTTGCCGGCAGGACACCGGCAAAAACCACAGCGTTAATCCCGCAGCCTTCCCCGTGAATCAACGCGCTCGTTTGGACAGAAAAGGCTGCATAGGCCAAAAAAAATGTATATATTATGAGAAAAGAAATGTCCACATAGTAAGCGAGCAAGGTACGGCTGTGCATTGTGGAGATCGTGTGTAAAGAAAAAAAAAAAAAAAAGCAAGCAGTGCACTCTGAGATATGCAGATGGAAGCAGCGTGTTACTTACAAGGGCTATTGGCAGTAAAGCGTGCTCTCCTGGGCGAATAAGACTCGTTTTGATCCAGTTCATATGCAGATGCGTTCAGCACCATCAGGAGAAAAAGTCCGGTCCTCAAAGGCATCGTCCTCTCAACACAGATGATACAACTAAATGTAAAGAGACGCCTCCTGGTTTGTGCGTAATTCATAAAGAATAGCGCTCCAAAAGCTTCTGCAGCGCCGAAACAGAATAAATGTAGGCTATGACAAGACAGGCTGCCAGCAATGTCTCTACATTGGACTCCTCACTATCCTTTGGACTTGCATGACAGATAGCACCGATGTCAAGTCTGCACGGGTTTATATAGGGGCGCTGATCCTTACGAGTTCTCCGTTTGGACCAATCAGAACGCAGCAAGACGCTGGTCCTGGTCTTTCCACTACTAATTGATAAAATCATTTAACAGCTGCCAACACTGTAAACCGCGGAGCTCAACATCAAGGTTTGAAGCATTATTTATTGTAATGACCCAAACTAAAACACAATCATTTGTTTTTTCTATTTCAACAATGTTCCTTTTCAACACCTCCTCTATTTTTATTCATAATGTGTGTTACAGGCTAAACATTAGAGGGTATTTCCATGAAATAAAATAATAAGATAAAAATTTCCTGGTTTCCATCCGTCACTTCAGCCACACCTCCCTTAATATCTGAACTAAACTGTCATCGGGTGACTCCTGGCTAAATGTTTTAAGGCTTATGCATGTTTGGATCAAATTGCCGGGGGGCCCTGATGCAAAGTTTTGTTGTTGACCCCAACTGGCAGCTTCATTATTACCCCAGACACCCAGAAACCAACCGTGCTGGAATAGAAATACCTGGCTTCAAGGTTTCTGTCAATTATTTTGTGAAAATTTGATTAAACACAGCTTAACATAAAATAATAAGGTCCTTAAACTGGATTTTGACACAGGGTGCCTCTACTGTACATGACCAGGGCCACACGGGTTAAGTAATGAAGCATGTATTATCTTATGCTGAATAAACAAATAGGACTTACCATGAACAGCTATTGTATTTTTTTCTGGTTTTGAATATCCACTTTATCAAAATGCCACCACAATTCCATGTTGTCTCATATCCAGGCTGACATGTAACGATGCTTGCACAAATAGGCAAAATCAACAAATGTAAAAGCCCCACCCTGTGTTTTAGTCAAATGTGGTGCGCACTTTGCCAGACTTAAACAGCTTTGTGTAAATATCAAGCCAGAATATTCAAATGACATGTCTTTTTTATCACTCTGGCATTTTCCTGAACCGTGCTTAATGATGACACCTCTGTTGCTTTAGCTTAGGAAATCGACTTAACATGGAGATAAACTACCTGCGATGTTGACATAAAATTGCGGATAATGATGGCTGTTGACCTAATTCCTCATCCTCTTCTTCCCAAGACTGTAAAATGTTGGCGGCGAGTCCCACCAACTTGCAGCTGCACGTGCCGGCACACAGAGGATGATGTGTGGGACTCTAAGCTATCATTTATCACCGAGGCCTCACGCCTCTTCACCCAGTGCAGCGCTCACCCATCACAGACAGAATCAGACACAAGAAATGGAAGCTAAATTGTCCCGATAATAAGACTGTGAAGAAGAAACTGTTTTACTGTGACATCAAATGCTTTATTTGTGTTATGTTCAGTTACACAGGATCAAGTTAACAGACACACATGCTCCTGTAATCAGTCAGATAGTTGTCAGATAGTTCAGCAGGTGTCATGTATGCCAAGGACAAATCAACCCATTGCCATCCCAGAATGACTTTTCTTTTCCTGTGGTATTTCAGTAAGCAGAGAGCGCCTCTTCATATCTCTCTGCTGTGCTCTGGTTGTCTTTGGCAATCATTGTTCTATGACCCTAATTTCTTCCAGAGCATTGTCAGGAGTTGGGCATGATGTCAAGCCTTTGGCACCTTATATCTGCTGGGGAATTCAAATATGGGCCCCTGCCAGCTGCACCGCTAGCCTCCGAAATGGAAAGATAATATGAATATAACAGCCTAATGAATGAGCTATTATCTACTGCCACAATCAATCACTATCCACATCCTAGTCTTTGGAGGGCATAAGTTTACATGTTATGCACATGATTTTTGAGAATTGAGACAGTTTAAACTCTGTTTGAATATTGATGACTCCTTCAAAAGAGACCAGATATAGGCAGGGTTTCCAAAATGAGGTTGAACTGTTCAGCGTCAGTCTTTACTTTTCAAATCTCTTTCATTTACAGTAAAAGAGTTTCCAGAGTGTCGACTGGTTCTCCTCCCTGTATTTTTAGGTGTGGAAAACAGCATGTCAGAGGCCAGCCTACTTGCTTATTGGTTATGTTCTTATGATATTCACGCTTTCCATGAATATGATGCTGCTCTTGCATTTACTGCTTCCCTGTGTTTTTTAACTCAAGTGGTGGGTGTTTGGTGTGCCTCAGCTGAAACCGAAGATGTGAATTGAGAGTTTATTCATGAGTTTGAATGAGTTTCCTTTTTGGAGCGTAGCCATACCACAAACACATTTGAGAAGACCACTTCTGTGTCCTTTCAGGGGAAGGATAATGAATTCCTTTGTCAGGTAGAAGAAGGTGATTCACCTTGTTTTAGAAATATAACAGACAACATTGGCATGGAGGTGAAGATAGAGGGCAGAGTTCACTGAAAGGACAAATCTGCTACAGAGAACGAACATACAGTAAGACGGCCTGCTGCAATGTGGGCGTTTTGCATTCATTTACATTGAGGTGGATGAACTGATTTTCTGATTAGAGGTCACTTTGCATCTAGGTTGAATTTTGCCCTGGGCTTATTGCTGTTTGCCTGACAGCAACTTCCTCCATAATTATAAGATTATGAGCCTGCTCATTATTAGCCACAGATGTGAAATTAGTGTAATAAATGGGAGATTGATCTCTTATCAAGTACAAGCAAATTAATCACAAATATTGCTAATGCCTGTGCACAAGTTTTTTAACGAATTTATGTAACGAATTATGTAAAAGCACTTGCAAGATGTCACCTGAAGGACAGTGCTAGTCTACCTGTGTCCACAAGAGGGACTTTTTGACAGATGTTGCTGGCTTACATGAGCTATTACTGTAAAGCAGCACCTTCAAACTGGTGAGATTTGAGAAGTGCATGAAAAGGATGCAAGACATCCTGTGAGGGTTATTTACAACTAAGTGACTCACATGTACCAGTCAATGGTGATGTACTCCCAAGAAGATTTTGTTGTGTAATATTTGGTCAGACGATCATGTATTTTGTCTTCTAGAGGCAGATGTTTGTGGTGTTCACATGAGAATAACATTTCATTTTTGAGGAAGTATTTTGTCAGTGCTATTAACAGGACGAGAGCAGCTCTGTGCGGTGATGACAGACAGCACGAGCAACTCCACATGACATACAAGCACTAAACAGTACCATCAGCTCTCAGAAAACTGAGAGACCCTTAAGGATAAAAGAGAGAGTATCACTTTTAAATGTATTCTTTTACATCACTGAGATAAACACCAATCTATAAGGCTCATGGGATGCCAGTTAAATGCCAGTGCTTCCCTAAATTGAATTATCTAGTGCAAATGTTGCTGAAACCGCTGTTATAATGTGTATAGTTAAAGACAATTCTATTGAAATACCAGAAGTGGAGCAACCAAACTGAGATTTGTTTTCTGTGGGCACACAGAACAGCTAAACCCATTTACTATTGTAAGTGGCATTCACCACTTGGAAAGGCTGAAATTAGCAGACCCCACTGTGTATAGAGCCCTCATTTTGTTTGGGCCCTGTGGAGGGCACAATTCATAGAAAAAGTATGATTTTGGCCGACAAAATACTCACATCACCAGAATGATAATTCCCCAGTAAAGGAAGGTGCAATGTTTCACTATGTTTTCTTCAGTGTAGAATTCATTTCTTCCTCGGTAGTGTCTGAATGGACGGTGTTTTCCCTCAAACAGATGTGTGCATGACTTGAACATAGTGCAAAAACTCACGGGATCTGCATTCCTGAATGTGTATCCAATACGAGTAGCATAGCAGAGCTATACATCTGGAGGGTGGAATGAAATGCTCTGCAGCATGAAACATTAGGACCAAAATATTACATAAAAAAAAAAGTAAATCACTGAAAACGTTTTCATGTTTTCAAGGTGCCGAGGTGTGAGAGATGTAGACAGGCGACTTACGTAAATCTCTGCTCTGCAAAGGGCGTGAGAATCAAAAAGATGTAGGAACCAGTTTTACAGACAAAATGTACTTTCTAAAGCTGCTACCAGTAGAAATTGCAACTCATTGGTAGTTTTTATATGACTTGTAGGGACGACGTGCAACAAAGCCGGTCAAAGACTCTAAAGAAGCACGCGGTCACCTCACCTCTCCTCACATTGGGGATGTGTGCTCACTTGGTGATGGACTTGGTTTGAAACTGCAGCTGAAGGGGCAAAAAAGGTTTGTTTTGCAGGCGACGATTTTAGAAGAGAAGAAAAACCTTGATAATAACTTGATAATAAATAAAACCATACTGATTAATTCAATAAAGATTCATAAAATGAACCAGTTAACACCATGATGTTGTTGTTTTTCTGCTGTCATCAATGCTATCACAAAGATTTTTTGAATGATGTGTTTACAGATGCTTCAGGTTGCATCGGGGAAAACTATTTTGTGATACTTACTAGACTCTTTAATTGAGTTACATTGATTTTGGATCCTGTTGAGTTTCCTTTGCCACAGTTCTGCCATCCACGGCTTTCAGCATGTCTTCTCTCAACATCAGTAAGGTGTAGTGTGGTGGGGTCAGGTGTCCTTGAGCAAAATTCAGAATCTCAGCTCCCAGCTCTGTTGGTGCTGCTCCGTAGCTGACCCCTCTCCTTTACCTCCCTGTAAGGCAGCTAAAACGACTGATTTCTCCTCGGGTAATTAAAAGGATGTTGCTCACCCACATCAGCAGCCCAGAGACATTTTACAAGGACAAGAAATGTGCGGTTTTGTATTGTGTCTGCTTGTCGTGTGTGTTGCTCCACTTTTCTGTTGCAAGCAGCGGAATCTGATTGGAAACATTGTTAATGGGAATGCTTTTGAAGTAAAATGGTGGAAAAAAAAAGTATTGTCCACTTGCGTGAGCCATGTTGTTGGAGATACATTTGAAATGCATTAATTTATCAGGCCCACACTATTTCCCAAAGGGCACAGCTGCTCAGAGCTCTGTGAATCACTAACTGTACAATATCATTCCCAGAGCTTAATCTCTCCTAATCATGCAGCGGCGCTAACTGAAACTTGAGCTAAATATTCCTGTAATTTGACTCTTTTAACACAAGTTAACAGAGGTCACGACAGTTCACGAGCGCCTTTACATTCACTGTTTTAAATCCCTGCCATCTGCCATATTCTCTGGTGCACAGGTGTGTTTCGCTACGACTGTTTCCAGCAGCAGCAACAGTAATGTTAGAAGAAGAAGAAGAAGAAGAAAAAAGATGACTGACACTTTTACATATTCAAACTCTGTCTGATTGTTGAGAGAAACTTGCATCAGAGTACTAGATGGTGTCTGGCAAGTGGCCTCTGGAATGTGCACTTTCAAAATCCAATAAAATATGAAAGGCATATTTTGAGATTTGCAACTTTTTTAGTGATTTATTCTTTGTGTCAGAACTTTTAAATCCAATGTCACGGCTTTTCAGTTGAACATCTAATGCTCGAAAAAAGTCCAATGTTTAATGTGTCTGTTGCTGGCAAAATGATCTGCTTAAGAAATGCAGAAGTGCGGAAAAAGCAGAGTGCCAGAATTACACGGCAGATTTGTTTTGTTTTGTTTTGTTTTGTTTTTATGCAGTGTTATAAAGGTATCTAAGTAATGTACAATATGGGTTTTTCATTAATGTTTCCAGATCTAAAACAAGCTGGTTGAATAAGGCAATAAAAGTTCTGTAATACCTCAATAAATGTCGTTGAATGTTTTGTTTTCCTTCTTGTGGATTAAAGATAATTAGCGTAATACGTCTTTACATTCCTCCACCGAATCACACACTTGCGTGATGCACACGCATAACATATTCACACTCCGAAAAAAAAACACTGTGTCTCTACCTTATTCCATATGTATGCAGCATGCAGTAGTACCTAGGCTATGTTCCCTTCACCCAGTCATCTGGTTTCAGTTCAGAACCATCTGGATCTGTCTCCAGCCCAGGCATCTCAGGAATACATTTTGGAGGGGTGCCCACATCCGTTCACACAGACAAGTGTTTTCAATTACTCAATTTTAAATGTCTCTAAAACCCAAGTGATTGAGCTTTTTTTTTTTTAGGCGGCAGTGGTGGTAAACACTACTTGAAAAGAGCTGCTTCAAAGGGAGACCAGTATGTAGGACTGAGTTACACCTTGATGACCGGCGGGAGCATGTCACCGCTCGGCTCTGCGAGCCGAAGTCCAGCCGCAGCCCCCAGACTCCTGGATCACAACACATACTTGTTTGCTGTTTTCATTGTGCTGGGCGAGCTACAGCAAATATCCTCTCAGCCGATGTGAAGCAACTAGAGAGCCGAGAAGTGATGAGAACCATGCAAAGAGCTCATCTCATATTTTAACTGACAGGACTGCTCCACCAGCTCCCACACCAAAAGGAAAGAGTTAGCTTTATGTGTAGTTGAGGTTTCTATCATGAAAAACAGAGGAGATTTTAGGTTTACAGCAATTTATCACATTCATACAGGCCTTGGCCTCACATTAAATGATACTGATGCATTTCTGATGTATGTAACATCAGTTATGCATTTCTTAATTGCAATTTATGGCCACTTACACAATTTATGGTCACTGACAAAGAAGTTTCTCATTTCTGTGCGAGTTTGCGTGTGTGCGTGTGTTACATTCCCACACATGAATCCATCCTGATGAATTCTGCTGTGTCAGAGTGACGCTTGTACCTGAGTCTATTTTAAATTGTGACCAACAGCACATTTTAATGACTTCTATGACTAAACCAGCGGAGACCTTCCTGAGGATGCCCATGGGCATGTACTCATACAGCTACAGTATTTCACATGGCTGTGTGATAAGGTCTATAGTGTAGCACTTATACATTGTCACAGGCAGTGGCAGTTAATCCAAAGGAAATACTGCCCCTTTTTTCAATTTGCATGCTAATACCATTCCTGATTTAATCTGATATGAGCTGCACAGTGGTAGCCCTCATATAAGTTCCCCATAAGGCATCCAGTCCCCATCACATCTATCTTGCATTAGTGCTGCAGCAGCTCTCAGCGTCCTATTCTTTGTCAAGTGTTGTAAGGCCTCCTTCAGACCGACAATAGCACCGCTTCACAAATACAGACTCCTCGTTCATTTCAATGAAATTGCTGCGTTGTCATAGAGAGGGGCCTGCAAAAAAAAAAAAAAGAGAAAAAGGAAAAAATGCAGAGTAGTCCAGGGGAAAAAAGTTTATCCTGGTTCAACTTTTGCTGCAGCACAGTGCAATGTCATCCAGCAATGCACTTTGTTGGCTGATCACATGCGAACAAATGACAGCACTTTCGAGGCCTGGATCCACATGAAAGTCTGAAGCCTGTTGGATCATCATTAGATACAATAAGCAACTGTTTTGAAATAAATCTGGTTCCTTTTTAAGCAAGACTAAGAGTCTGCAGCCATGCTAGCAGCTCTGTGAGGCTGCATTCAGGCATATTCACCATATGTTAGCATGTTAAAGTTTGCTAATTACAGTAGCGCTTCACACAAGGTACAGCTTAGTTCTGCATGTGTTTGGTCATAAATTAAGGTGGGCTATTGGAAAAATAAAAATTTTGACCTGATGATAGCACTAGATTAGAAGTTAAGGGATCACCGCAGTTGTTAATAATTCATCCTGAAGGGGACATGAATGCGTGTACCAAATTTCATGGCAATACATCCAATAGTTGTCGAGACATTTCACTCTAATCCACAAACCAGCTGGTGGTGCTAGAGGAGAAGTCAGGATTCATCCTCTGGGGCCCACAAATGTCTGTACAAAATGTAATGGCAATCCATTCAATAGTTGTTGAGCTATTTCAGTTTGGACCAAAGTAGTGGATTGACTGCCATCCTACAGTCATGCCACTAGCATGAAATAGAAGACAAGACAAGAATGTGTATAGGTCATTTAACAACACTTACCGCTGTTATGAAGGTATTTACAGAATCCCAAATGACTCTTCTAACCATCTTGGTGAAAAAATAATCCAATCCAAACAGAGATGGTAGCCATTAATGTCATACTTTATGACCTTGTTCTATCTGTGTGAAAATTAAAAGCTTTATTATCAGATATATTTGTCTATATTGTTTTACTTTCCATCAGGTGATATTTCACACAAAACAGCACGTTTATATTTGTTGTTGTGTCATACAAAACAAGCAAGAATGTCATTTTTGACATGAACAGGAAATAGAGGGAAATGGGTTAAAATTCTTTTTATAGTGCAGCAAGACTAGAATATTTTTTTCATCCACATTGTTGAAGAGTCTTTGAGGATTCTGGAAACACATTCAGAACAGCGGTAAGTGTTGTTAAACGACCTTCAGGGTTTGTCATAGTTTATTTTTCACAAAAACAGATGCTTAACTCTTTGACCCAGCTGTAATGAAAATACATGAGAGACACAAACTGAGAGTAGGTCAGTCTGAATGCAGCCTAACTTTGAACTGTCTGAATTATGGTATGCTGTGCAGTGTTGGCATATCTGTATGACCCTTTTCTGCATCCAACGTACGGTATGATGACAATTTTGGATACTTCTGCTTGCAATCTGTCCACTGTGGTTAAATTGATTTTCACTGAGAACCAATTGTTTGGTTGAAAACAAAAGATAAAACACAGTTAATGCATTAAGTTTTCTAGCTCTTGTTGTCTACTAGTGTTTCAGTGTGTGCGTGTTGCCGAAAACGTAAATAAAATCTTAAAAATCCCCACATACACACCAACAGGCCATAATTCTCACTATTACACTAATTCCCGTGTTGTTAAATATGTTTTATATACAGGTTTTTTCTAATGACCAGAACTGAACAGAGTCTGAAATCTGGAGGATCATTGTGGTTTTGATTTATGATGCTGGAGTGTTTCTCAATGGTCTTGCGGTATTCATCACATCTATGTGTAATACCTAATCAGGGTTATGTACATAGCACTCCATCAAGAGCCCTTCAACATCGCTCAGAGAATGTTGACTTGGTAATTGAATTTGAGCATAGCTTATGATGGGAACATAAGCCAGATGCCAGGATGTTTATGGCGTTGTTGCTTTGTGGGCAGCAGTGTACACAACCTCCTTCTTTCCAGCCAGATTTTCCATGCCCAGTGCATCCTTATGGTTAACAACATCTCGCGTAATTTATAGTAATGAAATTTGTGTTCGCAGTGATATGCATCACGTACATAAATTACTACGCTGTGTCAGATGCTGGCAAAGAAAACATGATTGATTGTTGTTCTCGCTCAAATTGTTATCTTCTACTGACAAATGAAAATAAAAACCTGAATAAATGAATGAAGAAAAATAATGAATGCAGACGCTTCCATGCAGGGCAGAGGGTCATCGAATGATTTGCATGCCCCGGCCTTCATCAGAATACCAAATGATGAATATCTTTTGGCAGAATGGTGCTCATTCTTCCAGTGGAGACTTGTACAATCTTTGCCAAGGAGAGCTGAAGCTGCTCTGGAGGCTCCTGGTGGCACCCAATTGTGAGGTGGGTGGGTGTCACCCACCCACCTCACGATTTACATTCAGTTCCAATGTTCAGTGCCAATGCAGGAAGTGGTGTGTCCTTTATGTAACAAGGTGGAAATTAAGGGTGTGGAGGCTGGGATGGTGGAGTTTCCATCCTGTCACAGACCTGTAATTTATGTTGGCCTTTTTATGAACCGAAACCTCAGCTGCAGTTCCAATGCACATATCAGAGAAATATGGAATTTTAAAAACGTTGGCATTGGACTTAAATAAATAATTGTCATTGAATGCATGCTTGGGTTTTGCAGAATTGTGCAGTATCTGCATTTTTGTTGATGAGGTAGGTTATGGTTTCACCATAAAAAAGTTTATCAACCAAGCGGGGAAATTGGGAAGTAACTCCTGCATTAGCAACTGGTATTAAATGCAGAATTATCCACTGAAGGGGGATAAATAAATGTATTGTTTAAAAAGGTGCTGCATAATGAGGGACACAGAGTCTTTAAAGTTCCCCTCCACTTCAAAATATGTTTTTCTTCTTGTTCCTACAGTTGAATGTTTAAGCTTCACTGTGCAGAATGATGTATGTGCAGAGTTTGACACTAGAAGACTGTTTTCACATTCATCTGCTGAAAGAGGAAAGTTTCTCTGAGCTCACTGAAAATCTGAGTTTTAGGGGCGGGCCTGTGAGCATGATTTGTGACATCACAAATAGTTTGAAAGCCAATCCAGGTCCAATATTCAATTTACACAAGTGTGAGGTGGAAACTTGAAGCCTTCAGGGCACAAACACTGAGAAGTGACTTTACAGTGAAGTAGGAGACATCTTGTGTCCAGCAGTTAAACTGGAGTAGAGGTCATTGTAAGGATTTGAATGTGGTAATTATATGTATATCAGACACACATTATTATTCCAAACAGAGTAGTTTTATATGTCTTAATACATGTCTGGAGGGGATTTTTAAAAAAGTTTTTCAAAGATCTTTATTTATAGGAGCTGCAACTGATTCAACTGCACTTGTGGGCCCCTTACGAACACCTAAAAGCTTTGTGGTTCTCCTTTGTGTTTATGTAAAATTGTACGCCGTTTGTAGGTTTCTTTTAATGCCAACTAGTACAAAATAATGCATGCAGCCTGTATAAATACTATGATGTTATGAAGTTTATTTGATGAAAATGCACCTGAAAGATACTGTAGGTATTCTCCTGCCAAACACCATGACAACCACAAATCAAATCAACATTACTGCGGTCTAATTACAGACATTACGAGTAACTAGACTGTAACAAGTGAGAGGCTCTGGTGATCGATAAAACAATCAAAATAATCAAATGTTTTATACATTTTCCAGCCACAAATGAGCTGGAGACAAAACACACGGGAACCTTTGGCTCCAAAAACAGCATCGACCGATCACGCACCCACAACTCTTCATCTTGGCGCTCGACCTCGGCACCCAGTTGTGTGTTATTATCTGTTGCCTTTAACCATTCTTTGACACTGCTCTGTTTACAATATGTATCTGAGTTGCTTGAGCTAAATGTGTGGGTTTCACTTTCCCAATGCTCAATTAAGATTGATTACATAACTTGTTTTGGATTATGCCTAAGTGCTTATGAGAAGAAAATGTCATAGTAACAATGCTGTTAATGTCAAAAGAACAATTATTCACTTATTAGCAACATAAGTCCAATTTCTACACTGCCACAATGATCTAACTCTGTATGGCACAGCCTTGACCTGCCTTTGCAAAACTCAGCTTGAAAAAAAAAAGAAAAGAAAAAGAAAAACGAAGCGTCTTACCAAGCCACAGCCCACTGGTTTCATGGCAGACACCCTAACCACACAACCACTGCGATGGATAATGGAGAAAGCAATAGGATTTGTAGTAAATGCGCTGTGCATCCTCACTGAAACACAGCCTCCATGTCTTCCAGAGCCTCGGCAGCTTGGCCGATCGCTGTGAGTGAACGCAGATGGGAGAGATGCCCAGCAGTGGAAAACGGGGGGATAAACTAGCTTAATGAAAGCATCATGGCACAGTGAAAAGCCAGTCTAAGCCATCAGTGAGAATGCCCCGGGGGTAGGAAGATGGGCTGGTGTGCGTGCTGGGGGCTGGAAGTGTGCCTAGATCCAGGAGCTCTGTTGGCCCTCTGTGGGCTCATGGCAGTCCACTGCCTCACTACACAGCCCCTCCTGGGAGCAGCCAGAAAAGCCGATGTGCCATGTTGCAGGTTGGACCCCGAGGTACTAAGAACCATATCAGGAAAATTAGATGCTTAGTTGAGAATGGCAGCAGCCCAAGCTTGTCTTTTACAGATGGAATTGCATCTGTATTTGGCGCTGACGGTGACAGGAGGAGAAAAAGCTCCGAGGACTCATGTTTTAATCTTTGTTAGGGAATAGACACGCTACCTGTGTTTTTCTAGAGTTACAGGACGGATGTTTGCCATCAGCTGTTAAGCAAAGACGTTCATCTAACAGATTTATTTCCCAGCTGTTCAAGGTTGTGTGCAGCAATAGTCGCCTCCAGGCATACTGTAATACATGCTTGAGTTGAATTGCATGTTTTAATGTCACCTTTGGTAGCAGTCGGGTGCCTCATGTAAGCTCCAAATTCTGATTTGTGGAGTTTGTATTTGTTAAAGCTGCACAAATTGGTATTTATTAACAATGGGTCAAAAGTGTCATGTGTAATGCTTGTAGTAATGTCCCCACCCGACACTAAAGTTGAACTCAGCTCTACAGAGAATTGTGGTATCTTTCAACACATTGTTTTGGTTTAACAGTCACCGGCTTTACAGTTTTAGGTCACAAGAATTTAGCTACTAAAGAGACAGAGATTTCCCTTAGAAGAAGACCAGAGCTGAAAAGAAGTGAATATTGGATTTAAATGGTAATTTCATGATTCTGGTGGCCAGAAACATGACACCGAATGAGTGCTAGTGTTGCTGCATGTCTGCTGGAAATAGGCAGACACGGAGCAACATGTTTGCCATATCAAACAAGCTACTAATATGTTACGAAAAAGACATATTACTACTTCTTTAATGTGTTTTATCTTCCTTATTTGTGTCCTCTAAATGTTGTGCCTTATGTAAAGCACTTTGAATTGGCTTTGAGTCTGAAAGTTGCTGTAAACCTGCCTTGCTTTTATTTAAACTCCACAAAATAAAAAAATCATAAATTCAAGTGTTTTAATGCATATCAGATGCAGCTCCAACGTAATGCAGTTTATTGCGTAAATCATTTGGTAAAAATCCTTGTATTTCACTCTCGTTATACGTAGGGGGGTGGTGGGGGGGGGGGGCACTTTGTGTGCACACAATGATATTTATAGTTTGTATAAATGTAATTGACCTTTAAGAATTTATGTAATTTCAAGTGCTATATGTGACAGAAACTGTACCGTCTGCTCAGCCTTCATCCAGCCCACCACTTTCTCCTCAGTCCACTCATCAACTTTTTCAGAGGAGTTATATAAATTTCATTCACAGTCCTAGATAAAGATCTTATTCAGTGCAAAAGTAAAAGAATTAAACATCTATTAGTTCCGGTCAACAGTCTTTTATTTCAGTATGCTTGGTTTAAAGTTTTTTTTTCTCTCATTGACTTTCATTCCTGTGACTATAAATAAAGTCTGTCAATAGAGGCCATTTTTTCCTCTCCACAAGGTGAGAGCAACCTTCATGATGTATCTTCTCCAAGGTTCTGCTGTACAATGCTACCCATTCACTGCTAGCTGCTGCCTGTCTTTGAAACCTGTCTATCATCTCAGTTTACCTCATCATCCATCTATATGCACAAGAAAGCACAAGACTGTATGGTTTAACCTGAATTTTGATCTGAAATCAGTAGACACTATAGAATATGGGTCCAGTATTGTAAATACACCCTCATTAAATATATACATGTCTTGTAAACTAACTTGTCACTGATGTGAACAACCAGAGACTCTCCAGCGACATATGGACACGTTCATCATGTGTTTATATGAATGAACAGATTGAATGTAATGTTCAGCAAAACATCTGTTTTGTTAGAGTCATATGGGCAGAAAATAATAATAAGATTGTTCCTTTATATATGGGCAAACTTGACTATTAAGCCAAAAAGGTGCAGGCTGAATCCCTGCAAGAGACAGCCACATGTCCTGTCAAAATGTCTTCTGGAGCCAGACTGTGCTTCGTTCACTCTTAGTAAATTACTCTGTATAAGCTAAGTCAGCTAGAAGTCTAAAATGTAATAGTTGCTGTCTGTGGACAGTGTGGGGAGTTTTTCAGTGTCTATTCAGTGTCAACTGTTCTGACAGAAAGGCCATTTACAACTTCCAAATATATCCTCCTGCATCTCCGTGCAACTGGCAAAGACGGTGAAGTTGGCATGCATTTTCCATCGATCCATCAAGAACTGAATAAAACTGTGAGAGCTGAGGAAGTGCAAACAAGGCACGGCTGGGTCACAGCCTCTCTTCTTTGTCTCTGTTAGCAGGAGGGCGGATATTACCACACAAAAAGGAGATAAGGCAGATAAATTAAAAGGTGACACAAAGAGAAAGGAAAGACAAGCTTAGTTATTTTTTCTCTTATCACTCATCTCTCCCAAAACAATTATTCTTAACGAGATAGAGCATGGTGATAAAACTTATTTCGGGTCAGTTCAGAGTTGGACTTAAAGCGGTGTACACAACATTGATGTACAAAGTTAATGTAGTGAACATGTTAGCAGAAGGTTGCGCATTTACACACACCGGCAAAGAGAAACAACAGCAAAATTGGGTGATAATTCTGTGAATTCATCACTATGAGTGACACTTCACTTTACACAGAGTCGCAGTCTGCAGCCATGCTAGCTGCTCTGCGAGGCTGTGCAGCAGTGCTTTCAGCTAAATGTTAATGTCAACATGCCAATATGCTCAAAATGACGATGCTAGGGGCAGTTTATGGTGGATCAGAATGGGTTGGTATGTTGTGTTGTTGGACCACGTTGGAAATCTAAAATTTTTACAGTTCCAAACAGCCACACTCGAAGGCGGAGTGAAAAGCCGGCTCTCATAGAGAGGGAGGAGACATGATGTTGTTTAAATACAGGGATAGCGGCGCATATTTTTAGACAGTCTCTCCTAGAAGGCACCCATTGTGTTGAACACTGCTGGTCACGTTAAAATGACTAAAATGGTTGTGTCAGGAATGTAAAAAGAGAGCTTTTAAAACCCTGACAACCTTCTCACCTCCACACACGCTGGCCAATGACTGTGTGAAGTGGTTGTGAATGTTGGATTGTCAGTTTTCGGAAACATACAGAAAAGGCCCTAAACAGCACCTCCTAATCCAATGTGGTGTAGGGGGAGGGGTTTCTGTAGCTATTCGACCATCCGACAAGCACGTCTGACGGCATATGCTGGCCCCTTGGAGTGTTAGCATGCTAACATTTTCTAATTAGCAGGTATTTGGACAAATTTAATTTTTGACCTGATGATGGCGATAGATGAAAAGTCAGGGGATCTCTAAAGTTATTACAGTTAATGGGTTAATTAAGGGATCATCAATGTGTGTACCAAATTTCACCCTATAGTTGATGTGACTTTTCACTAAAAAATGGTGGTGCGAGAGGAAAAGTGAGGGGATCATCAAAATCATCGTCTCCAAAATGTGTTCCAATGTGAGATATTTCACTGGATAAATGAAAATTGTTGGTGGCACTAAATAAAAAGTCAGGGGATCACCAAATTCACCTTTCATCTTCTGGGCATGTTGAATTACTGCACAATTTCATAATTCATCCAATAGTTGTTGAGATATTTCAGTTTGGACAAAAGACCAAGGACCGACCGACATTGCCATCCCTAGTGTGCCTAAAAATATTGATTAGTGCAGCTTTAAGGCAGAGCAGGATTTTAGACTTCTACCAACATGCAGAACTTAATGTTCTGGAAGGAAATGAAGCACATACAGTCATAATTAGTGAATCGTGGGACTTCATTGTTTAGAGATTTTTCATCTTTCAGCCGGACGTACCATGTCCAGCAGACATGCTTGATCAGGAAGTTAAAACCATGAGTCCGGTTGGTTTGGCACATGTTCACAACATCTTTCAATCTTTTCGATAGACCTGTTTTGGAAAGTTTTCGTCCAGTTTACTCCTTACTGTCCACAATCATTAGATTTAGAGGAAAGCGGACAAGAAAGTCTTGCTAAAGGTATTTTCTTGCGTGGCTGGTGTATATGTGTGAGTCAAAAGGAAGTAAATGAGTGCTGTTTTTATGACTCTTTTTCTGTAGCACTTTGGTCCTGTGGGTTTATGTAACTTTGCAATATAAACCACATCGAACACTCACAGTGAGTGGGACGAAAAACGAAAACAAGAGGGGTCCTTGTAACCTTTCATGTGAGCATTCTTGGCAAATCCATGCTCACTTCCCTGAGACATTTTCAATTTAAGCTGCCCAGTTGGAGAGCTCTTGAAAGGGCTGGAGCTATGATGCATTAATTGGCACTCATATAGCTAAGAAGTAACTTCAGAGTACTCCAACAGTCATAATCATAGATTTGGAAGTGTTATGTGAGTCTGGGCTAGGAATAGGCAAGTGTGTCCTTTTTGTGCTCCGACATACCAAGCGGCCAAAAAGGATTTGATGAGTTGGTTTAATCTCATAGTGAAATTGATGATCTTAACTCTGACCAAACTCTGAGTGTGTTGACAGCCTTGGTTAGTTATTAGAGTTCAACAGACTCCACCAGTAATGTTCACAGCCTTCTCTCCTGGTATTTGTTAGTGACTGTGTTTGCATTCCTGTCTAGGATGACAGATAAACCAGCTTTGCTTGTATGGAAAGCAGAATTGAAGAATGGCTTTCTGCACGGGGGGGAATGTGTAAACCGCAGTGTCTGCAAATGTCCTCAGTGGACCCTGGTGAGGTCTTTCGGGTCCCTGCTGTTTCAAGATATAATGGTTTACATACACAGCTGGCGGCGCGGTGGGCCAGCATTCATAGTTATAGTTGATTTGAAGCAAGTGGATTTTCTTCATGTTATTTATGTATGGTTTTTTATGCGCTTGGTTGGAGGCTTTGGTTATTATCGTATAATGATAATAATCTCCTGACCTTTCTTTCAAACTTTTGACAAACCACAAATGGTTTATACTGTTGTAACACATCAAGTATCATGATGGTTAAACATTTGTGCTTTCGCCCTGTAGCCGATGTGAGGCAGACCAGACAGGCAGTAGAAACATTTTGTAATGAACTCAAATTGATTTGAGAAATTAACTTTTTAAAAGATTTTATTATAGACTAGCAGAGAGCTGCATGTGGAACAGTAGCGCAAAGTTTGACCAGGCGGTCATCTTCCTACCTCTCTTTAAATATCATTTGTGCTGGTGATGAGTAAGATTCACTGCTTTTCTCTTTTTCATACCGCTGTAAACTGAATACTTTTGAGTTTTAAACCTTTAGTCAGACAAAACAGGACAATTGAAGACATCAACCTGGTGTCAGTGAAATTGTAGTGGGAAGTTTTCTTTTTTTCTGACATTTTATTGACAAAAATTGATGAATTGAGAAAATAATTGGCGCTAATGCAAATACAGATTTACCACGGAGCAGATGCCGCAAACCAGATTCCTTATTCTCATTATATAATGCTTGAATATGTATATAAAATGCTTGAATTTGGAACAAAATCATCCTTACATATTTACTGGCTGCATGGATTTGAAAGCAAATGCTATAAAATTAGCTGATGTCTCATAATCTGACGAGAAAACAAAACCCAAGACCCACAGTGTTTGAAGATAATATTCATCCTTGTCTATTTTGTTCCATCTCTTTTGAAATACTGCATTGTATCACAGTGAAAAATGACCTTGTAGACGCTAATGTGAAAGTATTTAATTCAAATAGCATATAATAAGCTTTTGATTGGTAGCCCAGGCAAATTAGTGGTATAGTTGTTTCAGCTTGGCCTTCTCTTTAGTGGTTGCAACTCTGTTGAGTTCAGGGAAAGTAAAGGAAAAGAGAATTTTGAACTTCAGTAAATTACACTGCTGATGTGCAACCACTGGTAAAACTTTTAATAATACCGTTGTTTAAAAAAATACTCCTTATAAAAGTCATGAAAAGGCTTGTCTATTTCGGTCAAACCGCATAAAACAGGTATAAAATGAAGTCATGCAACATAGGAGGTAGTGTAATGTTTGTTTTTTTGTGAATTTAAAAAGATCTCTAGGTTATTTTTCTTCTTCTTCACTTCTTCCTTTCACGTCTGTACTTCCCCATGTGCACTGACTGGGGAGGAGACATGACAATTCAAAGGAGGTTTAACTGAAAACTTAACTTAACTGCACAATTTAGAGACAGCGATTTTATGTGGAAAAGGAGAGGTGTGCTCTTAGTAATGCATCCAACAACACTGGCGGTGGCTTTGTTGGGGGCGAATATTTTCCATTAAGAAATTCATGAGCTTGTAAACAGCTCAGGTCCTGGGAAGCTTAGTTACATCTGGGATGATAACCAGCATGTTTGGAGAAATACTACTCATTTTGTTTTCATTGACATACCCTTCTCTGTTTTTCCTGCACAAGAACAGCTCCCGGCTCACTTGCAATAAGCCTGACATGAATCCTGTAGGAAACTCTGCTGGCCTGGTGTTCACCTCCACTCCAAACATTTAATCAAAGGGTTTTTTTTCCAATTTTTTACAGTAGATTATAGCTGGAGTGTGTGTTGGTGACTTTGTGCATGCTCATGTAGGCCTTTCTTTTAGAGCTTAGCAATCCCCTGCATGCGTGTGAGTCGGTGTGAGCGTGCAGGTGCACACAGAGCCGTGTGCTGGTGAAGATGAGTCAGTACCAAGTCACTTAGCAGCTTTATAGAGGATGTTTGTAAACTTTAAAGGGCCACCTGTGAGCGGGGCCATAAAGCTGCCATTGTGCAACCGTGTGTGAGCTGAGTCACATCATTTTGCCATGCTGCGCTTGCGTTTCTCATGTCTTTGGATTGGGCTCTTTGAGGTGACACTGCTTACTGTGACTGACGCGTGACAGTGAAAAAATCCCCTCCTCTGTGGATGACGTCTTTAGCAGCTCGCACGCAATAGATTTACATTTGAAACATAAAATAAGACCATCTGAATTTTGAGTCAGGTACAGAATAATTACCAAGGTCACTTGGCGCTGATGTAAAAATACAACTAAGGCATAAAATAAAGTGAATTTAAAAAAAAATAGCAGTCCATTAAATAGTTTAAATAGGTCTTACCGCAGTCGTAATGCTTACAGTCTGTACTGAAGAGAAATACTTTGTAGGTCCTTTAGAATATAGTTCTACAAGGCATGATAACATAACGTCTTACTCTGGATCCAACAACAAGTCTGCATTGCAGAGTAATTACTTATTCTTGTGGATATTTTTATACTATATTTTATTCCTTTTTTTATACCTTTAATTGGGTGCAAAAGTCTGGCATTCATTTTCTGTTCCCTCATCGCCATGTGTGGTGCCAGAGGTTTTTAAGTTAACCTTCCTGGTTATTTTGCTTAATATGAGGCCTGCTGTTATTCACTTTAGTACGTCGTCTCATGCACTTAATTCGTGTTCTCTGGAAAGTCTGAGTTTTAATGATCGAAAATAAAGATGAGTCTTGCAAAAAAAAAAAAAAAAAAAAAGCCAAATAGCAGAAGAAGGGGCGATCATAGCAAACTTGTAAGTGAGAAAATAAAAAAGTGGCAGCAACGCACTTATGAAACAGTCATTTAAATGACAAAGTATCACATTGTTATGTTTGAGAGCATTACTGACAAATGTGCACAAATACCAAGAAACTCGAGCTGTGAACGACTGCCCTCTCCAGCACTCAGAATCATTAACACCAATTATTCACAACTTGAACAGGAAACCGGGCAGCTTCCTGTTCACTTGACTTCATTTCCTCTTGTTGCTGTTACTGTATTGTTTATCCTGTGTTTCTTCCTCTACGCACTCTGTTCACACGTAGATTCATACAAGCATCCGAGATGCCTTTCCAGGATAGAGTCTATCCATCATTAACACTTCAAACGACTTGCCCCTCCGTCTGAACTAAATACTCTTTTGCTTTCACACTTAAGTTGGTTCCCATGTGTTAGGGAAGCAACTCAATCCTCACTTGCTCATATTGGGACTCATCACCATCCCGGAGTCTCTCTCTTCAGTCTTCCCAGGATGCACAGCTGCTTTTCTGTGCTCCGCTTGTTGGAAACACTATCTTTGTGCAGATAATATTAGCTACATCCCCTGTTTACTCAATGCTGAAGTGAACCATTGTATGTGGAGCAGTCAGGGTCCCTGGTGGTTCAGAGTCAGGCTACACACAGTGTAAAGGGCGCAGGATTCCCTCAAAGATGAAGGATAACACAGTGTTACATGAACAGTTACTAAATGGTTGGAGAGTGACTGCAGAGAAGGACTGAGATCCATGAGAAATACATAAGAAGACAGTGCCACTTAACTTTGTGTCAAAATCAAGTCGTTTATTGACTGGCTCATTGACTGGTATAAGCTAAATAAATCAGTTGTGTAAATGAACAAGACTTACAAAATTAATGTAAGGATTGGTATGAGTTACTCAACGTGTTGGTGGACTTTGAAGAAAGAAAAGTCCTGTCATTAGATAACATTAGCACAACATCTCAGGTTCAATATGTACACGGCAAACTTGATTTTAAAGTGGCCCAACAGCTTGATTGTAACACATTTAGCTTCAAAGAGCACTTTAAAAAGGCTGCATGACTTTAAACTTGTGTTTTTTTAAGATTTACAGTGAATTTTGCGAACTTTTTATAGCTAGTATCCTGTAAAAATCTAAATGTTTTATCTAAAGTCCTAAGTCTAAATTGAAATGCTACATTCTAAATCTTATTTAATGTTCATTTGTATAGGGACAAGTATATAACATGAACTAATGCCACATACCATAGCATTAACAGCCTAAGCTATTTTGCAATGCCTGTCCCTAAATGTCATATCTAAATCCTAGCTGACAGCGTGTTTGCATTTTCGAATTGAGAGTTTAGGAAAGTACCAAAGCTCTCTGTCAAGGTGTTTCTGATGTGCTTGTTCCAGAAATTTAGCTGAAACAATTTCAATAAGGAGAGATCAATTGCAAGTGTATAACAATATTTATTGATGCTGGCAACAGAAAGATTTTTGGCGACTAGACTCCATCAATGTGAAGTATCCTCATAAAGCGTAGGCCCATATGAAGATATGAGATAGGACAGGTGGGGGTTAATGGAAACAAGTCTCCCTGGATATCATTAATGACTTGGCTTGAGGAGCGCATGCAGAAAGACCTTTGGTCAGGTATATTGACGTCAGAATTGGAAGGGATTTTGACAGCGTGGGAAAGCGGAAGTGATTGAAAGAAGCAGAACAGGAGGAAATGGCAGACATTTACTTGTAGTGGAATAAAGGCGAGGGAAGAGATCGTCCTTCTTGAACTTTCGCTAAAGCTTCATCACAGGGACCGTCTCAATTTTTCAACAGCAACAAACTTCACTCCTGCAACATTTTATTGATCAGTAAGTTATGTCTTCACCATAATCATGATGTTGTAGGCTTTCAAGGTAGATTAATGTGTCAGAGGCTGACGTGTCCTTTAACTACAAGAGGGAAATCCTGGCTGCTTTTGTTAAGTTGTTTGGCAGGGAGCGACATGGAGCTGTTAATTTGAGCATTCACCACTTTACAATTGCAGCCTGATATGAAAGTGTAGAAGCTATACAGTTGGGAGCGTACTTTATCTTGGTCAAACATTGCTTCCAAGAAAACCACAATGAGTTATTTGTGGGAAATATCCTTCCCTGTTGCTGCTTTGTGACTCAACATGAATGAGGTGGAAGTAGTACAAGGCAACAGGGAACGGTGCTTTCCTCTTAGTGCAAAAGTTTGGTGTGTGTTCTTGTTGAGTCATAGATCCTTTTCCAAACCAAACTGGACCGGGGCCACATTACATCTTTAAACTGCTGTACAAATGAGATTCAGAGCCCTGCGAAAATCTTTGTATACACTCCGGCCCACCTTGCAGCTCTGTATCGCCTCAATGTTGGAGTAAAGTCTGGAGCAATGCTTCCATTTTAAGGAAGCAGCAACCTTTGACATTAAAACGGAGAGTGTTGCTCTACCACCTTCCGTACGCTCAAGCTCAACAACATCCTTTGTGATAGCCGAGGAACTGAATGCTTTGCTTGGCATCATGTCATACTCAGGGAGATATTTTTAGGCTGTCCTGTATGAATTAGGCAGTGTTCAGTGTTCTCTCTGTGGGGCAGTTCAGATCTACCTGATGCTAGGGTTGCTATTAGCCCTTTTAATAAAGGCCAGATTGTGGGAAAACTGGTAGTTAATGTGACCCGGCTGTGGCTTGCTGACAGACGTTCCCACCAGCGGTGTAGGACAGAGGCTGCTCCATTTTCCTATCCACAGGAAAAATGCTATCAGCTCCCTCAGTGCTGCAGACGCTTTTACTTGCATTATTTTCCCTTGAGAGATTTAATAGCTTTCTATCTTACTCTTGACATCAGCTGCGAGATTCAATGACTTCATTTTCAATATGAGTCCATTCACTGGGTCTGTGGCAGAATGGCAAGAGCAAATGCAACTCTCTTAAGACACGGACACAAAAAGCCATATGTCATATGTCTAGATACTGCTGAAAGTGTTTTATCATGCAGATTATCTCCAAGGTCTCAGGTTTTTAGAGGCCCTATAGACTCTTGGTTAGCATCAAAATTTGCAGCATCTTCTTTAACTGTGGCTATGAAGAGGAAAGACCCCACAGCTCACTTGAATGGGTCTAGGTTGATATTGATGTCAGTATATATTTTTTAAATTTGATCTGATTGTCTGGAGGTGGAGTTCCTTTACATGAAAGAAGTGACAAACAGGGTCCATCATCACCACCTCAGACATCCTTGCTTGCACTGTACATGTTGGTGCTTGCTTGAGCAGTATATAGTGTACCTTGACTGGCTCCTTGGGCTCTGGGTGTCATCTAACACATGATGTTCTCACGGCTCACATTAGGCAGAAAAAATACTATGGAGAAAATTATCCACCATATGAGAAGAAGGTAGGGGATGTCCACCTTTCAGGGCTTGGTGGGCTGCTTGGATTTCCTCTTTAACTGTGTTAAATACATACAGATAGCAAGCAGCATTTGGGAGCTCAAGAATGTTTTGTAACAAACAGCTATTGGCAGAGAAACTTTCATATCTGACCCTTTTTGTCATTGTGTATTTTTCTTAAAGCTGCTCTATTTTTTACCAGTAGGTTGCAGATTGTACAGGCAACATTTTTATCAGTGCTTGACTATGCAGATGTAATTTACATGCCCATACCCTCAAGCCTCTTGACGCTGTGTATCACAGTTTGCTTACATCTATTACAGGTGACAGTTTTAGAACCCATCATTGGATCCGCTATGAGAAGGTCGGGTGGACGTCACTAAACCACTCGAAGGGAACAACACTGTCTTTTTTATTTATAAAGCCTTGTTAAATAAGCTACCACTTTATTTATCATCACTCTTAACACTTAGACATATGGGATACCATACTCATTCACAAGGATGCATTACCTTGGATATCCCATATATGAATACAGAACTGGGAAAAACTGCATTCACCTACTATGCTCCTCAGAGGTGGAAGAAGCTTAAAGACTCCCTTAAAGTAGATATATTTTTATCCCTAGAACATTTTAAGATTATATTAAATAATATTTTATTTAATGAATGCTCTTGTATTTCTTGATGTGACTGTTTTGTTCCTGTGCAATTTTTTTTTTTTTTTGCATTTTGCATTTTGTAAGTCATTTGTCTTGTGTTTGTGTTGTATTTATGTTTTGATTAGGATTGTTGGTTTTACACTTTTATACCTTTGTTATATGGTTGGTTTGGTTGTGTATTTGCAGGGCACCATTGGGAATTAGTGCTTTAAATAAAGGCTAACTATCTATCTAATCAATATTTTTTATATTGGCAATGGATCAAATGACTGTATAATGTGAGAGGCCAGCAGAGTGTTTTAGCGTCTTTTAACTTAACTACTATTTTTTAATCACTTCCCCGCTCTCATCTATGGAGACAGCTGTTTTCAGCAAAAATAGCTCTGATGAAGCCACTGTATGCTACCTGCTGCGACAAGCTCGTAAACATAGTGGAGCATTTAGCGGCTAAAGAGCTAGATATTTTTCTCAGGATTTGATGGAGACCAAAGCTAAAAGGAGAGGGAATATCAGGTGGCTAGAAACACAACTCTAAATGTTGCTAATGTTGCTCCTCAAGTACTGGATGTGTAAAATTGGCAACTGTTAGCAAGCACAAAACTTTATGAAGTGATCATATGTCAGTTTTATCTTTAGTGTTTGTTACATCTGCCCCAAGTGGCCAAAATACTCAAATACTGCTCTAAATATTTCAAAAAATAAGATTGTTTGAGCTAAAACAACTCAACTTAATTTTGAAGACTGAAGCAGCATATTATCAACCCATAAGTCCCTCTTCAATTCAGTAATGCTGTCCAAATAATCACCACTTTTGTGTGTAGAGGGATGTTTTTTTTAAATAAATGACCACAATGACCAAAAAGACCAGAGATCTAAAATATAATATAATGTAACATATGTTCATATATATGTAACTTGTCATTGTATTAAAAGTCGTGAAACTTATGCATAGTGCTAGCATCCAGTGGGCGAAACATGGGTGGTACAAAGTTGGTTATTCGATAGACTCAATAAACCAGAATGCAATGCAGCCACAAGACATACTAGTTAAATGCAACATGTTAACATGAACTCTCTGTGGTAAATAAAACCAATGTGAAAGTTGTCAAAGAAAGTTGGGGTTATGTGAATACAGTGAAGGAAACACACTGCACATCATCAAAAAAAAAGCTAAATAGCCTATAAATTACTTTTTTTCTTGTGACCAGTTTCATACTTCCCATTACTTTTGACAAATTTATACCACTCTATGCAGACTCCCACACTCTCTCTCAAACATCATATCCTTTCCACTTAAATCACATTGCAAAGCCTCTAATTGGCATCCAGCTTTGTACCCTAAAACTTCAGACACGACAGGAACATGGTGAAACATGCCTGTCCTCTGTTAATGGAACAAGCTTGTCTGCATGAGACCATTTAATTCAAGCTGCTGCGTGATAATTTCTTCTGAGTCTGCTTGGTGCCAGGCCAGCAGGTGAGGACTACACAGCCAGAGCATCCTGTCCCATTATCCAGAGGACCTCGACTCTGGTTCCCACAACTTTTTTTTTCTTCTAAATACCGTAATTTGACTCATTTGTCAGAACTCACCTCTAACATACAGGTATGGACTTCTCTTCATTTTTCACTTACTTATCTATTTCTGGAAGAAAACACGTAGCCACAAAGTCTATTTGACTCTCAGTGATTTTATGGTGTCCTGTGTGCTTCATAGAAATTCAGCATGAAGCCTGGGAATGTTTTCTAATATGTTTTCTGACTGACGCTGTCTAAACTGAAAGAGGGAAAATGACAAGAAATGTATAACTTAATAGGCACTGCAACAGCTGGAGGACCAATAAGCTTAAATTAAAATGGTTGCTCATGCTTTTGAAATGATTTTTATTTAAACAA